>OZ007590.1:78692178-79942178 GCA_963931845.1 Maratus michaelseni | reverse complement strand
AAAGATGCGGGAGTTGGAACCGCCTACTTCGAAAATTAACTTGTTTGCAGGCGGAGCCGGCAGGGATTTGTTTTGTTTTTAATTTTTTTTTGCTATAACGGTTGGTCCTATAAAAAACTTGTCAATATAAAAGTTTTAGATAATACTAAGAGGATTAATAATAAATTTACGCGGATTTGATATCTTGTGAATTGACGAAGCTATGATTTTTTTTCTCCTAAAACCCCCCCTTTTCCCCCCCCTTGGGGCCATTTTTAATTATATAAAAAATCTGTCATACATACATTTTCGGCCCTTTTCCTAGAAGTAATAATAACTTTAAACGGATTTGATACGTATAATAATAAAGAAATTATGAGGATTTTTCTGTTTTCACAAAAAGCCCCCCCATTTCCCCCCCCCCTTTGGTTCGATTTTGCCCATTAACGAACTTGACCGAGATTTTATGACCCTTGATTTTATGTATCAGTTTCGAAAAGATGCGGGAGTTGGAACCGCCTATTTCGAAAAATAACTTGTTTGCAGGCGGAGCCGGCAGGGATTTGTTTTGTTTTTAATTTTTTTTGCTATAACGGTTGGTCCTATAAAAAACTTGTCAATATAAAAGTTTTAGACAATACTAAGAGGATTAATAATAAATTTACGCGGATTTGATATCTTCTGAATTGACGAAGCTATGATTTTTTTTCTTCTAAAACCCCCCCTTTTTCCCCCCCTTGGGGCCATTTTTAATTATATCAAAAATCTGTCATACATACATTTTCGGCCCTTTTCCTAGAAGTAATAATAACTTTAAACGGATTCGATACGTATAATAATAAAGAAATTATGAGGATTTTTCTGTTTTCACAAAAAGCCCCCCCATTCCCCCGCCCTTGGTTCGATTTTCCCCATTAACGAACTTGACCGAGATTTTATGACCCTTGATTTTATGTATCAGTTTGGAAGAGATTTATGCAGAATTTTTCCAGTTATCGTGGTCAGAAAAAAGTGACACATATATATATATATATATATATAAACTTTTGAACTGGGGGTGGTTTTGGGTTCTGGGAGTCATGATCGGCGTAGATCTGCAAAAATTTTTCAAAATTTCCAACGTAGGTGAGAATGTAATAGGTAGTATTTCTTACGAAATCTACCTAAAAATCATTCTAATCAGTATTAGCACTAACTTATCATAGACATATTAATTACATGTAAATTTATAGAAATAAAGCATTTTCATGCATGTGTGCCCACAATGGGAGCAAGGTAGTTGCTGTTATCTGAATTTTCAAATTTTATAAACTAAAGTTTATTTTTCTGTGATTATTTAAAAAAAAAAGAAATAATAATAATACTGTCAAATAATTAATCACTAAGACAAAAAGAAACAATTTTTTTTTTTTTTTTTGGCTGAAGGGCTCTGATCACCCTTTTCCTCAAAACAAAATTTAATTTTGTTTTTCTTGCTAAATTTAAGTGTTCAAAAAGGATCTTAAATGGTGGGTTCAGCTTCCCCCCTCCCCCCCAATAAAAATTAATTGAACATAAAGACAGTTCTTCATTTATAAAATGCCAATAGCAGCTTATTTTTGGTTTCTTAATTATTATATGTTTGAACTGCTTTTTATGTTGACATTACATTGCTATAATGGGAAATGAATGCCAACCTGATTACTGATGTTACCCAGTCTTGAAGACGTAATCAGTAATCAGGTTACCATTCATTTCACATTGCAGCAGAGTGTGCGGTGCTTCTACATCTAATCTATCATATATCAGAATCATTGACACTAAAATTGGTTTCCAAAATGTGACGATGCCTCTTGGGCTATAAATCATTAAAATGACAAAATCAGGAAAAAATTACATTACTTTGATGCAAACATAGTAAAATCCCCAGTTTTATAAGTGAGAATGCAGATTTTCTTTGAAGCTAACAGAAAAATATACCATTTCCCTAACAATATTGAAAAAAAGAAAATGAAACCAAATGACATGACATTTAGTGGAATTCTATTTCTCATGGCTTGAAAATAAAGTTTCTACTTTATAGATAATGCACGTTAATTTCAGAAGGGGAAGTGGCCTCTTCTGATGATAAAACATTATTTTTAAATGGAAACTTGCATTTTAATTCATGAAAATTAAATCCTCAATGATTACATAAAAATGCCATTTTCTAGATGCTTTTGGTCGTGACATCAATCCAGTGCCTGATTTACAGCAGGGCATTCGGGGCACAGGTCCAGGGCCCCCCAAATGCTACTGAAGATTTTTCAATTATTGGCCAAAATCTGGAAGTTTTCACGATTAAAACACAAAATTAATATGGAAAAACCTGTTTATTTTTTTCATTTAAAAATGACTACTTCACTTGCGCAAAAACACTCGCTCGCTATAATATTAATTCTATGGAAGAATTTTTTTTATATATATCTCGCTTGTATTTCATTATTTTTAAAATATTTTTCTTTCATTGGATAGTTGGGGTCAATCAATGCAAAGGCCGTTCTTTACTTTTTCGGTTTTGTTTATAGGTTTTTTTATTAAGATACTTTCACTTTCAGAACCGATTTCGAAAAATCTTTAGCGAGATAGAACACTAAAGATTGATTATGAAGCTGTTATAAAAACTTTTATTGCTAAAAAATTAAGAAGAAAATGTATAAAAAAAATTATTAAATATCACTAAATTATTAAAGTCAGTACAGTTTTTTTACTCAAAATCACTGTAAGCACCGGTGCAACCCCCCCCCCCCCCCATAAGCATCTGTGCCCAGGGCTCACAAACTTGTAAATCGGTCCCTGCATCAGTCAGAAAGTTTTGTTTGAAAAGAGCAAGAACAGACTCTCTATTTATTAATACAAATCCTGCAAAATATTACCATTGCAGTATTAAAACACCTAGCTATAAGATATATGTGTGGTATACAAACGAAATAAATATAGCAACACTTTTTAGTTGGAGTCATTTTGACGTCACACTAAAAGCGTCTTATTGAAAGATATGTCATGTGCAGTAATTTTATTTCCTTTAAATTGATATGTTTATTTTCATAGATGTTTTAATTCTAAATATGTTTAAATGAAGATACTACATCATTTTAACGCACTTATAGTAAAGGTTTTAAATTTTATATATGAAAATGTGCATCATCTGCTCTGAATGACGCCAATTTCGTATGTGAAAACAGAGCAAGTTTGATATTTTATTGGCTAATAAAAATATTGTCCATACATAAGACTCTTTATATGCAACAGGAAAGAAAATATTGCATTAGAAAACTTATTTTTTTTGAAGTTGACAATTTTGTTTTGGTTGTAAAACATGTGTATATCAAGTTTCATGAAAATCTGTCAAAAATTGTAGATTTATATAAGCATTGGTGCAGCGAAGGGAGGGGGGGGGATTTCAGTGTTAAAATCAACTTCCAGAGTATTTGAAAAACTTACAAAATGCATATAAAACCCCTTGTGTTAAAAAAAAAATAATGTGACGTGTAAAAACCAAAGTAAAGAAAAGCATAAGCAGCATAAAATGTTTACCATTCAACTGTTTCAAGACTTTATAATAGGATTCTACACAAAATTAATGAAAGAAAAAGTTAAGAGCAATAGCAGCAAAGTAGTACATATTTCAGTGCTATTACTTTTTTCCCCCTCGGAAAATGCTGTGTTTTAAAACACATACATGCTAAATATATTATGGTTGATTGTGATTTTCATTACGGCAGTTTTTACGTGTCATGTATTGTTATCAACAAAATTATTTTATCAGTAACATTGGTTCAGAACTCCTCCGAGATGAGAATCCTGGTTGCGCTATTGGTATAAGGATCATACAAATAAACACTTTCCAATACTAACAGAATATTATTAATAAATTTCTTTTTTATGAAATGCGATATCTAAATGAGCAATTTAAAAGCACATAACTCAGTAAAAATCTATTTTCAACAATCGTTGTCTGTCCATATCCTGTAATGTGCGCAAATTCTTTCATGCAGCACTGTATATAGAATTTATACACACCCAGGGCCAGTGCAATGCTGTGTGGGGCCCTGACAAATCAGTTAATGGGGCCCAACGTATACTGCAATACTGTATTAATGAAATTTATTTTTAAATTGTATATTTCATAGTATAATATAGAAAATGTATGAAAAATAGTATAATTATTTATTAAATGTTAATTTGATTTAAGAATGAAATTAATTTAAAAAATACTAATCAAAATTAGTTAATTAAAATCATTGAACACATAAATTAAATAACAATTAATTTAAAAACAATATATTTAATAATTAAGTTCTAAAAATTTCCCTGAATCCCATAGAATCTGAATACATATGTAGGGATACTAGGGAACTTTATTCCTGGGCCCCAAGTTTATTCTCTGCACCTTAGCATATTTGTTTCAAAATATTGTACCACCCCCTTTTTTTTCTGAGAATGTCTGTGTTTACAAGCACAAAACATTCATCTAATGAATTAATTGTCATTACATTTTGTTATTGCTGTTAAATGAAATTATTATTTTTTACGATAAAATAACACAATGTAAATCTAACAAATCACTAATTTATTAGTTTAATTTCTGAGGCTTTTTAAGCATTTTAATTATTTAAGTAATTCTGATTCCAGTGAAAAATACCGCTGACAAACTTCCTTACTTCTTTTTGTTTAATTCATGGAACAAAAATATTAAATTTGGCTATTAATCTCATGGAGGTGTTTATTTAAGCAAATAGTAATCCGATGAATTTTTAATTAATGTAGTGATTATTCTAGATATGGTTAACATATCACTTCACCATACATTTTCTAGGTACGTTGTGCTGTTACAATCTTCTTTTTCACCCTGTTTTTTTTTTTTTTTTTTTTGATAAAATAAAAATATGTATCACCTTAACATATCTGACAATTTTAAGCATATTGTCAGGGCGTAGCTACCGTGGAGCAGTTGGAGCAAATTGCTCCAGGCGCACGAATTCTAAGGGCGCAAAATTAGGAAAGTCGGAATAAAGATTTTTTAAATATTTACACGTTTTTTTTAAAATTATTAATCAGATATTATGGGTGGATCTGAATTGTTACAATCAGTATATTTCTATGACATTTGACCTTGTTTTCAAGTTCGACTTAAAATATGTTTTTGTACTCAAAAGAAATTACTTCTATTCGCGAAGTTTTAATGTTATTTCATACCCCAAGTAACTTCACCAATACTCTTTTAACATGCCTGATTTTTTTTCTTTCTTTAACCTTGTCGTTGGCAGAAGTTTTTCAAATCTTAAAGTAATCAAAACTTATTTACAGAGTTCTTAGTGGTCACTTTATTGGGCATCATTATTTCCAAACAATAATCTTCCTCTTCCTGGTGCATTTATATTGTAAATGTAAAATGTTATAGAAATTTATCGTGATCATTTCTTTACGGAAATAGCGATAGCCAAAGATATAACTGAGAAACATGTATTTAAAAAGTCCTTCCGGCCTGTACCGGGAGGAAAAGGTAGCTTTCCCATATCTTCGTTTTAAAATTTTAGCTAATGTTTCACGAAAACAGCAAGTTAAAATGCAAAGAAAACGTTTACAAAAGATTCGTTAATACTGAATTTGAATAAGAAATTCGCCAAATTATTGAGCAATAGCCAAATTGGCTTCATTTATGAAGACTTATTTTGGTCGCCAAATTTGGCGATATTTCGCCAAATGTCGCCAAGTTTGGCGAGAATTTGGCGCTAACGGATATGAATATATAGTTTTATGCGTATGATTGAGAAAATTATTACAACAAAAATTTTTTTTGTAATGTGCTGTCTTGTTTCAAAATGTCAGCCACCCTAGAATTTCAAACTGCTCTATCTCAGCCATTTTTTAAGATAGAGGTAAAACAAAAAATGCTCTGGAATCCTTATATCAAGGCCTAACACATAATTAAAAAATAAATTTGAATTTTAGACTTTTCTGTACATTTATTTTAGTTTTAAATTTTTAAATGGCCGCCATCTTGAAACAAAATGGCGGACCAAGCTAGCCAACGAACTCGGTCGAGACATTGGTGAGCTTAATACACACAATTAGTTTCATCAAAATTGATTTATAAATACGAGCGTTATCGTATGACATAGGTCAGATATATATATATATATATATATATGGAGATATATATATATATATATATATATATATATATATATATATATATATATATATATATATATATATATATAAATCAACATTTGAACGGAGGGTGGTTTTGGGGTCTGGGGGTCATGATCGGTGAAAATATATCGAAATTTTCCGGAACTGCTTTCCTCCGAACGGCTGCAATAGGTAGCTTTATACTTTTTTGTATTGAAAGCTACCTAAAAGCAACGTGTAGCAACAGCATTGCTTTAGCTATCTAGCTATTTTATCAATTGAAAAAACAATAGTTTGACAAATTGAAAAAATATATTAACCACTAGCTGACCCGCGCGACATTGTCTTGGCGTGAGTTAAAAAAAATCAAATAAATAATAAAAAATAATAATAAACAGCAGAGCACAAAATTTACTGTACTGCAAGGTTGCAAAAAACGCTGGCTAAAATTTAAAACAGCCACAGCAGTGGGCTTTTATTGGTTTTAACCAGATTTTTTTTTTTTTTTTGGCCAAAATTGGCCTTTTTTGACCAAAATCGGATTTTATATAGTGAAGCACTTTATAAAATGCACATTTTTCAATGCTTTTTAATTAGTTTTAAAGACATTTAATTTAGTTAGAATTTAATAAATAAACTAATTTTTCAATAATGACAAGAGAATAATGAAGATAGTAATATTTTAATAACGCTTCAGATGAAATTGCTAGTGATTTGTAGTCAGAATTGCAAATAGGTCGGCTAAATTTCAAATGGATGTAGTATTAACTAACAAATATTATGTACAATTCCAAAGAAATCGTAAATTAAGAGCTTTTTTGCTCACTTTGCCTTTTAAATTTCGATTTTTTTAACTGTTCTGTGCGGCAATTTAAGTCTTAAAAGTAACACTTATGTCAAATTTCAAGTTTATTTCCCTAACAATTCCATAGAAATCGTAATTTAGAACGCTTTTTTGCGCTTATTTTACCCTTTTAAATTTCTACCTTTTAAATCTTTACCCCTTTAAACTATTCTTAGAGAGCATTTGTATCTTAAAAGTACCCGCCATGCCAGTTTTTAAATTCCTAATCCTTTCAGTATCACAAACATTGTAACTTAAAATGTTATTTTTTTCTCTTGCTACCTTTTAAATTTCGGATTTAAAAAAAAAAATTGTTCTGTCTTAGAAGGAGCAGCCATGCCAATTTTCTAAGCAATTCCATATAAATCGTAATTTAGAATGTGTTTAGAACTTTTTCGCTCATTTCACCTTTTCAAATTTCGATTTATTTAGTAATTGTTCTTAGAGAGCAGTTACATCTTATAAGTAACTACCATGCAAAATTTCCAGTTTCTTAGTCCCTTCAGTATCACAAAATCGCAATTTTAGAATGTTTTTCACTCTTGCATCCCCCCCTCTTTGTGAGTGGTGACGTCGGCATAAAATATGGCCCCTATGTTGGAGCAGGGACCTGTCACCATCAATTTGCCACCATTACTTTTGAAATCGGTTCGTTAGTTCCAGAGATTACCCCCTGTAAACAAACAAACGTACGTTATTTCTTTATAATATTAGTGTGTACATTTTGCATATAAAAATGCGAGTACACTGTAAACTAGTCGGATGTGCCAATCCCAAAACTTTCTTCTATCTCAGTCATGTTAATACTTCAAAATTCGTTATCATATCCCCAATAAAATCAATATTTTTCGTTATTCCGTTGTACGTCAGCTGCTTTCGAATCGTCGGGTTACCGGGATGCGATCAAGTGATGTATAATACTAAACTACGAAAAGTCCTTCAGGTCTGAACCGACAGGAACAGATAGCCTCCCTATTTCTTGGTTTTTCGATTTTAGCTAATTTTACTGGAAAACACGAAGGTAAAATGCGTGGAACCTAATTAAAGAAGATTCAATCCCAGTTCTCGTCAACATTGAATTTGAATGAGAATATCGCCAAATTAGTCCTCTACAGCCAAGTTGGCTTCATTTATGACAACCTATTTTGGTCGCCAAATTCGGCGATATTTCGCCAACTGTCGTCAAGTTTGGCGAGAATTTGACGTTGGCGAATATAAATATATAGTGATAAGCATATAATAGGATTAATTGTTACAACAATGAAAGAAAATTTGCCAAAACCATGTTAACTATAACTCATAAGTTCAACCCGTTTATGGATGAATTTTGCTGTCTTGTTTGAAAATGTCAGCCACCCTAAAATTTCAAACCGCTATATCTCAGGCATTTTTTAAGATAGAGGCAAAACAAAAATTGTTCCGGATTCTCTGAACATTTAACGAAAAAAAATTGTAGGATTTCTAATTTTTTTGCACATCTTTTTGAATTTGAAATTGGATTTGGCTATTTTGACCTTTTGAATTTGGCTATCACAGCACCCCCTTTCGTCGAAATATCCCCAAATTCTGATAGAACCTGCTTGCCATAGCCAAAAACATAGAAAAAAAATGTGGTTCAATTTGAAGCATAACTTCATACACTTTTCGATGATACAATAGTGAAAATGGAACAAAAATATCGATCGCAGCGCGCCCTTTCGTCGAAATATCCCCAAATTCTGATAGAACCTGCTTGCCATAGCCAAAAACATAGAAAAAAAATCTGGTTCAATTTGAAGTATAACTTCATACACTTTTAGATGGTACAATAGTGAAAATGGAACAAAAATATCGATCGCAGCGCCCCCTTTTGTCGAAATATCCCCAAATTCTGATAGAACCTGCTTGCCATAGTTAAAAACATAAAAAAAAAATCTGGTTCAATTTGAAGCATAACTTCATACACTCTTAGATGGTACAATAGTGAAAATGGAACAAAAATATCGATCGCAGCGCCCCCTTTCGTCGAAATATCCCCAAATTCTGATAGAATCTGCTTGCCATAGCCAAAAACATAGAAAAAAAATCTGGTTCAATTTGAAGTATAACTTCATACACTTTTAGATGGTACAATAGTGAAAATGGAACAAAAATATCGATCGCAGCGCCCCCTTTTGTCGAAATATCCCCAAATTCTGATAGAACCTGCTTGCCATAGTTAAAAACATAAAAAAAAAATCTGGTTCAATTTGAAGCATAACTTCATACACTCTTAGATGGTACAATACTGAAAATGGAACAAAAATATCGATCGCAGCGCCCCCTTTCGTCGAAATATCCCCAAATTCTGATAGAATCTGCTTGCCATAGCCAAAAACATAGAAAAAAAATGTGGTTCAATTTGAAGCATAACTTCATATACTTTTAGATGGTACAATAGTGAAAATGGAACAAAAATATCGATCGCAGCGCCCCTTTTCGTCAAAATATCCCACATTCTGATAGAATCTGCTTGCCATAGCCAAAAACATAGAAAAAAAATTAGGTTCAATTTGAAGCATAACTTCATACACTTTTCGATGGTACAAAAAAGACCCACACAGACGGACAGACGGACGGACGGACAGACGGACGTTTTGTAAAAACATGTTTTTCGGAATCTCTGATCCCTAAAACGTGTAAATCCGTCGAAAACCGGGAGTCGAAAAAAATTTCGATTACAATACTTTCTTCTATTATAGATAGAAGAAAGTAAAAATGAAGAACTCAAAAATGAGTAAGTCCATGTACTCATTTCGAAATGAGTATTTTTGGATCAAAAATGAACATGTGCATTCTCAAAAATGAGTAAGTTCATGTATTCATATCGAAATGAGTATTTTTGGATCAAAAATGAACATATGTATTTTCAAAAATGAGTAAGTTCATGTACTCATTTCGAAATGAGTATTTTTGGATCAAAAATGAACATATGATCAAACCCAACATACTTGTATATTCAGGGCCGGCGCTAGACATTTTACTGACTGAGGCGAGCATTATTTTGCCGCCCCTATGCCGTGATTGTTTTTTCACCACTTCTCCAACTTTTTTAAAAATAAGTAAATTAATTTTGCTAACTATGATTTATTTAAAAGAAAAAAAAAATATATAAAATTAATTTACATTTAAGAAATTTAAAATAATCTAATTACGAAATTTTGCATCTATTTTGAAAATATAACAACAGTTAACTTGAAATTAAATTAATAAGATGTTATCATATTCCAGTAATATTTACAAAAAAAGCATGATATGAAGAATTAAACTGACGCTTCAAAATCTCATTCGTTTTGCTTTTCCCTTGGGAAATGCATTTATTGTATCGACGTTATGATTAGTAAAAAACAGTTACATCAGGTGAAGCTAAGTTTAGAATATACATTATTAAGCCAAACTATGTCAAACATTTAATAAAAAGAAAACTGCCCAGTTAAACTGAGGGCATTGAGCTCACAGGCTATTCACACTCATTGTATATTGTACTCTTATTTCAAAGAATTTGAAATATGCCCTCGAAAAATAAAGAAATCAACAATATATTAAGTGGTGGGGGTCATCCCCCTGTTACCCCTTCATAGTTAACTAATGAACTCCTTAAACTAATCAGGGAAGTGTCTAATTACAATGAATATACATACAAAATTTGAAGAAAATCGGATAATTCTGCATGAAAAACTCATCTATCTAAATTAAGGGGGGATTAGTCCCCTTTCCCCCTTTCTACTTAACCAATGAACCCCCAAAACTTTTCAGAGAAGCGCATTATCACAATGAACCTATATACAAAATTTGAAGAAAATCGGATAATTCTGCATGAAAAACCCATTTATCTAAATTAGGGGGGGGGGGTGTTATCCCCCCTTTCCCCCTTTATACTTAACCAATGAACCCCCAAAAACTATTGACAGAAGCGCATTATCAAAATGAACCTATATACAAAATTTAAAGAAAATGGGATAATTTTGCATGAAAAACCCATTTATCTAAATTAAGGGGGATTAGCCCCCCTTTCCCCCTTTATACTTAACCAATGAACCCCCAAAACTATTGACAGAAGCACATTATCAAAATGAACCTATATACAAAATTTGAAGAAATTCGGATAATTCTGCATGAAAAACTCATTTATCTAAATTAAGGGGGGATTAGCCCCCCTTTCCCCCTTTATACTTAACCAATGACCCCCAAAACTTTTCAGAGAAGCGCGTTATCACAATGAACCTATATACAAAATTTGAAGAAAATCGGATAATTCTGTATGAAAAACCCATTTATCTAAATTAGGGGGGTTATCCCCCCTTTCCCCCTTTATACTTAACCAATGAACCCCCAAAACTATTGACAGAAGCCTATTATCAAAATGAACCTATATACAAAATTTAAAGAAAATGGGATAATTCTGCATGAAAAACTCATTTATCTAAATTAGGGGGGGGGGTATCCCTCTTTTCCCCCTTTATACTTAACCAATGAACCCCCAAAACTATTGACAGAAGCACATTATCAAATGAATTTTGCCGATCGGGTGCGTGCAAATTGTAAATTTCGTCGATCGTCTACATAAAAATAGCGAATTTTGCCGATCGGGTGCGTATAAATCGTAAATTTCGCCGATCGGGCCAATAAATATCGAGAATTTTGCCGATAGGGCCCATAAAAATCGTGAATTTTGCCGATCGGGCCCGTAAAAATAACGAATTTTGCCGATCGGGAGGGTGTAAGTTGTACATTTCGCCGGTCGGACGCGTAAAAATCGCGAATTTCGCCAATCGGGTGCGTATAAATCGCAAATTTCGCCGAACGGGTGCGTAAAAATCGTGAATTTTGTCAATTACTAGGAAAAAACTACGAATATTGTCAATAGCGCATGGAAAAAAATGTTTTTCCATCCTTGCCGGCTGAATTGGGTTATGAATTGGGTTATCTAGGAGGCTAAATCTACCCTTCCGAAATTTATATTTTTTGTATCTGATTGTAGACTTAGATTCCCCCTCCCCTACCGTCACACCTCCTCGAAACAAAATTCTACTAATGGTGGCCCTCGACAACCCAGTCATTTTTTTAAGTGGCCCTTCGATTAAAAAGGTTGTGCACCCCTAGTCTAAAGGATTGAAACCGAATTCCTTTTAACAACGTCAAAAAATCGCCACAAATGGGAAAAAACTCAAAAAATTGCATAGAAAAATTCAAAAATCGTTGTACGAATTCCGAATAAACTTTATTGAAAACAGGACAAAATTTACTATATTGGGCTAAAATTGTACAGCCAGAATTCTTTTACTAAGGTAGAAAAATCGCCACAAAACAACAACAACAAAATTAAAAACGCTAGAAATCTCATAAAAATTGCTAAAAATTAAAAATTCTCAGATAAGCAAATTTACTACAGTTGGCTAAAACATTTTAAAAGGAATTACTTTCCGAATGTCAAAAAATTGGCGTGAAAAGCGTAAAAATCTCAGAAGACAAAATGTAATATATTAGGCTAAATATTTGAAACCGAATTTATTTTATGAGTGTGAAGAAATCGCCGTGAAGCGCCTGGAAATGCTAAAAATTGTATTGAAAATCGGAAAAATTTCAAAAATCGCGGAGGACAAAATTTACTAAATTAGCAAAAAATCGAGGCAGAACGCGAAAATGTACTGAGAATCACATTGAAAATTGCATTAAATACAACTAAAAATTTCGAAATAGCGGAGAACAAAATTTACTATATTAGGCTAAAAGTTTGAATCATAATTAATTCCTTTAACCAATATTAAAAAATCACCGCGAAACGCAAGAGAAAAAATCTCGTCAGAAATCACTAGTAATTCAAGAATCGTCGAGAACAAAATTTACTAAAGTGGACTAAAACGTTGTAACAGGAATTCTTTCACTGTAATTATATGCAACTTCTTTGACTGTAATTATATGCAATGTACTTCGTATTTTTATTTTAAATAAGAAAAAAAAATATCTCTCTCACTTTTTTACTAAATTTTGACACATACAATATGCGAGCCAAATGCCGCCCCTCTAGGGGTGCGCCCTGCGGCGGCTGCCTCACTTGCCTCACCCCTGGCGCCGGCCCTGTGTATATTTCATAATGTGTAATGACGAAATTACGGAGCCTAAAAAGATATTATTTGAAGGAAAAACGAAGAATAAGAGAAATGAAAAGTGGATCTGGTTGTTCGGGATTTTCATCAAAGTGGATCCACTACAACACATTTACTCTTTTTTTCCCCTCACATTACACATCTTTTTTTTTTTCTTGATAGTTCTTCAAAATTATGATTTTTTTTCTCACTAATTTCTTAAAAATTTATTTTAACTTTTTTAACGCGAGACAATATTGTGTTATTTAAAAGTTTCATAACACAATATCTTTGCAAATTACAGCTATGCAAATTGGTATTAAACTAAACTGATTTGGCTTACAAATTTATGAATTACGGTAAAATTTATTATTTTATAAATTATAATTTTACAAAGTTTATAATTTTAGTATTTCAATCTATGAACTTTTCTAATGTCATTTTTTAATTAATAATTCTTCGAACTACCTGTTACTTCAGACATTATTTTAATCTTTAACACATATAGACAGGCACTATACATCCTTAAAAACATATTTAAAACCTCTATCCCTTCCTAACAGATGGCGCCAGATGCCAGATACTGTTAGGAAGGGATAGAGGGAGAGCTTCAAAGTAACTAACAACATTTGAGAAGAAGGCGTGTCCCCCTCATGGCGCGGTGGTTTGGGTCGTCAGGTTAGTAAACAGGACATCGCGGGTTCGATTCCTGTCTACGGCAAGGGTTGGTTAATTACTATAAACTCACGCAGGAATGAAAAAAATGAGCAGAATGTTTGTATAATCCCTTATAAGGTTGTCCTCGCGAAGAAACTTTTTTTTTTATCCTATAAATTTTATTTTAACGACATAAATTTTTAAAATTTGAATACATCCATGGGATCAAAAATGAGTACATAGGAGTTCATATTTGAATACATCCATGGGATCAAAAATAAGTACATGTGTTTCTCAATTTTTAGTACATTTGGATCGGAGCTATTTTGAGTATGTGACATATTCAAAATTGAGTACTTTTTACTCAATTTTGAGTACCCATTTTTTACAGTGTAAATGAAAATTTTGAAGTTTTTTTTCCTTTGTGGAAACTAAACATGTATATACTTTATCAATACAGTTTATAAAATACAATAATCAGTGTCGGATTTAGGCCTATTGGTAAAGATCGACAAAAATTAGGGTGGGCGGCTAATGAAATTTTTTGTGTATTATTTTTGAGATTTAGAAAATATGGCAAATCTCAAATGCAGAATTGATAAGAATTTTTTCTCAACGAGAGAGAAAAAGTTAGTATCAAAGCAGTGTTTCTTAGACACTATTGATTTCATTAATTAATTATCGTCACATGGCTACAATGAAATGTATTACTGTTTAGAACTTATCGCAAAGTTTTACCATTTTTATTGGTATCTCAAGCATGGTTGCTTTAGTTATATTCTACTATGTGTCAGGAGCAAACAAGTTAAAGAAAATAATTTGTTATAGGTTCCATTCTTCAAAAAGTGAAGTATTCAAAAGATTTTCACCCGCCTTCCTTCTCTCTGGAATTGATTACCGCCTAGGCAAACGTCCACCACTTTTTCAGAAAGTATTTTTTGCCTTATTTGATTGCAAAATTCTTGGACTTTTCGAAAAAAGTGGTGGAAGTTTGCCTAGGCCGTAATCATGCTCTGTCCCTCCACTCGATCATATCACACATATGAAGTTTCAAATTATAAAATGAAAAAAATCCTTCAATTTTGAGTGACATATAAGGGTGTGAACTCTTATCAGCTGTCCATGGGCATTAGAAGTATAGTTCCAATAACAAAAAAAGTTTCACAGTTGTTCTTCATTCTCTTAAAAGCCATTCGCGCCAGTTATTTTTAAAAAGTTATAAAATTTAAATTGTTATACGGTCCCTGGGTTCTATAAGTTATATTTAGAAAAAACTTTCTTCGTGCTCTAAAAGGTAAAATAATAATATATATATATATTGTATGGCTAAAACTTACCGAGTTATGATACTTTGAATTTTATAATTTTTCAGCATTTCTTTGCACTTCTAGAAAACGGAAAAATGTATTTCATCTAAATGCGACAGGTCAAAATTAAAAATTTCTTGAAAATAGTGTGTTTATTTTTCCGCATTCTATAGCCGAAAGGAACTATAGAACTATTCGAAAGGAACTGCGCTTCGAAAGAATTGAAGCACAGATTGCGCTCTTAGCCCATGAGCGCATTTAAAACGGAAATTCTGTCCAGTTAGTAATAAATATTAGTAGGTACACCACACTTAAAGAATGGTAGTTTATTTTTTTTATTGTATTTGTATTTATTACGTTAAATATCTTGCTAAAATACTTTTGACTGCCAAATAAAAATAAGATTTAAAATCGAAATAAGAATTTTTTTTAAACTTCAAAACATATTTTAATACTTTTTTTTTTGAGTGACAAGGGGGCGCACCAATTTTACTTGCTCCAGGGCGCTAAATATGTAGCTACCCCACGGCATATTGTTGTCAATTTCAATGCTAATATAGGCAGAAAAGTTTGAGGAAAACATGACAATTCTTTATTGATTTAACAAACTAGCAATTGTACCCAAACATGCTTCAGCATATTATGGTGAAACTCCAACTGCATGTTGAAAATAATATCACTTTCACTACAAATAATAAAATACAGTGCTTACATTAAAAGAGGTATTTGTTGAATATATCTAATAAATAGACCGAAAAGGCCAATTTAGAATTATTCAAACATAATCTAAAAAAAATTTCAAATTAAGCAAATTTTAACATTGGTTGAATAAGAATTTCAATGAAAAAATATTTTTATGAAGAAAATTTACATATCGCATTTCAACATTATGCATTCTTTTGTTTCCTGAATGCTCCCAACCCTAATTAAGACACATAAATTTGCAGTCATTCTGCCCATGATCAACTATTTCTTTCTAACTAGCCGCCACTGGCGACCAGTTTGGTCTCCCTTAAATGTATGTTAAAAGCACTATAACACGTTACTTTTATTCATAATTTATTTTTTTCCGTAATCCTTCGCCAAACCGGAATATTCTAATAGACAAATCAAAAACTTTTGCGATCATGGTAGCATTTCGCATATTTTTTGTTGTTATGTATTTCATCTTTCTTAACAAAAACCGCTTAACCAACTTAAGCGTTTATGCTTCATATCCGTTTGCTTATCAGTTGCAATATGTTTGCTAATGAGGAGATTCTTAAACATATTAAGTAGTTTTCCGTAATTGGATCCATTGCCAAATGGCGTATTTTAGTTAATACGATTTGGTGCATTGAAGTCTATTTTGTGAAAGTCTTTAATGATATCCACATTTACACTGAACCATATTGTTGCCAATATTTTTTTGTTTGTTTGTTTGTTTCTCGCTACCTTTGGCTGTAGACTTGATTACGGGAGATTAGAAAATCTATCATTATTCTCATTTAAAACGTCTTGAACAATGTGACATAATCGGGGTGCATATTATAACACGTAATTTTCGAGTATGGTTTGGTGAAACATTGAACTTTTGGAAGCCAGTTTTGATAATCACATTTCTTTTAAACCATATTTGCTGTCAGCACTTTTGACCCGTGGCGTAGAATCTCATTAAAATTCACGAACTTCCTTCTAGAGGCCGATCTCTGTTCGACTCTGTTTTTCTCTGCTCTCCTATTTTGATATAGTTCAGGAGTTTTCATAACTGCATAATTCCCTTACTTTGGCATTTCTGCTTAATGTCTACTGACTATTAAGATCCGTAACTTGTAAATACGCCACGCCAACATTACCGCCTATAATTCTAATTACAGCAATCCGTTTTTTCTCTCTATATTGCAACTTAATAGTTAATATAGTGCCCCGGTGCGTCTACGACAGCTGTTCCATCAGAACATTTGATTTCAAAATCAAAGTATCGTTTCTAATTAGCACACGCGAAAAATAAAAGCTGGTATTGGCGATTTTAAATATGCTATTGGCGAGATTTGCGCCCAAATAACACAAAAGTACTTAATGATGTTATGTATTTTGTAAATGTATATTAAATTACTGTTTTGAAAGCGATTGGTCATTAATAATGGTCAATTAATAATGGCTAAGGCCAATTATTAATCTCGAGACTCGATGCGAGGTCTCAAGGATAAATCTAAATCTATCTAAGTCTCAATATTAAATCTCCCAAGCTAAGTCTGCTCTAGCTCCCCTGAGCTCTGTTCTGAAATGAAAATTCGCTGCTTATATACTTCACAGTATCGATCGACCAGCTCCAGAAAATTTGCATAACTGAAAGAAAACGGCGACTCACAATTTCCGAGATTCAGACATGATTCTATGATTGGTGATTAACAATCATTTTCAGTGGTCTCTCTTCCTTGCACGTATAATACATAAATACCAAATTAACTGACAATTTGTTTCGAAATTTGATTCATTAAATATCATTACAGGAGTTGTATTTGTTTACATTCAGCTAAGAAAAGATAAAGAATGAAGGTGAGTTGTATAGCACATAATTATGGTAAACTTTGATTGTGTCACTGGTACGAATTATGTTTTTGACACCAGGCAGCGCTCCAAAAAACCTTTCACGGAAAACTTACTTTACGAACGATTATCTCCGTGGTTTAATGGTTTAATATTTTAAACCTTCACGACGAATGAATCTTTTTTTTTTTTTTTTGTTTACTTTCATGGATAGAGAATTTGAATTGCGAGGCTAATTTCAACTGAAGTTATGAAGAATATATACATAATTGAACGTAAGTCATCTCTCAAATATTAATTTATTTTGAACGATCTTTCTAAAAATGTAACATTTATTAAGTTTTATTCGAAAATATAATTTTGAATAAAAATGGCCGCCTGGCATATGAAAACGTGAAGCGGGCATTCCGGAATTGTTGATGACAGTCACATGACTTACGGTTTTATTATAGAGATTTGTTGCTCATTGTTAACTATTTGTTTTCAAGCTATCTTTCATTTTAAGCAGTGTTGAATTCAGACACTTTTCCCCGGGAGGGATTTCTGGGGCTCCGGGGGGGGGGACATTATAGACTTCCGAGGGGGAAATTGCACTTTTTGAACATTGAAAGTATAAAATCTAAAATCTTCTGGGGGGAACATTTCAATGCTCCGGGGTGGGATGTCCCTCCCGGGCCACCCCCTGAATTCAACACTGATTTTAAGTATTTGATTTATAATTATATATATATAATTATATATAGATAATAAACTGACTCTGGAATGAAGAAAATCCTTCATGTTTGAAGAATAAAAATAATAATAAAGATTTTTATTTAAAGACTAATTTAAAAATAATGGCTTTATAAAACAATTTCTACTGATAATTCAACTTTATTTTTGACTTGAATGGATTCATAATGATATTAAATAAGTAACATATCATGAAACATTAAAAAGTGAAAGTTTTTGATTTTTTAAAATTATGATATAGACTTTCTTTTAAAGAAATACTTTTAAAAATTACATTTATTTTAATTCCAAATGTTTATTTAATTTTTAAGAGAATGTTTTAAATATTGTTTTAATTGTTGTGTGTGTTAATATTGTTTAATTTTCCTTGTTTATTAAAAAGGTATTGTTATGAAGCATTATATACATATTAAAATAAAATACAAACTTTAATAGTAAAATTTAAATAAACTTTCTTTGTAACTCTTTTTTTAAATTAAAAAAATGCTTTGAGTATTTTATCATTATCCAATATACATTCTGTCATTTAAACAACACAAGTAGATACATGAAAAGATCATTTATAATAAAATTATAGTCAAATGATAACAGAATTTTTTTTAATAAACTTCCTTTATTTGAAAATACAAGTTACAGAAATAAAACAACAAAATATTGTTCTATATTATAAAAACTATCACATAACAAATTTATTACTGAATATAATGATATACTACATATCAGAAATAAAATACATAGATAACAATCTGGCACGCTAATGATGATAGCTCGATACTTTACAGAAAACCTTAATCTATTGGTCTGCAGAAACGGGTATGTATTTTAATCTAATGGGAGAAACAAGTTATTATAATTAAAAAATGATAAATAATAACATCAAAGCTCAGCACTGGCATGCTTTTAAAAAGAAAAAGAAAGAAAGAAAGAAGACTGAAATATCAGTTTATTATTAAAATAAATACATAAATTAATCAGCGAGATGAAAAGAAATGTCTCGTTCAAACTGCTAAGAATATCCTTGGATTTGAAGATACCAGAAATACAAGTGGTTTTAACTCCAGTTCCAATAACAAGAAAAAAATATTACTATATTTTATTTATAGTGCAGTATATATTACAGCCACTCATTAATTAAGGAAACTTATTGATGGAAAGAAAGTTGGCATGAGAGGATTGCTTTAAGAAAAATCAAAACATACTAGATGGAACCCGTCAAAACTTGACGCAAAAAAAAAAAAAAAAAAAAAAAAAAATACTATAACAGTATCAGTAAAATAAGCTTCTTTATTATTTATGATTATATTACAATTTTTTCCCCAGTCAAATACAGTACTGATGGTGAGAAATACCACCATCTAGATCTAAACTAGCACACACTATAAAAAAAAAAGTATTTGGTTTTTTTTCTGCATATTAGCAGAGTATTTGGTATCATTTTAATCAGTGAACAGTGAACAATACAAATTAATGATCCATTTTAGGATCAGCGCATACAGATAGATAATTGTGGAACAAAGTGAACCACGGCAGTCAAGGAAATATTTGGTTTTCCGTTCCCACGAATGATTTAACTACACCTAATAAAAATGTCATGGAGAAAATTGTCAGAACAATAATATGACACATTTATTTATGAGAGCTTAAATAGGCACGAAGACCTCACAAGTAAAAGCATCTTTACCTCCCAGACACAGCACGGCGTCAAGAGGAATCACTATTGTACCGACGGGCCTATGAAACACTCAAGGGGAGTACCAAAATTCTCCCGCCTGCCAATGGTCATCTCTCTAAAATCAGAGGTATGGCCGAAACATGCAAATTTTCAAGAAGTTATATGTATAAGGCCTTAATTTTATGTGAAAAGGGAAGAATGATTCCATCCTTTTTTTTTTTTTTTGCTCCACGAAAAGAATGTGATTTTTTTTGAGAGTTCAGATTAAAAAAAGATGGAAAAGTAGAAGGTTGACTGCTCTCTAACTAAAAAAACAGATTTTGAGTGTGTGTGCCAATAGATGGAAATGTACGCGCTAAGAAAAAGCGAAAACGCGTCAGCCATTACCTCCTGCTGTCAACGTTATCTAGTAATATAAGGTAACAAACAATCTTCCTTCACCATTGTTCCATTTTATTTAATTAAGCTATATTCTTTTAATAATACGAATTTACGTGTGTATGAAGATCCTACCCCGATCTAAACATAAAAAGGCTAATCAAATAAATACTTCTAGGGTATGGAACTCTGCCTTTCAAAATCGAATTTGTTAATTCAGTAAGATAAACTGTAATTCTCAGAAAATAAATGTTGAGAATACAGTTCTCAACTAGGATTGAATATTTTTATTTTTTTAAAACATTTATATTTGTTTTTAATCATATGCTTATAATTACCTTGTAAATAAACTCAATTTTATATTCAATTAATTTTAGTCAGTTTTCCTTTTGTTTACTTAATTTATTGAATTAATATTAAGTCTTTTATTTTAGGAAATGTTTTCTTTAATATTACAATCTAGGTTTTAAAATAAGCCATTATATATTTAATGTTACATAACTCTCTGCAGGTAACCTTTGATGATTGTAATTGGCTCAAAGAGGATCCGAACTTCAAAAATAATTCACAACGCAACTTTTTCTTTTCTATAATTAATTGATAATTTGTCTAATAAAATTTTCTAAGTATAAATTATCATATCAGATCCTTAGAGTCATAGGTGCAAAATAAATACTATACGTCTCGGATAATTTAAAATACTCATATTAATCAATTAACAGCAATATAGTGGTAAATCCTATGCAGTCAGACTTAAATTCAAATAATTTAATTGATCACTCTGTAGCATTCCATCATAGGGTTTACCGATTTAGAAGTGGTACCGTTACCTCTTTCTAAATTATTTTAATATATTAATTTAATTTTAGAAATAGAACTTTAGGTTATTGTATAATTTTTTAAATATAAAAATATATATGCAATATTAAGACTAAAAAAAAAAATTTTTTTTGCTAACATAAATGTTCTTAATTCTAATTCTTTTGAAAAAAATTTTTTTCCTCTTTTCAACAACTAATTAAAAAAAAAAAAAAAAAAAAAAAAAAAAAAAAAAATTTAAGCATTCATTGGGGAATCTTCATACACTCTGTAACATGCATATACCTGGCAATTCTTTTTGGGTACCTCACTAAATATATAATGATATATTAAATAATAATAAGTGTTATTGGATTGATTTGTATTAACAAAGAATTGAAAATATGACTTGTGTTACATATACTGCAACAGCAGCAAATATAAAATAAATACATAATAATGCTCAAATATTGAAATGATATATATTATATATAATTAATTTCTCGAACAGTGCATAACAATTCACCATTGGGTATCTTTTATTTTATGTTAAACAATTTTTTTTTTGCTCTCTCTCTATTTTATGATTTTTGTACTTTAATTGGATGAATAAGCGTAAAAGTCAAAGAATTAGTAGAATAGATACTGGTGTCAAAACTAGACAACAATTACGCGAATTAAATAATCAAACTGTAGACACTAATATTATTTGTAATAATAGTAATAATAATAATAAGAAAAAAAAGAAAGAGAAGAAAATTATAAATTCTGAAAAAGCTACTCCTAAAATTACTACAATGGACACCCCAAATGCAGATAGCCTAATTAATCTGATTCCATACTATGATGGAAAAAAGGAAGCAAATATTAACCATTTTTTCTTACAATTTGACAATCTCATCAATAAAACTGAATTGAATAATGATTCTAAATTAACTATATTAAAGGCGAAAATTGTAGGACCTGCTAAAGATAAATTGATGAGGGATCAAAATTTGTTCGTGGAACAGAACTTAGAAACCTTTAAAACAAAGTTAAAACAATTATTCGAACCCAAAACCACATTTCTAGAAGCGCAAAAGAAATTTTGCAATCTCAAACAAAAACCGGAACAAAACATGAACGAATTTATATTAGAATTTAATGCGGCAGCAGACCTTTATCTAAAAAAAAGTGGGCAAGATATAGGAGCTAACAACAGCTCTACATTCATGGAAATGATCAAATTATCTCAGTTTTTGGAATCAATTCGTAGTGATTTAAGTCTGGAAGTAAGAAAAAACTCTCCGCCGGACTTTAAAACAGCGTGCAACATAGCCTTAAAATTAGAGGAGGCTTATTCACATGTCAATTTAAAGGACATCAACAACATTTCCAAAACTAAAGATTCTGATTTGTTAAATGAACTGCTTAAACTCAATGTAGAAAGTGCAGAGAATATAAAATTATTAACCGCGGAACTAAATAACATAAAATTAAAGGTAAATGCCACTAACAATGATACAACTAGGTTTTGCAAGTACTGTAAATCCACATCCCATACGAACCCACATTGTTGGTTTTACAAGGGCAACGAACAAAACAGCAGTAATTACGTGGACGAAAATAAAAAAATTCTTGAGAATATTCAAATCGAAAAACCAAATTTTTATCAAGGGGGAAACCAACAAGCTCAGGGAAACTTTCAGCAAACCCCAAATTACACGCACCAAAACTTCAACCCTATGCAATATTCTGCTCCTCAGTACATGTACTATGCACCACCCCCACCCCACCAACAATTTATGCCGATATCATATCCCAGTTTCGGAAATTATGGAGGCAATTTCAACGAACAGAGATCATATGACCAGCGAAGAAATTATAGAGGGCATAGAGGGGGCTACAAGCAAAATAATTATAAAAAACATGATTATACAAAAAAAAATAATTCACAGCAGACATTTGAAAACAATAAACAAGATAAAGATCATGATCAGAATTCTAGTAACAATAAGGGAAACTAAAGTCGGGACTTACATTCTCAAATACAAGGCACCCGCGTAAGTCTCACTGCGGGTCTAAAAAAAATAACAAAATTATTGCTAGTGTCAAAAGTAATGACAATTCTCAACTTCCGATTATTACTTTTGAAATTAATGGTGTTAAGATTAATGCTTTGACAGACAGTGGGGCGGCAGTAACTTTGGCATCACCTATATTGTTCGAACAATTAAAGAATGCACACGTAAAATATAAAAATCTCTGTAACCAGGTAAAAATTCAAACATTAACAAATTCGACAATCTCTTTTAAGCAATGCATTAAATTAACTTTCAAATTGGAAAACGTTTTTGTATCGGGGGCATTCTATGTTACAACTCAAGATTTTGGTCGGAACTACAATATGCTATTGGGATTCGATTTCCTCAAAACAAATAATATTATCCTAGATTTTGAAGATAAAACCATGAAATTAAAAAACAAAAACATTGCACTTCAATTTCTAGAAAATGAACCTCAAAGTCTGATAAGTAACTTAACTGCTAACTCTAATGAGAATCAAAATAAAGAAACAATACGCAAAAAGAAAAAAAAACGTATCTCGCACAAAAATTTTGTTACAGCAAAACTAACACAGACAACGGAGTTACTACCAGGCGAAAAAAAAATTGTTGCATTACTATTAGATCCAGATAAATTCGCAACTACAAATACAATACTCTTGGAACCGATTAAACATAATATGAAAATTTATTATAAAACATCAATTCACGAAATTGCCAAGGATAATAAAATTCATATAACAATCACTAACAAATCACAACAAAAATTAATCTTAACAGAGGGAATGAACATTGGCAAAATTTCTAAACATTTTGAAATAAAATCAGTTGACACTGAGGGTCAAGAAGTAACGAAGCAGGTAGTGCACATTAATAATCTGAATTTAGAGCAAGTTCGTGAACGGAGAAAAGCAGAACTTAGATCAGACGACTTTAATTTACAACATTTAGACTCGGACACAGCAGAAAAATTAAAAAAAATACTTCTAAATAATGCACATGCCTTTTCTAAGAATTACGATACACTCGGACAATCTTCATTAGTCGTCCCAAGATTTAATTTAATACATAATTATTCTCTGCAGACTAAACCATACAAAACTGCACACAATGTTAAGGAGTATGCTAAAAAAGAAATTGAAAAACTTTTGAGAGCAAATATCATTCGTAAATCCAACTCTGATTACGCTTTCCCTGTTATTTTCGTTAAAAAGAAATCTTTGCAGAAAAACGAACAGGCTAATGAAGTTAAATATCGTATGGCGGTCGATTATAGACTTTTAAATGAAATACTTCAAAATTATGCGTACCCCATACCCGAAATTAAAGAGATTCTGCGGAGAATGAGTGGAAAAAAATATTATACAGTACTGGATCTACACAGTGCGTTTTTCCAAATAAATTTACGTGAAGAAGACACTGAAAAATTAGCTTTCATAACGGAGCACGGTAAATTCTCCTTTTTAAGATTGCCTTTCGGAACGCGACTCAGTACTGCGGTGTTTGCAGAATTAATTGATAAAGTTTTGGGCCACTTTAATGAAGATCAAGTCGCTTATTTTATTGACGATGTGATCCTAGCAGCCGACTCACTCGAAGAAATGTTAGATCTGTTAGACAAAGTCCTTAAAGCTTTTATTGAAAATAATTTAACTATTGAGCCTACTAAAATACAAGTCTGTATGTCAGAAATCGAATTTCTCGGTTTCACCCTAAACAGCGAAGGATACTCTCCTTCAAAAAGAAACATAGATAAAATTCAAAATTTAGTTAAACCTAAAAATAAGAAGGGAGTTAAATCTCTACTTGGTCTTTCGAATTATTTTAGATCGCTTATTAAAGACTATTCTAAAATAGTTGACCCATTAATTAATCTTACTAAAGACAAAGTGAAATTTAAATGGTCTGACATAGAAGAAAATGCTTTCAAAGAAATCCAAGCAGCGATAGTTAAAAATCCCACATTAAAACCCTCGGATTTCTCAAAAGATTTCATTTTAATCACAGACGCTTCTAAAACAGCTATTTCTGGAATTTTAGCACAAGAATACGACGGAGAACAGCTGCCAATTGAACATTTTGGGCGAAAATTAAGGGATACCGAAAAGAACTACCCCAGTTTCAAACTCGAACTACTGGCGGTTCATGAAGCGGTGATGTATTTCAAGCATATTCTCGCAGGGAGAAAATTTAATATTTATACAGACTCCAAAGCGCTAACGTATTTTTTAAATTTGGAAAAGCAACCAGACATTGTAGCAAGGTGGTTGGACAATTTGTCCCCTTTTAACTACTCTTTTCAGCATATCGAGGGATCTAAAAATCCTGCTGATTATGTTTCGAGGAACATTAATAATATAATTTCAAGAGAAAAATTGCAAAATTCATTGTTTACGGTAAACAAAGCTCTATCAGATGAAAACATTAAACTACAACAGTTAGAAGACGAAAAATTGAATAAAATAATAAACAAAATTAAAACTGACAAACAAAACAAAACCACTAAAAAATTCACTCTCAATCAAAAAGAAATATTAATATTAAAGCCAGGCTCTGATACAAATGAACTGTTAATTGCTCCGGATAAACTTAAAGCTGAAATAATACAGGAAGCTCATAAACCACATTTCGGATTTTTTAAAACTTATCAAATAATAAAAGCTAGATTCTACTGGTACGGGATGTACAGGGATGTAAAGAATTATTGTACTAAATGTATACCATGTAACACGACTAAACAACATCAAACTATTAAAGTTCCCACACAAAAAATAATCAAAGATAAAGAAATCGGATCAGTTTTGCATATAGATTTAATTGGTTTGCTTCCAATGACGCTACGCAAAAATAAATTTGTATTTATGATTATTGATTCCACATCAAGATTCTTGGAGGCTGTACCGGTTCGCAATTGTGAATCACAAACACTTCTAAATGTATTGAATCGCTATTTTAGTAATTTCGGATTGGCGCGATCCATAAAATTGGATAATGGCCGGTATTTTCACTCTGATTTATTCAAAGAATACATGGATTCTCTTAACATAGACCTAGATTTTACGTCCGTGAATAATCCACGCAGTAATGGGCTCTGTGAAATCAGTAATAAAATATTAAAAAATTCAATTGTGGCTATGTGTAAAAACTCTTTAGAATGGGATACCAGGATTGATTTTTTTAAAATTAATTATAACAGTACGCCGCACAGAGCTACGGGATTTTCTCCGGCACTTCTATTTTTCGGTAGAGAAATAAGAACTCCTTTTTCCATACACTTGCCTGACCAAGACATAATTGTCAAAACCTACGTTAAAAAT
Organism: Maratus michaelseni; assembly: GCA_963931845.1. Classification (NCBI taxonomy): domain Eukaryota; kingdom Metazoa; phylum Arthropoda; class Arachnida; order Araneae; family Salticidae; genus Maratus; species Maratus michaelseni. The sequence goes on along the minus strand of OZ007590.1, from coordinate 79,915,660 downwards.
AGAGTCCAACATATTGAGGAAATAAAGAAATTAGCCTTACAAAACCAAAAAAAAATGATGGCGGAGTACATCGACAGTACTCCAGTCCAAAAAGTAAAATTTCTACAAACGGGACAAGAATGCTACTTAAAAGTCGTGGGTAAACCAGGTGTACTTCAGCCAAAATTCTTGGGACCATTCGAGGTGGTAAGGAAGCTTAGGAATAACAATTACCTATTAAAGGAAATTGCATTCCCAGATAAAGCGACTATTAAACGCCACATAAATAAATTATTCTCACCAACGAAAGTGGAATCACAGACTATACACATAAATTCCTAGATAGGGAAGCGAGAAATTTTTTTTCTCTTTTATTGCTGTCGAGGCAATATGTATATATTTATTTTAAATTTTTATCGTTTATAGATGTCTTATTTTTCTTTAGTTTAGTACACATTTTATAATTTTCCATTATTGTTTATTTACAGTACATTGAGGACAGGTTACTATTTAAAAAAAAAAAAAAAAAAAAAAAAGATCATTTAGGGAGGATACTGCAAGTTTTTTTTTCTTTGCTACACAGTGTACTACTGAGGGATTTGGCTCGTCAGAGGGAGTTATGAACAAACATGCACGTTAAATAAAAAATAATAATAATTACGGTAAAAATAAAAACAGAGGCAGCCTTGCCAGGGTATCACCCTTTCAAACCCATTTTATACTAATTTATATAACAAAACAAAAAAAAATTTTAATATATAACCTTACCCCCTCTACTAAAAGTGAAAATAAAAGTCTTTATATGTAGCACAAAACATATAACTAATCGATTTAAAATTACAAGTCAACATCTATTCACTCGGCGACACAAATATAAATAATAATAATACAACATTTTATATTGACCAATATTTATAATAATTCATCCTTTGCTTAAAGCCACGGATTGACGAATCCACTTGAATTATTATAACAAAAAAAAATCGGTCAGATTTTACAAAATTATTTGTTTAATATTTGATATAATCTATAACTTGGTTAGAACAACGCGTTTCAATTTTAATTTTAGAATAATCGTACGATTTCATATTATAAAACAAACAAGTAAAAAAAAAAAATTTATTAGTTGTCCCTAAGGATTAACATTTCAGATAATTAAAAAAAAAAATAAATAAATAAAAAAAAAAAAAATACCATTGAACGTTTCAATTATTACAAAACATAAATTGGATGTTTAATTTATACCTTAAATATTTAGGTAAATTATTTCATACTTAAAAAATAATAATAATAAAAAGGTGTTGGATACATGTCAATGATCATTTCAGCAATTTATTGGATGTTAAAGTCTCGTTTTTGCAGGCGAAATTGAGACTATCTGCGCAGAGCATCTAATAATGCATTTAGCTGAGATATTTCTAATTAACTAAATTTCCAAACTTTACAAAAAAAAGAATTTGTTTAATCTTTTTTTTTTCTAACTATTATATGTAATATTTTATAAAACAAAAAATAATAAGAGAAAAGAAAAGCGAACGCTCGCTTTCGATTCCTTAAATATGTATATTTACACGTTAATATATTTTAAAATAATAATAATAAGAAGAATAAATAATTAAATAAATATTTTACAATTGCATGCACATTTTCGTTTGTGCAAAGCAACGCTCGCTTGTTCTCGCTAACTTAAATTGTAACTAGAAAATCAATATTATATTAAAAATATATATATATTATAATACATTACGTTTTTATACACAATATAAATAAATAAGTAAATATATAAATTGACGAGAAGATAGTGCGATGCAAACGGATTTGACCACGTTACACGCGTACCGATTTTTTTTTTTTATAGAAAATATTAAGCAGATATACAGATTTAATTACATACCCCATTTATTTTTAAATCCAAGCCGGGTATACACGACTTTTTTTTTTAACCACACAGTATAATTTTTATTTTTAACAACATAAATCATAATTCCTAGCTGTAAATCATAGCTGCACTACCTTTCACCAATTACACGTGCAATTAACACATTTCACCCCTTTTTGTAGAGTCGAAAATCCAGGAGTTTAGTAATCATACACCTGAGGGATAGCAACGATCGCTAGTACATGCATTTCGCAAATCTTCCCTTGTGTACACCTGGATACGAATGTAAAAAAAAAAAAAAAAAAAAAAAAAAGGGGGGGTCAGTTTTTCCACAGGTGAGCTCAGTAACTGTCATTTGGAATCCTTCCCCTTAGCAATTTGATGGATCGATAGGAAAGAGAGGAGATTTTTTTTTTCTTCTTTTTCTTTTCTTCGTTCTCTTTCAACCTTGTTCATTCTAGGAGCCGGGCAGTGAAATTGTACTTGTTTTGATTTTACCAACGGATAATTAAAATTTTGGTAGCAAAGGAAAGAGGAAAATTCATTTTTTAGACCTGTTTCTTTTATGAAAATATATTATTGAAAATATCTTTCATTCAGAAAAGTCATCCTTTTATAAGATCCCAAAACAAAATTGTTTTAGTAAGAATGATAAGATGTTTTTTTCACATAACATTTTCTTTATGTATATTATATAAAATAAAATAAAGATGTTTGCCTTTTTGCTCAAGAGAGACATTTCATGTGAGATTATGTATATCTATTTTCTCTCTATGTTTTTGATATAATATATATATATATTTTTTTAATGTATGGTATTAATTATACAATGCATACAGTTTACTGATTATATTGAGTATTTGTTTTAAATGATTCTGTATATTGTGTTTCAACGTATGGGTACCTAATTAGCCTGTAATAATTAAAATAAAAGATTTGCCAATTTATATGTATGTAATAACTAAAAATATAAGAGTGGAAAAGAAAATTAATTTTTTTTTCTTTCTTCTCTCGGGCATTTTATTTTATTATTTGGCTTATTCAAATTTTCCTGCTTTATTTGGATTTGGACCTATTAAAACTCAAAATTTTAATAAATGTTTTTGGAACAATGGAAATTGAAACCAACTACACATGATAACTTGCTGAAGAAGTCATGTCTTTCATCAGATTTTTCAACAGTGAACTTTTGATTACGCTTTATTTCACCAATGTGTAAAACTTTTTTCTGGTGTTGCAAACCTACTTACACTCCAAACCTAGTGACACTCCAGCTTATCCCAAGTTCCTAGACTTTTCCATGTGAACATTTTCAGTTTTGATCTTCAATATAATACGACGATGGACTTTCATCGAGTACTTTGTGGCTACATATATATATTAAAAAAAGATACTGTTGACCTTTTTTTCCTAATGTCGGGGGAAGAGATGATGGTGAGAAATACCACCATCTAGATATAAACTAGCACACACTATAAAAAAAAAAGTATTTGGTTTTTTTTCTGCATATTAGCAGAGTATTTGGTATCATTTTAATCAGTGAACAGTGAACAATACAAATTAATGATCCATTTTAGGATCAGCGCATACAGATAGATAATTGTGGAACAAAGTGAACCACGGCAGTCAAGGAAATATTTGGTTTTCCGTTCCCACGAATGATTTAACTACACCTAATAAAAATGTCATGGAGAAAATTGTCAGAACAATAATATGACACATTTATTTATGAGAGCTTAAATAGGCACGAAGACCTCACAAGTAAAAGCATCTTTACCTCCCAGACACAGCACGGCGTCAAGAGGAATCACTATTGTACCGACGGGCCTATGAAACACTCAAGGGGAGTACCAAAATTCTCCCGCCTGCCAATGGTCATCTCTCTAAAATCAGAGGTATGGCTGAAACATGCAAATTTTCAAGAAGTTATATGTATAAGGCCTTAATTTTATGTGAAAAGGGAAGAATGATTCCATCCTTTTTTTTTTTTTTTTGCTCCACGAAAAGAATGTGATTTTTTTTTGAGAGTTCAGATTCAAAAAAGATGGAAAAGTAGAAGGTTGACTGCTCTCTAACTAAAAAAACAGATTTTGAGTGTGTGTGCCAATAGATGGAAATGTACGCGCTAAGAAAAAGCGAAAACGCGTCAGCCATTACCTCCTGCTGTCAACGTTATCTAGTAATATAAGGTAACAAACAATCTTCCTTCACCATTGTTCCATTTTATTTAATTAAGCTATATTCTTTTAATAATACGAATTTACGTGTGTATGAAGATCCTACCCCGATCTAAACATAAAAAGGCTAATCAAATAAATACTTCTAGGGTATGGAACTCTGCCTTTCAAAATCGAATTTGTTAATTCAGTAAGATAAACTGTAATTCTCAGAAAATAAATGTTGAGAATACAGTTCTCAACTAGGATTGAATATTTTTATTTTTTTAAAACATTTATATTTTTTTTTAATCATATGCTTATAATTACCTTGTAAATAAACTCAATTTTATATTCAATTAATTTTAGTCAGTTTTCCTTTTGTTTACTTAATTTATTGAATTAATATTAAGTCTTTTATTTTAGGAAATGTTTTCTTTAATATTACAATCTAGGTTTTAAAATAAGCCATTATATATTTAATGTTACATAACTCTCTGCAGGTAACCTTTGATGATTGTAATTGGCTCAAAGAGGATCCGAACTTCAAAAATAATTCACAACGCAACTTTTTCTTTTCTATAATTAATTGATAATTTGTCTAATAAAATTTTCTAAGTATAAATTATCATATCAGATCCTTAGAGTCATAGGTGCAAAATAAATACTATATGTCTCGGATAATTTAAAATACTCATATTAATCAATTAACAGCAATATAGTGGTAAATCCTATGCAGTCAGACTTAAATTCAAATAATTTAATTGATCACTCTGTAGCATTCCATCAAGTACTATTTCCGATGCAAACTCCAAACAAACAATCCGTAAATAACTGTGTAATGCAAATCAGTTTGACATTACCACCATATTTCCCACGGCAAGAAAAAAAATTCATGGACCTATGTAGTATATACAAATAGTATATTCCTATGTTCATATCATATTCAGTAAATAACAGAACATAGTAAATAAAGCACACATCTCCATCCCCCCCCCCCCTGTGATAATGCAACCGAATGAGCTCCTATGCGCATGTGCATTGCATCTGCCCCAAAGCATCGTCGAAATTCGACGTTAAAAAAGTTTTAAAATGATTAAATTAAAAGTTTTAAAATGTCCTCTTTAATCATTATTCGTTTCAAATACATATCTTCTAAAACGCATCCATTGTTTTAAGCTAATCAATTTTTATGCAAAGATTAATAAGTTTTTACAGTAATAAATCTATCTGCAGATGAAGGAGATTTTTAATATTTTCAAGTGTAATTTATTTGTATGGTTTCTTCGGTTCCTTGACATAATCAGGATGATTATCCCTTTTCCATCACAGTCGGGGATATTTTTCCTCTTATACAGTTGGCAAATGTAAAAAAAATAAAAAAATGCAATTCCTAGCATATCCTGATATCTGATGGAACATATTCATCAACGAATTCAACATATCAATTTTATGTTCAACATAAACTAAAAAAAATTTTTTTTTGACAGATTTTTGTTTAGCGCCAAAATGTTCTATCTTATGGATAATCTGATCTTATGATTTATCACTTTTTTTTAAAAAAATATTATTCACTTTTTATGATGGTTAGGGAAATCTATTTTCAATTGTGACAACTTTCCCAGGGGCTATTTTACATTATTGAAGTAAACTGGTGGTCATTGATAAGATAGAATTGAAAAACTTTTCATGCTTGAAAATTATTTAAAAAGTCGTTAAATTAATCGGCAGTTTTCAAATAAATTTCAATCGAAAGCTAATTTTTTTTTCTAATTGATGATGTAAGAATTGAAATTATAAAATGTAGTAAAAAATAGAAATTTGTAGTATTTCGAAGTGATGTAAGCGCGATGAAAGCTAAAGCGATAGCGCCTTTGTTGTCACAACTGTTGTAAATTTCTAAAAATTGCCACTGTATTTTGGCTGGCGTCCAAAAGTGGAAAAACATTTTTTGACATCGAAAGAGAAATTCACAGTGAAAGAAATAGGACTTTGCGCTAATAAGGAACTGTTAAATGAACTTATAATAAATCTACGAAAATAATTCCTATGAAATATTAGTCTTACATTGTTTATTCTAGCTAAAAATACAATCATTATTTCAAGATTTTTTTTCTACCATAACACTATTTTTAATAACTTTAAATTTCCTGAAATCCTTTACTTTTGTGATTTTTTTTAATTAAAAAAGGAAATCTTCTATCCTATAATTAAAAAAAAAAAAGCAATTGGTAACATGTAATCAAGGTATGCAATCAAGATGAAGAAATCAATGACGGCTCCAATTCTAATCTTTATAATTATGAATGCAAAAATCAGTAAAATTCTGTCATGTTAACACAATCATATACATTTTTCTCTTTAGTCATCTACTCTTTTCTCATCAATGTTAAAATGCACTTCAAGCTAAGCATAACGTCATTTTCACAGGCGCAAACTTTTCACACGTACTTCATATACCTTACATTAATGCTTAAACACCATGCACACAAATATAAATATATTTTGTATTTAATTGTAATGAAAAAATGGCATCAACAAAGTTATAATGCATAATGATAAAATAAACCCAATGGACAATATTCCCGTGACGTCACAATAAATATGAATTTTATTCGCTTATAAAACACGCAGATAAGTATTTTTACCGAAATTTAACTTGCAAATTAACAAATTCGGCCTTAAAACCGCGTGCTTTTAATATTTATTATTTCTCTTTTATTCAACCACAGAGTTTAGAAAATAAACTCTGTGCTTCGGCGTGTAGACGTTATCCGATTATGACGTCATTAGCAGAAGTAAAAGTATAATTGAAAATTACGGTTATTAATTAAATTTCCGAACAAACGAATGCACGATAACAAATCTGTGTCCAAATATCTTTCATTTAAAAAAAGAATGATGTAATTTGATGCAGCAGTTTGTTCTCACGGATTGTCGAAATAAATCGCTTAGCGTTTTAAATATATAGATACTAAATATTAAAACAAGAACGAAAAATCTTGTGTCAAGTATAGATTATGAAGCATTTTCCAACACAGCCAGAAAACTGTAAAGAAACTCCACCGTTAAATAAGGTGAAAGAAGCTATGTAAGTAAACAGTTTAGAAAACATATAATACATTGAAAAATGCAGTTTTCGAAATTACCTTCCAGTGTCAAAAAAGTAGTCGAATTATTTTGTGCAGCCCTGTAAATGATCAATAGATATGGATATATAGCCTGATAAAATTTAGTTTTGTTAGAATATTCACATTTAGCAATTTTCACCTATCGATTGAAATGCACTCGAAATCTTTTGTACAGCCCTGTATATTATCTGTAAATTTTGTACGCACCACATATTAAGCTAAAAGCAACTTAAAATTCACTCGCAGCAATTACCAACCGTAAATGACAATGTATATTTTTCTTTGCGTAGCCCTGTATATAAACTTATTTATATTCCACAAACTTCTATTAGTCTACTAAATATAGTTTAGCAGGAAAATGCGTAACACAATTAAAAACTAACCTTAAGCAATTCACTCTCATAGTCTGTAATACTGACGGATTCCCTTGTGTAGCTCTGTATATGAACAACAGAGGTTTTTTTTTTCTTAGAGCACTGACCAGGCCCCTACCTGCCAGGCTTTTGCCTAGATTAATGAGTATGAACAACCGAGTTTATAAACACACAAGTACTATGAAAAAATTTAAATTTAAAAATGCAAACCAAAGTTGAAAATGCACCTATCACACAGACTGTAAATATCACATATGTACTGTAACCGATATCTTTTGTGTGTCCCTATAAATAAATGCAATGCACACCACAATTTCAAGAGAGCAATTTATAGTGCAACCCAGTAATGAATATAATTTTTATTATGTCTGAAATAGTAACTTTAAAAAAAAAATTAACACATTTCTTGTAATCAAATAAAGTTATTAAGAAGTGGTGTGTGTTACTGCACAACCTTTATTTTTTTCCCAGGTTGGGGGCATAAAAAATAGGGCTATATCTGAATGAGCAATTTAATAGGAAGCTACTACAGTATTATCTTTATTTTTATAGATAAAATGTGAAAATGCTACTTTTAAGGTTCCATATGTATATAAAATGACATGTTTAAAGGAAATCCAATGTTAAATATCCTCTTTAAAAAAGAAAACTATTATTATTATTCTAGTGTGCTTTAAATGTTTTGTTATTTTTCATGTAATCTTTTCAGGAATAGTATGGCTAGAGTGACACACAATGCAATAAATAAATAATCAGAAAATGTATCCTCAGTGTTGAATTTAGATTTTTTTTCCAGGAGGGATTTCTGTGGCTCCGAGGGGACATTATAGAGTTCTGGAGGGGAAATTGAACTTTTTGACCATTAAAAGCATAAAATCTCAAATATTTCAGGGGGGGGGGGGGGAAGAGAAAGACTTGAAGGGCCATCCCTTGAATTCAACACTGCTCTCCTCTTCCCTTAATATTCAATTTTTGTTTTTTTTAAACTTATATCGGAAAACATACAAAAACACATTTGCATTTATTATCTCTCATTGCTGTGGTTTTGGGATGGTCAATAGCAACGCACACCTGACAATGTTTAATTTTCAGTTTTCAAAAATTTCATTTTTGTTAATCACTTGGAGTAAATAAAGTAATTTGAGTAAAATAAATTATGAAGAATAATAATTAAATTTCATTTTTAAGAATTAATTTTCAGCTGCATGTATTAAAGCGAAACAAATTACATAATTTGTAAACTTATTTTTTCGTGGATTTAGGAAGAAAGTAAATTAACAATTTAATTAATAAAGAAAAGAAATATGAAAACAAACTAGTACATAACAATATAGTTAGTTGTTCTTTGAATTCTAGAATAAGAAAAATTTATTAATGCAAAGGACATAAAATTTTCAATTATTAAATTCTTCATCTACTATCATTGGTAACATAATTTGATTTAAAAACTAAATACTGATGAATATTTCATAATATTTATTTTTTAAATATAACCTAATGATGTTCCATCAAATATCTCAAAATATATTATCTTCAATATTTAGTTAAACTACAGTGCCTAGAATAAATAGTGTACCGTTCGATGCTAAAAAAATGCACGCGAAAGTAAGCCTCCAATAGATGGCGCTGACTGCACTACTGACTGAAAATTTCCGAAAACAGATCTAGTAATCGGATAAATTAATGCTTTTTAGATACTTATTTTGATATTATATAAGAAGACATTTAACTATAGGAATTGATATTTAGATGAAAACATGTCTGAAATATTTCAATAATAAATATATTATTTACAAACTGTTATTTTTGAACAGAGACACATTTTTAAAATGAAAATTATGTATGAAAAGTAAATAAATACAAATGTTAAATTTGCTTTAGCTTTATTTACAAATATTAACAACTATTCACTACTTCTAAAACTGTGCAAACATACAATGAATATTTAAAAATACACTCCCAATAGCAATATTTACTTTGTGTTATTTTTAAAACAAAGTCCCATTTGTTAAACAAATCTTTCTCACACTGGAAATCACATATTAAAATTCTTAAGAAAAATTATAAAAAATTTTTTCTTTATGAATTATGTATGAAAAGCAAATAATTTCAAAAATAAATTCAAAGGTTAAATTTACTTTAGCTTTATATACAAATATCAACAACTGTTGATAAAAAAAAATTATTAAAAAGATTATTAAAAAAAATTCTTTTACCTCTTTGTATTATGTACTTTTACCTCTTTGTATTATGTACGCAAAAGCAACATAGGTTTAAAAATTACATATATTCCCAATTCAAAACAAAGTACAGACTGATTGTACATCCAAAGTTGTGTAAACATATATGGTTATTTTAAAATCAATTTCTGCGTATTTTGCATGAAAAAAGAACAATATTATTAAAAATGGGCCAAGCAATATAACTATGGGAAAAGTTGATATGCACTTACTGCATGCGTCGCATCTTTAAGCATTTAGCTTTTTGTCTTTTTGCTGGGCGATTTTTATTTATTTGTTTTACATAAAAGTGCAATCGAGTTATGACAAAAATTTTTATAATTTTCTTTATGAAAGCACTATTTAGGGCTATTCTTAGCTACAGAATATCCCGTACGACAATCCAGGCACAAAACAATACCTTTGCTGATATTTCTTCTTAGTTTTTTCACTCATATTTTGTGTCTTAAACAGATATAATTATAACTTTATGGGAAGAACTCGCGTTTGTTTACAATATGCCTCACTGTCGCGGCGTAAAAGCTTTCAAAATTCCCAGTCGGTGATAACATGAGCGCCATCTTGTGGCATCCTTCCTTTCAAGGCCAAAGAAAAAGCGTTGGTAATCAACGGACGGCACACTATTTATTCTAGGCACTGTAGTTAAACTAACATAAATAATTACTCTCACTTCAAAGAACTGTGTAAGTAAACAAACCAAATTATATCCTTGATAATATTGTTAAAATACATTTTATATCATTTCAACATTAATAAATTATTATATAAGCAACTTAATAATTATTAAGCATAGCAAATTATAACCTTCATAATATTGTTAAAATACATTTTAGATCATTTCAACATTAAATTATATATGCAGCTTAATAATTATTAAGCACAGCAAATTATAACATTGATAGCATCATAGATAATACATTTTAGACCAGAGGGCCCGAATCAGTGCGAAGATTTCGCACTGGAATCTAATATTTTTTAGGTACTTCTCTATTAACCCGTCGACCGCTTTTCATAACAAAAAACTACCGACAAACTGTAAGTTTAAACGCCAAAAATGCAGTCCCATTTACTTGATATCAGAATCATTATGCGTGTTTGTTACGTCATCTAGTGGTATTACATTCGACATTTGCGTGTATTTTTCATTATGTTTTACTGATTTAGTAGTTATTTTATTAATTAAAACAACAATTGTGTCCTAAAATTCTTATATTTTATTTATTTTTTGATATTCCAATGGCAACGTTCTCCGTTTATTTGGAGATAGTTTTTTGTTATGAAAAGTGGTCGACGGGATAATAGAGAAGTATCATTTTTTATCAATATGTAATATTTATTAGATGCAGGTTTAAACTTCTAAAGAAAAAGCAAGGATAAAAATATCTGCAAACAACATTTAGTTGTTAGTCAAGCCAGAATATCATCTAATTTATTCCATCAAAGTTAGACTAAAAACTGATCAAAGATTGCTAAAGGCATGCGCGAGAAAAAAAATTAACAATCGTATTTTGACTGCATTAGAGGATGACGTCCTCCGCTTCGGGAAAACCATGGGACTTAGAAATATCAATCTAAACATTTCAATTTCAATTTCACTTTTTAATCATAAGTATAAAATAAACCCGTGCGGTGTTTTTTATAATAATTGCTATGAGCATCATATAATGTGGTATTTTATTTTTTTGGCAACAATAATTTCAGGAAAACCTTTCATTTCTTTCATGAAAACAATGCCGATTTAATTTTTTAATTTCAGCAAATTTTAATCAAAAACATGTTTGAACGAATTGTTAAGTGGACTATGTCAGAAGCCTGTTCTAAAATCTTTCATATGGTATCTCATTCGTTGTTCTGCGTTTCATATTTTCTGAGTAAAAGGGATGTTGACAGGAGAAATAATATATAAGGATTATTTCAATATTAGTAATATTAATTCAAATAAATTATATATGCAACTTATCTGATAAGTTATTTTAGTTTTTGTGTAATTTGATTTTTTTTGTTAGTCTGAATGATACATTTTCTGAAATATCAGATTCCTTGAAGGGAGGGGCGAGGGGTAACTGCTCTCCTCTAGCATAACACTTATACATTTAGTGTTTATATAAAACACAAATGCTTATATGCAAGTTTTATAAAACATAACTTACTCACTTACATAAAACTACACAAATTAATTAACTACAAGTTGTGTTTTTAGATTGATCATTTAACACCATTTTATAAATTAAAAAGCTAATAGCAAATAAACCTTCAGTTAAAAAATTAAAGGAATTAAATGATGAAAATCATAAGTTTTGTATCGAGAATTGACATAGCTTTAACTGATTTTCTCTGATACAGATTGATTTTGTGGAAAAAATAACTTTATATGAAACAACATTAATAAATACAAAACAATGTAATTTTGAGAAAATGACTTACAAGCATCATACTTACAACTATTACTGAAGATTCATGCCTTCAAAAATAATCATGAAAAACGCCTGTTGAAAAGATCACCATTTATAAATGCGAAAGTGAGATCAACAGGTAGTAATAGACAGGTATTTGCATAGTTATTGTAAAAGGTCATGTTCGATTAAAAGCAATTTGTAATTTAAAGAAAAGATTATAATAATCATAATAAACTGATAAAAACAACAAGTAATTTTATGTTAGCCAGATACTAGTGATATATATATATATATATAGTACATGTTAAAAGGGTACCAGTGATATATATACATGTATATCTATCACTAGTGCCCAGCTAACATAAAAGTACCAAACAATGTAAAATGTATTTCAAAATTCCTCTTTATTATGTAACAAACTCAATATACATTGAAAAACTACATACAAGTCAATTACAGTCAATCATACAAGTTAATATACTTTATTGAGTGACATATTTACCACAGTTCCTGCTTGACAAATTTGGAAGCAAAAATAGCACAAGTCCAAGGCCCGAATTCAAATTTCTTGCAGAAGATCACAAATGATAGCGACTTACTAAACAGTAAAACTACGCATAAGTGATCTCCTGAGAGCAATAAAATATACATTTCCTGGCACCAGTAGCTTTACCAGACAATCTCCCTTGCACCGTTCCTGGATTTTGAAAGTTTTCAACCTTTTTCTGAAAAAAAAATTATGAAGTTTTCCAACTGAAACCATTCCTTGTTGTGAAAGGGGGGGGGGGGGTTACAAAATTTCATGTAATGTACTACAGATTAATTATTAAAGAAAATTTCAAAAAATAAACATCTAATAAAACTTTTAAAATAATAAGGAATGGTTTAAAAATTAGCAATAATTAAATGTAAAAACGGTTTCCTTAAAAACAAGTTTGTTCATTTTAACGAAAAGTTTTTTATATTTGTGTAGTTACCATATTGAGTTTTCTTTTTGTGGGGGAGAGGGCTAAAAAACTAAATACAATCTAAAATCCCTGGAATATTTTAGATATATTAGGATGGATTCATTGAAAAAATTAACACATTTAAAACTGAAGAACAACAATGCAAATCATGTACAGAGATTGCTATGATCAGTCAATTATATGACAGTAACAGAGAAAACTGAGAAGTTAATTAAAATGAATTATATGGCTAAAAATTTATTGGTACCAGTTTTAGGATAAAGTTAAAAATTTTCAGTAATAATATTAAATAAATACCTGAAATAAATCAAAGTATTTACTCACAAAAAAGGCATTACAGTACATTATGAATTACGATCGTACTTATCTAATTTTTATTCACATACTGTCAAATTTGTTTTTTTAATTCATGCCTATAAAACAAGGTGAGTTTTGAAATAAGTAACGTAACTAAATATTAACAAATGAATTGGTAGCATAGTATATAAATACAAGAAGATAGTACTTAAAGAATTTATGAAAACATAGCTTTATAAAGAGTTTGGTAATATAAAAAGTAACATAGATAACAAATGAATTTTAGTAGCGTAGTACGTAAATACATGAAGATAGTAATTTACGAATACATAAAAGAAACTTCTACAGTTATGAAGCAATGTAGAGAAACATTAAAAATATCTGAAAAATATTACGTACCTTTGGTTTGTAAATCCCTTTTTTATTTCAAATCTTCATCTGTCGTCTTTTAAAATGGCGGAATAAACAATTATGCAATTTAATCACCCGTAATCAAAGTGTAATCACGTATTTCCAAGTGTAATCAACTGTAATCAAGTATAAACAGCTGTAATCTATATGTAATCAGTTATAATCACATGTCATCAGAGTAATCAGCTGTAATCAAAGTGATTCCGTAATCTCGTACACAATTTTCCTATTGAGAGCCCCCTTGACACGGCCAGTACTTGACGTTTAAAATGTCACATGGAGTGGATAATTTTTATACGGCGATTGGTGCAAAATGGGGGGCGCGCCGCTTTGCACCAATCGCCACGCAAAAATGATCCACTGCATGTGACGTTATAAACGTCATGCACCGGCCGTCGAGGCTAACGAGAAAGACAGGCTACCGCGGTGCATTCCACTTATCTTTTTTTACAGACCGCTAGAGTGACGTAATGCTCTTTTCGTACACCTGCATTGGTGCATTCGAGCATCACGTGACTCCGGAGGTCTGTAAAAAAAGATACGCGTAAAGCACCGCGGTAGCCTTTCTTTTTCGTTAGCCTCGCCGGCCTTACATAACGTAGGTCGCGGAAGTACCCTGACCTCCAAGTGAAGTAAAATGGTTGATCAGCTGTTTGCAACTCTTCTTTCTCTATATATATCACTGCCGCCCAGATAACATAAAATTACCAAAAAGAATAATGTGAGAAGTAAGAAACAACGTTTTTATACACATTTCAGCAAAATTGCATAAAAAGTTAACGATAAAGTAGAAAAAAAATGAAAATACACGAAATACGTTAATGCGGTGATCACTTTACCGCATATACGATCGCTTTACGGACATGAAGACCTAACAAAAACATCACTGGGACAGGATGCAGCAACCTCGTTGTATTATAATCCCCAAAAATACACGAAATTCATTAATGCCGCGATCACTGTACCGCATGTATGATCGGTTCGTGAACTAGAAAACAAACCCCCCCCCCAAAAAAAAAAAAAAAATAAATAAAAATAAAATAATAATCACTGGTTGCAGCAACCTTGTTGTATTGGAATCTCCGAAAATACGCGAAATCCGTTAATGCTGCGATCACGGTACTGCATGTATGATCGCTTCGCGAACATGAAAACAAAAAAATATCACTGGATGCAACAACCTCTCAACGAGATTGCTGCATCCAGTGATTTTTTTGGCAACAATTGGAATCTCCGAAAATACACGAAATTCGTTAATGCTGCAATCACTGTACCGCATGTATGATCGCTTCGCGAACATGAAAAAAAAAAAACATCACTGGATGTAGCAACCTTGTCATTCTATAAAAGGAAAAAGTATTGCTTTTAAAGGATTTGCTTGTTTAGAATTTTTACACAATACTTCGTTGATAATCATAAAAAAGAACTCATATTTTAAAGCAAAGTATCCGTACATTTCAATCTCCTGAAATATTAATTTTGTTAGCTAAAATAAAATTATATTTCAATGAAAAATAGTGCATAATGAAATTTCTATGTATTGATTGTTTTCACAGGATTTCAAAAGATCTTTAAATGGAGATTTAATTGTAAATTAGTTGTATTTATTACAATAAGAAAAAAAAAATGTTACAAACACAAATTTTACTAACAGTACTTTTTTCATATTTAATTAGATACAGATATAGAGTAGAAATGTCCATATTTTAAATATTAAGAGCTAAAGAAATATTATTGTCATTGTAAACAGAAGTTTTATGTAGGTAATTGAAAATTAAACGATGTATTTATGTTATCTTAGGGTGTTTAGCAAATGATCTGCTCAATAACGCGAAACTTTCTAACACATCTTTTGACATATTTTTAAACGCAAAGACATAAAATTGGCTGGACTGACTATTGAATTGATTTGAGATCGAAATGAATTTTCCATTTTTTGATAAATAAATTATTTATCGGGTTATAAGTGATTCATGTTACGTGACGACACGTTTTTCTCTTTTCTCGTGCTACGGCGTCGGAAATTCAGTTCAAAGCACCGACTTTGACAGTATTTTCGGAATTATTTTCTTTTACCAAAAAATGGAGAACGTCTGTTGATTACAAAGTTTATAAATAAGAACACCGGCCAATTTCATGCGTTTACGAACAAAAATGAACTAAAAAATGTGTCATAAAGTAGCCAATTTGTATTTGAGAACAGCCTAGCATGCATAAATCCAGAAAAGTTTTTATAGATATATCATTTAACAACTGGTAATATGGTAATATCAATATTAGAAATCAAATTGAGTTTTGCTTATTCTAAATTTAAAATTATAATATTTCTAATAAAAAAAAAAGAAGTGCATTTTGAATTTGTTTAACTTTTGGTTTATATAAACGTCAATTTTTCTCTTACTTTGTTTAATTGTGATTATTTATAATTTATAATTTAATTTATTTAATGTTAGATATTTTTATTTAATTGGCCCCCTTATCATAGACTCCTCACCCTGATATATGTGCCCCTAACTATAAAATGATAAAACGCAATGTTGTTGCAAATGATAAAACCACCTTCCTTTTTCCATTTTATTGTGTTGCCGCGTGGGGAATTAGGTTCAAAACGGCGACTTTCACAGTATTTTCTAAAAAATCTGCGTTTACAAAAAAAAAAAAAAAAAAAAAAAAAAAAAAAAAAAAAAAAGAAAAAAAAAAAAGGGAAAACGTCTTTCTAGTATTACATAGTTTCTAAATAAGACCACCTGCCAATTTAATGCATTTACGAACAAAAACGAGTTAAAAATGTGTCAAAAAGCAGCTCCTTTGGGTTTGAGAACAGCCTTAAATAATTATTGATACGCTTTTTTTCTAGTTATCAATTTAAAATTGAATTGAATATATATCAAAGGGTATGCATCTTTATTTGCAATAAAAAGTTACAGAATTCCTGCTATACGAAGCGTAAAAATATGCATGTTTTCTATTTACTGACTTTCATAAGAGGAGAAAGAAATACATGAATACCTTATAAACTAATCACGTACAACGGCCGTGTAGCGTAATCACTAGAGCGTGTTTCTCGTGTGCGTAAGTACCCAGGTTCAAATCCGGTCGGCGGAAGGGAGGTAAGAAAGTTTATTCCGTAAAATGTCTACCATAACTTTCATGTGATTCTGTGTGCGTGATTAATCTATATATTTAAACGCTAAGCTTTTTCTTTCGACAATCCGTGAGAACAAACTACTGCATCAAATTACACCATTCTTTTTTTTAATGACAGATATTTAGACACAGATTTGTTATCGTGCATTCGTTTGTTCGAAAATTTAATTAATTAGCCGTAATTTTAAATTAAAATTTTACTTCTGCTTATGGCGTCATAAAGTCGGCAATCGGATTAACGCCCACTGTTGCGACGTACAGAGTTTATTTTCTGAACTCAATGATTGCGAGCATAAAAAAATAAATATTAAATATTAAAAGCACGTGATTTTTAGGTCGAATTTTTTAATTTGTAAGTTAAAATATAGTTAAAATGTTTAAGTATTTCGGTAAAAATATTTATCCGTGTGTTTTATAAGCAAATAAAAATTCATATTCACTGTGACGTCACGGAAATATTGTCCATTGGGTTCATTTTATCATTAAAGCATTATAACTTTGTTGATGCCATTTTTTTTCATTACAATAAAATGCAAAATATATTTTTATTTGTATGCATGGTGCTTAAGCATAAATGTACGTGTGAAAGTTTGTACCGGGGAAAATGCGTTATGCTTAGCTTGAAATGCATTTTAACATTGATAAAACTAAAAAGAAAAATTTATATGATTGTGTCAACATGGCGTAATATTAACTGATATTTCAATTTTTAATTTTAAAGAATAGAACTGGAGCCTTTATTGGTTGCTTCATCTTGATTGCATACCTTGATTACATGTTACCAATTACTTTTTTTAAATTATAGGAATTATACGATTTAAATTATTAAGATTTCCTTTTTTAATAAAAAAATTCACAAAAGTAAAGAATTTCAGGAAAAAAAAAACTTGAAATAATGATTGTATTTTTAGCTAGAATAAACAATGTAAGACTAACCTCATCAAAAAGTCACCTGTAAAAAATGCAGCCAAGTCTCGTAACTCATTTACCGTAAAAAGTACTGAGATCGTATAAAGCCAAGTTTAACTATCTTATTAACTCTGAAATTTTCATTCACAAAATCACTCCTAGTCTCTACATCTTTAGTTAATTATTATTTTGTGACTTGGCAATTACTTAGCACGAGAATGTGATGTATATAGTTAGTCTTAATCAAATAATACTATAACATATTAAGGTGTAATAACTTCCCTGTGCGTATATAATTTGCTTTAGTTAAATTATCCCATCCCATCCCATAACATAGTAAGGTGTAATAACTTCCCTGTGCTGCGTAATTGCCAAGTCGCAAAATAATAATTAACTAAAGACGTAGAGACTAGGAGTGAGTTTGTGAATGAAAATTTCAGAGTTAATAAGATAGTTAAACTTGGCTTTATACGATCTCAGTACTTTTTACGGTAAATGAGTTACGAGACTTGGCTGCATTTTTTACAGGTGACTTTTTGATGAGATTTCACTTCTTTTTGTAAGTAACCCTCCTTTTCTTGATTTTGGGTTCTTTTTGGAGATCATCCACTGATTTTCGCTAAGCCCACACTCTGTCCCTATTATTTACAGGTATCAAAAAATTGAAGCTTTAGTTTCGTTTGCAAAGTACTGTAGATAAAAAGAGATTTCAGATTCCTAGGCAAGCACTAAATTATGGGAGGGGGAGTGTCAAAAGTACTCTCAATTGCTTCCAGGATAGGCGCTATGCATCTGAGATATAACTCGCAGCCCTAGATACTTGATATTTAACATAAAAGAACTTTTTAGTATAAAAAGAAAGCCAAAATTAAAATTTCCGGAAATTTCCAATAAATCAAACTATATTCCTTTTTTCGATGGTTTTTTTTCGTTTTTTAAGACTTTTTTTTATTATTTACGGATTTTTTAATTTTTCCTTACTTTGTGTACAAAACCCTGCCTTTCTGCCGAATGTCAATCTTCTAGGACTACAAAATCGAATTATTTTCAAATTTTCGACTTTTTATGAATTTATTGATTTTTCGATTTTAATTCTAAGTTACCTGATTGTCATGCTAATATAGTAATTATTTGATCCGTCTTCTTAGGATCATTTAGGTTCAATTTAGAGATAAATCAAGTGAATCTTAGAGTCACCATGATTTTATTTAGAAAGGACTATCAAGCCATAACCAGCCAGTAATGTCGGGAGGATAGGGGGAGCTGTGAAAATTTTTGTGGGGCTAACATCATTTAACAATCCATATTTCATATGTGAAGTAAATAGAGTACAACATGTGAAAGAAAACAAACCTGTCTATAAAGAAATCGCCTATATCGTAGCCAGTCTATAGCGGAACTTTTCTATAACGAAATTCGTAAACGAAAGAAAAGAAAACCATAATCCGGGGGAAATAACATAAAACAATTAGGGGCGTTGTACTAGCTAATAGGATAATTATCTTATAACTAATGTTTCTAGCAGTACAAAATCAAATTGTTTTCGAATTTTCGATTTCTTAAACATATTTCGATTTTTCGATTTTATTTTCGAATTTTTTAATTGTTCCTTTTATTGAATAGTAAATACTACATTTACACCAAGTTTTAAGTTTCTAAGACTACAAGATAAAAATATTTTCAATTTTTGATTTTTTCGCATTTTTTTTTTATAATTTTCTGGATTTTATAATTTTTTCTTATTTTGTATCCTTTATTACAAATTTTAAGTTTCTAGACCTACAAAATCGAATTATTTTAAAATTTCCGATCTTTTTCGATTTTTTTATTTTATTTTCGAATTTTATTGCGTTTTTATTTTAACTTGTTCTGAATCCCAAACACTATTTTTACCGCGAATTTTAAGTTTCTAAGGCCAAAAGATCAAATTATTTAATTTTTTTTCAAAATTTTTCGAATTTTTCGAATTTTTGATTTTTTTTCGAGTTTTCTGGATTTTTTAATTTTTATTTATTTTGCATCCTAAATACTACCTTTATTCCGAATTCCAAGATTCTAGCGCAACAAAATTGGATTATTTGAAATTTTTCGATTTTTTTCGATTTTTCGATTTTATTTTCAATTTTTTTTTGTGTGTTTTTGATGTTTTCTTTTTCTGAATTCTAAACACTACCTTCACACCAAATTTTAAGTTTTTAAGACTACAAGATCGTGTTATTTTCAAATTTCAATTTTGTTCGATTTTTTTTAATTTTCGAATGTTTTTTTTTTTTAATTTTCCGTATTTTATATTTTTTCCTTTCTTTGTATCCTACCTTTATTCCAAATTTTCAGTTTCTGTGGCTGTGGGATATACCCAATCTTTTTGATGACGCGAGAGTGAGTGAGTGTGTGAGTGACAAAAAATCGAAACTTTGAGTTCATATATCGTCTGCACTAATTTATGGGTATTTTTGAATTATCCATATTTTTGAATTTTTCCTTATTTAGTATCTTAAATATTACCTTTATTCCAAATTTCAAGTTTCTAGTGCTATGAAATCGAATTATTTTCAAATTTTCCTTATTTTTCGATTTTTTCGATTTTTTTGTTTTATTTTCGAATTTTATTTGTTTTTTTATTTTAACTTATTCTGAATCCTAAACACTATCTTTACTGCGAATTTTAAGTTTCTAAGGCTAAAAGATCAAATTATTTTAATTTTTTCAATTTTTTTCGAATTTTTCGAATTTTTGAATTTTTTTTTTCAAATTTTCCGGAATTTTTAATTTTTCCTTATTTTGCATCCTAAATACTACCTTTATTCCGAATTCCAAGTTTCTAGCGCAACAAAATCGGATTATTTGAAATTTTTCGATTTTTTTCGATTTTCGATTTTTTCAATTTTGCTTTTGATTTTTTTGGTGTTTTTGATGTTTTCTTTTTCTGGATGATAAACACTACCTTCACACCGAATCTTAAGTTCCTAAGACTACAAGATCGTATTATTCTCAATTTTCAATTTTGATGGAATTTGTTGAATTTTCGAATTTTCCGGATTTTATAATTTTTTCCTTTCTTTGTATCCTAGACACTACCTTTTTTCCAAATGTCAAGTTTTTAGGGCTACGGGATCTACCTAGAGCTCCTATAATACTATATCCCTTATAGGAGCCTTAGATCTACCTAATCTTTTTGATGACGCGTGAACGAGTGAGTGAGTGAGTGACAAAAAATCGAATGTTTGAGTTCATATATCGCCTGAACTAGAAAAGACAGAAAGTTTTAATTTTAAATTTTGGTCCTGTGTGCCAAATACTCTAGAAAAACGAAGTTTCAAATTTTTGGGATACTCCAGCGCGGAGATATGAGGGGGTTAAAAGTGCCCTGAGTTGCTTCCAGAAAAGTATGCTTACGGCTGTCCTCTCCCGACTTGGCGGAGGCACTGCCGTGCCTCCAGATCTAAAACAAACTATCCCCATCCTGTGGGATTTGTTTCTCAATGTTTTACTTTATTTAATGCAAAACATAGATTGCATTCGACAACTCATAAAAAAGTCCTCCGGCCTGTACCGGCAGGAAAAGGTAGCTTTCCTATATCTTCGTTTTAAAATTTTAGCTAATGTTACTTGAAAACAGCAAGTTAAAATGCAAAGAAACCGTTTACAAAAGATTCGTTTACACTGAATTTGAATAAGAAATTCGCCAAATTATTGAGCTATAGCCAAGTTGGCTTCATTTATGAAGACTTATTTTTGTCGCCAAATTTGGCGAGATTTCGCCAATTGTCGCCAAGTTTGGCGAGAATTTGGCGCTAATGGATATGAATATATAGTTTTATGCGTATGATTGGGAAAATGATTACAACAATGAAAGAAAGTAATTTGCGAGAAATCGCGTTCACTAAAACTTATAAATTTATATTAAAATCATTAAAATTACAGACATTACAATACACTTTCATAAAACATTAAAAACATATTAAAATTGGACGTTTCGGATTTACATGGAAAATCCCTCTTCAACAACAACATTTCACTTAGCGTAAATCATAGTTCAAAAATATCAACAAATAGAAAATGCAACGTATCAAAATTTCGAAGTCAAAGTTACAGTTATAATAACACGGAGTATTCATTCGGGATTGCACCTGCTTGACCATTATTGACCATAAATTTATCGTTGGTTTTTTGTAATGTGCTGTTTTGTTTCAAAATGACAGCCACCCTAGAATTTCAAACTGCTCTATCTCAGCCAATTTTTAAGATAGAGGTAAAACAAAAAATGCTCTGGAATCCTTGTATCAAGTCCTAACACCTAATTAAAAAATGAACTTGATTTTTTAACTTTTTTGTATATTTATTTTAGTTTTAAAATTTTCCGTGGCCGCCATCCTGAAACAAGATGGCAGACCAAGCTGGCCAACGAACTCGGTCGAAGCATTGGTGAGCTTAATACACACAATTAGTTTCATCCAAATTAATTTATAAATACGAGCGTTATCGTATCAAATTATTTTCATTTTTTCAATTTTTTTCGAATTTATTTATTTTTTTTTCGAATTTTCTGGATTTTTTTAATTTTCCTTTTTCTGTATCCTAAATACTACCTTTATTCCTAATTTGAATTTTCTAGCGCAACAAAATCGGATTGTCTTCAAATTTTCGGTTTTTTTCAATTTCTTCGATTTTTTCAATTTTGCTTTCGATTTTTTTGGTGTTTTTGACGTTTCCTTTTTCTGGATGTTAAACACTACCTTCACACCAAATCTTAAGTTTCCAAGACTACAAGATCGTATTATTTTCAATTTTCAATTTTGATGGAATTTGTTGAATTTTCGAATGTTTTTTTTTTCGAATTTTCTGGATTTTATAATTTTTCCTTTCTTTGTATCCTAAACACTACCTTTTTTCCAAATGTCAAGTTTCTGGGGCTACGGGATCTACCCAATCTTTTTGATGACGCGTGAATGAGTGAGTAAGAAGTGACAAAAAATCGAATGTTTGAGTTCATATATCGCCTGAACTAGAAAAGACAGAAAGTTGTAATTTTAAATTTTGGTCCTGTGGGCCAAATACTCTCTATAATTGAAGTTTAAAATTTTTGGGATACTCCAGCGCGGAGATATGGGGGGGGGGGTCAAAAGTGCCCTGAGTTGCTTCCAGAAAAGTATGCTTACGGCTGTCCTCTCTCGACTTGGCGGAGGCACTGCCGTGCCTCCAGATATTTTATAGGAATTATTTTGGTAGGTTTGTTATAAGTTCATTTAACAGTTCCTTATTAGCGGCAAAGTCTTATTTCTTTCACTGTGAATTTTTCTTTCGATGTCAAAAAATGGTAATCTACTTTTGGACGCCAGCCAAAACACAGTGGCAATATTTAGAAATGTATAACGGTTGTGACAACAAACGGCACTATCGCTTTAGCTTTCATCGCGCTTACATCACTTCTAAATACTAAAAATTTAAT
This sequence comes from Maratus michaelseni, assembly GCA_963931845.1. Taxonomy (NCBI): domain Eukaryota; kingdom Metazoa; phylum Arthropoda; class Arachnida; order Araneae; family Salticidae; genus Maratus; species Maratus michaelseni. Next base: position 79,892,324 of record OZ007590.1, on the reverse strand, counting down.
TTTTTTACTACATTTTATAATTTCAATTCTTACATCCTCAATTTGAAAAAAAAAATTAGCTTTCGATTGAAATTTATTTGAAATCTGCCGCTTAATTTAACGACTTTTTAAATAATTTTCAAGCATGAAATATTTTTCAATTCTATCTCAACAATGACCATCCGTTTGTTTTAATAATGTTTTAGCCCCTTGGAAAGTTGCAACAATTGAAAATAGGTATACCTAACTTTCATGAAAAGTGGAAAAAAAATAATAATAAAAACCTGATAAATCATAAGATCAGATTATCCATAAGATAGAGTATTTTGGCGCTAATATAAAATCTGTCAAAAGAAAAAAAAACTATTTTTATTTTATGATTAACATAAAATATGTTGAATTCGTTGATGTATATGTTGAATCAGAATATGCTAGGAACTGTTATTTATTATTTTTTTAGAGATCCATTGGATATTTAACTGTATAAGAGACCGACTGTGATGGAAAAGGAATAATCATCCTGATTATGTAAAGGGATAGAAGAAACCATACAAATAAATTACAATTAAAAATTCATTACATTACATTACATTAAAATTACATTAAAATTCTCCCTCATCTGCATATTAATTTATTATTTTTAACAAAAATTCTTCATTTTTACATAAAAATTGATTAGCTTAAACAATGGATGCGTTTTAGAAGATATGGATTTGAAACGAACTATGATTAAAGAGGACATTTTAAAACTTTTAATTTAAACATTTTAAAACATTTTTTAACGTCGAATTTCAACGGTGTCTTTGGGCAGATGCAATACATATGCGCATAGGAGCTCATTCGATTGCATTATCACAGGGGGCGGCGGTGATTATACTATGTTCTTTTATTTACTGAATATGAGATGAAAGTAGGAAATTTGTATGATACTTTATGATAGGACTATTTGTATGATGCTTCATAGGTCCATGACCTTTTTTTTTGTCGTGGGGAATATGGTGGTAATGTCAAACTGATTTGCATTACACATTTGTTTACGGAGTGTTCATTTGGAGTTTGCATCGGAAATAGCATTTCACTGGGGGGGGGGGATTTTTTAAAATATAATATTTGAAAGACTGTTTCATATGAAGCCCTACTTAAATAATAAAGAAGCTTATTTTACTGATATTGTTATAGTATTTTTTCCGTCACGTTTTGACGGGTTCCATCTAGTAAAAGTAATGTCTGTTACATGTGAATCCGTCTGAAAAATTGCTATGTAAATTTTTAAAAAATAATGTCCGTATATATTTAATATATATATATATATATATATTAATTAGTTTTTACATTACGTCGAATAATAATAATTTCGGATGTTTTTTTTTATGCAGATTAAGTGACCTTGAAATGTCCCAAATTCATCCTGTATTACTTCCTAAAATCTTCCCTAGAACAACCTGAGGAGGAACCTGAAGGAGGTCCTGGGGAGCTCCCCGGGCTGCTATGAGGCGGATATTTTCGATTCCTGAGGACCTCCTGGTGACAAATTTTTGCATCCTCAGGGATACCTGGGGGATGAATGTCAATCTTCCTGGGGATATCCCAGGGAAGAACGTTTGCTATATGGGATCTTGACGCATGAAAAATGGTTTAAGTGCTTCATTGCCTAACTTCCGTGGCCAACCACTATGAACCTAAACCACCTAAAACTGCATCATTACGAGTTGCTTTAGCAATTTCAATGCTGGTTACTGGTAGATATTCACAAGATGAGAGCATTGCTGTGTTTTGAGCCTTATTATACTCAATGCTGTACTTGAAAGAAGGTAATTACACTGCCCATCTCTGAAGTCTTGCTGCTACAATGGCAGGAACAGCTTTTCCAAGTGAAAAAAATACTTATTAAAGGTTGATGATCTGTAACCAGCACAAATTTTCTCCTTAGAGATACTGTTGAAATTTCTTTACACCAAAAATGATCGTTGCAGCTTCTTTCGTTATTTGCGAGTAGTTTTGTTCAGCTTTGGGAAGAGTTCTTGATGCATAAGCAATTGGACGCTCATTAAAGTTGTCAATGAAGTGAGATAAAACAACACCAAGACCTACAGGTGAGGCACCACAGGGCACTTTCAAAGGCAGTATATCATCGTAATGCACTGAAACAGCATCTGATGTATGAAGATTTTTACACTTTTGAAAAATCTTTTCACATTATGATGACCACATACATGAAGTGTCTTTATGGATTGTAAAAGGGAGCAAGCAGCATGGCAAAATTACGAATAAACTTCGAATAATAATTCAGAAGACCCACAACCTTTTTATTTATGTAACGTTTGAAAAATATTTATTTTCTTAATGAATTTTATTTTCTCATCTGTCGGATGAATGTCCTTGCTATCAATAACATGGCCTAAGAATTCAACACTTTCTTGCAAAAAATTACATTTTGATAAATTGAGCTTAACATTGTTCTCCATATATCTCTGAAAAATTACGATTACTTAGGAACTACTAAATCGATTTAAATTTTTGTTTTCCAGCTACTGCTGGTGACAGTCTCCAGTTAAAACATGCTACTTTTTATCTCTGTCCTCAAAGAGGTACAGAGCTATAAAAATTCTAAAATTACAATTACTTTGAATTAGACCGGGAGGCGGCAGCACAGACAATCACCTCATCGAGTTCACTGCTAAAATTCCAAAATTAGTTAAAACTCGATTCGCATATTAAAAAGCAATCGGTCTGCCAAGTCATATCTTTGTGGAAAATACGTGAAAACCCGATTTTAGCGGTTGACTCGTAGGTTTACCATTGTGTTTTCCTGCACCCAAAAGTATGAAAACATGAAGAACTGGGTGCAGGAAAACACAATGGTAAACCTACGAGTCAACAGCTAAAATCGGGTTTTCACGTGTTTTCCACCAAGATATGACTTGGCAGACCGATTGCGTTTTAATATGCGAATAGAGTTTTTACTAATTCTGGAATTTCAGCCGTGAACTCGATGAGGTGGTTGTCTGTGCTGCCGCAACCCGGTCTAAATATGTTGAGACTATAAACATGAAATTTCACATGGTGGTTGCCTTCAAAATGTAAATGTTCTCTAAAAGTGGTTCTAAAATAATCGAAATTTAAATATCTGAAATAAACCGAAACTGTTCTAAAACTGTTCTAAATTACGACTTCTTTGTAATTTTTAGGATTTAATCGTACAATTCTGCATGGTAATTACTTTTAGTCACCGCTCATTACAATTTCTGTAATTTCGAAATTTAAAAGGATGAAATGAGCGTCAATCATTCTAAAATCACTATCTTACTTTAGAACTGCTGAACTGAATTGAAATATTCTCTAAGAGCAATAATGATGACAATCTCCGCTTAAAAATAGGCTATATTTTATCTCTGTACAACAACCATATTAAAATGGCATGGCGATTAGTCAGTATAATTGACGACTATATAATAATTATATAGTTGAAGACTATAAAGTAAAAAAAAAAAGACATGAAAACAGACAGACAAACATATAATTTTTAGATCCTAATGATATTAAAACGGTACCATTTGCAGACCGAGATCTTTCCAACAAAAATAAAAGCATTAAATTGGACCATCCGTTCAAAAGTTATGCGTGGTAATAGGGGAAAAAAAAAGATACTAACGAATTGCATATGAGATTACGTTATTTGATAGTGGAGACACTTCTCTTTTCAGTAAATGCATCAACGAAGCATATTGCTTATTTACTTTGTTTCATAGCAAACATTTAGTTTGAAAAAGGTTCTTATTTCTCACTGAGATATATAATCGTATAATTTATTTTATCCCCACCATAAAACATAAAAAAAAAACCTGTAATTCATAACTAATTAATAAAGTATTTCTTTGCCACTGATTCCTGAAGCAATCTTTATTCTTGATCAGTGTTAGAAATGGGATTAATTTGACAGGTGATAATGGAAGATAATTAAATAACATATGTGTCTCGAATGTAACTTTCTCTATAAAGTCGTTTTCCTACATATTTAGTTTTGGAAAAAAGTCTGTATGGAAAAAAAAATTAACATCAGAAAATTCAGGATATTAAAAAAAAAAAAAAACTTTTAAGATAATATTTATGTATGTAATATCAAATGTATGTAATACAGGACTGCCACTAGCGACTATAACTTTTATTATTTTGTCCACCATTATTTTAAAGTCTTCACAATCAATTTCAACTAATCTTCGAGACAGATAATTTTTAAAATAGTTTAAAAATAGTTCAAAAATAGTGGTAGTGAAAAAAAGTCGCTAGTAGCAGCTTTTTACGATATATGATATAATACTACGATATATGATATAACGATTACGATATATGATATAATACTGGCTATACGATAAGTTTTATGGGATCAAAGGAAAATGTCATATCAGATTCGAATTATTTCAAAGTGGGAAATTTTATTTCCGAGTTTCATCTGTATAATTATGTATATAATAGAGGGTTCTGTCTATTGCTCCCTAATGCTTGCAAATTCCGGAAACATGCTTTAAGCACCAATGTAAAATCCAAATAAATCATGCATATCACAGAAAATTTGATTATTTTAGTTTTTACTAATCAAAGAATTTCCTTTTACGCTATATTATTGATTTTCACTTTATGAGATTTACTTACCAAGTATGAATACTAAAGATGGTAGATATAATAAATAGTAATGCATATGTGAGTATGTTTATGGTTGTGTGTGTGTATGTGTGTGTGGATTTAAAAAAAAACTTTTTTTTTAAGTGTACGAAATGCTTATGTTTTTCAAATGATCGCGAGAAAATTTTACGTACGTCTTACTTAAATATTGCTTCGAAAAAAAAAAAAAAGTCATCCTGCTGTGATATTTTCCCATATCCCAGCTGAGTTACGTTACTATTGACCTCAGGAGTTGTCGGGTCAGATCAAACGAAACGATCGATTCCCGATGCTGAATGGCGTGGACATTTTAAGAACAATAACCGAGACTGCCTGGCACCTAGTCCGACACTAACGGATTGATTACTCTCCTTGTGAGGTCGCAGATGGAGAGATTCCCAGAGACTTTCGGACGCCAAGGGAAGTCCTTTAAAATCTGGGAATGAGAACCAGAGATCCACTACGATAGGCTGCCGTAAGTTTAAGAGGCCGGGATGAACCTCCCCCCGCCCCCTTTTTTTCGGAGGCGAGAGGAAGAAGAGAAGACGAGAGGAGATGGTTCTTCGGAGGCAAAAGGGTAGGACGTGACCCTCAAAAAGCAGAGTCTTGCAGTGAAGCGAGAGCGAAGTGAAACGGAGGGAGGACAGACGGCCAGGTCTGTGAGAGGAAAACTCGGAGGAGCGATCCGTCTCGATCACCCAAGGACACCCTGTCCTGTTTAATTTGTATCACCGAATACAGAGAACGGAAATTAAGTTTGGAACGAGACTGTCTGGTGTAGAGACCAAGGAGAAATTAGAGGACTTTATGGAACTCGTTTATAATCACCTGCACCCACGCATTTCATCTTATTTTATTTTGTTCTATTTTATTTAAATAATGAAACCTGTAGAAGGAATGCTCTGTAATTCGAGCTTCGAATAGAGAAACTTTTCCCTCTACAAATCAACGTGAGTAATTACTCCGGTTAGCCACAGCTACCAGTTCGAATTTTTATAAATCCCACCGGAGTTTTTACAGATGGTGGCAGCTTCAAGGGATTTAAAGTGGTGAAAGAAACGTGCGTGACAAAGTTTTATGAATTCGGGGCAGAGTAGGACAACTCGCCGAATTTCTTCAGAATCTACACCAGCCGTTGGGAACCTGAATCTACATACCGAATCGGGGCAGAGCAGGACAACTCGCCGAGTTCGTACAGAATCCTGTGATAGAGAGACAGATTCCGCTGAATCGAGGAAGATCCACCGACCCCAAAGTGACCCGCCAAAGCCAAGGCAGAGACCCGAGCTGATCTGAAACTGCATCCGCTGAACCAGAAACCAGAAGCATCCGAACTTTGCTGACAGTGTGGAGAGAAAAGAAAGCAGAATCACCGCCGAGAATCGCAGACAGAGCTATACCCAGGTGAGCACTTGTTTTATTCTCAGTGGAGGCTTAGTGTGTGTATTTTTAATTTTGGACAGGAAGCAATTTTTCTTTAATTATTTGTGTTCGGTAATATAAGTATAAATTTTAAATATAAATTACCAACAGATGTTTTTGTGTGTTGAAGGTAAATTAAAAGTGTAACAAACTTTAAATTCATCTTGTTTCTAGTAATTGAAAAATTCTTTTAATCTTTTTAATTAAAAATTTTTTTTGTTTGGTGAAAAGCAAATTATGTTAATTGTATTTTTCGGCCGAAATTTTTAATGTGCTCTCTTATTTTGAAGATTGCTAAGGAATTAAATTTTGAATTTAAAGAAGTTGTAAGATTAAGTTGAAGTCTGTTAGTAATTCAGTTAAGTTAAAGTAAGATATATGTTTTTTTGGCAAATTGTAGCCTATATGTGGAATTGGTTTGCTTGTAATTCAAAATTTTAAAATCTGTGACCTGCGATCAAAATTTCATGAATATTGATTGTATTTTGTGTCGAGCAGAAACTACTGTATTTATTTTTATGTTGTTTTGGGGGTGAAAAAAATTGTGTATTTTTTTTTTTATTGCATTTATGTGCGGGAAATTGGAATTAAGTTGTGTTAGAATTTAAAATTAGTGATTATGGCAGGCATATCAGGATTTCGAAAATGCGATCTGCAAACCCTTGCGATAGAATTTGAAGTAGAGGTTTTGTCAAATGATACAATTCCTACATTGGTTAAAAAGATAACGGAGGCCCCTGATTATGATGAGACTATGGCGTTAAACCAATTAAAGTTGATTGAAGAAGACCGTGTAGAGAGATCGAAATTGGAAAAAGATAAAATTGAGAAAGAACATGAGCTCGCGAGAATTAGGGCGGAACGGGAAAATGATACTTTAACGTTATCATCTAGTCAAATAGAAAGGGAACCTAAAATTCTGTTAAAAAATGTGTTACCTAAATTTGAAATGGGAAAATCGGAGATTTCCTTATATCTCAACTTATTTGAGAGACAGGCATTAAAAGTGCAATTAGATAAGTCGCAATGGGTAACAAATTTGCTAGGTTTACTTCCTATAGAATTGACAGAAGTTATTCTTAGAGAACCACCAGACGAAACGGACAATTTTGATTTTGTGAAGGATAAATTACTCGAAAGGTTTAAAATTAGTGCAGAAGACTTCAGAATCAAATTCGTAACAACACCACGGACCGAAGAAAAACATTGGAAAGATTTTTCGTATGAAATTACGAATTATTTCGACCAATGGTTAAGCGGTATTCAGGTGTCCGAATTCAGTCAACTTAGGGACCTGATAATTACTGACCAGATCAAACGGAAAGTGCCCTCTGAAATTAGACAGCATTTTATTGACTCTTGGAGTACAATAATTAAGCCATTGGATCTGACCCAAAAACTTGATCATTATGAGGCGGTCAGAAGAACGGAGAGAAAACAAGCTCCCCCTAAAAACCCAAATAATGGAAAATCGTTTGAGAGGAATAGATTCACCGAAAAACCGAAAGTGGAACAAAAGGGGCTTGAAGTAAAAAGAAACTGGCGTGATCGGGATGAACAAAAAAATAGGGACGAGATTTTTGAACGGAGAAGAGGTATGTCCTGTTTTATTTGTAATAGCCCCGACCATCTCCGATACTCTTGCCCAGAACTAAAAAGGATAAATGATAAACCCGAAATAGTGTGTCAACTGGCAGACTTGAACGATTTAGATGAGAGTTTCGATCCCTATCTAAGCGAAGGGATGGTAAATGGGAAAGAAATGAAAATTTTTAGAGACACGGCTACGTCGCTAGATTTAATTAGTGCCAACCAGGTGACCCGAGAACAATACACAGGGAGAGTCGTGTGGGTAAAGCAACCGTTACAAAATGATTTAAAATGTCTACCCCTCGCAGAAATAGAGCTTAATCTGTGTGATTTAGGAAAAAGAGTTAGGACTTACGCAGGTATTGTCGATGCAGACATAGAAATGGATTATTATTTATTGGGAAGCAAAACACAAAATTTGCTAGACAGAATGAAACCGAAACCGCCTGTTAGCTTTGGGAGTGCAGCACCGAAAAAAAGGCACAGGAGTGACCGCCCAATTCCCCCCAACCCCACGAACCGCTTAGTTTCGGCTTATCAAAAGAATGAAGTGAGAAAACCGGACAGGAAGGAAAAGAAAGGCTTTGTTCCCTTTCCCCTTAGCCAACGTGCAGGAGTAACTCATTGTGAATCTTCCATTAAAACGAAACTCGCGACGACCCCGATCCGCGCGACACCCAAATCAAGGATGAAGGAAGAGGGTTATAAAGATAGAGCGAGGGTGTCTTATTTAAGGAATGAAATCCGGGAAAGTAAGCATGAGGAAAAAAATAAAGACACAGTCTTAAAGCGAAAGGAAGAGTTTAGGTTTAAATCTTCGGGACAGAAAACAACAAAGGGGGTAAACCGTTATTGTGCGTTGGGAAGAAAACGAAAAACGTTTTTCGGATCTAATTGGTTAGAAACCCCAGGATACATATCGCCGCGTAACGAAACTAAAGGCAGCGATGTTAAGCAGATGAAAAACGACGCCGGAAATGACATCCGACTAATTAGAGATTTTGGAAAAAGGCAGGATATTCGCAGATCCTTAGGATATAGGCCAGGGATACCAAATTCCACATGTAGACTGTTTAAGTAGAATGGAATAAATAACATTCCACTCAGTAATTTTGTATATAGTTTTTAATTTTGTAATTGAAATAATTGTGTATTTGAATCATGCAATGAATATTGAAATTTAATTTAACGATGTGAGTCTGTAGAGTGTATTGTAAACTTGTGAATAATAATGTTTAAGGTAAGCCTCTATTGAGAATTAACTTGTGTATTGGGTATGTATGGAAGGCTAGCGCACCAGTAATGATGTAAAATTTTCCAAATGCTTGAAAAATCTCAACTGCTGGAGGGGGTAATGCTGTGATATTTTCCCATATCCCAGCTGATATGACTTGGCAGACCGATTGCGTTTTAATATGCGAATAGAGTTTTTACTAATTCTGGAATTTCAGCCGTGAACTCGATGAGGTGGTTGTCTGTGCTGCCGCAACCCGGTCTAAATATGTTGAGACTATAAACATGAAATTTCACATGGTGGTTGCCTTCAAAATGTAAATGTTCTCTAAAAGTGGTTCTAAAATAATCGAAATTTAAATATCTGAAATAAACCGAAACTGTTCTAAAACTGTTCTAAATTACGACTTCTTTGTAATTTTTAGGATTTAATCGTACAATTCTGCATGGTAATTACTTTTAGTCACCGCTCATTACAATTTCTGTAATTTCGAAATTTAAAAGGATGAAATGAGCGTCAATCATTCTAAAATCACTATCTTACTTAAGAACTGCTGAACTGAATTGAAATATTCTCTAAGAGCAATAATGATGACAATCTCCGCTTAAAAATAGGCTATATTTTATCTCTGTACAACAACCATATTAAAATGGCATGGCGATTAGTCAGTATAATTGACGACTATATAATAATTATATAGTTGAAGACTATAAAGTAAAAAAAAAAGACATGAAAACAGACAGACAAACATATAATTTTTAGATCCTAATGATATTAAAACGGTACCATTTGCAGACCGAGATCTTTCCAACAAAAATAAAAGCATTAAATTGGACCATCCGTTCAAAAATTATGCGTGGTAATAGGGGAAAAAAAAGATACTAACGAATTGCATATGAGATTACGTTATTTGATAGTGGAGACACTTCTCTTTTCAGTAAATGCATCAACGAAGCATATTGCTTATTTACTTTGTTTCATAGCAAACATTTAGTGTGAAAAAGGTTCTTATTTCTCACTGAGATATATAATCGTATAATTTATTTTATCCCCACCATAAAACATAAAAAAAAAACCTGTAATTCATAACTAATTAATAAAGTATTTCTTTGCCACTGATTCCTGAAGCAATCTTTATTCTTGATCAGTGTTAGAAATGGGATTAATTTGACAGGTGATAATGGAAGATAATTAAATAACATATGTGTCTCGAATGTAACTTTCTCTATAAAGTCGTTTTCCTACATATTTAGTTTTGGAAAAAAGTCTGTATGGAAAAAAAAATTAACATCAGAAAATTCAGGATATTAAAAAAAAAAAAAAACTTTTAAGATAATATTTATGTATGTAATATCAAATGTATGTAATACAGGACTGCCACTAGCGACTATAACTTTTATTATTTTGTCCACCATTATTTTAAAGTCTTCACAATCAATTTCAACTAATCTTCGAGACAGATAATTTTTAAAATAGTTTAAAAATAGTTCAAAAATAGTGGTAGTGAAAAAAAGTCGCTAGTAGCAGCTTTTTACGATATATGATATAATACTACGATATATGATATAACGATTACGATATATGATATAATACTGGCTATACGATAAGTTTTATGGGATCAAAGGAAAATGTCATATCAGATTCGAATTATTTCAAAGTGGGAAATTTTATTTCCGAGTTTCATCTGTATAATTATGTATATAATAGAGGGTTCTGTCTATTGCTCCCTAATGCTTGCAAATTCCGGAAACATGCTTTAAGCACCAATGTAAAATCCAAATAAATCATGCATATCACAGAAAATTTGATTATTTTAGTTTTTACTAATCAAAGAATTTCCTTTTACGCTATATTATTGATTTTCACTTTATGAGATTTACTTACCAAGTATGAATACTAAAGATGGTAGATATAATAAATAGTAATGCATATGTGAGTATGTTTATGGTTGTGTGTGTGTATGTGTGTGTGGATTTAAAAAAAAACTTTTTTTTTAAGTGTACGAAATGCTTATGTTTTTCAAATGATCGCGAGAAAATTTTACGTACGTCTTACTTAAATATTGCTTCGAAAAAAAAAAAAAAGTCATCCTGCTGTGATATTTTCCCATATCCCAGCTGAGTTACGTTACTATTGACCTCAGGAGTTGTCGGGTCAGATCAAACGAAACGATCGATTCCCGATGCTGAATGGCGTGGACATTTTAAGAACAATAACCGAGACTGCCTGGCACCTAGTCCGACACTAACGGATTGATTACTCTCCTTGTGAGGTCGCAGATGGAGAGATTCCCAGAGACTTTCGGACGCCAAGGGAAGTCCTTTAAAATCTGGGAATGAGAACCAGAGATCCACTACGATAGGCTGCCGTAAGTTTAAGAGGCCGGGATGAACCTCACCCCGCCCCCCTTTTTTCGGAGGCGAGAGGAAGAAGAGAAGACGAGAGGAGATGGTTCTTCGGAGGCAAAAGGGTAGGACGTGACCCTGAAAAAGCAGAGTCTTGCAGTGAAGCGAGAGCGAAGTGAAACGGAGGGAGGACAGACGGCCAGGTCTGTGAGAGGAAAACTCGGAGGAGCGATACGTCTCGATCACCCAAGGACACCCTGTCCTGTTTAATTTGTATCACCGAATACAGAGAACGGAAATTAAGTTTGGAACGAGACTGTCTGGTGTAGAGACCAAGGAGAAATTAGAGGACTTTATGGAACTCGTTTATAATCACCTGCACCCACGCATTTCATCTTATTTTATTTTGTTCTATTTTATTTAAATAATGAAACCTGTAGAAGGAATGCTCTGTAATTCGAGCTTCGAATAAAGAAACTTTTCCCTCTACAAATCAACGTGAGTAATTACTCCGGTTAGCCACAGCTACCAGTTCGATTTTTTATAAATCCCGCCGGAGTTTTTACACTGCATAAAATAAAACAAGTGGGTAAGTGTGATCGAAGATCGCACAAAGGGTTTCGTTTAATATTCTTTTCAAAACACTTTATCCTTCCTTTAATAAATCCAAATAAATTTCATTTTCCAATAAAAAAAAGGTCGTGTTTTTTATAAAGTAAAAATTTACCGGTCTATTTTTTTGTTTTTTCGAATACCTGAATCGGTCCGATAGCGGGCGAAGCCCGCTATTATACCTTGTCATAATAATATCTGGCATGCGGACTAAATACGCTATTTAAAAAAATAGTTCCTCCCCCATCTCCCCTTCTTTATTAACAATCCCTATTCGCATTATTAATTACATTACATCATTGTCTATTAGCGTTTTATTTCATTTTTTCTACTACGTATGCCCCCTACGAGCTACGCTCGCCAACACCCGTTCTGACACCGCAAACTCTAAAAACACATTAATTTGACCAGCGGGTACGACCGAGCAATGCTCGGTCAACATTTTCTTTGTGTTCAACTTGTTAATTGAATCATGTATGTCGGCTCCTATTGGAAATTTCTAGAAAATTATTTCAGATTCTAAAAGCCAACATTTTCGCCAAATGTCGCCAAGTTTAGCGACATTCTTTCATTTAGCACGAAGCATCCGTTGAGAAAGTTATATGTACCCTGATTGGTTCAAATCTTTTTTCGATAACGTTCCATGGACTCTGATTGGTTGAATTATGTATCTCGGCTCCTATTGGGAATTTCTAGAAAATTACTTCAGATTCTAAAAGTCAAATTTTTCGTCAAATTTGCCAAATTTGACGATATTTTTTTCTTTTGGCGTCAAGCAAGTGTTTTGGCATTGGTAATCTTAAAAGACAATTTTCTTTATCATATGTACCCTGATTGGTTGAATTCTGATTTCGAGAACGTTCTATGGACTCTGATTGGTTGAATCATGTATCTCCGCTCCTATAGGGAAATTCTAGAAAATTTCTTCAGCTTCTAAAAGTCAATTTTTTCGCCAAATGTCGCCAAAATTGGTGATATTTTTTTTATTTGGCGCCAAGCAAAATTGTTGTTTTGGCATTGGTAATCTTAAAAGTCAATTTTCCTGCCAAATCCCGCCAATGTCGCCAACACTTTTTAAGATAAAAATAGCTTGACCCAGAATTACCCATGACCAAAATGACTCACTAATCGAATTTTCTCGAACATGTGACCTAGCCCAATTGTCTTCTCGTTCCCTAAACTGTAGGACACTAAATTTAGTTCAAATCACCTGAGCCGTTCTTAAGATAAAATAGCTTGACCCATAATGACCCATGACCAAAATGACCCACTAATTTAATTTTCTCGAACATGTCACCTAGCCCAACAGTCTTCTCGTGCCCGAAAACCATAGGATGCAAAATTTAGTGTAAATAGCCTGAGCCGTTTTTAAGATAAAATAGCTTGACCCATAATGACCCATGACCAAAATGACCCATTAATTGGATTTTCTCGAGTATGTGACCTAGCCCAATGATTTTCTCGTGCCCAAAAACCGTAGAATACAAAATTTAGTTCAAATCGTCTGAGCCGTTTTTAAGATAAAATAGCTTGACCCATAATGACCCATGACCAAAATGACCCACTAATTAAATTTTCTTGAACATGTGACCTAGCCCAACAGTCTTCTCGTGCCCGAAAACCGTAGGATGCAAAATTTAGTGTAAATAGTCTGAGCCGTTTTTAAGATAAAATAGCTTGACCCATAATGACCCATGACGAAAATGACCCACTAATTGAATTTTCTCGAACATGTGACCTAGCCCAACAGTCTTCTGGTGTCCGAAAACTATATGATGCAAAATTTAGTGTAAATAGTCGGAACCGTTTTTAAGATAAAATAGTTTGACCCACAATGACCAAGAAATGACCCACTAATCGAATTTTCTAGGACATGTGACCTAGCCCAATGATTTTCTCACGCCAAAAACTCGTAGGATACAAAATTTAATCAAAATCGTTAGACCCGTTTTTTAGATAAAATTTATTTGACCCGCGTTGACCCAAAAATGACCCACTAATCGGAAGTTCTCGAACATGTGACCCAGCCCAATAGTCTTCTCGTGCCCGAAAATGGTAAAGTACAAAATTTCGTCAAAATCGTTAGAGCCGTTTTTAAGATAAAATTTGCATAACCACACACACACACACACACACACACACAAGATTTGCTCGTATTAGAATATCAGTACAAAAACCCTTAACGGGTTAAAAGTGTTGACGCAGCACTTTCTTTTGGCTCTATGAATTTTAAATATGGGTCTTAAAAGCAATGATATCAAATTTAAGTGACGCTATGTTAATAATTTTTTTTTAAATCATAATTTTCTTTTTAGTTTTATTTATGTTCACAGGTGCAATTATTATCTTAATATGAAAAAATATATAAAATTTATTCGCTGATGCTTTTTCATTCACATCTCTCATGAATTCAAAATATGGGTTTTAAAAGAAATGATATCAAAATTTGAGTGACACCTTGACGTTAATTTAATAGGACTCTTTTAAAATTCAATTTAAATTATTTTTGGTTTGTCTTCTAAAGTATATTTACACATACAAACAATACTTTTAATTTTTCAATACACTTTTAAATATATTACTTTCACTGAGCCTATATTATGTATTGAAATGTATTTATTTCAATAAATTGATTTATCTTCTGTGCCACGCTATCCAAAATCATAAGTAAAATTTATGTAAATGATTATTTTGCGTCATATTATCCACTTGCATACATTTCCCTTTGTTTGGATACTATGACGCAAAATAATCATTTACATAAATTTTACTTATGATTTTGGATAGCGTGGCACAGAAGATAAATCAATTTATTGAAATAAATACATTTCAATACATAATATAGGCTCAGTGAAAGTAATATATTTAAAAGTGTATTGAAAAATTAAAAGTATTGTTTGTATGTGTAAATATACTTTAGAAGACAAACCAAAAATAATTTAAATTGAATTTTAAAAGAGTCCTATTAAATTAACGTCAAGGTGTCACTCAAATTTTGATATCATTTCTTTTAAAACCCATATTTTGAATTCATGAGAGATGTGAATGAAAAAGCATCAGCGAATAAATTTTATATATTTTTTCATATTAAGATAATAATTGCACCTGTGAACATAAATAAAACTAAAAAGAAAATTATGATTTAAAAAAAAATTATTAACATAGCGTCACTTAAATTTGATATCATTGCTTTTAAGACCCATATTTAAAATTCATAGAGCCAAAAGAAAGTGCTGCGTCAACACTTTTAACCCGTTAAGGGTTTTTGTACTGATATCATTACTTTTTTAAGGTTATTGATGAAAATGTCAATTAGTCGAAATTAAGTATAGGGTATAAATTAATCATTAGAATAAAATTTTAAAGAAATGCTAAAAAAGACCCCTTGGACCCCAATAAAATATGAGGGTGGTGGCCCAGGGAGAGGAATCCAAGACTCAACTTTTAAATTATACAGCGAGAGAGTAACACAATTAGAAGGATGAAAATGCATGGCAAAACCCGTTTGTTCCATCTTCCTCCGCCAAAGGGCGCAATCTTTTCTATACAAACATGGCTGAAAATTTTCAGGCTGTCGATTCCGAGTCAAATGAGCCATACATCGTCGTGATCGGTCCCATAGAACCCGATAGGGAAGTGCCCCTGGTGGTGAAACTTGTAACTATAATCTATATATCCTGTCGATGTCGAGTCGAATGAATCAAACTGCATTGTGATGGGACCCATAGAACTCGAGTTAGCAGCAAAATCCGTTAGTTCCGTCTTCCACCACCAGGGGGCGCACTCTGTTCTATACAAACATAGCTGAAATCTTTCAGGCTGTCGATTTCAAGTCGAATGAGCCATACCTCGTCGTGATCAGGCCCATAGAACACAAGATAGGAAAGCGCCCCCTGGTGGTGAAACTTGTAACTAAAATCTATATATCCTGTCGATGTCCAGTTGAATAAATCAAACTGCATTGTGATGGGACCCATAGAACTCGAGTTAGCTGCAAAATCCGTTAGTTCCATCTTCCACCACCAGGGGGCGCACTCTGTTCTATACAAACATAGCTGAAATCTTTCAGGCTGTCGATTTCGAGTCGAATGAGCCATACCTCATCGTAATCGGGCCCATAGAACACGAGATAGGATAGCGTCCCCTAGTGGTGAAACTTGGAACTAAAATCGATATATCCTGTCGATGTCGAGTCAAATGAATCAAACTGCATTGTGATGGGACCCATAGAACTCAAGTTAGCTGCAAAATCTGTTAGTTCCATGTTCCACCACCAGGGGGCGCACTCTGTTCTATACAAACAGCTGAAATTGTTGAGGCTGTCGATTTCGAGTTGAGTGAGCCATACCTTGTCATGATCGGGGCCATAGAACCTGAGATAGGAATGCACCCCCTGGTGGTCAAACTTGAAACTAAAATTGATATATCCTGTCAATGTTAAATTGAATGAATCAAACTGCATTGTGATGGGACCCATAGAACTCGAGTTAGCTGCAAAATCCGTTAGTTCCATCTTCCACCACCAGGGGGCGCACTCTGTTCTATACAAACATAGCTGAAATCTTTCAGGCTGTCGATTTCGAGTCGAATGAGCCATACCTCATCGTAATCGGGCCCATAGAACACGAGATAGGATAGTGTCCCCTAGTGGTGAAACTTGAAACTAAAATCGATATATCCTGTCGATGTCGAGTCAAATGAATCAAACTGCATTGTGATGGGACCCATAGAACTCAAGTTAGCTGCAAAATCTGTTAGTTCCATGTTCCACCACCAGGGGGCGCACTCTGTTCTGTACAAACAGCTGAAATTGTTGAGGCTGTCGATTTCGAGTTGAATGAGCCATACCTTGTCATGATCGGGGCCATAGAACCTGAGATAGGAATGCACCCCCTGGTGGTCAAACTTGAAACTAAAATTGATATATCCTGTCAATGTCAAATTGAATGAATCAAACTGCATTGTGATGGGACCCATAGAACTCGAGTTAGTTCCAAAATCCATTAATTTCCCCTTCCACTGCCAGGGGCGCACTCTGTTCTATATGAACATAACTGCCCCTGGTGGTGAAACTAAAATCAGTAAGTTCTATCGAGGTCGAGTCGAATGAGCTAAACTGCATCACGATTAGGAATGCACAACCTGTGGCCCGTGATGGGTAACTGGTGGCCCGCAGAGACCATACATGCCAACCTATCCAAAAATTTCGAATTTCCTTAATAATTCGTGAGAAAAATGCGCAAATTTTGTCCATAGATCGTAGCAAAATATGAATTTCATCGATCAGGTGCATAAAATTATGAATTGCATCGACTGGATGCAAATTTTGTCGAATGGGCATGGAAAAATCACAAATTTCGCCATTTTGACGCTAGAAAAAAAAACGCAAATTTCAATAATCGGTCAACAGAAACCAGAGATGCCAAAATCGGTAATTCTGGAGTTGTAAATTTCGTCAATCACTCAAAATCTTGAATTTTGTAAATCAGTTGAAAAAACCTGCAAATTTTGTCGATAAGGCACTTAAAATCGCAAATTTCATGGATCGAGCAACGAATTTCATCGAATGGCATGGAAAGATCGCGAATTTCAACGAACAGTCGCGGAAAAAATTTGCAAATTGTCCATAGATTGTGGGAAAACATTATGAATTTTGTCTATCGGTTCTGCAAAATTATGAATTTTGTCGATAGGCATGGAAAATCACAAATTTCGTATATTGGGCGTGGAAAAATCAAGAATTCCATCGAATGTTTGTGAAAAAATTGTAAATTTCAACAAACGGTAAAAAAAAAAAAAAAAAAAAAATGAAAATTTTGCCATTGTCTAGAGAAGAAAAATTGTGAATTTCATTAAATGGTGGACGGAAAGCATATCAGTTGAAAATCACGAATTTTGTCAATCAGGCACAGTAAAAACATGAATTTTGTGGATCGGGAAAAGGAAAATCATAAATTTTGTTGAACGCATGCATAAAAATCATGAATTTTGTTTATCGGGCATATAAAAATCATTAATTTCGTCAAACGGATCCATAAAAATCAAGAAAGTCATCAATCGGGTGCGTAAAAATCTTGAATTTCATGATCAGGCGTGTAAAAATATAGGACAAAATTGCCATTCGCCAATCGGCGAGTAATACTGAAAATTTGGCGACTGACTTTACTGCCACCACTGGTCAAACTTAATAGTCCCAATTGCGATGATTGAATGGAAAAAGATTTTTTCCCCGCTGTCGCTCGACAAATTTCGAAACCATTTGGCGAATTTCACGATTTTTTCTCCGAAATTATTTGACGGATTGTGACTTTTTTTCTTCTCGAAGCCATTCGACGATATTCGAAAAAATTTTCCCCTGAAACCAGTTGATGAATTTTGTGATTTTTCCACTATCAATGAATTTTGTGATTTTTCTGCTATCGATTGATGAATTTCGTGATTTATCGACTATCGATTAATGAATTTCACGACTTTTTCCATGAACGAACAAATTGTGCACTTTTTTTCCACTGCTATTCGACGAATTTTGCAATTCTGTTCCGCGATTGTTAGACAAATTTCACTATTTTTCTCCCGAGATCATTTGATGAATTTTGTGATTTTTTTCCCCCGAACGTATTTGACGAATTTCTCTAATTTTTTCACGACAGTTAGACATAATTAATTTTTTTCCTGCAATGCCTGATTTCTTTCCAGAGACCATTTGACGAATGTCGCGATTTCTTTCCCAACACTGACAAATTTCGCCGTTTATTCCACAATCGTTTGACAAATTTCTTAAATTTTTTATCAAGTATTTGTAAATTTGTTATTGGTCATTGCTGAAAAACAGGAGTAAAAAAATCCATGTCCTGGCCAGTGGTCACTGAGTAAAAAAGTTGAAACCTATACATAAAAGTTGAACCTATACATAAAAATCATGAATTTTTTAGAACGGGCACATAAAAATCACAATTTTGTCAAGTAGCCGCATAAAAATCACAAATCCATCTAGTGGGTGCATTCTTCCAAATTTGCAACCGAACAGTGCTGTATGTATGGATAATGCTAATTATCCCCACCCCCCCCCTACCCAACATCTCCTCGAAACAAAATTCTCTCTGTGCTACTGATGGTGGTCCTCGACAACCTAACAATTTTTTAAGTGGACCTTCGCCTAAAAAGATTGGGCACCTCTACTATCAATTAACAATAAATTAACCTATCGCTTGTGTCATGTATTCATGAGCGGTGATTGCAATGCAAATTCTTGTTTACAAGAATAAGACTCATATTAGGTATTTTATTATTTATTTATTGTTTGTTTACTTATTTTGATTTGATTTTCTTGTCCTTTTAGAAATTGACTTTAGATTGTTACTTAAATGGTGAGATGATTGTCAATTACCTGTTTTATCGATAAAAATGATACAAGGTAAGGAAATTGCATCGTGTCGAGTGAATATTTAGGAAGTATTTTAAAACCCGCAGACTAAAGAAGATTTGTGTTTTACTTGTTAGCTATATTTTGCAACTCTCCAAATTACTGCAATGTAAATATAGTATGAAGTTAACTTTCCTCTGTTGTATAGCTAATTTTATTGGAAAAAAACCCTGAAAATGCATTGTTGTAGTAATCAATTATTTTTGCAGTTGTGTAAATTCTGTCATAACAATTTTCAACTAAGGGAAATCTTACATTGGACATTTAATCACAGTATTTTAAATAAGAAAACTTAAAATATTTGCAAATTAAAGAAATGAAAAGAGATTTTGTTTAAAATTACATCTAAATATATTTTTTTTTACAAAAAATGCAAAATTCGCCAGTCATTCGGGAAATTATCACAAAATTCTACTAATAAAATGGGACTGTAAACAAACCGGTTCAAAATGTGTCCTTTTTAAAAATTAAATTCCATCCCAGCAGCCCTGTTGTTATGTTAGTCGAGCACTAGCTGATCGACAAAATTTTTTAATCTCGCCAACCTTTTTTTTTTCTGACCAATCTTTAACATAAGCTAATAAAGTATAGCCAACATTTTAACATTGCTATATAGTATTTTAAAAAACTTACTTAAAAATAGCTGAAATATAATCTTGATAAAATACGTAAACACAAACATATCAATACAAATAACAAAATCTCATATAATCGGGTATGGGAGACCGGTACACAGTGGACCACTTTTTCAGTTAAATTTTTTTTTCTCTTTAACAGACTGACCAATCTGTATGAAAATATTTTTGAATATTCCTTAAACCTTCTTACATCCATCATAATTTTCTCACAACATAGTTTTCAATACATTAAAAATATATATATATATACACTGGTCCACCCACCAGGGTACAGTGGACCACTATTAGGTATTATCTAAAATATAATATAAATCTATTTTTCATTAATCTAATTCTTTTTTGTTGCTTCTTCATTCGCAAAATAACATAGTAATATAAATTTTGAAACAAAAACAAAAAATTAATTATATTTTGAAAATAATAACAGATTAATACAGGAACAATTGCAATTTAGTTGAAGTTATTACTTAAGTACAAAAAAAATCAGCTCACAATAAAATTTGCAAATGAAATTCCAAAATACTTATCAGTAAGATTGAGCCTGGAATTTTCAAGAAATAATTTTGGGTCTGCGAGCAACATTATGAAATCATTGACATCAACAGCAGATTCATCTACAGTTTCGGGAGAAATAAACTGATTTCCATTCAATTTGCATCTCATGAATCTTACTTGAATAGAATCATCAACAATTAGACTACAGTTATATTTATCAAAGGCAGTAAATACAAAACAAAATATTTCTTACTATGTTAAAAAAATTGTTATTTTTATTTGTTTACTTTATTTTACAGTTAATTCTACTTTAAAACAATCTTTCTTTATAGAAAACAATTATTACATATTTTGAACATTCTGCATTAGAGGAGCAGAGTGGATTGTGGACCACTGTGCCCCAGGAGTGGGTGGTCCACTGTACCCCATGTTGAAGTTCAATAAATAATCATATTAATATTGTTTATAGCTTTCTTTTAAACATAATAACTTTAAAGTAAAATAAAAACAAGTATCTTAGCTTTTCAAAAAAGCTGTTTTATTTTATTTATCTACAACCTTTAATTACTAAAAAAATAAAAATATGATGATGAAAAATTTTACTTTTAGAAGCTCAAAACAACAAAGCAGGATAAAATAGTTCAATCTGAGCTAAACATACTTTCTGAAGGCTATAAATAATCATTGCAGTGCTGTTGTCTATTAGGATAGAAGAGAAGCTTAAAAAAAATTTAAATAAATAAAATATTAGGGGGTGGTCCACTGTGTCCATAGGTTCACTGTGTACCGCTCTCCCCTATATTGATGATAGGCTTAGTCAATAAAAAAAATGTTAAAGTAAGCCATAACATAAATTAGAAACATTGTATTTCATAATGAAAACATCGTATCTAATTTTATATACATAAAAGTGAAAACTTACGTTATATAAATTCCCTATATAATATACCAAAGTTTCATCACAATTAAACGTATTTCAATCACACTGAAATAAAAAGTTTTAGTTATTAAATTTGTGTGAGGTGAATGATGGGAAAGTTTGATTTGGAGAGTTGGAAAATATAGCTAACAAGTAAGAAACCAATCTTCTATCGTCATCAGATTTTTAAAAGACTTCTTTAAAAGATTCACTGATTATTTTTAACGATAAAACAGGTAATACTATTGACAATTATCTCACCATTTACGCCACTAAATCAAAAAACAATTTCTAAAAGGACAATCTAATCAAAATAAGTAAACAAACAATAAATAAATAAATAATAAAATACCTCATATGAGTGTTTGAACTTTGAAGGGGGGGGGGGGGGCTATGAGACCTATAGCGGCAGGGCTGTCGTCTCGAATGATCCAAACCATATGAGTGTTATTCTTACAAAAACAACATTCGAGACTCATTGAAAACAAACAGATGATTGATTTGTTGATTAGAGGCTGTTTCAAATTAACTGATAAAAAAAAAAAAAAAATCTGAATCTTTTTTTCCTTTAAAAAATGACAAATTAAATATATAAATAACAATTAAATTGTATATATATAATTATAAAATATTTCAATATTTTAATCAAGGAATCTAAATATTTTTCGACTTAATGAAGATTTTGAAATAAGAAATTCTTTATTATAACAAAAAAGAAAAATATACAAACAATAATTTAATTTAATACATATATATTACATATTAAAAATTGCATTAAAAACTGTTTTCGTATTAAAAAAAAAGAATCTAAATAGTTTTTCAGCGATATGGATATGCTTTAACGTTTAACTGTAACCGTAATAGGCAAAAGCTTCCTTATTGCGCAGTAATAAAAAGCAGTGAAAAGGCTGAAGATCTGTAATGTTAGTCTACCAGAAAAAGCATAAGAAAATAGTCCGATTTTAAAAGTGGATTATATTGAAAACAAGAGTTTTCCTACGTTAGCGCAATATCTTAAACGCTTCATCTAAAACTGATTAATATAATATATTAATTTTAAAAAAATCGTTCGATCCATTTTCGAGATAACAACTCTGTGCCCATTACACCATTACATCTTCCATTTTCGCTTAAAAATTGGTTTCCAGATGTCAAAATCTACTGCATGTAGAAATCTATAAATTTCAGGATAGAGTTAGGCCATAGATATAAGACTAATGTGAAAAAATCGAAACGGTATGCCTCATATTTACTGAGATATTAAATGTCGGCATTTCGATTTTCCTTTGATGTCCTGCTAGCTGTATATATGAGAGTGACGGAATCTTCGGTTTTGGGCTTACGGTTTTCGGTTTTTCGCTGCGTCACTCAAGAGACTACCGTCTCTTATGATATGATTAACTCTAAAATTATTACGGAAGATTAAATTATAATAAAGTGACCAGTGGCGATCTGCTGTAATCGGGTTTCCATCCATTTTTCTTTCACTGAGGTATTTTAAGGCCAAATGAACTGCTGTTGAAAGAGCTAACAACTGTTTTCGTGATTAAATAACATCAATTAAACATTTGAAAATCAACTTGTGTAAAATGGCTAAGTAAACAATGTCGCTGCATCGGGGAATTTTATAATGATGTCATAAAATATTGGATATTTATCCGTTATCCCGTCGACCAATATCCAAAAAAGAAAAAAAACTGTCGCCAAAATATAGGGGAAAAAGTGCGGTACCGTGCGTCACATGCAATTGACATCAGATGCGTTACACGTGTTTGTTATCTCATCGAGAGATTTTTATTCGACATTTAACTGTATTTTTAATGATATTTTACCCATTTATTAGTTATTTCATTATAAAAAATAATAACGACCTTAAACGACGCGTCATCATATTAAAAAAGAAAAAAAGTTGAAAAAATATTGCTATGCATAGTTACGCACGAATGATCCGTTTCAATTCAACTGACATCATAAACACTTATCCATCAGCCGACGGGGATAATTAAGAAAAATATTGTAAATAAATAAATATTTAAGATTACTTTTTTTTTTCTCTTTTCATTAATGTATTATAAATTTTATTGTTTAAAGTTATTGATAGTTGACACTTTAGTGCGTGGGGCTTTAGATTCCAATGACAACGTTGTTCCATTGGTTTTTGGGCATTAGAATTTGGCAAATAATTTGGTAATAGCTTTTTTTTTCTTTTTAACTGGAAAATTGTCAACGGTATAATGGAGAAGTACTGAAAATTGTTTTCAGTAAGATGTTCTAAATGTATCGTTTCCAATATGACGTAATTTTCAAAGTTTTCTTCCTATTATTAAACTTAAAAATATTTAATTGGACGGAAATATTATTATTTACGCTGTTTTAAAAATTGCAATAATAGGTAAAATATTTTTTCGAAATAAATTAATATCTCGTGTAAATATATTTTTATATTGAAACTGTTTGGAAATATTGTTATTTGAGCATTTTAAAAATGACGTAAGTTTCCCTATTTAATGCTTTGAACGCATAATAATTTAATAATTTCTCTTTTTAATATTCTCGCGCAAGTATATTTTTTATTACGTAATTTTCTACAATTACTGCTTTTAACACGTGATCATTTAATTATATTTTTAAAGTTTTATTTCTGTTTTTGATTGTCACGTGTAAATACATTTTTTACTTGAAAGGGAATATTATTATGTGCGCTATTTTACAAATTGGCAACAATTCAAATAAATTCTGCGCTTTAGTTGAATATTTTTATCCATTAATGAGTGGATTTTTAAGGTTTTAATTAATATCTTGCGTTAATGAAGACATTTTCAAAATTTTATATTTTTCACCGTGACAGTAGGTATTTAGCTGTAAGTACACAAAAATTCAAGTCTGTAACTTATACAATTTCTGAGAACCGGCTTTGTGACAGACAGACAGAGAAGCGAGACGAATAGGGTTTCGTGAGATGAACAAAACCCTAAAAAAACAAAACAAAAAAAAAATCCAAACAAACAGGAAAAATAAATATATAGAATTGAATAAAATATTTGATTGTTTTTTTTTTTATACGAGATTTGAAACAATTCATTCAGTTTGCATTATAGAGAGCATACTAAAAAGAAAACGATTGTTCAACATCACTTTTACTAAGCACATTCTCTGACTAGTTAACCTTGTTCCTTCAGTGATTTTACATGGCTATCCAAATCGCATTTATGTATGTTATAGAGGGTGTTTCCAAAAAGTTGAAACGCGCCTTAATTTTTTAGCTGATGGAGATACGCAGGCAATGTAAATTGCAAAAATATTCAAAATAAGGTAGGAGTTAATATTATGTTGATGTGAAATAGTCCTGTCCTAAATCTTCCTACAGTTACACTTTTAAAATTTTTATACGGTACCCTTTTTTCCATGCTCTGACAAATAAAACAGTAAAAATTCCATTCTTTTATGACCAAAAATCTCCGAGTTATGATACTGGAAATTTTATGAAATTCCCAAGCTTTCTTGCACTAAAAAATCATCTGCCCGTTTTTTTTTCGCCGGAGAACTCTGAAATTTATAAAGTGTAACTTTTTGAAAATTAATTGCAGGACTATTTCATAAACATAATCTTAAATCTTACATATTTTGAACACTTTTGCAATTTACATTGCCTATGTATTTTCGATAGATAAAAATTTGAATTTTTTTGTACAACCTGGACGATGATCTCGACGATGACCCATGTTGATTCCGTTATTTATTGTGACTATCATCCTGACGATTTGAAGGCAATATATAAAAATCTGTGTAAATGATTTATAAAAATGACTGTATTATATAAAATCTAATCGATTTTGAAGCTTTTAGACAAATTGGCCTGTAGCGTTAAAGCAATATGATTGAAATGTCGATTTATAACTTCAAATCTTTCTGATTGCTTTGACTCATCGCCGTTGATATCGCAATTCATTCTTTGTAAAAAATACTCTCCTTTTACTGTTTAAAATTTTTAAAATTTAAAATTCACCGACTGCATTCTAAGATAATAATTAATCACCAGAAGGACCCGTGCGAAGCTTTCGCACTGAAATCTTTGTGGTTCAGCAGCCGTTTAAGTGACGTCAGACTTCGCTGGCGTATTAACATCTTAATGAAATATTAAACAAGTTGGAAATTGTACGTCAAACGTTACAAACGAGGTGCGTTCGTACTATAGCTAGTTATATAAATATTCACATCTTGATGATTTTTAATTCTGTGAAATGAATTATATCGTCTGCAGATTAATTTCTGTAATAAAATAAGTATCTCGGTCGCTTGACGATTAAATCTCGAAAGTCCTATAAAAAAAAGCACCTATTAAAAAAAAAAATCAAATTTCTTAATAAATGTTTTTATTAATATTTTCTAAAGTTTTGCTTCGATTTTTAAAAAAATTGAAATGTCTCGACAAAATTCTGCAAAGATAATATATTTTAAATTTCAAACCATTCGGTTGGGTAGTTTTTATATGCGGACGGACGGACAGACGGACGGACCAGACGACGACAATAGGTGCTACGTATTTATATAATTGCGAACGCACCTAAAAATAAATACTTACAATTTTTGTGAATCCTAATGAGCTGTATATCTAAAAGGAAGCTAATCCTTAAATTACGCAATCTACTGGTGCTCCGATACAATATACATCTGTTTGTGGACCACAAGAATAGATCCCGCCATAAAGTCTGGTTGGTGGCGGTCGCTATAGTAACAAGACCGGTCCATTTCGAATGGGGAATACGCGTGTGAGGAATTGGCGGAATAAAAGATTAGATCACGTCATTCGTCTTCTCGGATCTACAGCAGTTGCGTTATCTTATTTTTGATTTAATTTTGCTTTTGCTTTTTTAAAATTATTTGTTCCCATTTGATTAAATAATTTTGCTAATTTGTTAAACTGGAAAGATGCCCTTTCAGTTTAGAAAAGGTGAAGTCTTGAAATCACAAGCACGTAAAATCATGTATAATGTTGCGGAATTTTGTTCCAGTGAAGCTTCATCTAAAGATGTTTTAATTCCACTCCCACATGTTAGGACAATCTAAAATCTTTACTTCAAACAGCTATCACTGAGGTTACTTCGGCAGAATGGGCAGCACATTGCAAACACGTGGAAAACGTTGAAAATAATTACTGGGAAATAGATGGACTGTTAGAGGATCTATTAGACGAACTGTCATTTAACATTAATACCGACGACTCTGATTCAGAAGAAACCGAGACTGCTGAGAGTGATTCAGAGAATTTTCACATGCTTGAATAAATTCTAAAAGTTTAGAAGGTATTATTATTTTTTCTATTTTTAATGATAAAAAAAATTTTCCGTCCTTGCAAATTGTTTGAAAATACATACTGAAATCTATAATAATCACTGAAGTTCGGTCATTGTATTAATAATTTAAAGTCATTGATAATTATTAATGGTTATGAAAATATCAATTTTTAAACAATTATTTAAGTTAATTTAATTTCATTTTTACAGTAATAAATTTCATGATTAATTCATATTGATTCATATTTTATTTTCATTTGTAAAATCTAAATATTATCATATAAATAATATATGAAACAGTTTTCTTTCACTCGATGAATCGATTAAAATAATTACAAAAAAAAAAAAAAAAAAAAAAAAAAAACAATAATAATAAAAGCGTTTAGTAAACTATTGTGAATGCCTATCTTCTGGTTTCCCCTGTCGAAAATGGAGCGAGTCTTGTTTCCACGGCAACAGACAGGCGCAGACTTCTCGGCGAGAGCTATTCTTGTGATCGACAAACAAAGGAAAACAAATAAAAATAGCTGACGTACGTGTAAAAATTAAATAAAATCCCAATTAAAAGCTCGATATTTTATAAAAAGTACGCGCAAGAAATAAATTAACAATCGTATTTCAATTGCATTATAGGATGACGTCATCTGATAATGCAGTATTTTATTTTGGTGGCAACACAAATTTCAGGAAAACCTTTCATTTCGTTTATGAAAACCATGCCGGTTTAATTTTTAATTAACAGCAATTTTTAATCAAAAAACATGTTTTAACGAATTGTTAAGTGTGCTATGTCAGAAGCCTGTTCCAAATCCTTTTATATGGTATCTCATTCGTCGTTCTGCGTTTCGTATTTTCTGAGAAAAAGGGATGTTGACAGGAGAAATAATATATATGATGATGATTGGATTTGATTTCATATAGAAATTTTGAGTTCATTTGTGGGTTTTTTTTTAATAAAATTTGGACAAAAAGAAAATTATTTGTCATACATCATTATTATTTTTGTATAACGTTATCACGATATCAATGACACGATATGAACTATATTTCATACACAAATATGGCGTAAAATATAGTTTTCAAAAATTAAGAATCTGTTATTTAAAATTTTGACAGTAAAATTTAAAATTTCTATTGAAGTTATGTACTGTGTACCATTACAGAGCACATATTTAAGGCAGGGGTGATTGTGTTCCGGTATTTTGTACACCAATAAAGTTATATTAAAATCTTTTTCTTCTTTAATCGATAAATTCTGCAATGAAAAACTAAAAATATTGCTATATAAATTTAGTGGTGTACAAAATACCGGAACACAATCACCCCTGATTTAAGGTTAGTCATCGGTAATTATTAGTATTAAATTACACTATCGGTAATGTTTTTTTCCCCTGTGAATAGAAATTGATTATAAGCTGCTTTCCTTTAATGCAATCCTTTTAAAATCAACTTTGATTTTTTAAAAATACATGAAAGAAAATTCTTTTACGTGTATGAGCTCTAGTTAATGAGTATTGACTATTTTATTTATTAAAGATGTTTACCAATTTCTGGTGAATTTTATTTTAGTTTTTGCCAGACAGCCTACAAGAAGGTAAAAAATCCTTTACGGCAAACTCACTTTCTCGAATATAATGTTTAAAAAGAAAGTTTCTCAATGAGTTTCTCTACAGTTTTACAGTTAACTATATCAATCGTTAACAAATAAAGAAAAATATTAGAAAATATGTTTATACTGCTATTGATAAATGAAAGTAATGAAATCAAATGCTATTAATTATAGTTATCTAATATATAAAAATGAAAATTTGTCTGTCTGTCTGTATTTCTATACAAATCTACAGTTTAGATACGAGAATCGTGAAGTTTTACGTAAAGGCGTATTAAAATACAGCCGAGGCAACTAAAGTAATCCGAAATCGAATTAAATTATTAAATTATGGTTAATTCTTAATTAATAAAAAACCACCCATCTGACAGCAATTTCCTGTCAAATTTAAACATTTTTCGTTATAGCAGCTGCCAACAATTACAAATTCACAATAAAATTCTTACCACATCCACAACAATTAATTTTCTATTGAAAGATTTCCACGTGAAAAAAGAAAAAGAAATAAAAGTTTCAACAACTAAAAATAATGTGATTATGACATCAAATTGTAAGTATAACAGAGATTTTAAAAGATTTCTCAATAATAGAAGGAGTACAAATATGAGTAAGTACAGAAAGCAGGTGAATATGACGTCAGCATCAGATAACGTCATATGAGTCATATAACGTCAGGTAACGTCATATAACGTCATATGAGTTTGAGAAACGTATTGAAACATGATAAAAACCCGATTATGGAAATATTGGCATAGTTTAACATTTTGAGGTTGTCTGAATTTGTTTTCGCCATTTTAAAATCTGTTACATATGTATACCCATGTGTAGGCGTATATATTTGAAGTTGGAACAAAGGTTTAGGTCCACAGAGCTAATTCTTAGTGAATTAAAGATTTCAGATTATTTAAAATAAAATTCATAGAATTTGTGTATTTGTCATTTTTTTTTATCATGAAAAACTTACTTAAATAACAAAATACTGGGAAAAAACTTTTTAGCAAAAGCATTTAATCTCGATCTCAATCCGGACTACAGATTATTTATACTAAGCAAGAAGGTAATCTGTCGTACGGATTAAATGAAAAAAAAAAGTGAAAATTACGCAAATTAAAACTCAAAATAAAAACGTAAATTAAAATGTTATTTTTTTATAATAGCAACACACGTGCTTCGTTTACATACAAAGTTACATTTGAAGGAATCTTAGCAGCTGAGAATTTTCAGATTTTATTGCTCCTAAGATGAATGAAAGCTAGCTGATTTCTGATGAGTTTATAATATAAATTTATATATCTTTATATTGGGTTTTCATTTGATTCATGTGTATTAAAAATAATTCGCATTCTTCTTCTTTTATTATGTTTTTATACTGCATGTTTAATTTTGAACTTGATTTTTCTAAACAAACATTCTTAAAATCATGGGCAAGACCGGGTACTTTTGCTAGTTTAGAAATAATTGACTTACTTAATAAATTAATAAATTACTTAATAAACGAATACTTAATCACCCCCCCCCCCCCTTTAAACATATTTCTTAAATTATTTTTGGTATATAGTTGGCAATATTTAACAGCCAAGGAGAATTGAGCAAAGGTTTAGAGAGCTTATGAATTTTTAAGTTGATGCAACATTTAATATTTTGTAAAAAATAACTTTTTATTTAATTACTAGCTGTACTCGGCCGCTTTTTCGGGAAGACTCACGTTTTCAGCACCTTGGCGTGAGAGCAACCGTTGGCGCAGTGCTGAATTCAACCCTACGTACAGAATATGCACCCCTTCTTTTTGTGACGTCATATGCATACCAAACAGCAACCCCATTCCTTTCCTGCAGCAAAGACAGTGCTTTTGTTCATTTGTTTTTCCGAAAATGTTATCAACTATAGTAATCTCATCTCACTTGAACAGTATAAAGCGAGTTAATAGCTGAAAGTAACTGGCTTGGCCTTTTGCTTGATGCTAACGTTTTCGCCTGCTGTTCATGAGATCCCTAGTTCAACTCCCATCGGCGCCAATCTTTTCAATATAATCATGATACTCTTAAACCTCATAGAGAGTGCCCAAGCAAAAGTTCACATCCAAATATCAAGAAACTCAGATGCAAAAAAAAAAAAAAAAAAAAAAAAAAAAAGACATTGTAAAGCAGTGGCCAAAATTGCGATAATCGATGTAATATTTAACAGTAAGCATTACAAAACAGTAAGCATTTTTAGCATTACACTAAAAATGTATTGAAAATAAAAATATGAAATATGTATATAAAGCATTTTTTTTTTTTTTGCTACATTGAAAATCGAAAATATTTTTTAAGTATACTGAGTAAGTGTATTAAGACGAGTTCAAATATTAATAGGGAATTATATCGTAAAATCATGTCTCAAAAAGAAAGTACAAAATCACTTTTAAAAGTGAAATATGAATTCGTTTTATTTTATTTAAATATGTTGATCTGAGGAACAAATAAAATGTGTAAATAAATGTATTTTATTATTATTATATTGTAAATAAACAAAATACCCCGCACGTCTGAAACATATTTAGTATTTTTTGTGCCCTGAAGCATTAGAAAACTATTAACGAATGCTGAAATAGCTGAAATGCTACTTTTGAATGAAAGCAGTGTCTTCTCATGAGACTATTACATGCAAATAATTTCTCGAAAAATTTCAAAATAAGTCGTAAATGGTGATTACATTCATCTGAAAACTTCTGTTTATTACTTGCTTCAGAAATGTATGGGAGTCTAGTGGGTGATGTTAATACATACAATAAGCCTTAAGGAAATCTTAAGGTATCATCTTAGATTCCTTTAAGGTTTTAAAAATATTTTACAATAAAGTCATACAAAATAATGAATATATAATCTGGATATTCTTGTTAGTTTAGTTCCCTGAATGATATATAAAAGAGGTGGGTAGATAAGCATTGATAACCCTCCCCCTCTTTCCCTCGATTAGGGTAAAAAAATGTCTTCTTTTTTTCTGAGATGTTTTGACTGTTTTAATATATTTTAGGATGTATATTTATTGCCTTTCTGATTGATTTGTGTTTGAAGATTGTTTAAATACGTAACACAAGATCAGACCTGTTTTATACCAATTTGATAACACTATCATAACACGGTCATAATACCATCGTAGTTTTTTTAATGTGTTAATATAACATGTGAATAATAAAGATAAACATAAAATTCATAAAACTGAAATACATTAAAATCTGCTAAATAAGCCGATGTTTCTGATCTTGTATAACATATTTAACACTTAACTGCTGTTAGCGGCATGCCAGACTGTTGTTTTTTTCTGTTTTGTAAGTTTAACTTGTAACTTTTAGTTTAATTAAACACATTAATGAAATATTAGCTCGTTCGGAGCCCTAGTATTATCGCTAGAGACTTCTGTATTGGTGAATTTTAATTATAATAGTTTTCTACATCATAAAGTTTAGGACAAAAACATAATCCTATGAGTTAATCGAGAATTTTAATCATCTTTCTATCAAACGGTTTCAGAGACACAGTAGCTATGCGACAATTTCTGTCAAAGCAATTAAGGATTAAACAATTTTTAGACAAAAATCATTTAGACAGGCAGTAAATATGCATTCTAAATTATATTAAAATATCTAAAACATATTAGAAAAAAAATATTTTTTTTATGCCATCAGTTAGGGGCGGGGGAGTGGGGGGGGGGGGGGGGGGGAAGTGGACAAAAAGTTGCCTATCTACCCAATTTTCTTTTCAAATTTACTATGTGTGCAACATTGATGGTGTTAACATAAAATATTAATGATGAAAATTGTATCACGCAATCTGCTATCTCTATTATAAAGGACAAACGTGTCCGTGCGTAACGCTGACGTCATTTTGCGAATGGCAACACTTAACGATGAAATTTCGGTTTTGCGATTTTTGCTACTGCAATTTTTTAAAATTTTAAACGTCGCACATTTTTAATTTTTACACCATTATATAGGGAAAAAATCTACTTTCAAATGCAATTTGTTTAAAAACTGTATCGCAATTTACTCATTTTTTATAGCATTTAAATTAAATTTCAAGCATGATTAAAAAAAAAAATCTATCTATATCGCTTGCAGACGATTACAAAATATTAATCCGTTTGCACTTTAAACAATGTAAAAAGTTCAGCATTTGTTTCCAACTAATATTCTATAATGAAATTAAAGCTTCATTAAGCAATCAGTAAAATAGTATAAATAAAACAAAAAATTAATAGACACGTAATCAAAAACACCTAAAACCTCTGAAATTATCAGAATAATAATAATAAAAAAACTGCTGTAGAAATTTTTAGCGACCCGGGAAGCCCGGGTTGGATGCCCTAGTATATATAAAATGCAAATGAAAATTTCGTTTTGGCTACTTATAACTTGAGTTCTGCTGAATGGATTTTAATGGAAATTACACTGTCAGTTACATAAGTTTTCATAGAAGATTATAGTATCTAACATATCATGCTACGTTGATTAGTTATAGAATTATGGGGGGGGGGAATCTATAATCAGATGAACCCGATTACGAAAGATTAGCCTTTTAAAAAGATTCTGCTAAATGGATTTCAATGGAATTTGCACTGTTAGTTAGACAATTTTCGGGGAAGGTTTTAGTGTATCTTTCAACTTTGTTAATTACAGAGCTATAGCAGAAAGTTCGATAATTAGGTGAACCGATTATGAAAGGGAATTTCATTCCGAACGCTTATAACTCACACGTTATGGTAAATGGACTTAAACTATGATTTATGGACTTAAACTACTAGTTAGGTAGTTTTTAGGAAAAAATTAAAGTGTATAACACATACTTCTACGTACCTTATTTATAGAGATATGAGAGAAAGTTCTATCTACTATATATATATATATATATATATTATTAAAACGCAAATGGGAATTTTATTTCGAATGGTTATAACTCACGGTTTGTTAAACAGATTTTTTATTTACATTATCTGTTAAGTAATTTTTGGGGAAGGTTTTAGTGTATAACACATCGTTCTACGTTGCTTAGCTATAGAGCTATGTGAGAAAGTTCTATAATTAGGTCAACATGATTATGAAAGATTAGCTTTTTTTTAAAGTTATATTGAACGGAATTGATAGAAATTGTCCTATTAACTAGATAAATTATGAAAAAAAAAGTAAAAATTATACATAAAATTTGCATTACGAATTTTAAAACTTACATTCTACTTGAGTGGACCCGCGGGCAAAAGCTAGTACTTTATAAAATAATGTAACAAATAAACAGTATTAATGTTTATTTGTTACATAATATATTTTTCTTATGTAAATATACTAAAATGATATTAAATACTAATGGTGGAACCTATCTAAAAATAATGCCTTAGGAGAAAATGCGGCATCATTAAAAAAAAGAAAAATGTTTGGTATATAAAAGCAATCTTTATTCTTGTATTTTATTTTATTTCACTTTCATAGTTAGATGGGAGGAAAGAATAAAATGTAAATGTCGGTGATTGTTTTTGTTACTAATTTATAAATAATCAGAATGTCTCTTACATCTGAAGCATCTTTTTTTTTCTTTTGGTTTGATTTTTGTGCCTTGAAGCATTTAAAAATCAACGTTAAAATATTTTTAATTCCTCTTGAGACATTATTATATAAATAATATCTCGAAATTTCTTAAAGGAACGTCGTGAATAGTGATTATATCATTCTGTAAGTTTCTTATAATTACTTTCTTCCAAAAACTATCACTGTCCATAGTATGTGTAAAATATGCTTTAAAATTTTAAAAGTTTTAAGATGACTTTTGAAATTGAAAGATTTAAAAAAGATTATTTAAATGTTTTCTCCCAATTTCACAAAAAAAAAAAAAAAAAAAAAAAATGTATCTAAATATTATTGCTTATATATTTTTGAATAATATATATTATTTAAAAAAAAATAATTTACTAAGTCGTAATTAACTTCCAGAAAGAGTATACGGTTTAAATTTCGCCCTAAATACATCAATAGATATTTTTTATGGGCATTTGTTAATCCGTAAGATGGTTTAGGAAGTGTTTCTATTTTTGAATAACACTTAAAGCTCTTAATATAATATCTGAAAGATTAAATTTTCTTTTTGTAATTTCTTTTTACAAAATTTACAGAGAATAATTAATACAATGGACCTTCAGCTGAACTAACAATAGCCCTCCTAATCCTCCACCTACTGATTTGAAAAATGAATTACAGGAAAAATTTCAAGTTTTTAAAGATATGAAAGAATTGCTTAAGATTTTTAATAATTTACATTACTCTATTACTTTACTTAGTGTTTACTGACTGCCAAAAAGAGTAAAGATAAATTTTCTGGAAGGAAATTAAGAAAACAGTTGTTTATAAAAACTCGCAAATCTTAAACGCTTATGAAAAGTTACTTTTAGTTTTGAATAAGCCCTAAAGGGATCTTAAGATACCACCTGGATAGCTTAAGGGAGAGTTCGTACACTGCCGTCCAAAAAATAAGGGCAGTGACCGGACGCCTTTGCTTTTTACACAGTTTGTCGAATATCTACGGAAATTCTTGACAAATTGATCTTAAAATTTGAGGATGTAAAGCACATTGAAACAAGAACAGTTGAAACACTATACTGCAATTAAAACCTTAATATATTGAATATTTGATGAGATATGACCATTTGTATGAAATAATTTTTAACTGCGTATGCGCGAAGTATACGAAAGAAATTTTTTTTTTCATGATTTAGGAGTCAATTGTATAGAGTAATGTAAAAAGATCAGTCAAGCATCGTGAAAACTCAGAAAGATATCGGCAATACAGTGAGCTAATTGGGGAGGAAAATCCAATTTCATCTAGGTCATTTATAACAACAAACATTTTTTTTCAATTGAGTTACTACAGTTTTTTGCCTTTTTAGTAGTATTTTTGATACCGAAATAAATTAAAGAAAACTGACTGAAAAGGTGCATTTAATGCCACAAATATATGAAAAAAAAGTCACAAAATATAAAAGATGTTGTTACATAATAAAAGTGCATATTTCAAAGGCTCGTTTAACATAAAACCTATAGGCTGCTATTTTGTATCCAAAAAGAGAAGCGCTGTCATAAGGTATTGTGGGATTTGACTTATTGAGTTTCCTATTTTGGATACAAAATAGCAGCCTATAGCTTTTATGTTAAACGAGCCTTTGAAATATGCACTGACATTTTTCTAGATAATGAAATTAATAAAATTAAATGCATCGCTAAGGAAAATGGTTTCCCCATACAATTATTTATTAACAAACTGGTCTGCGAAATGAATAGACCAGTTATTATTGTTTTTAAATCTTTAAGTTTTGATACGGGATAATAGATAATTTAACAGATAATTTATATTGTAAATTTCAACATAGGTTTTATGGGAACCATATAAAGAAGCATGAGTTTTCTTGTTTTACAGCCTTTTAACAATACTTTTCTTATAAAGTGAGTTTAATATGTATTACGAATTCTTATGTAGTTTTTCTGGTTACTAATTCAATGTTACCAGTACTTTTCCTTGTAAGATTTTAATTTTATTTTTCAAAATTTATGGATAAACAAATTTTTTTTTATATTTATCTGAAAACTTGAAAAGTTTACCTTATTTGTCTTCCTTATTTGTCTACCTCGATGCAAGTAACTCATGATATCAGCAGATAACCATTGAAATATATTTGAAAATATAAAGTTGGAGAATTTTTAATATGTAAACGATGCCTATTTTTAAAAAAAAAAATGTTTTCTTATTCGGAAAATAGACAAAATTCCGAGGCGAATAAAACCTTTCGTGAAAATTTGGCTATTCAAATGTATGAAGTTTTCTCTTGGACGACGATACTTCAAGGAATTAATGTCCATAGACCATGATGTATTCAATTTCTTTTGGGATTCCTTGTAAACGAATTACAAATGCTACATAATTATTTTTCAACAGGAACATGTTGGCATAAGTCTCAATAATATATATAAATTTCGTGACAAGTATATTTTTGAAAATTAGAACACTGCCGGAGACACAGGCAGCCAGACAGATGGACAGACAAAAATACGAATGAAGTCATAAACATTTTTTCACTATGATGAAAAGTAATAAAAAATATGACTACACACACACACACACACACACACACACACACACACACACACATATATATATATATATTCATTTATTATTTTGATTTAGAGTTTTTTAAGCAATTATTTATTCAGCAATCTTTTATCTTTTTTTAAAATTCTTATCAATTGAAAACAAGTTTATTAACCACTCATAAGAAAAGAAAAAAAAGCTACCAAATAAAAATTCAAGATTAAAAGAAACTTTTTGATAAACAATACTGTAAGGAACAAAAATATGAAAAAAGTAAATACCCAATTTAAAATCTTAAACTTCAAAGAAAATATAAAGTTGAAACTTTCTAAGAAAATTATAATTTTTTTTACCAAATTTTATCTCAATAAACTTGAACAAAACATTCACAAAGTTTACGCACGAAAACAAACTGAGAAAAAAAAAAAAAAACTAAAAAAAAAAAGAATATTTTATCTTTTGTATGTTAAACTCTTAACAGATTTTTCATTTAAGAGCAAAAGACTATCACACATATACGACAATTTTTCTTTATAAGAAACTGTTTTCTTGTTTGTTTCATAAATTTTCCTATAGAGATTGAAATGATCAATAAATTAACAAATATTTAAATATAAGTGTTTAAGACAGGGGTCTTCAACCAATGTGCCGCGGCATACTAGTGTGCCATGGGAAGATCTCAAATGCGCACTGAAAAATTACAGTCCATATCAATCAAGATTTTATAAATTAATAGAAATATATTTTAAATGATATATAATGAAGCTTTCGAAATTATCTGATTTAGTTAG
Organism: Maratus michaelseni; assembly: GCA_963931845.1. Taxonomy (NCBI): domain Eukaryota; kingdom Metazoa; phylum Arthropoda; class Arachnida; order Araneae; family Salticidae; genus Maratus; species Maratus michaelseni. Next base: position 79,855,209 of record OZ007590.1, on the reverse strand, counting down.
TGATTTTATGTTGTTTACGCTATTCAGAAAATGGGGTAGAAATATTTGAACTAGTGAAAATATGTAAACTGAATAATATTCTTACTGAACAAATTTTACAAATTTCAGATTTATTGTAGACAAATTTTAAAGAATATATTCGCCCATCTACAGAATTTCTTTGGATTTGATGAAAAATGCTTTTAAATGCTTGTACATGTGCGATTTGTACATGCAGATGCTTGTACATGAATACTTGTACCTGCAGATTTAAATATTAGATAAGAGAAATAGTTATCTAAGATTAAAAATGGTAAGAACTCCAATGAAAAAAAAATTTAACAACAAACATGGTAAGAATTAAGCCCTTCTCAAATGAAAAATATAATAAACAAACATAGAGCTCGACTAAGATCCTTGGAAAAATATTCAGGAGTGTGCTTATTTGAAAAAATTCAAGCTTTCAAGAAAAGAAAAAAGGAGCGAGGTTCTAAAAAATCTATACTTATAAAGGAGTAGCTTGATTTTCTCTTAATCAACGCCGAACCTCAACCGTTTGTCCTAGAACAATGAAATTTGGAAAACATGTTCTTTACACAATGTAGGCGCGTACTAAGAAAGGATTTTTGAAAATTCACAGCATAAGGGGGTCAAATGGGGGATCGAAAGTTTTAGATAATTTCGTCTTTTCAACATATCTCAGCAGTAGTTTTAAGTAGGAACATGAAATTCGGGATAAAAATTCTACTAAAGAATAGTTAAACATGTATTTTAGGCGATTTTAGAAATTCAATCATTAAGTGGGTTAAATGGTGGTTCAAAAATTTTCGGTGATTTCACATATTTGCCATAGTTCATCAGCAGTTTTAGGTAAGAGCGTGAAATTCAAGATAACAAATCTAATACAAAAATAATTAAACATGTATTTAAGCGATTTTAGACATTCAACCACTAAGGGGTTAAATGGGGGGTCTGAAGTTTTATTCATTTTGCCTTTTCGCCATATCTCAACAAAAGTTTTAGTTAAAAGCGCGAAATTCAGGATAACAAATGTACTAAAAGTTAATTAAACACATATTTCAGCGATTTTAAAAATTCAACTGATAAGGGGGTTAAATGGGGAGGGGGTCGAAAGTTTTTAGTCATTTCACGTTTTCGCCATATCTCAGCAGCAATTTTTATGTAGGAACGTGAAATTCAGGATAACAAATCTACTAAAAAAATAATTAAACACATATTTCAGCGATTTTAGAAATTCATTCATTAAGGGGGTTAAATGGGAGGTCGAAAGTTTTAGGTCATTTTACCTGTTCGCCATGTCTCAACAGCAGTTTTAGTTAAAAGCCCGAAAATCAGGATAACAAAAGTAATAAAAGTTAGTTAAACACATATTTCAGTGATTTTAAAAATTCAACTGCTTAGGGAGTTAAATGGGGGGTCGATTTTTCAGCAGGATTTTTAGTTATGATCTCGGAATTCGGGATAACAAATCTACAAAAAATATAGACAAACATGTATTTCAGCAATTTTAGAAATTCAGCAACTAAGGTGGGTTAAATAGGAGGTCAAATATTTTAGGTCATTTTACCATATCTCAGTAGAAATTATAGGTAGAATCATGAAACGCAGGATAACAAATCTACTAAAAAAATAGTTAAACACGTATTTCAGCGATTTTAGAAAGTCAGACACTAAGGGGGGGGGGGGGGGGTTAAATGGGGGTCTAATGTTTTACGCCATTTTGCCATATCTCAGTAGAAGTTATAGTTAGGAGCGTGAAATTCGGGATAACAAATCTACTAAAGGATAGTTAAACATGCATTTCAGGCGATTTTAGAAATTCAACTACAAAGGGGGTTAAATGAAGGGTCAAAAATTTTCGGTGATTTCACCTTATCACCATATTTTATCAGCAGTTTTAGAAAAAAGCGTGAAATTCAGGATAACAAATCTCCTTAAAAAAATAGTTTAAAAAATATTTCAGTGATTTTAGAAATTCGGCCACTAAGGGGGGGGGGGGGGGTAAATAGTGGGTCGAATGTTTTATGTCATTTTGCCATTTCTCAATAGAAGTTATAGGAAGGAGCGTGAATTTCGCTATAACAAATCTACTGAAGAATAGTTAAACATGTATTTTAGGCGATTTTAGAAATTCAATCATTAAGTGGGTTAAAAGATGGTTCAAAAATTTTCGGTGATTTCACATTTTTTCCATAGTTCATCAGCAGTTTTAGGTAAGAGCGTGAAATTCAAGATAACAAATCTAATACAAAAATAATTAAACATGTATTTAAGCGATTTTAGACATTCAACCACTAAGGGGTTAAATGGGGGGTCTGAAGTTTTATTCATTTTGCCTTTTCGCCATATCTCAACAAAAGTTTTAGTTAAAAGCGCGAAATTCAGGATAACAAATGTACTAAAAGTTAATTAAACACATATTTCAGCGATTTTAAAAATTCAACTGATAAGGGGGTTAAATGGGGAGGGGGTCGAAAGTTTTTAGTCATTTCACGTTTTCGCCATATCTCAGCAGCAATTTTTATGTAGGAACGTGAAATTCAGGATAACAAATCTACTAAAAAAATAATTAAACACATATTTCAGCGATTTTAGAAATTCATTCATTAAGGGGGTTAAATGGGAGGTCGAAAGTTTTAGGTCATTTTACCTGTTCGCCATGTCTCAACAGCAGTTTTAGTTAAAAGCCCGAAAATCAGGATAACAAAAGTAATAAAAGTTAGTTAAACACATATTTCAGTGATTTTAAAAATTCAACTGCTTAGGGAGTTAAATGGGGGGTCGATTTTTCAGCAGGATTTTTAGTTAGGAGCTCGGAATTCGGGATAACAAATCTACAAAAAATATAGACAAACATGTATTTCAGCAATTTTAGAAATTCAGCAACTAAGGTGGGTTAAATAGGAGGTCAAATATTTTAGGTCATTTTACGATATCTCAGTAGAAATTATAGGTAGAATCATGAAACGCAGGATAACAAATCTACTAAAAAAATAGTTAAACACGTATTTCAGCGATTTTAGAAAGTCAGACACTAAGGGGGGGGGGGTTAAATGGGGGTCTAATGTTTTACGCCATTTTGCCATATCTCAGTAGAAGTTATAGTTAGGAGCGTGAAATTCGGGATAACAAATCTACTAAAGGATAGTTAAACATGCATTTCAGGCGATTTTAGAAATTCAACTACAAAGGGGGTTAAATGAAGGGTCGAAAATTTTCGGTGATTTCACCTTATCACCATATTTTATCAGCAGTTTTAGAAAAAAGCGTGAAATTCAGTATAACAAATCTCCTTAAAAAAATAGTTTAAAAAGTATTTCAGTGATTTTAGAAATTCGGCCACTAAGGGGGGGGGGAGTTAAATAGTGGGTCGAATGTTTTATGTCATTTTGCCATTTCTCAATAGAAGTTATAGGAAGGAGCGTGAATTTCGCTATAACAAATCTACTGAAGAATAGTTAAACATGTATTTTAGGCGATTTTAGAAATTCAACTACTAAGGGGTTAAATGGGGGATCGATAAGTTTCCATGATTTCACCTTTACACCATATCTCATCAGTAGTTTCAGTTAAAAGTGTGAAATTCAGGATAACAAATCTACTAGAATATAGTTAAACATATATTTCACAGATTTTAAAAATTCACACACTAAGGGGGTTAAATGGGGGGGGGGGGGTCGAAAGTTTTAGGTCATTTCGTCTTTTCGCCATATATCAGCAGCAATTTTAGGTAGGAGCATGAAATTCGGGATAACACATCTACTAAAGAATAGTTAAACATGTATTTCAAACGATTTTAGAAATTCGACCTCTTAAGGGGTTAAATGAGGGGGTCGAATGTTTTAGGACATTTGACTTTTTCGCCATATCTCAACAGCAGTTTTAGTTAAAAACCTGAAATTCAGGATAACAAATCTACTAGAAGATAGTTAAACACGTATTTCAGGCGATTTTAGAAATTCACCCTCTAAAGAGGTTAAATGGGGAAAGGGGGTCGAAAGGTTTAGGTCATTTCGCCTTTTGGTCCTATCTCAGCAGCAGTTTTATGTATTACTAGCCGGTCTTCCCTGTCTAGCAGGTCGCTTCCGAGTGGGGCCCCAGATACATAGTGCAGTGTACCACCCGGACTTCGCTTGGGGTTCAGAAAGTGCATCTTACATGCAACCAGAAAAATATAAATAAAATACTTTAAATTAAAAGAATACGAAAATAACTAATAAGAATATAAAAAAGCACTTAAATAAAGACTTCGCGATATAAATATTTTTTTTTCATGAACCCCCTGACAAAGTAATACTGGGCCCTACCCGTGATTATCTAGGGGTGAGGCCCAAGTATTACTTTGTACTTTGGTCCCAATCGGAAGCAACCGGCTAGACGGGCGAAGACCGGCTAGTAATGTATAATAAAGAGAAAATAAATAAAATAATGCATTTTAAAGAATTTCACGTATTACTCGTTTGTTACAAATTATAATAAATTGTTTTACATTTTCTTCGGTGTGAAGAGTTTGTTTGCATTGATGCTAATGCTAGTCTGGAACTAATATAGAATAAGTCGTGATTACACAGATAACGCATTCATATGGAATTATAGATGTTTATCGTCTACCGTCCTTTTGGCTTCGACACGCTGTCTTTATACGCATATCTATTTCTTGATTTAGACCAATCTAGGAGCACGGCAGTGCGTCCGCCAAGTTCCCACATACCGTACCTGCATTTTCTTGAACCATTTCTGCATACTTTTCACCCCCTCATAATTTCGTTTTGGGGAGAATTATCAATTCCTTATTTGGCTCACAAGTTATGATTTCATGTATCACTATACATAACCATGACTTCAGTTAACTTTTTAGACACAATTTAAACTAGCTTCCAACAAAAGAATTTCACTCTAATCTCCAGAATAAGCTTATCTCATGGTCAATTTTCTGATTTTATAAATTTTTTCATGCAATAGTGTTTATGTGATTCATGTTCTTCATGCGATAATATATATTTTAAGCTAGTAAAGCCCCTGGTGGGAAATTGTATAACTACGCAATTTAAACTCACTTTCAACGAACGAATTTCGCTCAGATCTTCAGAATAACCTGTCATGGTCAATTTTAGTTTTGTTAAAAAATTAAACGTGATAGGGTTTTATGCTAGTAGCGACCCAGGTGGGAAATTACATAACTACACATTTTTAACTCACTTCACCCACGAGCGAATTTTGCTCTAATCTTTACAATAAAAGCTTCTGATATCGTCAATTTTATGTTTTGATAAAAGGTTTCACCTAATAAGTATTTTTATACTAGTAGCGCCTCTGGTGAGAAATTACATCGCTACACAAATTAAACTCACTTCCTACGAAAGAATTCTTCAAATTCTCAGCAGTCTTGGTGATGAATTGCACAACTACGCAATTTAAACTCACCTCCCACGAACGAATTTCACTCATTTCTTCAAAATAAACCTCTGCTATGATCAAATATATATTTGTATAAAAAAAATCGCATAATAGGTTTTTATACTAGTAGCGTTTCTGATGGTAAATTTTATAATTACGCAATTTAAAGTCACTTCATACGAACGAATTTTGCTTAGATCTTCAAAATAAGTTTTTATCAAAATCAATTTTATGTTTTGCTAAAATAGTCTCGTTTACAAAATATTCATGAAAAAAAAATCAGGTAAAAATATCCACGATATCTGGTTTGAGTTCTCTTTGAAAACTAAAAACTAGAAAAAGAAAATAATAATAATAAAAAAATTTAAAGTCTGACTTTTATTCAACTAAAACGCACTGAAAATTAGAATTTTTTTTTTTTTTTCAATTAGTGAGAAAAGTGCACAAATTTCTATATCATTAATAACTTCCACACATTTAAACTTTATCATGCATATATTAAGGAATGGCATGGTAGCTAATTTTTATTACACATTTTGTTGTAAAACAAACATAATTAATAATTTTTCCTCTCACAAAATGATACAAAAGGTGTTTTATCAAGAAATATACCTCATAACAAGTGTGTAATTAAAAGTTGCTGCCTTGCCTTTTACTCCTTAATATATATGTATGATAAAATATAAATACATAGAAGTTGTTAATGATATAGAAAATTTTGCTTTTTTTTTTTTTTTCTCACTAAAGGAAAAAAAAAATCTAATTTTAATGCGTTTTAGTTGAATAAAAGTCAGTTTTAATTTTTTTTAATATATATTATTTTACTCCATTCTTGGCGGATAAATAATTTAATGCACGAAAACAGTATATGGGAAACACATTATTGCTCCGCTGACAGTAAGGTCAATAAACAGCTAATTAATATTCTCACTCCCGAATTGTGAAAAAATAAAATAAAAAATTCTTATGTGTGTCGATATATTTAAAATAGTGTTCTAGATTGTTTAAATAAGAAATATTTGTTTACACCTGTTGTAATTTTTCCAAATGGGAGAAAGAGCCTCCAAGCCGAGAGAACCCATGACTATTTTTGGTTTAAATTGCCAATGCCATAAATTGTCAACTGAGCTACCTGGTCGACACAATTCCCACAGACAATTTTTTGGCTATAACATCTGGTCTGTCATTTCAGATATTATCGGTACATACTAAAGGTTTACCTGCATTCGCTTCAAGAAATATGCAGGCAACCAGCTTTTCGGTCTTGTGCTGTCATTTGTTATAAAAAATAATACAAATTTGAAGCCACAAATGAAATCTGAAAGCTTAAAAGATGTCGCTCAATTTAAAAGTCAGTTGGAAGAAACTTTCAAAAAACTGTTCTTATGAATTAAATTAGGAGTTTCGTATGAGGTCTAGGTGAGTGAGAGGATTATTAATTTTCACAATTGAGATTTGACCATAATTTTCGGTAATAAAATATAAGAACAAAAATATATGCTAACTACAGAAAATGAGTAGTAAATATAAATATAACAATATATCATCTTGAAGATAAAATTAAAACGTAAAAATATTATGAAACTACATTTATTTAAAAAAAAATTCTTAAGAATGTATAACAATAAGAAAAACAATCTGCCTGTGCATTTATTTCTAAACAAACTAGGGATGCGACAAGAACATTCTGAATTACGAAATTAGACATATGTATATTTCAAGGAGCACCATCAAAACCGAGGATGGGGATCTGAAGGCTCAAGCCCCTTCTTAAGATCAGAAAGAAAGGAAAAACATGCGCGACGCATGTGTTATGAAACCAGTGGCGGCTCGTGTCGCGAATCGAATTGAATTAAATGTATTCTTGGCTCCTACTAACAGGAGATATTTTTCACAGATGCATCTTTCTAAGCTGTGTGAGAAAGATGTTTTTGTTTTCATAAATGTATCTTTCTAAGCTGTGTGAGAAAGATTTTTTTTGTTTCGAAATTGTATTTTTCTAAGCTGTGCGAAAAAATGTTGTTGTCGAAAAATGGTTTTGTAGAATGTTTTTGTCGGCACGGAAGCGAGAGAATAAAGATATTCGTTATGTTTTTTAAGAGGACTGTTTTTCACGTATTAAAGTATTATTTTCTTTTGTTTTAAAAATGACGAAAGTATTAAAACGGGTAGTTTTAATGTTTCGAAAATCGCTATGTATGTAATTTGCGATAAATTGGCGCCCGAACAGAAGGCCATAGAAAGTAATATTTTTTAAGTGGAAAACTGTTCAAGTATGGATGCGTTAAAAATAAAAAGAACGCCGCTTAGAAGCGCATTTACGAAGACTTTAAATGCTTTAAACGAAGCTCTTAACCAGTCAAGCCCAGATGTTAATCTAATAGAAGAGTTTTTAGATCAATTAGTAGACAAAGCATCTAGATTACGTTCCACGGATGACGAAATATTAAATTTTATGTTGTCGAATGGGTCTGTGGAAAAAGATTATGTAAAAGAATTCGAAGCATGTGAAGAATACCATGAAAAATTAATAAAAGTGAAGTAAAATGTAAGACATTTTTTCGTTAAGCCTGCCGTCGAACATCAACCTCTTTTACCTAATTCGATAGAAATCGAAACAATGGGATCTCGCACACTCAGATTGCCTGAAATTAGTTTGCAGCCGTTTGATGGGGACTCAAGATCATGGCTAACGTTTTGGAATATCTTCAAGAAAATTCACGCTGACAGTGTGTTAGACGATCACTCGAAGTTCGTATATCTAATGCAAGCAATTACTCCGAAATCGAAAACGTCCCAAATAGTGAGCAGTTATCCTATATCGGCTGAAAATTATCCTGAAGTAATTCAACATCTAAAAGAAAGATTCGGAAGAGAAGACACTTTGATACAAATTTATGATCGCGATCTGCTGCAGCTGGTATTATGCAATATTAATACATCCAGGTGAGAGTGCAACTTGTCATCGTTATATGACAACCTAGAAACCAAACTTAGATCGTTGGAATCTCTTGGGGTTACAGAAGATAAATACGCGAGCATTTTATTCCCGTTGGTGGAATCGTGTTTACCTCATGATGTTCTCCGAATTTGGGAACGGGATCATGAAAAGTCTGCTCAAGGTAAGAGCGAATTAAATTGTATACTTAATTTCTTAAAAAATGAAGTGCTGTCTGAAGAACGTATTTTATTGGCGCGTACTAGTTTTGGTTTTGATAAATCTAAGAATTTTACTAGATTTAAAAATGTTGAATATAATTCTATGCCAACTGCTACTGATTTATTTGTAGGTGATAAATCTAAAGATAAACATTTAATTAAGAAGTATGATGAAGCATGTATATTTTGTGACAAGTGTCACTTATCAGAAAAATGTTTTAAAGCTAATTCGCTTTCTTTTGAAGATAAACGAAGTATAATTTTGAAAAAGGGGGCTTGTTTTGTCTGTCTTAAGAAAAATCATATTTCACGTCACTGTAAATCGAAGATTAAATGTTTAAATTGTGGTAAAAGGCATTTTGCTGTAATGTGTCAAAATGTTTGTAATGAAGAGAGTAATACGGCGTTAGAAAGACGTAAACATGAGTCAGGGAGTAGTGATACTGTTTTGACTACTCAAGGTTCCGACCCAACTGTGTTATTTCAAACTTTGCATGTACGTGTAAAGCACGATGGTAAAGAAATAATTGCACGGGGAGTCATAGATACGGGCTCTGAGCGTTCATATTTATCAGAAGATGTAATTAAATATTTGAATTATAAAAGTATTGATGAAGTTAAATTAATTCATAAATTATTTGGTGGTGTTGAAACGAGTGAAACAAACCACAACAAATATAGAATTCATTTAAGTAGTATTGATAATAGTTATAAATGTGATATGCATGTTTTAGATGGTCCTGTTATTTGTTCTAATATAAAAAAGGTGCCAAATGGACCTTGGTTAAAAGAATTAAATAAATATGGTATTAAGATTTCGGATGTTGAAAATAATGTATGTAAAACCGAAAATGAAATGAAATTGTTAATTTGTTCCGATGTGGCGGGAAAAATACTGACCGGAAATATTAAAGTTTTAAAAAGTGGTCCGGTTGCTGTAAAGACCCATTTGGGGTGGACTCTCATGGGGAAAATACCAGGCATTAAATCTGAAACAAATGATTCTCTTATGATTATTTCGTCTCTTTGGAACGAAAGTTCCGTTTCTAATTTATGGAAGCTAGATATTCTTGGTATAACTGATCCGGTTGAATCTAAAACTAAAAACGAAATTCATGAAGAAACTATGCAACATTTAAAAAGAAACATAAGAATAGATTCAGATGGGAGGTATGAAGTAGCATTGCCTTGGGTACTAGATAATGCCCGCTTACCTAGTAATAGAGAATTGGCCGAAAAACGGCTTGCTGCAACGAAGAAAAGGTTATCAAATTTGAATAAAACTGAAGTTTATAATGAAGTATTTGATACATGGTTAAATGCAGGAATAATTGAAAGGGTGGTCGATAATAAAAAATCCAAAATACATTATTTGCCACACAGGCCTGTATTTAAAGAATCGAGTGAAACTACTAAAGTAAGGCCGGTTTTTGATGCTTCGGCTCATGTGAAAGGTTTTCCTTCATTAAATGATTGTCTGGATAAAGGATTAAATATGATTGAAATGGTTTTGTAGAATGTTTTTGTCGGCAAGGAAGTGAGAGAATAAAGATATTCGTTATGTTTTTTAAGAGGACTGTTTTTCACGTATTAAAGTATTATTTTCTTTTGTTTTAAAAATGACGAAAGTATTAAAACGGGTAATTTTAATGTTTCGAAAATCGCTATGTATGTATTTGCGATAGCTCGTGATTTTTTTTTGGGTGGGGGGGGGGGGGGGGCACTAAATTCGTGCCTCAAACACATATTATTTTCATACCATTATTTTTTTCAAGAAAACTTTTTCTTGTTTAATGATAGAACTTTCTGATAGTAAATAAGTATTCATTTTTAATAATAGTGGTAAGAAAATAATAAATTTAGCAGCCACGCAATTAGTGCCCCAAATAAAGCTATATATTTGGGACCACTGTATGAAACACTTTCCAATATTACCAGAATATTGTTACAAAACTTCATCTTTTCATACTGTGAAATAAAATATGCAAGTAAAAAATTTATAAAACGTATAATGACGTTGAAAACTCACTTATTTTTATCCTACTATTTTTATCTTGAGGCTGTCATAAAGTGATACATAAAATAAAAAAATATTTTAAGTTGGTTAATTTTTTTCTCACTAGGTCGTTATCAGTATAAAATATTGGATTGAATCTGTCCTATTCTATTTTAACTTGGAGTATTGTTCCCACATAAGAAAACATTAAAAACAAATCCATTTAAAAATTTAGGTATGCAAATAAATTGAGGAAGAAGAAGTTTTTCATGAAGATTTATTGAAAGAAATATACAGAATCAATTTTATTTAAATTTAGTTTTCCCATTTTCTTCCACGGGGACGAAATAGAAAACGAAAACGAAAATTGTGTTGAATGTGTGCTATTTATTTTTAACTTCTGTCATACGGTGAAATACAGAAAAAAAAATCTTTAAATTTGGTTACTTTATTTCCAACTAGGGGGCATTATAAACTCAAAAGAAAATTTCTTTGAATCTGTATCCCCAAATTTTTTGGTTGCCATGTACGAAAATATAAAAGAATGTCCATTTTAAAGTTTTAGATAAGCAATTTATCCACCTGTTGTTTACCAATGTTTTTTTTAAAAAAGTGAAATTTTTTTAATCAAAATATAAATTTGACCTTGGCAGAAACTTATTTTGATACCACAATAAACATAAAAACATAAAAAATCAAATTTATTTAAATTTAGTAAGCTTATTTTCCGTCAGGGGACGCTATAAACGCAAAAGAAAATTGTGTTGAATCTGAGCTACCTATTTTTAAATTCAGTATAGCTGCCATACAGTGAAATATAAAAAAAATCAATTTTACAAATAAAAAATAAATCTGGTTGCCGTATTTTCTCCCACAGGGTGCCATAAACGCAGAAGGAAATTTGTTAAATCTGTATTACCTAATTTTAACTTGAAGTATGTTTGTGATATGAGGAAATATAAAAAAAAATCCATTTATAAGTTTTAGTTATGCAATTTCCCACCATGCATGTCGCCAACGTAACGAACCTATCATGTGAAAATTTTTATCAAAACATAAATTTGACCGTGTCGAGAAACTTATTCTGAAATTTTATTAAAAAACCTTATAAAAGATAGCGAATAACCTCGCCCAAAAACATTTATTTAGTACTTGAGAAGCATCACTGTGTTGGCTATAACATTAAACCTGCTCTTCACAAAGGAAAAAAAAAATGCACAAGACACATACAAAGTTCAAGTAATGACTAAACCTAACGAAAATATTATATAAAGATTGTAGATCACATTTCACCGAACCCTATATTAAACCAGATTTCTATGCTAATTTTCGGTAACAGTCCTCTTAATTTCACTGCAACTAAGTTTTTCACAATGGTCCTGAAAAAAGCTTGGTTGACCAGTACTTTATTATAAAGTTAAAAAAATTAAGGGCGCCTAATAATTTCACTAAAAACTATAGATATAGTGCTCGAAGACTTTTTTTTTTAATCAATCTGAATTGTAAATTTGAAGTTAAAAGATAAATTTCCATTTTTATGAAAAAAATGGATATGATGGCTTTACAGTTTTGTTTCATTCAATAAATCTTAATTACCTTATTATACTAAACTGAAGAAATAATGTGAACTAAAGAAACAAGTAAAAGTATAAATAAGAAAAAGTTAATAAAGTATCGATAATAAGCAACTAAAACAGAAAACGTAGGACGAATGACCAAATTTAATCTGCAAAAAGAAACATTAATTCTTCGGCTAACAAGGGAAGAAAAGTTCTTTGGGTTTCCGAACATCATGTGACATTAACTTAGGATTTAAAGACATCTTTATTAACTGAAAGCATTCAATGAAACAATGTATAACACAAATTATTATGAAAGGGTATTTTTTGGAAAAGAATTGCTTTGTTAATAGAAATTGCAAGATAGTATATTTTTGCAATCGGATGTAGGAGTTAGGTACTTATTAAGAGAAGAGTACGTACGTTTTGTAGCTCCGAAATAGAAAGTGTATTACCCCGCCCCACCAAAAACAAAACAAAACAAGAATGAAAAATCATGTATCAGGTAGAGATTTTGAAATACACTAACAGAATATTGTTACAGATTCATTTTTACGTACAGTTAAATTGATCATAGTCTGCCCTTTAATCAATTTCTTTTGTGCGTTTCTATAAAGAAACAATAAGTGCTACGCACTCCATAATCCATAGAAAACATGTTGTAGTGCTTTTCAGTGATCTCTTTGTTCACACTTTCCAACATAGTTGAAAAGTGTTTATTAATTTGGTTTGTCTGTCCATCCGCGATCTAACTCGCGTAAATATATTTGGATTGGTCATGTAATTGATGTATGTTATTGAGGTTTACGATCTATGAGCATTTTTTGCTGTAACATTTAGTATGATTATAGTGATATTGCAGTAAAATTAGCATGTTTGAAGCACATTTTACTGTAAAATTCCAAACATAATATTATTTAAGACCTATTTTGCTGTCAATTTACAGTAAAATATGCTGGCAATTTGGGTGCATAAATTTACAGCAAATTGTACTTTATTTTTTACCGCTTTTTCTTAGAGTGTACACTGCAATAAAAATTGTTGATTTTACAGTATAATCCCAGATGCCAGTATTATACCGTAAAATTAACAGTAATAAACAGCAAAATAAGCAGTAATACACTGCCGCGCTTTTTTGCAGTGTAGGTATTAAAAATTGAGTGCGTAGCATTTATAGTTCGTTTACAGGACACTCAAAAGAATTCCGTTACGGTATTGTCTATGGAGAAATTTCGTTTGCAGTGTATTTTAATGATGTTACACTATTTCAAACATATTGAAAATGATATATATCATTGAGGTGCACTACAAGATGCTTACTATAGAATATGATGAGCATAACATTTATCGTACATTTAACATGGGCAAACAAAAAAAAAATCACTTACAAAGTACTGTCTATGAGCATAAATTTCTGGAAGTGCATTTTCAATTGCTGTATGCATTTTTAAATGTAAGTAATTTTTTACATATTACTTACCCGTAAGGCATGGTGACGTCACGGCGACGCCACTGCGAAGTCATACTGTGACTTTGTGACCGTCGTCGTGACGTCAAGTGACGTCGATGTGAAGTCATTGTGACCTAAATGTGAGGTCGTTATGGCCGTTTTCAAGGCTTTCTGTGACCTCACAATGTGACTACTTTGTGAAGTCACGGTGTGACAAATTTGTGAAGAATGTGACATTTGTGACGATTTTGTCTTTAACTTTGTGAAGCAGATATGACCTCAGTGACGATGTTGTGAATTCACCCTGTGACTAATTTACAACTAGTCGTTGGGGGCCACCGTAAAACTTACCCATCATGGCTATGCATAATGTAAAATATCAAAATAAAAATGTGTAAACTACTTATAAAGTGCATTGCAATTCAAATAAAATCGTGGCTTGATGACGTCATCAACTTTAAAGGCTCGATTATTGAATTGCTAGAAAGACGTTTTTCCTTATAACTCCAAAAATAATAATCCCATAGACTAGCGGTTTATTGCATCTGATTAAGCGTCAAATTTCCAATTAAAATATATCTTTAAAGTGAAATTTGGATGAAATACAGGGTCATGAAAAATCGAAGAGTGTGGAAAATAGGATTCCAAATATCTCGGCAACTAATTATTCGATCGACTTCATGCTTTATGCAAAATTTATGTTTTTTTTATTGTCTTTTATATTCATTTCTTAAAATAAACAATTTCGAAAATTTTTATATACCTTTCATCAGAACGAATATTTCGAGAGTCCGAAAAAAATTGTTCCGGTTAATCGAGGTTATTGAAATGAAATAGGCTTCTTCCGATTATTACATACTAAGTACATACCAAATTGCAAGTCTCTATCTCAAATTTTTCGGGAGATAGAGCGTTTACAGACACACAGACACACAGACGGACGGCAAAATTTTTTTTCTAAAAATATGTTTTTCGGAATCTCCAGTGTCTGAAACGTGTAAATCCGTCAAAATTTTTTTTTCGATTTTCAAAACGATTACAAGACTTACCCTATACTACGTATGATGGGTAAGTAAAAAGTGTGTCGTTTGTGACGATTCTGCCATTAATTTTATGACGAACCCATTTGGGTCCTGTCCAGTGCTGGATGATTTGAATTTATTCAAACCCGACCCAAAGAGTTAGTTGTATTTATTTTACTCTGCATTGGATTTTAGGTAGATTTCGTAAAAAATACTACCTATTTCATTCTCCCCTAGGTTGGAATTTCTGGAAACAATTTTCAGATCTACACCGATCATGACTCCCAGAACCCAAAACCACCCCACCCTCAGTTCAAAACTTTATATTATATATATATATATATGTCACTTTTTTATGGACACGATAACTTCAAAAATTCTGCACAAATATCTTCCAAACTGATACACAAAATCAAGGAGAATAAAATCTCGGTCAAGTTCGTTAATGGGTAAAATCGAACCAAGGTGGGGAAATAGGGGGGGGGGGCTTTTTTGTGAAAACAGAAAATTCCCCATAACTTCTTAATTGTGATACGTATTGAATCCGTTTAAAGTTATTATTACTCCTAGGAAAAGGGCCGACAATTTATGCATGGCAGTCTTTTGATATAATTAAAAATGGCGTCAAGGAGGGGAAAAAAATAGAGGTTTGAGAAGAACAAAATCCATAACTTTGTCAATTCACAAGGTATCAAACCGCTTAAATTTATCATACATCCTGTTAATATTATCTGCAACTTTTATATTGACAAGTATTTTATAGAACCAACATTTATAGCAAAAAAAAAAAATAATTATAAATAAATAATTAAAATAAAATAAAATAATAATAATAAATTTGCCGGCTCCGACAACTTGACACAGGTAGATTTCGAAGTGGGCGGTCCGAACTGCCGCATCCTGGAAAAAATGTCATTTATGCTGCAACTCTCAATAAACAGGCGCCCCACGGTCCGCATCTTCGAAATCTACCTGTGCCTGTAGGTCGAGCCGTCAGGGATTTTTAGAGTATTTTGCTGCTTTTCGTGTTAAGGCTGCATGTACCCATCTCACACCGTGGGTTGAATTCACTAGAGATTATTTTCTTTCGAGTTGGATTAACTGATTCTCGTTCTTTTAAGAGATGTTCGAGCTATTATTTGGTACTCGTGGATGTGTCACTGGTACTCGTCATACCTAACTCCAGCCGTGATTTGCAGCGAGTCAGTTTCTGCTAGGTATTACAGATTTTTGTGTACGTCTAGTTCAGGTTGTCTTTTGTTTCTATATGGATTAGGACTGGCTGTACCCCAATCCAATCCGCTAATTAAATTGTCTGCAATTTTTTTTATTTGGGTAAAGTTTTGGTCAGGTTAACAGATTTTTTTTTTTTTTATCTGACAGTTGAGTTTGGGTTCTGTTTTGTTTCAAATGGTTCGGATCCATATTTTATTTCAGATAAAAATATCTCTATTTTTGAATGTGTTATATATTTTTTAATTTGTATTTATTTCATGCAAATAATATTTAACTTATACATATGATTATAGATATTTTTTTCATAACTTATTTTACATATGATTTTAATAACAATTTCTATAATCTTGAAATTCCGGTCGAGCATTATTGGTCAGTATTGGGAATATTCTGTCTTCAGTATTTGACTTTTCATTTCTGACAGTTTAACTATATATACAAAATGCTATAAATAGTAATTACATTTATAGTATCAATTAAGCTAGTAAATCCGCAGATCAGGGTTCTTAAACGTCAGTTCCATAGTTTTATATCGAAATCATTTTATGAAGGAATTTAAAATATTCAACCCGCAATTTTATTTGTATCATTTTTTTTATTGCTCATTACTACAAGTAATATATCAAATAGTTTCTGAAAAATTAACTCTTAAGGCTATTCGTTAGTAAACTTCCCGATTCCCCTCGCTGATATTAAACATTTGGACTATAGGATGCATTCGTACATTTAAAATATCTCTCCAGAAAATTAATATTCTTAAATTTTGTTTTCTGTGTACACTTCTTAAAGGATGTCTTTTTTTTTCTTAGTTATCAAAATATTTCTTAAATATGTGCTTAATTTATAATTATATGTGTTAAAATATGAATTTAATACTTCTCATAAAATTAAGTATATATTTTAGAAATATTTTGATAACTAAGGAAAAAAAAAGAGCGTGTACACTTCTTAAAGGATGTCTTTTTTTTTCTTAGTTATCAAAATATTTCTTAAATATGTGCTTAATTTATAATTATATGTGTTAAAATATGAATTTAATACTTCTCATAAAATTAAGTATATATTTTAGAAATATTTTGATAACTAAGGAAAAAAAAAGAGCCATATTTTAAAACGAGTACACAGAAAAATAGTTTATTTAGAAGTTAGTTTCTTTAGAATTTAGTTTCTTTAGAAGTTAGTTCATAGAAGTTAAAAATATTAATTTCCCAAGGAGATATTTTAAATATACGAATGCATCCTTCGCCCATAGGTTTAACATTAGCTAGAGCAGGAAGTTCACTGACGAACAGCCTTAAGAATTGTAACGGGAAACGCAATTCCATGTATTCTGATGCTCCGAAAAATTTTCTCATTACACACACACACACACACACCACACACACACACACATATATATATATATATATATATATATATATATATATATATATATATATATTAAACTCTACACAAAATCACTGTCTCAGTAATTTAACAAATGTAATTCTCTAAAATTCAGTATTTTAAATATTTTATCGAAATACATAAAGTATTCATCTTGTGATAATAAAAATTATTACCTTGAACAATTAAGTTTAAACATAAATATTTTATTAATTATTGATATCCTAATTGGTCAATGTATTTCAAAAGGAATATTGTGTTTATTTAGTATAATTCCATTAAGTTCAGATTCGAAACGCATTTATAAAACAAATACCTATTACCAGGCCCGTATTTTGGATGTGTGACGCCCTGTGCAATCAATTATTTAACACCCTCCTTCTTTTACTTATATAAAAATCTATATTTTTAGAAACATTTATTTCAATTTTAAATACTATAAAACATTTAAAATTAACTTAATACATAAAGCATAAAACAAACATGCAAGCTTAAGTTTTAATAATTTTTGCAGAAAACAATAAGTGGTAAATACACAAAAAATATAACTACAGTTAATCAGCGCTGTTAAAAATATAGCACAAAACTCCACTTTTGTTTAGCAAAAAATATATTATAGAAATGACAAAAAAAAAAAAAAAAAAAAAAAAAAACACTTGATTTTTAACAGTACCATTAAAAATCACATACAAACTTCCAATTTTATCTAGCAAAATGTATGATAGAAATACATTTAAAAAAATCACCACAATTTAATGGAAAATCTTTAAAAAATTATATCTTAGAACCATCCTAATTAGTCTGTAAGAAATATGTTTTACAAACTCGATATTTAGTAATGATTTTACAATACTTACGGAACTCTTCTCATTTTTGCATTTGCGAAAGCATTTATAACTTAGTCGAAATCGAGCATAACAACATCATAAAATAAGAAAAACATCATAAATAGGAATATATTGTTTTATATTATAAATTTAAAATAATAAAAAATGATTTATTTAAAACAATGTAATTTGTAACTCTTAAGTGCAGACAAATTGAACTTAATTTTAGAATATTTTGTACTTACCAAATCCTTAATGCATATCCATCTAAAAATTCTTCGTGAGTTACTTTATCCAGTTTTAGCAAATTGTTAATGATTCATCATATGTGGAATCTTTTCCAGCAAGAAATTTTGGAATGCTGATTATAAAAATTCCCTGACGACTCGGCCTACTGGCACAGGTAGAATTCGAAGACACAGACCGTGGGACGCCTGTTTGTTGAGAATTGCAGAAGAAATGACCTTTTTTTGGGACCGCCTACTTTGAAATCTACCTGTGTCTGTAGGTGGAGCCATCAGGGATTTTATTTATTTACTTACTTTTTTCTGTAATGGTTGGTCCTATAAAAAACTTGTCAATATGAATGTTGTAGATAATATTAAGTGAATTTTTAATAAATTTAAGCGGATATGATATATTGTAAATTGATAAAAAGTTATGAAACTTTTTCTTCATAAACTCCTATCCCCACCCCCCCCCCCCCCTTGAGGTCATTTTTAATGGTATCGAAAATCTGTCATACATAAATTTTCGGCCCTTTTTCCTAGAAGTAATAATAACTTTAAGCATATTCGATACGTATGATAATTAAGACATTATGGGGATTTTTCTGTTTTCACAACCCCCCCTTCACCGTTGGCTCGATTTTGCCCATTAACGAACTTGACTGAGATTTTATGCCCCTTGATTTTATGTATCAGTTTGGAAGAGATTTGGGGAGAATTATTGAAGTTATCGTGTCCATAAAAAAGTGATATAGATAGCTACATAAAGTTTTGAACTGGGGTGGTTTTGGGTTCTGGGAGTCATGATCGGCGTAGATCTGCATAAATTTTCGAGAAATTCCAACACAGGGGAGAATGTAATAGGTAGTATTTCTTAGTAGTACTTCTTAGGTGGTATTTCTTTATAGGTAGTAAATCTACCTAAAAGCAAGATTAGTACTGACTTTTTTTTAAATGAAGGGGTTTACAAGTTTTTTGACCAGGCCCTGAACCACCCGCTAAAAATAAATTTTAACCGTAACTAAAAACTCTATTCAACATGGAGATCGGGAAATAGGGGGGTGGACGTAGGCGATCTCCTTTTTTGTTAGAACTTATAATTTTGTTCCTCTACTAAATCTCGTGAATTAATACAACGTTAGCACATTTTAAGAATTTTAAAGATTTTTTAATGCTATAATAATGGCTTCAAATATTTCTAAATCATTATATATAATTCATAAATAAATTACTACTCCAAATTAAAAAATAACATTGCAAAATTACTATGATTGGAATTTTCCTAATGAAATGGTAACATATTTTGTAAAAATATTGTGAAAAGTTATTTATTTATAATTTGTTGTTGCTTAGACTAATCTAAACTATCCTGAAATATGATAATTTTTAAATGTAAAGTTTTAAATATTTGTCTTTTTCATATTTTAAATTAATACAAATCTTTAAAATTTCAAAAAATAATGAAAAGTATTCACAGTATATAGTAAAAAAAAAAAAAATAACTTTTATTAGTTTAGCAACCTATTCAATTTTTTATAGAACTACCAGAATACAATAATTTTGAAATAAAACAAGATTTGTGCAGTTGTACCGGAGTTATGCCTAAAAGTAAACGTAAACATAAGATAAATTTTTTTATTACAGAAAAGTATTTACAATATGTAAACACTTTTCCTAATTGCCTAACTTTTATGCGTAAATATATACATAATTTTATATATGTATATGAAACTTCTTTTTACGATATAAAAATATTTATGACATGTAAAACAATTTAGAAAATGCACGGTTTTTGCAATTTGATCATTTTCGCTGGAAAATGAAATTCGTATGCCGTCATAAAAAATATTTTTTTAGGAAATTTCTTGAATACCAACATCCTAAACGTATTCAAAAGTGAACAAAATATGAAATTTCAGTTATAGTTTGATAATTTCTAATAATAGTCAAGTTAAATCATTATTTAAATTACAAAGATTGTATAAGTATTAAGGGAAAATCAAACATTCGTTAATTCTTTAATGTTCTTATAAAGTTATGAATAACTGCTATTAGGGTTATTTCAACTTAATTATATTATATAATATGAGCAATTTTTATTACATCTTAAATTAAAAAAAATATACTATATGTGTGGATTTGAATACAACTAATGCAAACTTCGCATTTAATGATTAACATATTTCCAAAATATTTTAGCTTAGAATTAAGTAGCAACAAACTATAGATGAATAACTAACTAATTTCCAGATAGATTTATTTAAAAAATAAGTAACAATTAAATTATGCATTTCCAAAAGAAAATTGTATCATTTTTTCTGCTAGAATATTCGGGTCAGTAATTTATAAAGAAATATATGCAGCAATTTATAAATTTAAAAGCATTACTATAGATTGGAAACACTTTAAAATATTTAAAATGACTTACATGGAATTAGTTCACACTCTTTATTAGAAAAACATGTTCTACTCAAATGTCCGCAGAATAAAAAAAAATCGTTTGCTTAACGTGTTCTTCCAAGTACTACTGCGCAGCTTCGTCTGAGCAGGCAGGCAGGTGTTTAACATCGTTTCTGAAATAACAATAACAAAAGAACTTATATGCTGATTATTTTAAATCGGAAAAAAGTCTTTCTTTCTTCCCCCCCCCCTTTTTTTTTTTTTTTTTTTTTACCAGGGGAATAAGCTATGAAAAATTGCATTTACATGTATATTTTTATTAATTGCAGTTACTCAAAATCACTCCAATTTAATCAAGAATTGTAATAAAAAATGGATTTTATGGCATTCATGAAGTAATTTATATAGAAATATCAATGTTTTTTTACAAATAAATTGATTAAATATGAATTTACTTCATTTATATATCATTGAATAAAAAAGCAATATATTTATTGGTGAAGAGATTTTTTTTAAATACAAGACAGTTTTGGTCAAATTGCTAAAGAAAATATGCCAAGTTAACAGCGTCTTTTAGTCCCCTTTTCTCAAAAAAAAAAAAAAATATAAATATAAATAAATATATATATATATAATGTCCGAAAGTAGTTTACACCCGGGCCCCAATCTGTCCCCTATAATTATAAGGCCACATATGACTATAGGGTATTTTGTGTTATCTCTATCTGTGTTACGAAATTAGTTAAGGTCCCGTACACATTCTTGGACCTAGGGTCACTTATAGAGAATCTCTGATAGAGAATATTATCATTTTCGTAGCAGACACTGGTGCTGATGAAGGGGCTTAGGAAGCATACCGCTCCCAAGTTTTCATGTTTTAACTTTTTTCTTTATCATTAATGATTTAAACTAAAAAGAATTATAAATAAAACATATTTTTCTCAAGTTTTTAAAACTAACTAAATTGTAAGAGTAAAAATAATAATTAAGTGCATAAAAATATTATTTAGTATTATCATGACATCAGTGTGTGACAAAACTCTTCCTCCCCCACAAAAAATTAGATTTCGTTCTCTCAGAGTTGATTGTTTTTGTGATCATATTTGTTTCGTGAAGTATGTGACTTGCAGTGACGTCACTGTGATGTCACAAAAATTTTAAATATTGTCAAAAGTACATTTTTTAGGATGAATAATATGTTTTGAAGTGTTCTTGTTTCTCTTTAAAAGTTTTGAAGAAGTTCACATTTTAGTAACAATGTGACGTCACAGAGTGGTGGCATTTTGATCACAGATGTGACGTGACCACTGCGACTCGCAATGACGTCACTGCGACCATGCATGCTATACGGGTAGTGTGTATAAATTCTATAAATAATACACAGAATTCAAGTACATTTCCGCTTGTTCAGAGAGATTTCTGAAGGGATATGCATGTTTTCATCCGTGTTATGCGTTTCCTAACTGAACTAGATTTTTGCATACTATGACAGTATATATGCAAGTCTATAGATAACATACAGGGCTGCACAAAAAAATTAGTATATTTTTCGACCCTCGATGGTATTAGCTAAAATTATTGGGTTTTCAAATAAGTTATACGTTTTCATAATTATTTACTAAGCCATCATCTTTAAGCTTATTAAACGGTGAAATTTTGTTGCAGTATTCTGAAAGTGTATCATAAAGTATGCTTGACGCATGATTTTTCTTTCTTGTATTTTAATATGTTTGAAGTATCACAACATCATTTAAATGCATCGCAAACCAATTTTCCCTATATATCACAATGTAATCAAATGTCTTTTGCTCGTCCCCGTAAACGAACTAAGAATTCTACTTATTTTATACTCAGGGCTTGATTATCCAAAAGGCACGTGAAGCACATGCTTTCCCTCTACAATTTAAAAGAGGTCTCAAAATGACTGTAAAAAGGGCCCTCTAATATCCATTTCCATTTTTTTTTTACATTTTATTTTTTAATTCTTTGGAAAAGAAAGTTTGCTTAATCCAAGAGAAAATCCAAGCATTACTTCACGAGACTTATTTAACATGGAAATATGAAAAATCATCAATAGTATGTTATTTAATCATATAGCATCCTGATGTACCTGTAAGAAAACAACCGGAAAATTGAGCACATAGCTATATGTACTAAATATATCGGAAGTATATACAGGGAACATAAAAAAAGCTGCTGAATGAAATAATTGTGACCTCGGCTAAGCTACTTCCGGGTATAATATTAGTAATCATTGGTGAGTTTTCATGAATGAAGAATTAAACTTTTGCCAAATGAAAAGGGGGCCCCAAAATGATGCAGTGCTTCCCCTAGATTCAGAGGTTTATTGGGCCCTGTTTATACTACTAAGAAAGCATGTTTTAGACCACCTCAGTGATATATATCAATTTCACTATGTTTGAAGTATTGTAACATTATTCAAAGGCATCAAAAACGATTATTCCCGTAGGCCATAATGTAAGTGATTCATTTGTGTGCCCCTGTAAACGAACTATAAATACCATACTTCATTTTGAATACCAAACATTCTCTAGTAAACATCAATAACATATAAAAATTACATGGCAATCCGAATATATTTACGAGAGGTAGTGCACGGTGAAACAGAGTCAGACAAACCAAATTCATAAACACTTTTCTTCTAAGTTGAAAAGTGTTAAAAAAAAACGCTAATGAAATTTCGAAAAAATCACAAAGAAATTCTAAAAACATATTTATTTGTTCGAAACTATAAAAGAGGTTCAATTTGCCCTCTTGCATCTTCTGGACATGCATATGCGTGCTTAGCCATGATCACGAAGATTCGTTTCAGCATGCCAGGTTATTGTATAGTCATTAAGAAATTGCTTCATTACTTGGTTATTTGTTGAGTCGGATAGTGCATACTATTCACAAGACTTCTCACGAAGCAGTTTTCTGACTTCTTTGACCGATTTTATGTTGAAAAAAGAAACTTTGATAATGAAAAAGACTTTTCCGTAAAAAAATACATTGCGGACGTACTGCGTGACCAGTCTTCAAAGACTTCAAAAAAAAAAAAAAAAAAAAAAAAGAAAAAACATTTCAAAGGAAGGGAACCATTGGATTAGGAGGAGACATAAAACACAAACTAACAAAACTGAATTTATAGGTCGCAACTCTAAATCATTTAGAAGGAAATAGTTGGAGTAAAATGCCTTTTTGCAAATTTTTAATTACCGGAATGCAATTTCTTTCAAACAGGACAATAACCTTCCAGAAAATGTTTTGTTGAGTCAAATATTTTCATGCCATTTAAAATAGTTTGATAATGTATATCTCTCTAAAAGAACAAAAATAACCACCGCCGCACAGTGGAGTATTTGAGGCAAAATCCTGGCCAAAATTAATTTTCATGTGTTTTAAAGTTAAAACTAGCTGGCTTCGCCCGCTAGCGGTCCCCTAATTTACATCGGTGCCTTGAAACTTTTGTATTCCCCTCGAACTGAACGAACCTCCGACCCGGGTCATGCCCGTAGAACCGGAGATAGGAAAGCGCCCCCTGGTGGTGAGACTCGGAGCAAAAATCGATAAGCTCTAGTATCCTCTATCGACGTTGAGTCGATTGAGCCAAACCGCGTCGTGATGTGACCCATAGAACCCGAGTTGGATGAAAAATTCTTTAATTACACCTTCCACCACCAGGGGGCGCAATGTGTTCTAAACGAACATGACCGAAATCCGTAAAGCTATCCATGTCCAGTCGAAAGAGCCAAACCCCGTCGTAATCGGGCCCATAGAACCCGATTTCCGGAAGCGCCCCCTGGTGGCGAAACTTGGAAGTAAAATATGTAAGCGCTATCTATATCGAGTCGAATGAGCCAAACCGCGTTCCGATTGGACTCGCAGAACTCGAGATATTGTGAAATCAAAATATAAAATCTGATATTATTCGAAAAGAGTGGTATAAACTCAGAAACATTTAAAAATGTTATAGAGGGTCCTTATTACTTTAATTATGATGTTTGGGATCAGTTTGGGGGAAATCCGTAACATAGTTTCTGAGTTATAGAAACGGACCATAGTTAAGAGCAAAAAACTTGAAGGGGGGGGGGGAGGGAGGGGCGAGGACACTGCTTTTCCTTAAACAACTGAATTAGACTGCCGGAGTACTTGTTCAAAGACTTTAAAAAGCTTAGAACTGACAAAAAAAGTTCTGAAATTATTATTTGAAAATGGAATTAATTAAAAATTATAAATCGTTTCTCGTAAACTAATCATCCTAGCTAAAAAAAAAAAAAACATATTCTTGATCCTCACGAAAAAAAATCTAGGATGCGTGATTTTCAAATCGGTAAAAGCAATATTTAAAAAAAATTTGTACCCGGGTCAAAAGAAAGAGTAGGTTTTCGTTTTGAAATATTTCCTTGTCTGAAAATATCCGGTCACGTGTCGTTTTTCTGCATAGGTTACAAATGATTAGAAATAAATTGTTTCATTAACCGGTTTTTAATTGATTTCTTCCGATTTTACGGGCCGATTCGTAAGATCATTTTTTTGTTGAAATCAGGATTTTTTTTATGTATGATGGCCGATTTGGGGGTCCAGAGATTAATTCCTTCATTGTTTTTCGAAAGCACACTGGAGCGATGAATACAGCGCGTCACGTGAAAAACCTCCGATCGTCCTCCCAAACACCTGCGGCGCCGGAGAGTAAAATCATTTCGCAGCCGTGTCTGGAAGGAAAAAAAAATTCCTTTTTATCGATCGAACTTTAAAGGATTTTTTCGGTTCTAATTGTCGTACGGAAATGATTTTTCGAATTTATGAAACCAGAAGGCGTCCCGCTTCCGTCCGTACCGCTTCCGAATTTCTGGGCCCCCGTCTTCTGGAGATCCGAGTCGGTTTAAAAGCCTGCACTGCACTTTATTGCTTAAATTACTCCTTGGGAACCCGCTGCCTTCACGGAAACCGAGAGACTGGCAACCCCTTTGGGAGGAGAAATTGCGGTTTTGATCAGATGGATAAAAAGGTTTCGATTTCCAGTAATTAAAACAGTTTTTGTTAATTAATAACTCCCCGGGTCCGGATCGGACTCCCGACCCGGCCAAACTTGAGCTCCGAATTTTTCGGTACTCGAGCGCCCTCCGTGCGTCGCCTAGTCCCGAAGCCTTTGCGTGTACAGATGTGGGATGCACAGACAGAAACACACACACACACACACACACATGCACACACACACACAGACGTCTACGGACATTAATAATTATCCGACTAGCTGGCTTCGCCCGCTAGCGGGCCCCTAATTTACATCGGTGCCTCGAATTGTAGAAAATCTCGAATCTTGTAAAACCTCGAACCGGACGAACCTCCGACCCGGGTCCCCGCTGCCTTCGGCACCGTATACCGGTCGTGCTGCGCACGCTCCGGATAATCCCTTAATTTGCACATTGAATAGTACAAACCTCTAACCAAACGAACCTCCGATGATGAAGCAATACGACATCATCCACTGAATAACATATATCAAGCAGAATTAATGGCAATTTATAAAGCAATAAAATGGTTCTCTACCTCCGACTACAATAAACTACTAATTATTACAGATAGTTACTCTTCTATGGAAGTATTAAAAGTTGCTTTTCCTAGAAACTACATTATCAAAAACATTTACAATCAATTACTTCAAATTCCTGATAAATTCATTATAATAACATGGACTAAATCTCATGTGGGTGATACTGGCAACGAAAGAGCTGATCTCCTAGCAAAGCAAGCCATCTTACAAGACCAATATCAATCAAGAAAAGATCTGTTGTTCCCCCTTTCAATAGCAAAATTGTATTTTAAAAAGAAAACCATCTCAGATTGGCAAGCCATTTGGGACTCATGTAATAAGGGCAGAGATACCTATAAAATTATAAATAAAGTCGATCCAAATTATCTCTGCAAACAGCCAACACTGCCGTATTATCTGAGTAACCATGGCAGTTTCCCACAGTACTTACATAAAATAAGAAAAAGAGCCTCATCTAGATGTCCATGCGATAAAGCAGAAGGAGATGCAGTTCACTACATATTAGGATGCTGCCCTCTTATGATCCATCACTTCCCTTTTGATAAGAACGAAACTCTCAGATATAACCTTCGTAATATCATTTTCAATCCTTCAAACTCTCAAAAGTTAAAAGAGAATTATAATATTCTCAATAAAAATTTCTCTTTCATTACAAAGAATTTTTAAAAAAATTGACTGAACTGACCATTGACTTTCTGAACTAAAATACCATAAATTTAGGACATCATGAACTTATAGTACTTCGAAAATATTTTATATTTAACTTTCAATTTGCAAAAAATTGTTATTTTTTACCTTTTATATTTTATTATTGTTATGTAATTATATTCATTGTTTCAAATCTAATAAACAGGCGCCTCCTGCGGTGGGGCTTGGAACGGATGGGTGCTATCGGTGTCGGGTAGCGTTTATTTTTCCCCTCGTGGACTTATTGTTCCTATACCTCACGGGTGGCTGTCCACGAGTGGGTGATTTCGGTCCCCGCTGCCTTCGGCACCGGATAATCCCTTAATTTGCACATCGAAAAGTATAAACCTCGAACTGAACGAACCTCCGACCCTGGTCCCCGCTGCCTTCGGCACCGTATACCGGTCGTGCTACGCACGCACTGGATAATCCCTTAAATTGCACATCGAATAGTATAAACCTCTAACTGAACGAACCTCTGGCTCGGCTCCCCGCTGCCTGCGGCACCATATAGCAGTCGTGCTGCGCACGCGCTGCAGTATACGTTAGTTCCACCTTCCGCCAGCAGGTGGCGCAATCCGTTTATACGATCATCGTTAAGGCTTTCGATGTCGAGTCGAATGAGCCATACCCCGTCGTTTTTATGCCCGTAGAACCGGAGATAGGAAAGCGCCCCCTGGTGGTGAAAAAACGAACTAAAATCAGTAAGCTCTATCGATGTCGAGTCGAATGAGCCATACCCCGTCGTAATCCTTCCCATAGAAACAGATATAGGAAAACGCCCCCTGGTGGTGAGACTCGGAGCAAAAATCGATAAGCTGTAGTATCCTCTATCGACGTTGAGTCGAATGAGCCATACCCCGCCGTTATCCGGGCCATAGGAACTAGGAACAGAGATAAGAAAACGTCCCCTGGTGGTGAAAAACCAACTAAAACCGATAAGCTCTAGTATCCTCTATCGATGTCGAGTCGATTGAGCCAAACCGCGTCGTGATGTGACCCACAGAACCCGAGTTGGCTGAAAAATCCTTTAATTACATCTTCCACCACCAGGGGGCGTAATGTGTTCTAAACGAACATGACCGAAATCTGTAAAGCTATCCATGTCCAGTCGAAAGAGCCAAACCCCGTCGTAATCGGGCCCATAGAACCCGATTTCCGGAAGCGCCCCTGGTGGTGAAACTTGGAACTAAAATATGTAAGCGCTATCGATATCGAGTTCAATGAGCCAAACCGCGTTCCGATTGGACTCGTAGAGCTCGAGATATTGTGAAATCAAAATATAAAATCAGATATTATTATTCGAAAATAGTGGTACAAACTCAGAAACATTTAAAAATGTTATAGAGTGTCCTTATTACTTTAATTCTGATGTTTGGAATCAGTTTGGGGGAAATCCGTAACATAGTTTCTGAGTTATAGAAACGGACCATAGTTAAGAGCAAAAAACTTGAAGGGGGGGGATAGGGAGGGGCGAGGACACCGCTTTTCCTTAAACAACTGAATTAGACTGCCGGAGTACTTGTTCAAAGACTTTAAAAAGCTTAGAACTGACAAAAAAAAGTTCTGAAATTATTATTTGAAAATGGAATTAATTAAAAATTAAAAATCGTTTCTCGTAAACTAATCATCCTAGCTAAAAAAAAAAAAAAAAAAAAAAAAACATATTCTTGATCCTCACGAAAAAAAATCTAGGATGCGTGATTTTCAAATCGGTAAAAGCAATATTAAAAAAAAAAAATTATACCCGGGTCAAAAGAAAGAGTAGGTTTTCGTTTTGAAATATTTCCTTGTCTGAAAATATCCGGTCACGTGTCGTTTTTCTGCATAGGTTACAAATGATTAGAAATAAATTGCTTCATTAACCGGTTTTTAATTGATTTCTTCCGTTTTTACGGGCCGAATCGTACGATCTTTTTTGTTGAAATCAGGATTTTTTTTTACGTATGATGGCCGATTTGGGGGTCCGGAGATTAATTCCTTCATTGTTTTTCGAAAGCACACTGGAGCGATGAATACAGGTCCGTCACGTGAAAAACCTAGAATAGTCCTCCCGAACACCTGCGGCGCCGGAGAGTAAAATCATTTCGCAGCCGTGTATCGAAAGAAAAAGAAAAATTCTTTTTTATCGATCGAACTTTAAAGGATTTTTTCGGTTCTAATTGTCGTACGGAAATGATTTTTTCGAATTTATGAAACCGGAAGGTGTCACGCTTCCGTCCGTACCACTTCCGAATTTCTGGACCCCCGACTTTCGGAGATACGGGTCGGTTTAAAAACCCGTACTGCGGTTTGTGGCTTAATTTGCTCCGCGGCGGCCCTGCATTCTCCCCTACCCGAGAGACTGGCAACCCTTTTCGGAGGCGAAAATTTGCGGTTTGGATCGGATGGGAAGACATTCGATAAAAAGGTTTCGATTTCCAGTAATTAAAACATTTTTGGTTAATTAATAAATCCCCGGGTCCGGGTCGGACTCCCGACCCGGCCGAACCTGAGCTCCGCGCCTTTTTTTCCGAATTTTTCGGTCCGCGTCCGCCTTCCGTGCGTCGAGTGGTCCCGGAGCCTTTGCGTGTACAGAGGGGAATGCACAGACAGACAGAAACACACACACAGAGACGTTTACCGACATTAATAATTATCCGATCATTGTTGTTGACTTACTATTAGTAAATACAATTAATTAAGGATATATATGCATAAATGTATGTAATTATTTAAGTAAATTTTCAATTCAGGCTTTTTCTTTCTTTTCTTTCTTTCTTTCTTTCTTCCTTCCTTCCTTTCTTTTTTCTTTTTTTTTTTTTTTTTTTTTTTTTTGATTTATAAGAAGTTGAAGGTTACAGATTTTAGCAACTTTAAAATACACTTTTTGTTTGATTTATGTTTAATTATTATCTTAATTACAGATATATTAAGCTTTAACCGTGTATACTTTTTTTACCCCATACCATAGGGTAAGATAGTTAATTGACTATATGTTTTAAAATAGAATTATTAGTACTAATTTTCAGGTTTTTTGTGAAACAATTCTTCAAATTTTGTGAGTGAAGTTCAATTGCATATATTCTATGTCATTATTTTAACAATTGAATTAATAATTTTCTTGCAAATTAAGTTTGAATGAAAAATGGGCTGTTTTTATAACTATTTTACCCCACCTGACCCTATTAGTCTGATAAGATAAAATGTATTACTTTATAATTCTTTTTATAATCCAATGCTATATCATCCTTTTAAATTAATATTAAAAATGCAAACACCTCATTCTGACGGGCTATCGTCTAATTATTTATAAAAATCAATGCATATCAATGCATATAATATATATATTACTTGCATTTAGTATTTACCAAAGTTTAGTCTCTATACTATAGAGTCTGTAGTATAGAGATGCTGGTTTTTGAGTGTTTTTAATAGGTTTGCAGTCCTTCCAAAAAACATTGATATCTAAAAATGACAACAATATGTGGAACCCATTTCCAATTTAAATTATCATATATTCTAATACGAGCAAATCTTGTGTGTGGTTATATATATATATATATATATATATATATAAATTTTATCTTAAAAACTGCTCTAACGATTTGGACGAAATTTTGTATCCTATCGTTTTGGGGCACCAGAAAACCATTGGGCTAGGTCACGTGTTCGAGAAAATTAGATTAGTGGGTCATCAAGGGTCATCAAGGGTCAGGGTCAAGCTAATTCTATATAAGAAACGGTTCAAACGATTTTGATTAAATTTTGTATCTTACCGTTTTCGGGCACGAGAAGATTATTGGGTTGGGTCACATGTTCGAGAACTTTCGATTAGTGGGTCATTTTTGGGTCAACCAGGGTTAAGTTAATTTTATCTAAAAAACTGCTCTAATGATTTTGATTAAATTTTGTATCCTACGAGATTCGGGCACTACAAAATCATTGGGCTAGGTCACATGTCCGAGAAAATTCAATTAGTGTGTCATTTTTGGAACACTGTGGGTCAAGCTAATTTTATCTAAAAACGGCTCAGACTATTTACACTAAATTTTGCATCCTATGGTTTTCGGGTACGAGAAGACTGTTGGGCTAGGTCACGTGTTCGAGAAAATTCGATTAGTGGGTCATTTTGGTCATGATTCATTATGGGTCCAGCTATTTTATCTTAAAAACGGCTCAGAGGATTTGAACTAAATTTAGTGTCCTAAAGATTAAGGGAACGAAAA
Organism: Maratus michaelseni; assembly: GCA_963931845.1. Taxonomy (NCBI): domain Eukaryota; kingdom Metazoa; phylum Arthropoda; class Arachnida; order Araneae; family Salticidae; genus Maratus; species Maratus michaelseni. Next base: position 79,824,098 of record OZ007590.1, on the reverse strand, counting down.
GACTATTCGGCTAGGTCACATGTTCGAGAAATTTCGATTAGTGGGTCATTCTGGTCATGGGTCATTATGGGTCAAGCTATTTTATCTTAAAAACGGCTCAGACTATTTAGACTAAATTTTGCCTCCTATGGCTTTTGGGCACTAGAAGACTGTTGGACTAGGTCACACGTTCCAGAAAATTCAATTAGTGGGACATTTTGGTCATGGGTCATTATGTGTCAAGCTATTTTATCTTAAAAACGGCTCAGACTATTTAGACTAAATTTTGCCTCCTATGGTTTTTGGGCACGAGAAGACTGTTGGACAAGGTCACATGTTCGAGAAAATTGATTAGTGGGCTTTTTGGTCATGCGTCATGATATTTGAACTCAAAGCTAATTTTGACCGAGCATAGCTCGGTCTTCTCTGCTCGTTCACTTTATGAAAAGTAAAATTATTTAAATGCACATATCAAAGTATACATTTAAACACAGTAAAAAAGCTGAAATACAAGAAATACTCAGAATATTAAAACATGGACGTACTGAAAACTGAAAGAATAGAGGTGAGTTCATATTTATTTTTCAAACATGGACATACTGAACAAGTGGGTAAGCGTGATCGAAGATCGCTCAAAGGGTTTCGTTTAATATTCCTTTCAAAACACTTTATCCTTTCTTTAATAAATTCAAACAAATTTCATTTAGCAACAACAAAAAAAAGTCATGTTTTTTATAAAGTTAAAATTTACCGGTCTATTTTTTCGTTTTTTCGAATATCTAAACCAGCCAGACAGCGGGCCAAGCCCACTATTATATTCTCTCATAATAATATCCGTCATACGGACTAAATGCAAATTGTATACATTTAAAATGTTAAAATATGCGAAAATTTCCATAATCGGATTTTTATCACGATTCAATATGTTTCGCAAACTCATATATTTACTATTCTCTATTATTTATATTGATACTCGCTTTGTATTATTCTCAAACATCTGAAAAATTAGTTAAACTTCCCATATGACCTCAGATTTTCTTTTTAATTCTCCAATGACGTGATATTAATCTGCTTTGTTTACTTACTCATATACTCATACTCCTTGTATTATTGGGAAATCTAGGACATTTTCCGTTTTATTAGGACTATGACGTCAATAAATTTTATTTCATATTTATCTTTTTTTTTCAATTGGTGAAACTTTTTATTTCATTTTCCTTTTTCACGTGGAAATCGTCTGATAGAAAATTAATTATTGTAGAAAGAATTTAATTGTGGATTTTAAATCTTTGGCATCTGCCATAACGAAAAATGTTTAAATTTAATAGGAAAAGGCTGTTAGAATTTTGTTTTTTTTTATCTCTATTTATTAAAATAATACAAATTTTTCAAATTTCAATATTTTGAGCTCTTCACAGCTGCTATTCAGATTTATACACGAAGTTTCGGTTCTGTAAGTTACGTAGTTTTTGAGAATGGCTCTGTGACGGACAGACAACGCAGCGGGAGTAATAGGGTTTCGTGAGATGAACGAAACCCTAAAAATGATTAGAATCAGTTCAAACTCCTTTTTGAAGCATGGAAATACTCAAAAATGAGTGCATAGAAGTTAGTTCATACTCATTTTTGAAACATGGACATACTCAAATATGAGCACATGATATTTTATTCTTTAGTGTGTGCATGTTTTCAGAAATGAATCTATACATATTTCAAACTTGAGTAATTTTGATTCGGAGCTATTTTGACTATGCGACATACTTGCAAATATCCTTTTTAGAATGCAGTTGGATTTTATTCTAAAGTGCGTAAAAGGAACAATATTCGACCGTAAACATCACATATCTTGTGTGTGTGTGGTTATATATATAGCAGAATTACCCGGCTTTGCTCGGGTTAACATAAATTAAAATCAAGCAGGGCGATCGCTCTGCCAAGCCAAGCTTTAAAAAAAAAAACGCCACACAAACAACGCCAAGAACTGAACTAGACCGCTACTGCTTATTTACAGGAATCAACTTCGCAATGTTAAATCGACAAAACATGCCAGATTAAAATATCAGATATATAATAAACCAAGCGTCGCAGAAATAAAAAACGAAAACTAGAAGAATCTAATGAAGAATTTCTTCAATTTAAGACCAAACTCATCTTCATAAGTGATTTATAAACAGAGATATAGATTTTTCAAAAAAACGTCGAGTTACTTAAAATGATCACTTTTTTCTTCGTCAAACTTTTTTTTTCAAACAACCTACAGAACTTAATATTCGGCAGAATAAAAAAAGAATTGCATTTTTGGACAAGTAATTACGTAATCTATGTGCTTTTATAAAATTCAGTGTAAAAAAATATTATTTTCTATCCTTAATTAGCAAAAAACTGTTAATTAACTTGGCGATTAAAAAATTATGCCAAAACAGATACAAAACCCGCCAACGACCATGTACCATCTATATAATAAAACCGTAAGTCATGTGACTGTCATCAACAGTTCCGGGATGTCCGTTTCACTTTTTCATATGCCAGGCGGCCATTTTTATTCAAAATTATTTTTGCAAATAAAACTGCATAAAAGTTACATTTTTAGAAAGATCGTTCAAAATAAATTAATATTTGAGAGATGACTTACGTTCAATTATGTATACATTCTGCAATAACTTCAGTTTAAATTAGGTTCGCAGTTAAAATTCTCTATCTATGAAAGTAAACAAAGAAAAAAGATTCATTCGTTGTGAATGTTTAAAATATTAAACCATGAATTTTTGGATCGCTGCCTGGCGTAAAAAAATAATCCGCACCAGTGAGACAGTCAAAGTTTACCATAATTCTGTTCCATACAACTCAACTTCCGGATCTTTTTTTGACGCAAGTTGAACTCATGTAATAATATTTAATGGATCACATTTCGAAAAGAATTGTCAGCTTTTATTTTTTGCGCGTGCAAATTAGAAACGATACTTTAATTTGAAATCAAATGTTTTGATTTATGATAATTATTATTTTTCTATTTTAAATGAAAAATGTGAACGTCATGTATTTTAAATTGAAACAGATGTCACGGACACACCGGGGTTGGCGCGATTTTTGTTTTGCGCCAAATATGTTTAAGAATCTCCGCATTAGCGAACATATTGCAAGTGATAAGCAAACGGACATGAAGCATAAATTCTTAAGTGGGTTAAGCGGTTTTTGTCAAGAAAGATGAAATACATAACAACAAAAAATATGCGAAATGCTACCGCGATCGCAAAAGTTCTTGATTTGTCAATTAGATTTTTCCAGTTATGCGAGGGATTAAGGAAAAAAATAAATTATGAATAAAAATAATTTGTTACAATGCTTAACATACATTTAAGGGCGACCAAACTGGTCGCCAGTGGCGGCTAGTTTCTATAATAAAACCGTAAGTCATGTGACTGTCATCAACAATTCCGGAATGCCCGCTTCACTTTTTCATATGCCAGGCGGCCATTTTTATTCAAAATTATTTTTTCGAATAAAACTTAATAAATGTTACATTTTTAGAAAGATCGTTCAAAATAAATTAATATTTGAGTGATGACTTACGTTCAATTATGTACATATTCTTCAATAACTTCAGTTGAAATTAGCCTCGCAGTTCAAATTCTCTATCCATGAAAGTAAACAAGAAAAAAAAAAAAAAAGATTCATTCGTCGTGAAGGTTTAAAACATTAAACCATTAAACCATGGAGATAATCGTTCGTAAAGTAAGTTTTCCGTGAAAAATTTTTTGGAGCGCTGCCTGGTTTCAAAAAAATAATTCGTACCAGTGACACAATCAAAGTTTACCATAATTATGTGCTATACAACTCAACTTCATTCTTTATCTTTTCTTGATGTAAGCTGAATGTAAACAAATACAACTCCTGTAATGATATTTAATGAATAAAATTTCGAAACAAATTGTCAGTTAATTTGGTATTTATGTATTATACGTGCAAGGAAGAGAGACCACTGAAAATGATTGTTAATCACCAATCATATTTACCATTATTAATGACCAATCGCTTTCAAAACAGTAATTTAATATACATTTACAAAATACATAACATCATTAAGTACTTTTGTGTTATTTGGGCGCAAATCTCGCCAATAGCATATTTAAAATCGCCAATACCAGCTTTTATTTTTCGCGTGTGCAAATTAGAAACGATATTTTGATTTTGAAATCAAATGTTCTGATGGAACAGCTGTCGTAGACGCACCGAGGCACTATATTAACTATAGAGTTGCAATATAGAGAGAAAAAACGGGTTGCTGTAATTAGAATTATAGGCGGTAATGTTGGCGTGGCGTATTTACAAGTTACGGATCTTAATAGTCAGTAGACATTAAGCAGAAATGCCGAAGTAAGGGAATTATGCAGTTATGAAAACTCCTGAACTATATCAAAATAGGAGAGCAGAGAAAAACAGAGTCGAACAGAGACCGGCATCTAGAAGGAAGTTCGTGAATTTTAATCAGATTCTACGCCACGGGTCAAAAGTGCTGATAGCAAATATGGTTTAAAAGGAATGTGGTTATCAAAACTGGCTTCCAAAAGTTCAATGTTTCACCAAACCATACTCGAAAATTACGTGTTATAATATGCACCCCGATTATGTCACATTATTCAAGACGTTTTAAATGAGAATAATGATAGATTTTCTAATCTTCCGTAATCAAGTCTACAGCCAAAGTTAGCGAGAAACAAACAAACAAACAAAAGAATATTGGCAACAATATGGTTCAGTGTAAATGTGGATATCAATAAAGACTTTCACAAAATAGACTTCAATGCACCAAATCGTATTAACTAAAATACGCAATTTGGCAATGGATCCAATTACGGAAAACTACTTAATATGTTTAAGAATCTCCTCATTAGCAAACATATTGCGACTGATAAGCAAACGGATATGAAGCATAAACGCTTAAGTTGGTTAAGCGGTTTTTGTCAAGAAAGACGAAATACATCATAACAACAAAAAATATGCGAAATGCTACCATGATCGCAAAAGTTTCTGATTTGTCTATTAGAATCTTCCGGTTTGGCGAAGGATTACGGAAAAAAATAAATTATGAATAAAAGTAACGTGTTACAGTGCTTAACATACATTTAAGGGAGACCAAACTGATCGCCAGTGGCGGCTAGTCTGTATTATAATAGCACAAATCAGTTACAAGTTATAACAACATCAAATTTCATCTGCAAGTCAGCCATTTTCTTCTGAAGATATTTAAAAAAAAAATAAAACTTTATAATTATAAGAACACACATTTTATCAAACAATTAAATATGACTGCAAACTGTGGCAGATGACTGTTTCCAACAAGAATAAGTATGAGAAATTCCCGTCAAGCGTATCGATCCGGGTGGCTCAGTCGCAGAGCGTCGGCACGGTATGCGTAAGGTCCCAGGTTCGAGTCCTGGCCCAGGTCAATTTTTCACTCGTGTTTGTTTAGTGCATTTAATTGTCTGATAAAATGCGTGTTCTTAAAATATTGTAAAATAAAGTAATCAGACGTAGTGTTTATGCTTTAAAAAATATTTTAAATATATAATATACGTTTTTGAAAGATCTTTAAAAATAAATTAGTTTTTGAGGGAAGATGTACCTTCTAAAAATGTATACATTAAGAGTTATCGGCATTTAAAATTTCTTTCCAAACGTAAACAAAATTTTTGAAATGAATTAAATGTGATTCATTTATTTCTAAAAAAAAAAAAAAAAAAAAAAAAAACACGGTAAAGGACAGGCGTTTCGTTCGCAGGAATACCTTTCACGTCATTTTTCTATAAATTAATGAAATCCAGTTGTTAAATTATTTTTGTTTTAGAAGTGAAGTTTCCATTTAAATTTATTGTAACAGTACAATGTTTAATTGAATAAAATAATGTAAATCTAAGAAATTGCTAAGAAATTCCAAACATGCACAGGGCAATGCAAAAAAATAAATAAATAAATAAATAAACAAAAAATAAATAAATAGATAAATAAATAAATAAATAAATAAAAATCAGCTTTCATAAATTCTAAAAATTGTTCATATATCTCAATTACAATCTAAAGGAGGGTTTATTTTTATATTATTCTACATATAATAGTAATTTCAGCAAATATATTAAATTCCAATGCGATCTGTTTTAAACTTTAAGATAGTTTATAACACATGATAAAAAATTTATAAACAAGAATGGCGCGTCACAGTTCGGGGAGAGGATGGGGAGGAGCGTGAACAAAATTAGGAAGTATAATAAGGCTATCTGTTTGAAACTTTACGATATTTTATAACACATAACATAAATTTTAAAAATAAAGCTGCGTCAAAAATTATAGGGAGGGGCGGAGCGCGTTTTGCCTACACAAGGGGGGTTGACACTTTTCTAAAATTTAACAATATACGTCATGTCACATATCGTTACAAAGGACTGTGACCACTTATTCATGTTATGCACCACAGGTGAAACCCCCACATTTTTCGCCCCCCTTCCGACACTACTCATGTGATATATTGTTCGAAAGGCCTGTGACCGCTTATTCATATTATGTATCTTCGGGGTCCATCCTCCCACTTTCACCCCCCCCAAAGGGGGCACTTTTCTAAATTTTGCCGGCACCTCTCATGTGATATATCGTTGGAAAGGTCTGTGAACGCTTAATCAAATTATGCAGGTGGGGGGGGGGGTATTTTCTGAATTTTGCACATATCCCTCATGTGATACATCGTTGGAAAAGTCTGTGACCGCCTAATCTTATTACGCATCTCCGGTGTTCATCCCCCACTTTGCCCCCCAAACGCGATTAGCTTTCACCACCAGTGGGCGCTTTGCTATCTCTGTTTCTATGGGTCGGATCACGACGGGGTATGGCTCTTTCGACTCGACATCTATAGAGCTTTCCGATTTTAGTTCGTTTTTTCACCACCAAGGGGCACTTTCCTATCTCTGGTTCTATGGGCTAGATCACGACGGGGTATAGCTCATTCGACTCGACATCTATAGCCTTAACGATTTCAGTGCCCGAGGTTTGTATAGAACAGATTGCGCTACCTGGTGGTGGAAGATAGAACTTGAGCGTGCGCAGCACGACTGCTATACGGTGCCGAAGGCAGCCTTTGACCCGTGTCGGAAGTTCGTTTGTTTAGATGTTTATACAATTCGATGTGGAAATTAAGGGATTATCCGGTGCCGAAAGCAGCGTGGAACCAGGTCGGAGGTTCGTGGTTTATCTTATTCGAGGTTTTAAAAGGATTGAGGCCCCGGTGTAAATTAGAGGCCCGCTAGCGGGCGAAGTCAGCTAGTGCTAATAATAAAAGAGCGTGATATCACGTTTGATTTCAAATGCAGCGCTGACACGCTATGTACGTATTCCATTTTTATTCATTTAATGGATTAGTCAGTGATATTTTTTTAACGGAGGATAACAAGTATTATAACAAGCCACATTTAGTATGTTGTTTTTAAGAGTGTAATTAATTTAATTGAAAAATCTACTGCTATTTCTAGTTAACCCTTTAAACAATGACTGAAAGTAAAATGTAATTTTAAATTATTTCTCATGTTTAGATTATTTAAATTATGTTCAATATATTTAAAAAAAAGAAATGATATCTACAAAAACAACTTTTCAAAAGTAAAAAAAGGCCAAGCGTAAAAAAAAAAGAAAAAAAAAAGTTGTGGCTAAAAAATGGTGTGATATCAAATTTCCAAGCTATTATATTGCTTATTTAACTTTTTTCAATTAAATAAGTTATCATATATATAAGTCGAGTGCCTACGTATATGTTAATAGAAATCGTTTTCTTCTGTACTAAATACATCCTAACGATTTTCTGAAAATTCAATTTTTTTCAAATTATGCATGATGGGCTTGGCGGCCATCTTTCCATATTTCTAAGCACCCAAATTTCTAAAATAAAAGCGTAATATGTTTGCAATGTAATATGCTTATAAAAATTTCGAACTTCCGATTCTAACTACGGACAGATAAATTAGATAAGACTGATATTTTGATAAATTGATTTTTACTAGTTTGAAATTAATAATTACTCTAAAAAATAAATCATAAGATGAATCTTTAAGATAAGTCATCATTATCTTAAGACACAATTTTCAGAGCATACAAGTCTATAAATGAAACTCTTAAATATTTGCTTAAATAACAATTTTGAACTTCGGATTTTAACTACGGATTTGGGTGGTTAGAATTTTGTGAATAATATGCAAAGATGGCCGCCAAGCCCATCATGCATAATTTGAAAAAAATTGAATTTTCAGAAACTCGTTAGGATGTATTTAGTACAGGAGAAAACGATTTCTATTAACATATACGTAGGCACTCGACTTATATATATGATAACTTATTTAATGGAAAAAAGTTAAATAAGCAATATAATAGCTTGGAAATTTGATATCACACCATTTTTTAGCCACAACTTTTTTTTTTCTTTTTTTTTTTTTTACGCTTGGCCTTTTTTTACTTTTGAAAAGTTGTTTTTGTAGATACAATTATACGACAATCACAATGACGACAGTATGATTTGTGTGCATATTCAAAACTATAAATCGATAAAAAAGACAATTAGGAAAAAAAAAGTTACTTTAACTCAACCATAGTAAAATTTATCAGCTTTGTAAATGAAAATGTGCGTTTTCTTTGCGCATACAATATAAAAATATACGATTTTCCTGACAATGAAAAAAAATTACCAAATGTCGTAACATTTTGCGAAATTCTCTTTCATATAGCATCTATCTATATTATAAAACAAAAACATATCCGTGAATAATGTCAACATCCTATTGACGGTAGCAACGACCTAACCATTAAATTTTGCTTGTGCTGCATATTTGTAACTATTAAATATCGCATAATTTCATTTTATAAACTATCAATTAGAAAAAAAAATGCACTTTCAAATGTAGTTTGAAAAGTTTATCTCAATTTACTGATTTTTTTTTATGGATTTTAAAGTAGTTTTAAAGCATGTATATTTTTAAATCCGTGTCCAATCCAATTACGAAGGATTAACTTATTTTATCTTTATAAAGTAAAGACATTTATTTCTAAACATAGCACATTCAATTTTTATGCGGTCGAATAAAATAAATTATAATGTACTCTCAATGTTATAAAATGTACTCTCAATGTTATAAAATGTACTCTCAATTTTATTCGTTTGAAAAGCATATCTCAATTTACTGATGTTTTATGGAGTTTAAAGTAAAAGTAATTTAATATTCTGGAAAATTGTACGGTAAAAGGATGTTAAATTTATACTTTGGCGACCAATACATTCTGTGGAAATTACGCTAGTTACGAATGTGTAATTGCTATAAAATACTAATATTTTGTGAATGAAAAGAGGCACATGATTTAAAATATGACGACACTTTCAACGGGGTAGATTTTCCACTGAACCGATACGTGTCTAGTTAAAACAAATTCTTTTACTTCATGAATCATGTACAAATATGCATTTATATTTATAGAGAATGTGCATGTTTGTCAACTTAACGTAGGCAAAACGTTGAGCTAAATTGATTGAAGTTTCGCCAAGTTTCTCGTAATTTTCAAATAGTTCAAATACATTATATTATGTGTAGGAAATAATAAATTATTTACTTTTCGCCTACAGATAATTGAGAAAAACTACTTTACTTGAGTGTGTGACGTCACATGCTCATTTGTATTTAAAACATGAAAGCGATTAAAGAAATCCAATACAACTGAACATAGAAAAATGCTACTCATAGAAAAAATTTAAACAATATTCTTAAATACTAAATTTAACACCGAAATTATATTTACAATGTAATTTAAACAGAATTTGCTAAAATAGCGTTTTGAAATTATGTGATTTTTGATGCAAAACATTATTTTTCAAATATATAGTGTTCTCTTAAGAATTGGATAATAATTTCGAAGCTGGTGAGATGAAAATGTCACCACGTTGCCGAACATATAAAAAATATATTAATTTTTAAAATTAAAATAAACGTTTTATATTTAAAAAAAATATCCGATAAACCATTTTACTTTTAATCCCATTTGTTTTAACACCCATTTTTGAAGAAAAATAATGATAAACACTGTATTGTTTTCTTTAAAGTCAATTTTTATTAATAGGACATCCTACACCACCTACATCCAAGGAATTGAAATATGCCTCCTTGGTTGAGGCTCAAGCTGAAAAAAGTTACGATGTAATGATTGCTAAATGTCAATATATGACAGACGATTTTTGATTATGTTGAATAAATTGAATCAGGAAGTTTGAATGTGCAAAATATATGTTTTTATTTCTTAGAAAATTTACTTTACTATTAAAAAGAAGTGGAAACAATTTGCCTTTGTAAAATTAAGAGCAAAGTTATTTATTTTTCTCCAAACTCATTTAAATATAAGTACTATGCCGTTTAAAGCACTTATAGTAATCTTTGTAATATGCGAAACAAATTACAACTGACAAAATTGACGTCACTTTCAGATTTCAAATTATAGCGAGTTAATCTGAAATTGGTTTATAAAACTATTGTCCCTTACGCAGTTCCTTTGAATGGCAACGGGAAAGAAACTGAATTAGAAATTGAGGAAAGAAAATAGATTTCTGTAATGATAAACTATGGAAAATGTTTGAAAAAAGTGGTAAAGAATGATCTGAGAGATTTTTAAAGTTGACAGTAATTTTACTCGTGTTCTAAAGTATACAGTGTCTCACATAAGTGATGGGACACTTGTGCTTTACAAAAGGAAACTAATCAAATAAATTAAAAAAAACATGTACACATTTTTTGTGGGTGTGTTTCATACTTAAATTTAGTAAAGATTATTACATAACATACATTTTGTCAAAATATTAAAATATTAATTTAATAAAAATACAAATGTTTAGAACGGAGCAAAAAATAGCTCACATAAGTGATGGGACACCATTATATATGCAACAAAAATCGTCTGAAATAAGCAATAAAAATATTTTTTGGGGTTTTATTTTTACTTAAAAGCAATTGGCAATAATTTATAAAATCGTCTGCAGTATTTCTCTCCAGTTTGTTTTGGAATTTTTGTGTTTTTTAGCTCTTTGTAGCCATGAATGCTAAACGAAAAGAAACTTCGCCTGAAATTCGAAAATTAGTTATTAATTTGCATATTGAACGTGGAAAATCTATTAGAAAAACTGCTGAAACAGTTAACTTGAGTCGTTCAACAGTTTTCAATATCATTAAACGATATAAAAAGAATCATATGATTCAGGATAAAAGAAGACCTGGCCGACCATCAAAGCTATCCAATGGAATAAAGCGAATTATCGTTCGAAATATTAAAAAAAATCCAAGAATTAGTGCTTCAAAAGTTGCTGCTGATTTACAAGCATTATATGGAATAATTGTTAATCCTGAGACTATTAGAAGGGTAATTCGATCTGCTGGATATCACGGTAGAGTAGCCAGGAAAAAATTCTTCGTAAGTGAAAAGAATAGAAAACTCAGACTAGCTTTCGCGAAATCCAACATAAATAAGAATTCTGATTACTGGAATAAAGTTATATTTGCTGATGAGAGTAAATTTAATATATTTGGTTCTGACGGTAGAATCTTGGTGTGGAGAAAACCCAGGGAAGAATTTCGCAAACAGAACTTGGTGGTACCAACAGTAAAACATGGTGGAGGAGGAGTTATGGTATGGGGGTGTATGTCGTCCGCTGGAGTTGGTAATCTTGTTTTTATTGACAGTATAATGGATCAGTACAAGTATATTGATATTTTAAAGAAAAATTTGAAATCTTCAGCACGAAAATTGAACCTTCATAACGATTTTAAATTCTACCAGGACAATGACCCCAAGCACACTGCTCTGAACGTTAGACTCTGGCTGCTATATAACTGTCCTGAAATAATAAAAACATCACCACAATCTCCAGACTTAAATCCCATAGAGAATATTTGGCAAGAATTGGAATCAAGAATTCGCAAACACACCATTTCTTCAAAACAACAACTAAAATCGGTGCTTCAAGAAGAATGGGGTAAAATCACTCCAGAAATCACAAAAAAATTAGTCGAATCCATCCCAAAAAGATTAAATCATGTTTTAAAAGTAAAAGGAAATCCAACAAAATATTAAAACCTTTTAAAAAGTAAAATTTTTGGATAAATATTTGATGGAAAAGTAAGTGTCCCATCACTTATGTGAGCCATTTTTTGCTCCGTTCTGAACAATTGTATTTTTACTAAATTAATATTTTAATATTTTGACAAAATGTATGTTATGTAATAATTGTTACTAACTTTAAATATGAAACACACCCAAAAAATTTTTGCACATGTTTCTTTATTTATTTTATTGCAGTTTCTTTTTATAAAGCACAAGTGTCCCATCACTTTTGTGAGACACTGTATGTACATCAAGTTTCGTTCCAATCGGACAAAAACTGTAGATTTGTATAAGGAACATACATACCAAGAATGGCTTTTATATATATAGACAAGAATGGCTTTTATATATATACATACATATATATATATATATATATATATATATATATACAAAATTTCGTCAAAATCGTTAGAGCCGTTTTTAAGATAAAATTTGCATATATATATATATATATATATATATATATATATATGCAAATTTTATCTTAAAAACGGCTCTAACGATTTTGACGAAATTTTGTATCCTACCATTTTGGGGCACCAGAAAACCATTGGGCTAGGTTACATGTTCGAGAAAATTCGAGTAGTGGGTCATTTTGGGTCATCATGGGTCAGGGTCAAGCTAATTGTATCTAAAAAACGGTTCAAACGATTTTGACTAAATTTTGTATCCTACCATTTTCGAGCACGAGAAGACTATTGGGCTGGGTCACATGTTCGAGAACTTTCGATTAGTGGGTCATTTTTGGGTCAACGCGGGTCAAGCTAATTTTATCTAAAAAACGGCTCTAACGATTTTTTTTAAATTTTGTATCCTACGAGTTTCGGGCACGAGAAAATAATTGGGCTAGGTCCCATGTCCGAGAAAATTCGATTAGTGGGTCAAGCTAATTTTATCTAAAAAAAGACTCAGACTATTGAGACTAAATTTTGTATCTTATGGTTTTCGGGCACGAGAAGACTGTTGGGATAGGTCACATATTTGAGAAAATTCAATTAGTGTGTCATTTTGGTCATGGGTCATTATGGGTCAAGCTATTTTTATCTTAGAAACGGCTCAGAGGATTTGAACTAAATTTAGTATCCTACGATTTTTGGGCACGAGAAAATCATTGGGCTAGGTCACATGTTCGAGAAATCTCGATTAGTGGGTCATTTTGGTCATGGGTCATTATGGGTCAAACTATTTTTATTTTAAAAACGGCTCAGAGGATTTGAACTGAATTTTGTATCCTACGGTTTTTGGGCACGAGAAAATCATTGGGCTAGGTCACATGTTCGAGAAATTTCGATTAGTGGGTCATTTTGCTGATGGGTCATTATGGGTGAAGCTATTTTTATCTTAAAAACGGCTCAGGCGATTTGAACTAAATTTTGTATCTTACGGTTTTTGGGCACGAGAAAATCACTCACATGCTCGAGAAAATTTGATTAGTGGGTCATTTTTGGGTCTCTGTGGGTGAAGATAATTTTATCTAAAAAACGGCTGAGACCATTTTGATTAAATTTTATATCCTACGGGTTTCGGGCAAGAGAAGACAATTGGGCTTGGTCACATTTGATTAGTGGGTCATTTTTATTAAGGGTCATTATGGGTCAAGCTATTTTTATAAAATAAATGGCATTATAGTAATAATACAGGAGAAAAATATATCGAGTTGACCTCAAATCTAATTTTGACCGAGTACATCTCGGTCTTCCCTGCTCGTATACACTAAAGCGTTAAAGTTCATTTAGACGATTACATGTGTGAACAAGCTCAGTTCCTGCTACATTACGCAAATCACGTTTAATACGCGACTTTTGTCCACTCTCTTGAAACTTGTCTTAACAGGGTTTGACTGTATTTTATTTAAATCAATTTGGCTTTTGTATGTAAAGATGGAATTTTGTAATCGATTTATTACTAACTTTCTCATATCCTAGAAAAAAAAAACACTATGTTCACTGGTGTGTTTCTGATTACAATAAAATATTATAATATTTTTTAAAACGTAATTATAAATTAATACATTAAATTTAAGGTATTCTTTTTATCCACCACAGCACTCTAAAAACGACATTTTTAAAACTAAGCAAAAAATACTCAAAGTTGAGTATGTCGCATAGTCAGAATGTCTCCGAATCAAAATTACTGAAGTTTGAAACATGTATATACTCATTTCTGAAAACATGCACATACTCAAGAATAAAACATCATGTGCTCATATTTGAATATGTCCCCGTTTAAAAAATGAGTACGAACTGACTTCTATGTGCTCATTTTTGAGTACTTCCATGTTTCAAAAATGAGTTTGAACTGATTCTAATCATTTTTGAGTATGTCCATGTTTCAATATTCTGAGTATTTCTGGTATTTCAGAATTGAAAGCATTGGATCGTCCTATTTGAAACAAAAAGTTTCATAACAAAATGAAAATATTGATTTTCTCAGATTTGAAAGTGTCATTTTTCTCAGTGAGGTGATAAATCACCCAGTGTTGTAGAGGTTTACAATTGTATACGAGTTATATAGCAACAAGTGATTTAATTATGTGCCAAAACACGCTCGCCAAAATAGGCCAAATGGCTGTGAAACAGTAGCGATTCTATCGTAAACATTAAAAAGTAGAAGATAAAATATAAATACAAAATTAACGTGTTAAAAAAAAACACTTTTATCAAATAATACTTTCATATTAATTAAATTATTATACATTGAGAAATCAAGCTAGAAATTTTAGGAAGATAGTTTGAATAATGTTTGCTTTTCTATCCTATTAGCCATATCTTAAAAAAGAAACAGAGCAAAAATCATAATTTCTTAAAATAAATTCACTTAAAAATTACTTTTGCAATACTCACTTTCAAGAAATCACT
This sequence comes from Maratus michaelseni, assembly GCA_963931845.1. Taxonomy (NCBI): domain Eukaryota; kingdom Metazoa; phylum Arthropoda; class Arachnida; order Araneae; family Salticidae; genus Maratus; species Maratus michaelseni. Next base: position 79,809,093 of record OZ007590.1, on the reverse strand, counting down.
GAAAATCTTGTACAATACACCTTTTTAACCGCAAAAATCAGAATAACAACGAAATCTGCTAAATTCATTCACGTGTTACTAATTTATTATCTACATTACTCTATCGCCGTCTTTTATCTATTATTTTTCAGGAGATTTACAATTAGTAAACTTAACATCTGCTCGACAGTTTCTCTTTTTCTCCTCTCTCCCTTTTCTTTTCTTTACTAGAAGGTCGCATTGACACTCAAAGCACAAAAGAATTGTTTCAGCTCACTCCTTTTAATTAAGTAGGTAAGAATTAAGCTTTCAGTTCATTGAACAATAACTTAAGTTCAAAGAATTATTTGAACAAGGCAAAAATGTAGTTTGAGAATATAATGTTTTATAATATAATGAACTTTATATAAAGGGTGTGTCTGAAAAGTGTGAAAACGGTCGAATAACTTGAGAGAAAAATACATCAGATTGAAAAACAAAAAATATGTGTTGAATATATTATTGAAAAATCTACTTAGGGATATCAAAGTTGCACCCCAACTCTGCCCCCTAGGGGAAAGGGGGTCAACTTAGAAATCGTAAATGATACCCCACCCCTTTTTTATTGCAAATTTGGATTCTACGGGAAAAAATACGTAGCTTTTGTATTTAACATTTTTTTCGAAAGATCGTAGGTGGCGCTGTAATTCAGTAAAGTTCAGTGAGAATCGTTTCCATTGAAAAGTCTGGAAACGGTCGAATAACTCCAGAAATATACATCGGATCGAAAAATGGAAAAATGCATGTTCAATAATTTGGAAAAATCTGTTTAGGGATATCAAAGTTGATCCCCCCAACTCTGACCTCTGGAGGGAAAGTGGAGCAACTTTGAAATCGTTAAATGATAACCCATTGCAAATTCGGATTCTACAGGAAAAAATATGTAACTTTTGTATTTAACATTTTCTTCGGAAAATCGTAGATGGCGCTGTAACGAGTAAAATGCAGAAAGAATCGTTTCCATTGAAAAGTATAGAAACAGTCGAATAACTCGAGACGATTCTCACTGCATTTTATTCAATTACAGTGCCATCTACAATTTTCCGAAGAAAATGTTAAATACAAAAGTTACGTATTTTTCCCCGTAGAATCCAGATCTACAATAAAAAAGGGGTGTTATCATTTAAGATTTCAAAGTAGCCCCCCTTTCCCCCAGGGGCAGAGTTAAGAGAGAAACTTTGATGTACCTAAATAGATTTTTAAAAATATTGAACACATTTCCATCCGATGTATATTTCTCGAGTTATTTGACCGTTTCCAGACTTTACGAACACCCTTTATATAATAAATTGAAGCGATGCAATAGGACCGAGAAATACTGTAATACAACTTTAATAAATCACCCTTTTTCTTTCGGTTTCTACTCGAACACATTTTTTTTAAATTCAAAGGCAAAATTTTATGAATACCATTTTGTTCTTGTATTGCTACTGTCACACAAGAATGCAGCTATTTTGACAATAAACCAGATTATTGGGACAACACGTCACGCAGAACATGAAGAACACACATAAATATATAAAGATGAATATTTGTAGTAGCAGCAGTAGTTATAATAATATTATTCCTTCTATCAAACCATTAAATTTATTTCCATAACATGCCCACCGCATGCACACAACCTTCCACTTTGGCATCCCGCCAAAAACTGTTACCTTCTACCTCACTCAGTAGTAGAAGAGAAAAAAAAAGGGTTGCCATAAACTACGACGTCATCAGGCATGACAAATACTAAATTTTATTCACCTTGTTTATGAAACGTACAACCAACAGACTGAAAAAGTATCCAAGCCAGAGTTCGAACCTGGGTCATTGGTTCAGCGTACCAACGCTCCGCCAACTGAGCTACCAGGACGATACCCAGCCTGGCACCTCTCACTCTCCTGAAGAGTGAAGGTGCCAGGCTGGGTATCGTTATTATTATTTTGTGCAGTTACGCAGCACAGGGAAGTTATTACACATTACTGTGTTATGGAATGGAATGGAAGTATTTGATTAAGGCAACTTATAAACGTGATTACACTAGATTAAATTTTTGACACAATTATTCAAATTGGTAAAGAAATCATATCAGATGTAATCTTTCTAACTGAGCGAAAAGTTCAGGCCAGGATTCGAACCCGGCATCCCTTGGCTGAAGCTGCCAATGTTCTACCAACTGAGCAATCCCGGAAGAATATGGCAGAACTAATTCACCCAGTTAACCTTAATGGTTATACCCATATTTGTACGGGATTGCTCAGTTGGTAGAGAATTAGCAGCTTCAGCCAAGGGATTCCGGGTTCGAAATCCTAGCCCGAACTTTTTCGCTCAGTTGTAAAGATTACATCTCATACGATTTCTTTAACAATTTGAATAATTGTGTTAAACAAGTAATCTAATGTTGAACTTTTTATGTTAAAACAAGTTGGAAATTGTACGTTAAACGTGACATAGGAGGGTGCGTTCGTTTTATAACTAGTTTCACAATGTAAAAAAAATTATCCTTATTATTTCAGTGAAATGAATTATATCGTCTGCTATGAGAGAAATGAGCATGGCCTTTTTTTTTCTTATTCCATATGCCACGTTTACAAATGCGTTTTTTTCTACACCAGACAGCACTGTAAAATTGACCATGGATATCTTGCTTTGCGAATGATTACGTCCATGGTTTAATATTTTTATGACTCATAGTGAATGAATCTCCTGTGTTTATTTACTCTAATGGATTGGGATATTCGGCTGTTAACGTAATTTTCACTGAAGTTATCTTAGAATCTATACATTTTTTAATGTAACTCATCTCTCAAACAAACAAATTTTTCAACGATCTTTTTAAAAATGTAACTTTTATGCAATTTTATTCGAAAAAATAATTTTGAATAAAATGGCCGCCTGGCATATGAAAAAAGAAGTGGTTTGCCTGTATTTGTTTTCCTCAGTCACATGACTTGCGGTTTTATTATGTAGATTACGTACGATAGGATATTATAGAATGTAGAAAACTTTTATTAATACATTTTTAAGTTTTGATTCAATTTTCATAAAATTTGAAATGACTCGACAAAATTCTACAACGATAATATGTATAAAAATTTCAAACCATTCGGTTGGGAAGTTTTTGCACTGTTATATGCGGACAGACGGACGGACGAACCAGACGACAACTATAGGTGCTACGTATTTATATAATTACGAATGCACCTAAAAAGAAAAGCAAAACATTTGCGTGTTTTATCACGCAAGCTTGGCGAAGGAACCTTCTCTAATGAAAATGTTGATAAAACTTTGTAGACCAAATTAAAGTTTTTCTTTTAAATTTAGTTACAGTATCTGGTCGTATACAATATCGTTTGGATTTTCAAAAATAAAACACCAACACGTATTACGTGAAGCAATCACTTTTTCTTTTCTTTATAGAGCTTTGAGTCTTTTTAAAAGAAAATGCCTTGCTTTAAAAACTTAACATCAAGAAAATATTCCAGTTTTCAAGAAAAGAGCTTAAATATTTTATTTTATTATGAACTCTCTAACAGTAAGTAACTTACAACTTGTGAAAGTTTTAAATACTTTTCGGAAATTTAGAAAATAGCTTTAGCAACCGTTGATGATAACAGCTTTTTTAAGTAGCTTACACTCCATAAAATATTTGAAGATCCTTCTTACATTATTTAACACATCAAATATTTCGTAAGTACTTAACCAAAGTGTTCCTAGATCCATTTTTTAAATATCGCTTACATTACGGGACTGCAAATACATCAAATGAGTATATTTTCTATGAAGTTTAAAGAGAATACGGAATTATTATAATACGCTTTTAATATTTAAATTTCCTAGTGTATATCAAATTGTTTTTCTAATTCGGAATAAAAATATTCAAATCCACAGCATAAATATTTTTTTATTATAATGCCTTCTTATGTATACTTTTTGTTTTTAAGTATATTACTTAAAAAAACAAGAAAGAAAAATCATACGCCTAGCATTGATTATGAAACATTATCCAACACATTCAGAATACTGTATCAAAACTTCACTGTATAATATGGTGAAAGAAGATGACTAAGTAAACAAAGTCAAAGTCAAACCGGGCGGGGAGGCCTATCTTTCGGCTGTAGCTCAACTAGCCCCGCCCAGTAAGTTTGTTTACTATGCGGCAAAGCATTACAAGATAATTACTAAAGTTGAGAGAAAACAATAAATACAAAACAATACTAATAGCTCACTTGTTGAATGATGAACAATTAATAAATACGATAATGTCAAAGAAAATAATCATAGTTTGAATAGCAGCATTGAGTGTATAAAAATACTTATTTGGGGGAAACACTTGAATAATTAGATAGGGGTATTTACAGTAAACAAGAGTCAGCAGGATGGGGAGGCCTACCAAATGGCTTAAGCACTCACAAGCCCCCTCCAGAAGAGCCGGTCTCTTAATTTTGAACCAATTCCAGATGAGAGACCTGCACCTGGATTGGCACCCCCAGAGGTAACGTTTATTTTAAACTTTGGGGACATTTGAGCCACGAACAGATTTTACGTGCACCAGCTCCCATTAATATACATACACGGTCCCACAGCAGCCGCAGCCGAGAGAGGTAGAACCGACCATGGTCGATGCTGCTTCACTTTCAGTGATCTTACGGGAACCGAGCTTATTCGTCCGCGCCACTGCGGGACTTCAGTTACAGTAAACAAATTGGAAAACACATAACACATTTGATAACTCAATGCCAACAATTACCGCGTCAATAATCAGAAAAAAAATCCGAATTTTTTTATGCAGCCCTGCCGCACTGACGTGCGCTATACTGATGACCCTGATTCCAGTCCGGCTTGGATATTTTTTAACTATGTTGGCTATACGCCTTTTAAGCGATTAAAATTTGAAATAACAAGTTTACATCCAAACCCTTTGCGACGAGCGTCCTTTACATAATTTTTAATGTTTCATAACCAGTATTTCTAAAAAAAATTTTTGTATAATTTAATCTTACAAGGAGAGTGCCAAGCTTGGTAATCAAAGATTTTGATTATTTTTATATATGTTGTAGGGTAGAAGCCCCTTAGTCTCAGGTTCAATAGATTTTATACAACGCTCCTTTGTTTTCGAGAAATGGGGGGGGGGTCTAATATTATAACACAACTTAAATACTTACTTTGTAACGAAATAACTGCGTTGGTCGTAACTCAGTTGATAAGGCGTCTTCTCGTTGATCCGAGGGCCCGGGTTCGATGCCGGAACGCGCTACGTTTGTTTTTCTGATTTTTTAAAATAAATATACTTGTAATTATTATTTAATAATCTCAATTTAAAATTTTGTTAACATAATTAAATTTTAATTTAGCATTTTTGATTTTTAAACCAATATTAAACTATTTCTGATCATTTAAAGAGATTTAAAAAAATTGGATCTATTATTAACTAGTAAAAATTCAAAAATCGTTACAAAATCAGAATATTTACTATCGAATTATAGAATTCTTCTACCATCAAAACAGAAAACTAAGATATTTCAGATTCTGGATTATTTGTTAAAAATCCATTGTTTTGCAATAAAATTTTACGGTACTTCAACGCATTTGTGACATCACTTTTCTGATTTTCATGGAATCCTGACACTCCAAATTGATCTTCTTGTGAACTACAGCTTGTTTCTTCCATTTTTACACGATTATAAGCTGTTATAGAATGATACGCACTTGTGCGGTAAAGATTGAAAACAAGAACCACTTAACTGCACCAAACTAAAAAAAGAAATAACCAAAGTCTGTTGTGGCGCCCTCTAGTTACAATAAAATAAAGCATAAATATGTTATAATTTAATTCTTATGCTAATTTTTAATATAATTATGCTTCTTACTTTAAAAACAGAGTAGTATTATCATCGCATTGACTTCCCGTGTTAAGGCAATTTATAAATGATGTTTCTTTATAATCACGAATTGACACATTTGTTTAATATCGTATTTAATATCGACAAAGCATATATGAAATACATTTTAAAAGTGATTTTTTAAAAAATTAACCGTTTAATGATGTTTTATACAACGATTTAGTTACAGATAAAAAATAAATAGGTTAACATTATAATTAATGCACAATATTATAATTTTTAATTGAGATTATTAAATTATAATTACAAGTATATTTATAAAATAAATGAGAAAAACAAACGTAGCGCGTTCTGGCCTCAAACTCGGGCTTTTGAATCAACGAGCAGACGCCATATCAACTGAGCTACGACCAACATAGCTATTTCGTTACAAAGTATTTAAGTTGTGTTATAATATTAGACCCCCCCCCCCTCCCCATTTCTCGAGAACTAAGGAGCGTTGTATTAAATTCATTGAACCTGAGACTAAGGGGCTTCTACCCTACAACATATATAAAAATAATCAAGATTTGTAATTACCAAGCTTGGCATTCTCCTTGTTAGAAAATTTGTGATTAAATAATGCAAAATATACTCTTTAAATTTTCTTGTAGGAATGATCAAGGATTCTGAGCACCATATACTAAGTTAATACGTGTCACGTTATTAGTACTTGAAATACATTCCTAATTTTTGTAAATAAACTCATTTTGGATGCGTAAAATGAACACTTTTCACGAAAAGTTTAAAATTGTCTGTAATCGCCTAGAAAATCCTTCTTATTAAGGTTTAAAACAACAGTCAACTTGTTGAACCTCGAGTATATTTTAAGTGCTTAACTACAGTAGCTATCTTAATCTTTGAATATAGGTACTCGTTTTCAATTTTTGGAAATAATAATTTTGTCTAAGTTTGTAATCTTTAAAAATCCCTCTTTCAATGTTTACGCTTGAAATGTTTTCCAAGTATATAAATATTGTATTCTGCCTATTTAAGTCACTACATAATTGCTTTGCAGTTCATATTACTGAAAACATTTCAGAGATATATTTTCATGCAAAGTTTCCTATAGATTTGTATTATTACATAATACGTTATTGAAAAAAAAATGATAAAAGCGCGTTTTTATTATCTATATGTTTTCAGTGAGATATGAAAAATTTAATTACATGTCTGATATAATTAATCGATTTTAAATTTTTGCTTGTTTACATTTTATTTTTACGAATATAATTGTTTAATACATTAAAAAAATAATTAAAGTACATAAAACAGTATGAATAATATTATCTTCAAAATGTTGAAACTAAACCCTCTCAAATTACTATTTATAAGAAATAAAGTTCAAGACCTAACAGCCATGGATTTTCAGTTGTATTTTACGCTTGCAATATTCAACAAAATGTAAACTTACCATGGTAATATTCAACTAAACCCAACATGATTATGATATATGGAAATAGAATAAAATAACTTCGAAATTATGGTGGTTTCATACACTTTTAAAGTTCGAGTTTTACAGCGGAAAATTAGAGTAGAAAGTTTGATTTAGAGAATTAATGAAAATGTACTGAAAAGTAGCGTACAAAAAGAATATTTTTGTTAAAGTCGCAAGCATGGTAAATAATATTCGAATTATAAATTTGAGAGTTCTATTGAATGGTATCTTCATTTTTGGAAGCTAAACATGTGGGAAACCAGAATACATAAATAAACAAGTACTTTTTAATGAAAAATTGAAACCAACTTCATGGGGTTGTTTCTTTTATTATTGAATTGATATTTATTTATTGCACACCAGTTGGCGTTTTTAGTGAGAGTGGTTTGGTACTACAGAGTGTTTGTGTGTAAATTTTTTACTATTATTCACATTCACTTTCAATTCTTTGAATCCTACTCGAAATTCTTGTTGCGACTATTTTGATGTGCAGTAAATGATCATGTATTATTTTCTCATTATGTGTCCCCGTAATAAAAACTATATACGTCACAACTATTTAAAAAATTAATAAGTACTGTGTATCTAAATAATATTTTGAAAGTTTTCTGCTATTGGCCAATGTTTACGAAACTTACTGACTAGCATATATGTATATATATATATATATATATATAACGAACAAGCAGACAAACAACGTTTCTAGATCTTGATGAAAATGAAATTCATAATGGGACCATCAACAAACTGTATATTGTTCAACAAAAAATATAATTATCAAAATTGGAGCACCCTTTCAAAATTTGTACGTGGACATACATTTAAACAAAACATACAAAGTAATTGTATAACCTTCTTTGAAGGAAGTCAGTTGTTAAAAAAAAATAATAATGACGTGCATAAGTCATTTAAGTGCAAAGTAAAAAAGCGAATATGTTCATGCATAGTACAGTAAGCATGAATGCATCCACTTTCTGCTTCTTTGATGAAACAAAAACTACCTTACATTGTAATGTTTTACAGTGAATCAGTGTCCACTTCTGTGCTATACTTTTAAAACAGGTTCTTGAAAACATTCAAAAAGTTAATTTAGTCACGCATAGATAATCTTTTAGCACCCACAACAGCTGTTCTACTATCAAAATAAAGGACTCTCATTTGGTAAAAGGTACCTTGGAGATTGACAGTTCATGTCCCGAAAACTTTGCATCTACGATGGATTTAGTATGCACCATGCCGTTAGTGTACACGGCGACATGTGACAGGGTAGTTCGGTCCTCTACAGTTTTACTAAAAGCCAACAGTGAAATTAAACTTCAATAGAAAGTCTAATCCGATAAACATTTATCAATTATGTTTGCAACGTAAACGCCGTGTCCGAATTATCTTCAACTACCTTTTTTAACTGTATTCAAATTTTCATTTACTTTTCGTTTATCTATATTAATGGTCTTTGACGAAATATTTGAAGTAGTTTAGATAGACACTTTTTTGAGACATTTGGATAAATTCGCTCTCAGCAACCTAACATTGGTATAGACAGAGATATGGGTAGTTTATCGAAATTTCTCCCCAAAATGTACGGCATTTTGTAAGAAGAATCGAAAATTCTCAAAGAACCTCCAAATGTTGGTGGAAATTTACATCACAGCAAGAAAAAAATGACATATTTTGTTTTTAAATTTGAACCACTAAGATTAATCCGGACAGTATTGGAACGGGTCTTTTACTTTCATAAATATCCAAATAGCACCGGAATGTTCTCCGAACGTTGTAACATAGTTATACAGACACATGTTGGTCTTAGGAACGTTTAAATTGTAAGTTACAGTGAAGTCTACATTAGAGTATTGCATCGACTCGGCGCTAATCTTTTTCGTTATGGGTCGGAGTCGAGTTTGGTTGACTCAAATTGTTTCAGGTGTGAACTAGGATTAGGTGTTGACTCTTGCGAGTCGAATACGGATAAATCCGAGTTTTCAGGAGACGGTCCAGAATATTGTTTCAAATAAAAAATAAAGAAAATAAATTTGAATATGAAGGCGTATTTTAAATATAAACGATAAAATTGATATTAGTATTGCTATAAGTGTAGGCTATTTTATAATAATTGCATTATAATATGGATCAAATTTGTTTGATTTTGGGTATGGGATTGAAATGTGTCGGGTTTCAGATCAACAAAAAATGTTTTGTCGAACTCGGATCAGGTTCAGGTTGACTTGAAATATAAATTTTGGTCTGGGTTGACCCATGTTGAGTCTACCTGTCAGTCTTAGTCACGTTTTATGGTACGGTTCAAGGAATGTTTTAAAACGGAATACATTTCTCGATTAGTTACGGAGAAACGCAAAGAATACGATGTGCAGTCTTACACACAGCTTATATACTTCTATATGGATATTATAATAGACATATTTATATATTAGAACAATTAATACACAAAATAAATCAACAAATATAATAATCCTTTTCCAAAAAAATAAAAAAAAGCAACTAATGAGAAATCTTTCATGAGCATAATCCCCAACGCATCAATTGCTACAAATGTGTTTTTCGTGTTATCGGATTGCACTTATCAGAAATGACTTAACGTTTTCCACAATTGAAATCAATAAGTAAATTTGTCGCTTAAAAATATTTAAGTATTAAATTTCTCATATTTTTGAATAATTTTTTAAAACATTCGCTTCAACTTCTAATTTTCAAACTTCATTTGAATTTATAAATTGCTTGTTTTCAAATAATATTTTTTTTACAGCTTCGGCTTCTTTTTTTATTATTTTAGTTTTTTGTTTAATTATTCCCAAAAGAAAATTTTGTGTTTTTGAATAATTTTCAGTCAAGCATGACTTTCAACTAGTCAGAAAAATAATCTTAAAGTTCTTTATTTTATGGGTAGCATATATCTAAAGATTTTTTTAATGCATATAATGTTATGTCAGTTTTTTATTTAAAAATTCGCTTGAGAAGTTTTCAGTTCCTTGTTTTTCAACAATTTAAAAGAGTTTCTGTACCATGAATATATATATATTACTATTTTTTATCTGCTTGATAGCGTTTGTATAAAACCCTTAAATATTTAAAGTTGTTTACACAATAAAAATAAAAGATTTTTTTTTTAATTGATAAAAAACAGAAACAGAAAAAGTTTTAGGCAAATTAAGGAATTTACTCCCAGTGTTTTTCATTTAATAGTTGACATCTTTAAATTAAAAAGGTAAACACCCAATCTATGCCACAAAAATGTGTTGAAAATGTTGCCTGTATTTCATATAATGGAATATCATTCTGTAGTTATTGAATTAGGTATAGAGTATAAAAAATAATAAAAACATTTTAAACCTATTAATTTTAGTTTTTATTGAATACCTAGGATATTAATCTAGGCTTTAGCAGTGCAAAATGTCGAAATAAATGTTAATACCTTAGATATTTTTATGGGTTTATAGATGCTAAAAGTGTTGCATTATGGAAATTTCCGAGTTCCTCATTTCCAATGAGGTACTAATATTGTTAAGTATTGGCTTTACACTGGAAATATTTGCAATGAAATGATACTATTACAGAAATATTTTATTTACAATGAAAATGTGTGCAATAAAGCACCAATATTGTTTAAATATTGGTTTTACATTGCAAGTATTTGCATGTATTTCTGTTATTTATTGATTTCTCCAGGTCGCTATCTATGCAGGAAAGACACTCTGTGTGGTAGAAAAGACAGCTTACAGTACAGTTATGTAACCTGTTGTTGCCAGTGTGAAGTTGGTGAAGGTTCCAACTTCTCTAGTAAGAAACAGAAGATTGTGACCACATTTTCACAATTATATATAACTAATTGGACTGCACTGACTTGGAGTATGCTTTAAAGAACACCAGGAACTAACTCCTCACCTGATCCTACGGGATGAAAAGAGGGCATGGGCAGGGCCTATGGGGACAGTTACCGAGGCGCTCAACCATGGTGAATTTTAGCAGTACCTGTGGCTCGCGTTCCAGGCGCGCTGGCTCAGGGAAGGTGGCACGCACTCCTGTGACAAGTGAAGTCGGACCCAGTTCTGAAGATGTCGTCGGCGAGTCTTCAGGCTGTAATGCTATCGCCGACAAAGCGAAGATTTCAAAACTCCTTAGTTTCCAACTGCTAGAATATTTTGGGAAATCCGAGGAAAAGGAGCCAACGACTGAAGAGAAGGCCATTAGTCGGCGACTATTCAAGACAGTAAAGGCTAAAGGGTATGATCGAAAACGAATTTTTCCGGTCGCTCGATATTCTGTATAAGAGCAGTATCGACGAAAATGAACTGACAAGTAATTTAGAAATAAATACGGACCCCACTTTTGAATATGAAGAACCCGCGAAATAAAAAGCGGACATGAAGTGAAGAAGTATCCGTAGAAATAATGGTGAAAGCAGTAGATACGTATAAAAAGGTAAAGAAAAATAAACTAAAGGCTGTGCAACAGATATGTAGGCAGGTAAAAGACCACACGATGATTCAACGGTGGGAACAATAGGTAGGGAAAGGTGGGAAAATGCAGAGTAAAATGAAATACATTTCCAAACATGTGTGGTCACAATTTTATCATCATCACAGACAGTTAAAATACACCGTTTATGACTGGGACCTCGAAATGTTGGCCATTGACAAATCATTGAAGCATAGAATTCCCGGATTCACAGCAAGATCTCACTTCATCAAGAATTTCAAACAGGCTCATAAAATAACAAGTCGAAAGGTGACACAAATCGTAACAAAAAGAGATTTGTTTCCGGAAGTGTCTTTGCAACCTGTGATCGAAGAATGCTGGTAAAACGTGAAAAAAATGACTGAGCAGTGAAAGTGTCCACTGTCCAACGTCCTGAACACCTATCAAAGTGGCTTCCAATACGAGATTATATCTAACTGAACTCTCGATATGAAGGGATCTAAAGACGTGGGTGCATCGGTAATCAGTAAAAACAAAACGACTCATTCCTATACCGTGCAAATGCGTATTAACGCCACTGGAAAATTTATGGGACCTTTACTACTTGCAATACTGGAATGTCAGGTGGAATTTGGTCCCAAAATTATAGAAAATGTGCAATAAATATCATCCTTAAATTTGCTCATTACATGCTCCAAGTCAGGAAAGAGCACAAAACAAATAACTGCGGCATACTTCTATAAACTAAAAGAATCGATTGGTGATCCGGAAACAATCATGGTGCTGGATAGTTGGAGTAGCCAAACGGATCTACGTGTATTCATTGAGAAATTTGGATTAAATTTGGAGCTTGTTTTTCTCCCACCGGACACGACAAAATTTCTTCAGTCGTTTGACGTTTATTTCTTTCAACAATACAAGTACTTAATAAGGAGAATAGTAGAATATTCAAAAACTCATCAGACTGTTTGTGGAGATGTCAACATGACCACTAGAGAAAACATAATAAAATGGCATAAGTTGGCCTATGACCAATTCTCCTCGCACACCATCGATGACATGCGTCGGCATGCCTTTCAAAAGGCTTTAATTAGAGACACGGATCCCGTCTTTCGATCAGTTAAACAGGCATGCTTTAACTAATAACACCTGTGACAACTGCGAAGGGGATATCCTTTGATTGTGTGTACCTAGTGTTGGAAACACTCGTGCTTTAGCCATTTATATTCAGAAATGAATGCACTGCCATCCGTGAAATTACTTTTTCCACCAAGCATAAACTGTCTTCTCTGTAATCCGTCAACTCTCTTTTCTACCATACAGACTGTCTTTCATGAATAGCTAGTGACCTGGAGAAATCAATAAATCACAGAAATACATCGGGCTATAACTCTTCATCAGTTGCATTCGGACGGGTAGTTGTATACATTTCCTTGATCCCCATGGTAAGAGCTTCCCAACGACACCACTCTTGACAAAATCCCGATCTGGCAGTTGGGGACCTTCCCTAGTGAGCCGTCCAGTAGGTACTCTCCACAAAGCTTCTTTACAATATTGCACTAATATTGGTAAAATCTGACCAAACCAATGTCGGGACATTGTTTAATGTCAATTTTGCTGAAATATTGCCTAAGCTATATCTAATATATAACCAAGATTGACCAAGATATAGTCAGCACAAACAATATTTGTGCAATATTCTATTGCTGCTAGGCTGGATAGCACGTTGGACAGTCTTCCTCACTCATGCCTTCTCGATCTTTAAAAAATTGAACATGTGTGTGAAATAAGAATTCTGGAAAAGCGTGGAGATAAACGAAACATGAATACAAACTTTATGTAGGACTGAAAATATGACAGATGTTAGTTTCCTTTGTATTTTAAAAGAGGGAAAATTTCCAAGAAACAATAAAAACGACTGTTTTCATTTGTCGCCTTGTTGAAGTACTCTGAATGTGTGAGCAAATAAATTTTTTTCCCTTTGTAAAATGTTTTGGATTCAAAGCGTATTGAATTATTCTATATTTAATTTATACTATAAATACATTAGCCTTTTATTATATCGCGCTTGCCAGACAAGAGATATAACGGAGGGTATTAAAAACTATTGAAAGATGATAACCCTGAAAATATTTTATATTAGTCTTCAAGCCGTTTTTTAGACATAACTATAAAGTTCTTAATAAAATAAACGACATTGAATTAAACATATCGAGATAAATATACATAAAGTTACTTAAAAATATGGTTAAGGTAGAACTTATTTCTTTTCAGGAGACACGAAAAAGAAATGTAGTATATTCAAATGTATAATGAGGCACGATCTAACAACAGAGATGCCACTGGACACTATTGAGATATTTTATTTGAACCACTATCTAAAGGTAATAATTTATGTCATTTGACGAAGCTACCAATAAGGTTTTGAAAACTAGCAATGGACTTAGTTATATCACCCTGGATATTGTGTTTTAAAAACAAGATAAGTCATTCATCTTCGTAATTAAATATGAAACTACATTACCAAATGCGGTAGTCGATATGGCCACGTCCGCAATTTTTTGCTACCGATTGTTCCGCCACCCAACCACTGCAGGCTATATGGCGTTGCTGTCAGCGGACAATTATTTAGAATTAGGTTGCTTTGCTTACTATGTACGTGTTTTCATATATTTCTGCAATATGGGCCAGATAAATCTGAGACAAATATCATTGCTTGAAAATAGTGGTACTAATAAAATGTAAAAACTATCGTCTGCGGCACCCCTGTAACGGTGACTACTGTAATTTGTACAAGCCAGGGTTCGAAAAATCCCCATGCCTGATATGCATACTTGCTTAGGTTCCCGTACTTTGAACTCCCGTACTTTCGATTAAAAATATTCGCTTTATTTAATGACAAAAAATTATGATCTATACTAATAAAAGAACTCTGTGTGTGTGTGTGTCTGTTGGCGATGGGTGGGAAAATCTAGCCCACCTAGAAGGCTGCAAATTTAGATTTAGGTAGTCCAAACCCTCTCCTGGTGCACCATTACTTCAGAATTTTAATATTTTAATTATTTACTGAAATATTAATTAATATCCACAAAGAACTCTCATAAAAATACGCTTTTATTCTCTTGGGTTGGTTGGTTCACTGGTTGGTTGCATCGATTCTTAACAGAAGTAATTAAATAAACCAGAGTAGCGATGCATAAATAAGGATTTCTAACTAAATAGTGTCAATATGGATTGAAGTTATCAGCGTAGAGCCATGCGACTGCCGCGCCACCTGTACATGACAAATTACACATACGTCCCACTGATTGAAATATTTTCCAGGCAAATTTTTCTTCATGACAATTAGTCGATTTTTTTTTTTTTTTTTTTTTTTTTTTTTACATAACATTTATTATTATGATGGAGATTGTTAATACAGAAAACTTTATTTAACAGATTCTTTTTTATATTTGCGGGAATGAAGAGGGGCAAGGGTCTAATTACATTTAAACTTCAAGGTGTATTTCTAGAAAGCAGTTACCAGAATTTCCGAATAATAGTCAAAGCTAAATTTCAAATTAAGTTCCTAGCTTAACCAAATGAATCAATCTCTAAAGATGTATTGTGATCCTCCTAATTAGTTATTTGCTGAAGGCCACTTGAACAACGTCCCCCCCCCTTCCCGGCCCGTCCTTCAAGGTTTTTTCTCTAACTCTGCTCCGTTTCCATATCTCAGCAACTATCTTTCCGATTTCAACGCAAGTGATTTCAAACATTATAATTAATTTAATAGTCACCCTTTGTAACAATAAACTAAATTTATGAGTAGCGGTTACCACTATTTACGAATAACAGTTTAAGCCAAATTTGTAATTAAATTCAAAGCTTAAGGAAACGAACGAATTTTGAAAGATGCATAGTGGTCCTCCTAATTAGTCATTTGCTGAAGGACACTTGAACAACCCCCCCCTCCCCGTCCTCCTTTCAAGGTTTTTTTTTTCTCTAACTATGCTCCGTTTCCATATCTCAGCAAATATCTTTCCGATTTCAACACAAGTGATTCCAAACATTATAATTAACTTAATTGTCACTCTTTATAACATTAAACTAAATTTATGAGTAGCGGTTACCACTATTTACGAATAATAGTTTAAGACAAATTTCTAATTAAGTTCAAAGCTTAACCAAACGAACGATTTTTGAAAGATGAATAGTGGTCCTCCTAATTAGTCATTTGCTGAAGGGCACTTGAACAACCCTCCCCCCCTTACGGCCCCTACGGATTTCAATTACGGATTTCCCCTACGGATTGTAATTAAGTTCCTAGCTTAACAAAACGAACGAATTTTTATGCATGCATAGTGGGCCTCCTAATTAGTCATTTTCTTAAGGACACTTGAACATCCCTCCTCTCGGCACCTCACTCAAGGTTATTTTCTCTAACTGTGCCTTATTGCAATAACTGGGCTAATAATGTTCCAATCTTCTCGAAACCAGCTCAATTTTGTAGTGCGCCTACTGTATAGTAACGTAGGCAGCGGGGACCTGTCTCAGAAGTTCGTTCGGAAAGAGGTTTGTTTAGAACAGAATGCTCCCCTGCATGCCGGGTATACGGTTCCGAAGCCATCGTAGACCGTGGCAGGAGTTTCATTTTTGAAGAAATTTAAGTTTATTACAAGGGCTCGGGCAACGCCGGGCAGGTCAGCTAGTAGTAAATAAAATTGATATTTCTATTTAGAATTAAAGGTACTAATAACAAAAAAGGACTTGGCAGGTATTGAAGTCGGACATGCAGATTTTTCAAATCTTGGTACAAGCTTAAAAAATTAAATTCCATATACACTGCTCAAAACAATTAAAGGATATTTGAAGTTTTATATAAAATAAAGATATAAACGAAATTTTTTTTGCCGAAAATAGAAGAAGAGAATCACAAATGCAAATTTTTCTGGTTTTCAGACTGTGGAGATGCAAATTTTGAGTTCGACGTCAAAAACGTCGCTTCAGCGGCAGCGAATGAAATTTGACTTTCAACTGGATAAAAGAGAATGAAGACAAGGATGATCGGCATTCAGTGATTGCTTTGTTTCGATGAGTACGATGTCTCAGCGAAGTCATTTGACAGATTCAGAAGCTTGGAGAATTGTTGGTAGGTTAGAAGGGGGCCAAACTCAAGCCGAAGTAGCGCAAGCCATTGGAGTGTCATTTCCAGGATCTGGAACCGTTTTTTGGAGAGTGGATGTGCAGGCCGAAGACCAGGGCAAGGTCGTAGACGGGCAACAACGCCCAATGAAGATCGGTATTTAGCGTTAACAGCTCGGAGACACCGAAACATGAACGCTACTCTTCTCCAACAACACCTTCGCTCGGCTACAGGCACCACTATTTCAACTCAGACTGTCCGAAACCGATCACATCATTTTAACATCAAGGCATCGTCGCGACCGCAGGGAGTG
The DNA here is from genome assembly GCA_963931845.1 of Maratus michaelseni. NCBI lineage: Eukaryota > Metazoa > Arthropoda > Arachnida > Araneae > Salticidae > Maratus > Maratus michaelseni. The sequence continues at coordinate 79,791,904 of OZ007590.1, read as the reverse complement.
GGCAAACGAGCATGTCAACTGGAGGAGAAATGAATGGAGCAATATTCTGTTTTCTGACGAGTCCCGTTTTTCTGTGCATTCGGATAATAGGCGTATTTTCATCTGGAGGGACCGTGGCAGTAGGATTAATCCTGCGTTCGTGCACGAAAGTGTCAGATTTGGCGGTGGAGGAGTGTTGGTGTATGGTGGCATCTCCATTGACGGGCGCACTGACCTCTACATCATTCGAGATGGAGCTCTGACTGGTCGCCGATATAGGGATGAGATCCTCAGACCTATTGTAGTCCCTTACGCTGCAGCAATCGGAGATAACTTCATTTTAATGGACGGTAACTGCAGGCCACATCGTGCAAACCTGGTGGAGGATTTCCTTTTCGAGGAAGGAATCGTTCGAATGGAATGGCCAGCGTGTTCTCCAGACATGAATCCAATCGAGCACGTTTGGGACGCTCTAGGAAGACGAGTTTCTGGCCGCCAACAACCCCCACAAACTCTCCAAGAACTGGAAAGAGCTCTTCTGGAAGAGTGGGGCAGAATACCCCAACTCGTCATTAATAGCCTCATTGAGTCCATGCCTCAAAGGTGTTCAACGTTGCTGGCCGCCCGTGGAAACCATACCCTCTACTGAAAATGATTTTCTTTGAAGAAAACATCTTTTCTTATTCTTTTTTTCTCATATGCACAAATTGTGTTTTTTTCCTTTTGTACACAAATGCGCAATAAAATGGATTTTTTTCTGCCAAAAAAGTGTAATTTATTCTCATATAACCTACTATGTCTGTCGACCATGTATCAATCAGCTAAAAAGTTTCCCAGATACAAAATCCACCTAAAACTGCAATATCCTTTAATTGTTTTGAGCAGTGTATTTAATACATTTTTATATCATGAGATGTAAAAAGTCTCTGTAAAAGCGTAATCTAACATTAAATTAAGTATAATAAAGATAATAAGCTTTTCTCCCTTTAGAAAAAAAATCTATTAAAGTTAAAATAAATATATATTTATAAGATAATTTGATTTCTTCTATATGTAATGATAAAGACAAAAACATATATTCGAAAAAACATAAAGTTTCATTTGATGAGAAACAAAACGTGGGCGGATACACGCTGTACTGATTGATGTAGAAGTGACAAAAAGAGAATTTCCTTCAAAGGAAATAAAAAAAAATTCTATTTGTTTTTGGTTGTCGTGACACATTGTTACAAAACGCATAGTTTTTACGTATGGAAATCTAAAAGAAAAATTTAAAAGAAAACTGTTGAAAGTTTTCTGTTCTTTTAGACTTTTTGTTCTTCTTAGAAGGTTTTTTTTAGGAAATATGTTTTTGTTAAGGTGATTCTTCTGTTAAAAAAAATGACGGAATCACGTAAGGATTATTCAACAATAAGTAAAAATATGTTTAAAGATACATAAAAAGGATGAGCTTAAAGATTGCGTAACAGTGCTTAAATTTTTACATGTAATGTCATTTATAGATTCATGCAAGTATCGTAACTTGGGGTTATTTGGATCCAGGAGAGAGCTATTTAGAGACAAATAAAAAATGTTTTATTTTAGTCTTGGATAAACTGTATTACTAGTTAGTATGTTAGTAGAATATTGTTAGTATCTGAAGAGCATTGGTGAATTACATCCACACTCTCGACATATCAGATGCAGGACTGATTTGAAATATTTTTGGGGTCTATTAAGTAACCCATGTTTACAGTACTTAAAGAATTCTCTTTGTTTTTAGGTAGCTTTCATTACAAAAGGAAAGAAGCTACATATTGCAGCCGTTCAGGCCGGCTCCTGAAAATTTCGGTATATTTTCACAGATCATGACCCACAGACACCAAAACCACGCTCCGGTCAAATGTTGGTCTGATCTGTGTCATGAGATAGCCCTTATATTTATAAATCCAAGGTCTCGACAGAGTTCCATGACCAGCTTGGTCCGCCATCTTGTTTAAAATTGGCGGCCACTTAAAAATTTACAACTGAAAAAAACCTAAAAAAACTTAGAAATTCATTTTTTTTTTTTACTTAAGTGTTAAGTTTTGGTACCAGGATTTCGGGGAATTTTTTTTGTTGTGCCTCTATCTTAAAAAATGGCTGAGGTATAGCAGTTTGAAATTCGATGGTGGCTGACAATTTGAAACAAGGCAACAGATTAAAAATTCAGGGATTAATTTTGAGTTTTAATGAACGTGGTTTCTCGCAAATTATCTTTCATTGTTATAACCATTTTTCCAATCATATGCATAGAAATATATATTCATATCCGCTAGCGTCAAATTCTCGCCAAGCGTGGCGAAATTCTTTAAATATCGCCAAATTTGGTGACCAAAAATAAATAGCCTTAAATGATGCCAACTTCGCTATAGCTGACTTGTTTGGCGAAATTCCCATTAAAATTCAGTGTTAAAGAAAACTGTGAATGAAACTTCACTAATCGAATTTTTCGCATTTTAGCGTCGTGTTTTTGAGTAAAATTAGCTAACATCTTAAAACCAAGAAATAGGGAAGATATTTTTCATCCCCCGGTACAGGCCGGAAAGACTTTTTAAAAAGTGTAATTGTTTTGCACTTAAAAAATAATAATATTAAATTATTATACAAAGAAGATTAAATTAATTCGTCAGATGCCTCTTTATGTTTTGAATTTACTCTGAAACTTTTAAAGATTTTCTTTACCACATCTGTTAAAAATAGTGTTATGGATTGTTTCTGTTACAATTTTTCAAAACGCCTCTCATCTACCAAAAGAAAATTGCCTTATCGCCTGCCAGAATTTTATTACAGTATAGAAAACAGATAAATTAAAACGGTGACAAACAAATAAAACCCTCGCATGTACTAAACTATATTTAACTTATCTGAATTCATTTCTGATATTTGAACTTTGAAACACATGTAAAAAAAAACATAAATTGTTTTGAATAATATGTCAATATTTTATGGCATTAAATCAATGAATTTCAAAAGAAAATGTTACCAGTGGGCTTCCTTTTCAGTTTCTTTTATATTCGAAAAGATTTTTTGCTTCTACTTAAACATACTAATTCAAAGATATTTGCAAATTTCGGAATTTACATAGTACTACTCAAGGAATACAGTACATACTACAAGGAATCTGATGTATCGGGTTATAATTATATGTTCAAACAATTCGTTACTGGCTGACCTAAATAAACTTGCCTAATGATGTGAAAATAAAGAAGGCGGTATGAAGAGAAGCTTAGTACTTAAGAAAGTTTTTAACAATTATTTGTGGAATGATAGAAAAATCAATATTTATCTAACTTCACGCTTCTGAATTAATACTAATCTATATAATTTCAAAAAAATATTTAAATAAAGCCAAAATTTGATTGCTCAATACAGATCTTGATCAAGGCTATTTAAATATATTAAAGTTTTTCAAATGATAAAGTAAAACTGTTTTCAAAAATAATTTACCTTAGTTCAACAAATTTCTAAAAATATTTAAAATTAATTTACCTTAGTACAATTATTTAAAAATAATTTATTTTAGCTTAACAAACTGGAATAAATATCAATAAAAAATATGATATAACATTCTTTTATTCAGTTTTTCTACCGATTTGATAAAATTATTGGCATCCATAAATAGAGTATTTTTTGTCCCATAATAGTTATTAGATGTAGTTAACTATCTGGTGTCCTATAAATCTGTTCACATTTCAAAAATTAATAAAAATGGAAGACGTTAATGTGGTTTACGGGACACTTATTATAACGAAAGAGAAGGGAGGAGGAATTGTGTAGTACAATAACAGTTAGCCTATAAAGGGCCTATAAAGGGCCTATAAAAGGCCTATAAAGGGCACTTCTAGCAACCAAGAAATAGAAAAATCAAACCTCTACAAATGCAGGGAGCATAATTGACGACTTATACAAAAGTTATCTTGTTGTTGACAAAAACATCCCGAATATAGTAATAGCCATTACTCTTTAGCATTGTTAAAAATTGGGTCCCGAAATCTCCAATCAGATATGCTGCATTTTTTAATTAAATATATTTTTTACCAGGCTTATATGTGCAATTTTTGTGTGGGTGGACACATTAAGCATTTGGTAGTGTGAAATGCTAGCAGAATTTTACCTGAACGAAAAAAAAATGTTCTTTATTACACAATTGTCTGATTTGAATTCATGCAGTACTCTCTATTGGCAAATATTTTAGATAAAACTTTTTATCTTACTGAAAAAGACCTTCTTTTGTTAGAATATGTTTCCTTGAAACTGCATTCAATTATACAGATCACTTCTACATTTATGAATTTTTGAAATATTAACAGATTTAAGAGTCATCCAGTGGAACACATCTTTCCTTGGCAATTTGTCCGATTAAATCGATTAAATCAGATAATAATATAATAAAATATAATAAATTTAATAATATTTTCCTACTTTATTCTCCTTTGTCCCAAATAAATGGTATCCGAAATAACGGGAATCTACTGCATTTAAAATTCACTCAACTATTTTTATGTTATATATGTGTGTGTGTATAAACAGCTTGAATATTCATTTTGATTTTTATGCAGCTCTTATACATGATCTTTACATCATACGATGGTGTATACATTAAGATATCGTAAAAATAATTTGAATACGTGCGGAAAAGCAGCCGTTCTAAGATCTGTATATTATGTAATTCTTGGCAAACCATTTTCGTAAAGATGGATTTCTTTATATCGTTATTTAGTTCTGCTTAAATGCTGTTGCAATGGATTTATTTATTATAAAATTCGTGAACTATAACTCGAATCTTGATATTTAGCCTTAGATTTGGACTACTAATCAATGCTTTTTTAGTCTGCAAGTGATTTCCCCAAAGAAGACGTGCCCAAGAAGACGTCTTGAAGGTTGTAACATACCTCAACATTTCGATTAATTAGAAATAGGAGTCACAGGTGTGCCTATAGGAGGTATCAAACGGTAATGAATATAAACAACAAAGCATTATACAGTGTGCCCACTAATGTCCAGTCCACCCCTATTAACACTTTACAGTCTGGTTACTCTTACACAAATTTTGTTCGGTTGGCACCACTTTTTTAAAAGAAGTTACCTTCATAATCCTATGACTCATACCCTACGCCCACAGGATGTTAAACCTGTGGGCGTAGGATGCAATCGTATTTTTAAAATATCTCCTCAAGAAATTAATTTTTTAACTTCTGTTTTCTGTGTACTGTTCTTGAAGAAAGTCTCTTTTTTTCTTAGTTGTCAAAATTTTTCTATAATATATTCTTAATTTTTTGTGAAATGTTAAAATCTTATTCAGTTTCGGTAAGATTTTAACACATAAAATTATAAATTAAGCAAATATTTTAGAAATATTTTGCAAACTAAAAAAAAAAAGAGACATCCTTCAAGAAAAGTACACAGAAAACAGAAGAAAAAAATATAAATTTCCTGAGGAGCTATTTTAAAAATACGAATAAAATACGAATGCTTCTTATGCCCGTAGGATTAACATTAGCGAGGGGAATTAGGAAGTTCACTGACGAGCAGCCTTAAAGCTTTCCAACGAAATAATTCAGCCGTCGGTCGTACCATATGCTTGTTGTGTTTGGGCTGAATGAGGCGATTTAAATTTGAGCGATAACCAGTCTCATATTGCAAGCCCTTTTGAGGGACATGCCATCTCTGTTTTCTTTCTACCTCTAATGGGACATATGTCGTAGGCTAATGCCGAAATACGGCTCTTTGCGAACAGCCTAGGCTGTTTGCTAGTGGTCAAATAGCTGGGCTAAATGGAGAATCAACTTCCTTTCTCCAATCAGCCTGATTTTTTTCAGACTTATTGCAAAGAGCCTAGAGAGCATTAGGCCAATTTGAAAATGACCACTTGTTTCACAGTCAACCAGATTTTGACCAGCTGTTTGTCAAAATATCGTGTTGTACACGACCCGAACCTGAAAATTCCTTTTGAAATCAACCCGCACTTGACCCGAAACTTACAAAAAAAAAAATTCATCGAACCGTAACCCGACGCGAATAGGACAAAATAATTTCCGTCAACACGCAACCAATCCCGAATCTGAAAATTAAATTTGAAGTCAACCCGAACCTGAAAATTAAAATTGAAGTCAACCCGAACCCCCCAAAAAATTCCATGGAACCGAAAACCGATCCGAAAAGGACAAAATAATTTACGTCAACACGCAATCCAACCCAATTCTGAAAATTCAATTTGAAGTAAACCCGAACTCAAAAAAAAAGTTACATCGAACCGAAAACCGATAGAAACAGGAAAAAATAATTTCCATCAACACGCAACCCAATCCGAAAATGAAATTTCCATTTGAAGTCAACCCGAATCAAAAAAGTTCCATCTAACCGAAAACTGATTCAAACAGGAAAAAAAAAATTCCGTTAACGCGCAACCCAACACAAACTTGAAAATTCTATTTGAAGTCAACCCGAACCCAAAAAACGTACCATCAAACCGAAAACCGATACGAAAAGGACAAAATGCAACAACAAACAACGCAACCCAACCCGAACTGAACATTCAGTTTGAAGTAAACTCGAACTAAAAAATATTCCATCGAACCGAAAACCGACACGAACAGGACAAAATAATACCCGTCGGCATGCAACCAAACCCGAACCTGAAATTTCCTTTTGAAGTCAACCGAAACCGAAAAAGTTCTATCGAACAGAAAACCGATCCGAGCAGGACAACATAATTTCCGTCGACACGCAACCCGACCAGAACCCGACAAAAAAATTCTATTAAATCGCAACACTAACCGACCCCAACACACCTAAATACGAAGTAAAATTAAACTAATAGTTTATTTAAATATTATTAAAGAAAACTTAAAAAAAAAAATACTAAATTAGTAGCATTACATTAACGTTTCAGAAGATCACATAATCATACATTTAGAATTGGAAAATATATTTTTTAATAATTAAAAGGTATCTACAAATATATAAGAATTATTTTAAAATGTAAATTATACCAAACGTTTTAAAAACTTAATACAATATACTTAATTCATCTGAAACACAGTTCTGCTTAATTTCATTAATTTCTTTGTGAAAATCCCAACGTTCGACTTTCAGAAACAAACAATCTGGGTTGGGTTGCATGTCGACGTAAATTATTTTCTCCTGTTTGAATCAGTATTCCGTTCGATGAGCTTTTTTAGGGTTCGGGTTCACTTCAAATGGAATTTTCAAGTTTGGGTTGGGTTGCGCGTTCACAGAAATTATTTTGTCCTGTTCGGATCGGTTTTCGGTTCGATAGAACTTTTTTTGAGTTCGGGTTGACTTCAAATTGAATTTTCAGATTCCGGTTGGGTTGCGTGTTGACGGAAATTATTTTGTCCTATTCGGATCGGGTTACGGTTTGATGAGTTTTTTTTGGCCGGTTCGGGTCGAGTTGTGGGTTGATTTCAAAATGAATTTACAGGTTCGAGTCGGGTACAACATGATATTTGGACAAACAGTTGGTCACAATCTGGTTGACTGTGAAACAAGTGGTCATTTTTCAATTAGCCTAACGCTCTCTAGGCTCTTTGCAATAAGCCTCAAAAACATCAGGCCGATTGGAGAAAAGATGATTCTCCAATTAGCCCTGTTCTTTGCAAACAGCCTAGTCTCTTTGCAAAGAGCCGGATTTCGGAATTAGCCTACGACATATACATGATGATCAACTACCGATAATGAGAAAGGAAAAACCTAACAGAGAAGTGTGTTATGCTGGTAAAGAAATGGCTACTTGTAATTTATAAATATGATGATCCAGACATGCTTTTCTTATACTGTGTTTTTCACAGAGAAATCTTAGTATCCAAAAATATTCCATCTTTTATTAATACGATACTAGGAGCAATTATAAAATGTATTAATGCTATCAAATTTAGTACCAAATGTGAGAATCTCTCCTAGAATTTTTTTTGAAAATAAAACTACATTTCCTACAACACTTTTATTTCATAGTTCGCAAAGAACAACAAAAGTCACCTAGATATGAAGGGGAAAATTTATTGCTCCGTTTAATTTATAGAATTATGTTAAAAAATTATTTGTGACAGGATTTTTACTGTGTAATACGCGGAAAAAAGATTAGTTGATTTGTCATTCTAAACAACTTTGCAATTAGCGGCGCGTTTAACATAGAACACAAAATCCCTGAATTTGAACACCCTTATTTTCATGCAATAATTATCACCTCATCTAATTTTTGATTTTAAGCGATTAAATAAAGATAAAATTACTAATCGGAAAAAGTGGTGTCTAAAAATTAAAAGGCGTATACGGGATATTCGTTGCGAATGGGTTAATGCTCTTTTATAGCTTTCGCTAATTAATGTCCTTTTTAGTCCTTAGGAATAACAGCTCAGCTCCCGTTTTAAATAATAAAAATAATATGTTACAAGGGGAGGGGCATAATAAAATATAGATGCTTTAGTGGGGCGTGACCAAAATAAGGTTATAGACCATTGCTCTAAAAGTAACACAGTGCATCCAAGATTGATATAAAACATTTGATACTTGGGTCCAACCAGCCCTCTCCTGAGTTAAAGTAATCCCAAGTTACCCTACATTGCTGGATATTTTTATGTGCCAAAAACTAATGCTCCGCTTTAAAAATAAAAAAATGCGGGCAAAAATGTTGATCGGTTGAAAACAGATTGTTTAAACTTATAGACTATTGAAATATTAAATCACAAGAAAAAATGACGTAATATTTGTGATACAATTTACTATATTAGCTGCATAAAGTAGCCGCGTTCGAATTAGCTTGTCAAAATGTTCATTTTTTAATAGATGTCATATAAAAGAGGAAAATAAACAAAAAGAAAATATCTTACAGCATTTATAAATAAGATTTATGAGGTAGGTAAATGCCTTCCTTATACCAAAACATTAAGTATTTGAGGTTTGTTTCAACTGAATAATGCTCTAAATATTAAACTAAATAAATTGCAGGTTGACTAGAATAAGTCGCCTAAAGAGAATTCTCTATAACCGCGAATATATTTTAATGAAATTCTATTTTCATCTTTCAGTGAATGGAAATGCAAAAGTATTATATTTCACGGATATTAACATATAACTCTTTTGTTAGAACAACTTTATTAGAACATATAGATTTTTCTTCTGAAAGGAAAACCTTTTCACTCGAAAATAACTGCTATCCTGAAGAAAGTATGAAATATGTCACTTTTAGAATCTCTTTTATTCCGAATTCCTCATGGGTGTTCATAGTTTAAATGTAATAGGAGTCTAGAAACGAGCCAACGGATGAATGATGGAATAAAAAGTACGTTAATGGACAGACGATATTTAAAAGAGACTTTAAAAATAGAATAAGTAGAAAATATTTTGCATGCATTATAATATAGTAGATTCCGGTTATCTGGGACACCGTTTAATTGGGACAAAATGTTAAAAGAACTCCGAAAAAGATCATTACTGCTAATATTCGAGGTAGCCGCTTTATCAAGACAAATTGTGCTAGAACCGATTAACAGGAATTTACATTTGTTATAAATCATTTTTGTTCTCATTAAACAGTCCAAACAGTTGATGTCGGTTAAGGGGCTTCCGAGTTGCTATCAACTTTACGCCCAGTCTATTGTGAGTAGAATGTCTTGTAAAAATGAGCCGTTGGGAAAAGTTAAAATACTTCAATGAGCAATTATAAAAGAAACGAAGAAAAATTTAAATAAAGGTAAAAAGTAAGTTTGGAATTTCATAGTAAAACAAAAGAGATTAAGTATAGAGTCTAAAAAAAGAAAGTAAAATGGAATAGCTGTAGTAAGTTTACTACTGATAATAAAGTTTAAAGAGAAAAAATTGGGTTCGGGACATGTTCGAAAGAACAGCACATAAATGCCAGGTGGTTAGTATAGCAAGGAATGAATTTAAATATGGATTAAGGCTATACAATTTTTTTTTAATGGTATAGCAAGGAATGAATTTAATTATGAATTATTTTGAATTAATAAGGACCAAGTGATTTATTATATCACAATTACGGTATATTTTTTCTGGTTTACATATTGGATTTACTTATTAAAAATAATTTTAGTCAGTTTCCTGTGTCGCTAAATTCTTTCCTCCAAAGTATAATAAGAATAATAAGAAAATAATGAGTTACATATTTTAATGTATGTATACGAAGTAAAATGAACTCAGTTCGACCTCGATGCAATAGAATCAAGTATTGCCCATATGAATTTTTATTTTAATAATTAAAAATATTGCATATTGAGGTGCTCGATCTAGGTTCGGCAAATTCAATGTACAATCATTATTCTAAGAATAAAAGTTTTTTTTATGTTTCTTGTGTTAATGTAAGATCGAGAATAGAAAATATAATTTTAATATTGTGATTAAACACCATACAGAAAAAAACCTTAAACTATAATGTATAAAATTCTAGGAACAATATTTTTTGATTTTGAAATTATAAATGTATCTGCATGTAAAGCATGCTAAACAAATTGGAAATTGTACGTCAAACGTGACAAATGAGGAGCGTTCGAACTGTAACTAATTTCAGTGAAATTAATTATATCGTCTGTTATTATGATATGATTAATTTCCGTAATAAAATAAGTACATTTTAAGTTGGCAACATTTTATCCTTTGTTGACATTTACTGAAAATTTCAATGGAAAACTTAAGCCAACACTGAAAATTTGAGAACTTGAAATCCATATTTAGACTTTTTTCCATTTAGTATCTATTTCTCCGGAAACAGTTATCCAAAAACCTGTCGGTAAATTATATGATTGCTATAATTAAACAATTTTAGTATACAAATTCGGATTTTAAAATCAGTAATACAGAAATAATATGACTCCATATTAAATATAACATAATCACCATAGCAACCTAGAATCATTACCTATCATGGGATATCATTGAATTAATTACGTATGACAGTATTTAATAGAATGAAGAATGTGATTATAACTTGGTCATAGAGTTTATAAAATGCCATATACGTCATATATGACTATAACGTCATACATGTCAAATAACTTGGAGATACATCTCGATCGCTTGACGATTAATCCTCGGAAGCTGCTATAACAAGGAAGTACCAACTTGCTGTTATATGCGGACAGACGGACAGACCAGAAGACGACTATAGGTGCTACGTATTTATGTAATTACGAACGTACCTAATAAAACTTTAGGGACAATATTTTTTAAATTTGAAATTATAAATGTATTTGTATGTAAAACAAATTAAAAAATATATAATTAATTAAAAAAAATATTTAATATTTTTTAATGTTTAAATAAAATTATGCAATTTCAAACATATTTTTTAATTGAAACAATACGGAATAAATTAACATTTACATTATGCAGTTATGAATTTTGTAAGTTAAAGTGAATATTCAAAAGAAAGATTTATAGTTGCCATGACAACAGAAAAGAAAAACTAATTAAATTAAGCCCTAGCTTAAAGCTAGATTGAATTTTCAGAAATGATTAAGTAGCTCAGCTATTTTTATGCAAATTTCATTTCCAAATTCAAAAGGATAAACAGCCGACCAGTTAAAAAGCCTTAATGAGCTTTTAGTATAAATGTATTTCATTGAAAGTATTCTCCATTTTTAAGGAACCTATCTTATTTAAATATATACTTTTTGGTTTTAGAATAAAAAATCATTTTCTGTTTGCATTTGTTACTGTATTTACACGGCAGATAAGAATATATGTATATTTAATGATATTTGTTAAAAAAATATTAAAAGAAAATTATCTATATTGTTAGATGAAAGATGAAAAATGTAATTACAACTCCACATTAGAAGATTATTGTTTCATTTAATTTTAAATAAAGTGCAATTTAGTGGAAAATAAAGTTTTTTTTTTTTTTTACTAAGATAGATTTGGTCACATCAAGTATTTACCTAAAAAATAATCTTTACTCGGACAACAAGCATAGTTTCAGGGATTCTCCTGTGACTTAACTACTAATCACGAATGTTACAGTGACAATTGTGATTTTGCCATGACGTCACAAAGTATCCTATATGTGACTGTAACAGTTATGAGAAATACATGAATAGATTGTTACGAGGTGTTTGTGAGCAAAAAGTAAACGGTAAGAATTGAAATAGAATAAATATTATAAGGAGAACATGATTAATATAGATTTGAAATATGTTATTTATAAGTGTATTTCTTACGGTAAATTAAACTGGAATAGAAAACGTGATAAGTAGAGGGAGAGAGTCATATAAACCTACGGTGACTACGCTGATTAAATGATTAATACTGCTAATTAAAATGCTGATTTAAAAAACCCACTCGTTGTACATACATTTCACGAAAACAAAAACCGACATTATTTTAGGATATTCCTAATATTTTATCATATAATTATTACTTACCCATCATACGTAGTATAGGGTAAGTCTTGTAATCGTTTTGAAAATCGAAAATTTTTTTATGACGGATTTACACGTTTCAGACACTGGAGATTCCGAAAAACATATTTTTAGAAAAAAAAAAAATTTGCCGTCCGTCTGTGTGTCTGTGTGTCTGTAAACGCTCTATCTCCCGAAAAAATTGAGATAGAGACTTGAAATTGGGTATGTACTTAGTATGTAATAATGGGAAGAAGTTTATTGAATTTCAGTAACCTCAATTATCCTGAACTATTTTTTTCGGACTCTCGAAATATTCGTTCTGATAAAAGGTACATAAAATTTTTCGAAATTGTTTATTTTAAGGAGGGAATATAAAAGACAATAAAAAAACATAAATTTTGCATAAAGCATGAATTTGATCGGATAATGAGTTGCCGAGGTATTGGTAATCATATTTTCCACACTCTTCTAGTTTTCATGACCCTGTATTTCATTCAAATTTCAATTCAAAGATATATTTTAATTGGAAATAAGACGCTTAATCAAATGCAATAAACCGCTAGTTAATAGGATTATTGTTTTTGAAGTTATAAGGATGTTTCTTTTAAGCAATTCAGTAATCGAGCCTTTAAAGTTTATGACGTCATCAAGCCACGATTTTATTCGAATTGCAAAGCATTTTACATTTTATAAGTAGTTTACACATTTTTTTAATTTAAATATTTTACATTATGCATATCCATGATGGGTAAGTATTACGGTGGCCCCCAACGACTAGTTTAATTAGCATAAATATTTCTTAATTTTCTTAATTTGCATTTGTATACATTTTATTTGTTTAAAAAGAAATATTTCTGTAAATGTTTCAAAAAAAAAAAAAGTTTTATTTTTTTTATTAGCAGACTCGCCCGACGTTGTTCCGACGTTGTCGAGAATTGCCTTAAATATGTCTTTCTAAGTTATCTTAAATGTAACATACAAAAGATTATAATTAAATATTATAATTATGCCCCCCACCCCCCCGTTGCCTTCGTCATTATAGGAGCAAGATTGGTCATATTCATTAAAAGGCCGAGATACCTATGAACTTTTACGAAAAGTGGATCTGAACTTTATTTGCAAGAAACCAGTCATAGCTTACTATGTTAGTGGACACGGTAGCATCCCATCATTTAAAAATAAAATAGGAAAACACTCCTCCCCAACATATATATGCCGAAAAAGCTTAGGAACGGTTCCACATTACATATATGGTAATTGTCCTCTAATGAGACATACTTTCAATTTCAATAAAAATGTCACATTGAGACAAAATCTGAATATAACTCTGTTTGATTCTTTAAATTGTGATAAACTGAAAGAAAATTACAACATTCTGAATAAACATTTCTCCTTTATTAAAAAGGATCTATGCTCCTTTTCTCTACATTTATAAAGTACTTTTTAATGGAATATATTTTGTTTTTGTAATTTGTATATTATAATTCACATACTGATCACATTTTTGTACTCATACTATTCCTATTTCAGCTTACTGTTTGAGCCATGAAAAATTAATAATAGTTGTGTTATGATTAAGTATTCTTTTCACAAATTTTCTAATTACTTTCTTTTATAGTTTTTCTTATATAATTTTTTTTAAATATTGAGAAGTGTTGTGATCTGAACCAGTATTGTAAAAACTAATTTTGTACTAATTTTATTTAAATCCCTAATGCTATATTCAACATCGGTATTCTAAAATATGAATTTTCCATAAACATTTCACCTCGTCGAGAAAAGTTTCTATGCTTAACGGCTGGATCTCCACGAGAAGGGGATTTCATTTCATTTTCATTTCGTCATTGTAATGAGCGATCGTACTACTATCATCAGTGATCGAACTACTACATTTACTATAACTTTTGTTTTGTACATACCTAAAATTACTTTAAATACAATACGCAAACGAACATAAGAAAGGGGGGACACTTCTATCGCCATCATATTGAGCGACCATAACAGGACAATCGCAATAAAAGTAGGGGGGAGGGACTTCTTTAATATTTGAAACCAATATATCTAACTGTAGCCGAACGCAAAAACAAATTAATAGAGAAATGTCTGGCATCGCTAATAAAAACTTAGATATAATCAGATACAAATAAAACGGAAAAAATGTATGACTTACATGAATTCCTTTTTAAATAAAAACAAAAATTATTGAAATTTATATTTTAATTATTTATAAAATATTTCAAAATACTTAGTATGGACAGCCAAGCTACATTTTTTGCAGAATCAAAACTATAATTTCATATTTTTAAATATTAAAAATTGCGACCGGCATACAGCAAAATTTAAGTAGTTAAAACAAACATTCTAATCCATTGTAGTAACATTCTAGTCAATATTGTTGTTTACAAACACTTATTTTCATAAGAGAAACATTCTGTAAGAAAATAGTGCGTTTTTGCACCATCAACAGGGAATGGGTTAACCGATGGAAAAGTACTTTGAAAGAAATCATGCAAATTTTAGGGCCGTGTGGCTGACCGAAATATACATAGGAATGCTTTGGCAGGTTGTAGTCATCAGTGTTTTTTCTGTTTCTTCAGTGCTGTCCCCTAATTCTTCGGTCTTCAGTGTTGTTCTCTGATACCTCAGTGTTGTCCTCTGATTCTTCAGTACTGTGCCTTGTCCTCTGTTTCTTCAGTACTGTGCTTAGTAATGTGTGAGCAGAGCTCAGCTGTACTTGGCTATCCCAGTGTTCATTAGTCCGAAAGAAGCACCTCCTCGTGAAGGTTTTGTAAAAGGTGAAATTGGTAAAAGTTTATAAGTTATTAACCTGTTAATGCCCAGCGTCCAATACATAAGCAAGCTTCATTTTGTCTCCATATATGACGTAGTTAACTCGTCTCAATGGTTATTTTGTATCGTTCATATATCCCAGCATTCCTAGTCTACCTCCATTCTTCTGGGAAAACCTGGGGATTCCAGTTCAATCTATTTTTCGTCTACTGTTGGAACTTGAACAACGCCATATCTCTGTCTTAGGAGCTGTGATGTGGTATCACATATATTTTTCTTAAATTAATCCTTTTCTTTAATTTTCAGTTTAAACTATCTTTTAATTACTTAGTTATTTTATCCTAACTTTTATTTCAGCTCCCGCCGTAATTTTCCTCCATTAAAAGAAAATATCTTTAACATATGCCCTTTATCAATAAAACTTTCTCACATAGATAGAATTCATTTAAACGATTAATCACCCTCACTAGATATCCAAAAAAAAAAAAAGAAAAGAGATAAAGATTGACTTTGTATTCGGTTTGCATTTTATTTCTCATTCCGTCCAACGTTCGTTAGAAATGTCTGTGTCTGCTTAATTTTTGAGTTTAGCCTTTTCGGTAAAATCCTATTCCAGTACATGAGAGTTGTTTTGACTACTTCAGCTAGATTCCCAAAACTTTGCTCTCAACGTACATTTGGCATTCACATTCTTGTTGGCTCACTTTTTAGGACTGCTATTCTGGTACCCCTGTCCTGTAATTCAAAAATTCTCCTAATTGCCTAATGCGTAACTGATAATTTTTAGCTTATATGACATCATTCATTTTCATATGCTCTTTCGCCAATTTCATGTTGCCAATATGTGTATGGCATGAAAATCGACATGTGCCGGAGGGCTCATTCTCTCTCTAGCACGGCCTCGGATAAGAAGTTAATAATGTAAGCTTACGCTGCTAAAAAAATGCTCTCGGGCACCATCCTATCCCTTTATGTACGTACTTTGTAATCGTACGCTTATAATTTAAAGTTTAATAAACTAATATCGTAAAGAATCTTTTCAGAGCATTTAATTCTACAGCCTACTGCCTTTTTTACGTTATTTTCAGTGGATGCATATTGAACCTGGATTATTTTTCACGCAATATACTTTTAAATACGTAGTTTTCCGACACCATAGGAGCAAATCGTCAATTTTCCATACTAAGCTCTACAAGTGATTTGTTGTATGTTCAGAAAGTATTACGTCTTACCACTACGAGAAGAGAAAGATGACTTCCTTCTGCTTTCGTAAAGGTAGCACAGGACGTCCTTTTGCGACAGATGAAGAAAGTTTGAACTATTCGAAATACGCCTGGTTAGCTTCACTTTATAGTGCATGCATTTAAGAAGTCTCTTTCCTTGGTAAAATGAGACAATATTCAGAAATTCGTATTTCTTGACATTCTAAACGTGTTCTAAAAAATCTCGCTTATATTCAAACTTTAAAAATAACTTGGGCGTTAACAGGTTAAGTTGATGCTTAGAAATAGATTTACTCAAGGCTGTTCAGATTGAGTACACCTATTATTCACAAAATCAGACTTTTTAAAATAAATTAGTTTTAATTTAACATCTGTGTATTCATAAATAACTATGTTATACATACACGGTATGGAAATGGCAAGGAACTGCTACATCTTGGATCACTCTTGTAATGAGTGGTGATTTAATTTTCTTTATTAAGTGAGCATGAAGCATTCGTATTTGTTGATAATGAGAATTCATTGAAAATTATCCCAATGAGATTTCATACTTGCTTAACTTAAAAAACTGAGTATTTCTCTTGAAGTGGAACCTTATATTTTCCAAAACGTCAGTCAAGGCTCACTGTGGAGACGCGAAAAGTTTTTGGTTTACGTCTGTCTGTTTGTCTATCCCGCGATAACTGCCATAAAAAACGCCCGATAAGGTTGAATTTTGGTGGGTATGTTGGTGAGGTACCCGGAATTATCTGTATAGTGTTTAGTTACATTTGTTCATTCCTTCGAAAAATATAGAGCATTTCTTTTTAGTCATAATGCTTTCTTATGGGAATGCAGACGATTTTCAAATTTCATTTTTAACTGAAATGAAAATCGCATATTTGAATAATGGATAATATTTGAATAATTGATTTAAACGTAAAATTATGGATGCAAAATTGTCGATATGGAGGTTTTAAATATATCCAATAGCTTTGAAAATTTGCCAATACATTTATTAGAATTTAGAAATTAGTTTTTTGGAAAAATTTTTGTATATGTTCGGGAAATATAAAACATTTTATTTTCATATTTTTTACAGATTTCAAAATGCATTTCTGTATATTTTGCTCTTTAATTTATTAGTAGCTTAGCAAACATATTTCAAAGAATATCAAAATAATAAAATTCAAGTAACGCGCACTATTTTGCTGTAATATTTTATTATCAAAAGAAAGGACCATGGATCTCTACAGAACAAAACAATTTATTGGACGACACACTGCAACACAAAACAATTAGTTTAAACATATAATTCTTCTTAATCACACAGCGATATCTTTGCTTATCGTATCACACAGAAATAACTTTTTATACTTCTCCGTACATCTCTCCAATCTAACGGTCGCTCGCAGACTGAGTGTGTGTGGGTGGGAGGGAAAAGCAGGCAGTGCGCAGATATGATTGCGCACATAAAAATGTTTCGCTCGCTCACTCCAACACACCCCTCCTGCGAGAGATACATTTTTTTTTCTTTAAACAGTTCAAAAATACACAAATACATATACATACAAAAATTACATAAAATTACACACAAATTACATACAATAATTACACATATCATAATAATGAAATATTTTCCATAGAATAAATCAATTTATCCTCATTTACAGCTTTAGTAAGGAAATCTGAAATAATATGTTCACTTTGAACATATATTCACTTTGAACATATTCCAATGAAATAATACCTTCTGACAACAAATCTCTTACAAAATGAAATCTCAAGTTCATATGTCTAGATTTATTTGATGATCTTGTACATTTTATCCATTGTATTGCTGCTTGGCTATCACTACTTAAAATTATGGCATCCTTTATAAATTGTTTACAATTTAACTCAGATAATAAATTTACAGTCCATATTATATCCTTACAAATTTCTGAAATAGAAAACAATTCTGCTTCACAAGTAGAAAGACTAACACTTTTTTGTTTACGACATTTCCAAGATATTAATGACTTTCCTAATAAGACAACTCCCCCTGAAAAAGACTTTCCATTTTCTCCATTTCCCCAACTAGCGTCTGAACTACTATTTAAATACCCAAATTCGTTGTTGTAAAATATTTTTTTATCTTTTGTGCCTTTTAAATACCTTAATACTCTTTTAGCCAAAATGTAATGTCTTTTTTCTGGTTTGTGATTAAATTGAGACAAATAAGTCGTGACAAATGATATATCAGGACGTGTTCTATTAGCTAAATATAAAAGTTCACCAATAATTTCCTGATACTTAGTCATGTCAAACAATTCATTTGTTGGAGGGAAACTTTTATCTTCACCTTTAACAATAGGTGTTTTCATAGATTTACAATTTTCTAAATTATGTTTTTCCAACAATGATTCAATATATTCAACTTGTGACAAACTGATACCTTTATCATATTTTTCAATTTCCATACCTAAAAATTTAGAGTTCTTATTTTCATACAATTCAAATACATTTTTAATTTTAGAAACAATATTTTCATACATTGTTTGATTATTACAAAAAATAGCTAAACATCAACATACATACATATTATAAAAATGTTATCATTCTCAACTTTAATAAACATACAGTTATCAGAACCTAACTGATTTAATCCAATATTACAGAGTACTTCTTTAATTTTAAAATACCAGTTTCTACCGGATTGGGGTAATCCGTAAATACTCTTTTTCAATTTACAAACTTTATTAACTCCTATTAAATTTTCGTAACCAGGTGGTGGTGTCATATATAATGTTTCTTGCAAGTCACTATACAAATATGCTGTTTTAACATCAAAAAATTTAACAATCAAATTTAATTTAGCTGCAAGTGCAATTAGTAATCTAAATGACTCGATATTTACAACAGGTGAATATGACTCAGAATAATCTTTATTTTTAATCTGATTAAATCCAGCTGCTACCAATCTTGCTTTGTATTTTATTTCCTTATTATCGCCCTCTTTTAAAGCATATACCCATTTACTTTTAATCAATTTTGTTTTTTCTGGCATATCTACAATTTCCCAAACATTATGCTTAATTAAAGAATCCAATTCACTTTTCATAGCTTTTTCCCAATCATGTGAATTCACACTATTTATTGCCTCTAAATAATTACTTGGGACATTATCAGTTAAATTAGCTGAGGAATATTTATTTTTCAATCTTTCTGACCTTCGAACTTCAATATTTTCATTTCGGGTTTTCATTTTGTTCTTATTTCCTTCCCCCGCTCCGGTCAAATTGTCGCCGTCATGTCTACCTGGAGATAAATTAAGCTCTGTTGATGGGATTGCGCAACTGTTATTTATTTCTGTTGCGTCAGAAATCTCTAAATTGATAATTTTATTCCTTTCACTTTCATTAATTTCATTTTCCCCCTGAAAATTTTTATTTATTAGCGATTCAATATCCCGACACTCGGAAAATTTACATAATCCAAAATATTTACTCCCTTTTATCATTTCATTGAATTTAACAGAACGCTCTTCAATTATTTTCTTATTTTTCACATCATAAATACGATATCCTATCCTATCTCTCGCATAACCTAACATAATTCCTTTTCTTCCGGGTACATCGAATTTATTTCTCATTGTTTTAGGAATATGAAAGTAAGCTAAACAGCCAAATTTTCTCACATAGTTTAAATTGGGCTTTTTACCTGTCCAAATTTCTAAGGGGATTTTTTCTTTTCCTTTACGCGGCGTTATATTAGATATTTGTGTACTACAATTAATAACTTCTGCCCAGAATTTGTTAGGAAGTTCACTTTCATATAACAAAGATCTAGCCCTATCTAATAGAACCCTGTTAGCTCTCTCGGCTTTTCCGTTGCTTTCGCTATTATATGGAATTGTTTTTTCATGAAATATACCTGAATTAGCAAGATAATTATCTAATTCTGTGTTTACAAATTCGAGTCCATTGTCACTTCTCACTTTTTTAATTCTTTTACCCATAAGATTTTCATATTTAGCTTTAAATTTATAAAATACATCAAATACTTCATCTTTACTTTTGAGGAAATAAGTAAAATACATTCCAGAAAAATCATCCACTAGTATCATAAAATATTTTGCCCCACCAAGTGATTCAGGCTTTATCGGGCCACACAAATCTACATGAAATAACTCCATTATATCAGAACTTTGGTCAATATCAATGTTCGGATGACTTTTCCTGGTTATCTTACTTATATCACATGTATCACATTTAAAATCAGACACATTTACATCTTTAAGATCAATATACTCTTTCATTTGTAACATATATTTTGAATTTAAGTGACACAATCTGTTATGCCAGAGTTCATAATTACTAGTACTTTTACGAGTAAAATTACACTGAGTATTACAGGCAGGTTCAAGTTTAATCTCTAATGCTAATCGATTATCATTCTTAAATGCTTTAAATAGAAAAGTATTATACTTATCAAAAATTAGCACACAGTTATGTTTAGAAATAATTTTACAACCCTTATCCATTAAACAAGTGACTGATAGTAAATTATATCTCAAATCTGGTACAAAGCTAACATCATTAATAGTTAAATGGATGGAATTATTTTTACTTACCGTATTACAGGATACTATACCTAAACCCTTCGAAATTAGTTTTGAATTTTTACCTGCTTGATATATATCCTTTTCTTCAGGAATTAG
Organism: Maratus michaelseni; assembly: GCA_963931845.1. NCBI lineage: Eukaryota > Metazoa > Arthropoda > Arachnida > Araneae > Salticidae > Maratus > Maratus michaelseni. The sequence continues at coordinate 79,770,833 of OZ007590.1, read as the reverse complement.
AGTCTTAAACCATAGTTTGTTATTACACATATGGGAACTTGCACCACTGTCCAACAACCATATATTGTCACACAGTTCATAGTTTTCAGGTGAAATAGTCAGTGCAGAATTTTTTCTGTCCTTAAATGAATAATTTACATCATAGTGCGTTTTTCTTCTTTGTCGATTTCCACTGGACTTGTCATTTCTAGAACTATTGTTCCTGTAAAAACAATCCTTTGCAACGTGATTCGGACGTCTACAAATGTAACACAGTCTTGGACTTTTGTTTTTCTTAGAGTAAAATACTTCAGCGGCGGTCCCTTCAGAACGCGGAGTATTCGTTTGTTCTTCTTCCCGTAGAATTTCTAACACTTCATCCATAGATTTTTCACGCTGTGTCTTTAAAATGTCCCTTACTTTTGAAAACTTTCCTTTCAGCCCACGTACCGTGTAGAACACTAATTCTCGATCTGTTACAGTCAATCCAAGCGTTTGACATTTAGTGGCAATTCCCCGGGCTCTGGCGATATAATCATTTGCTGATTCATTTGATTTCATATCTAAGTTCTTTAATTCATTACCCGCGTCAATCCTTCTGTCTTCTGCTTGACCGGTGAAAGTAGATTTTATTTTTTCCCATAAAATTTTCGCATTTTCTTCTGCTGCAAACTGTAATGCCTGTTCATTCGACAATGACAATTTAATATAGGCTACGGCGTCATTATTTTTCTGGTCCCATTCGATGGAATCTTTTTCACTTAGATCTGTAGCTTTAATTTCAGATATGACATTGTCCAATCTTTTTAGACTTAAAGCTGCTTTAAGTTTTAGGCTCCATATAAAGTAATTGGTTCCATTTAATTCAGGTACGTTTAATTTGTCCATGTTTATCTTAACACAATCACTTTCGGTTTCAAAATTCAACAACCACTGTTCTTGCTACCATTTGTTGTTCTGTTATTAATATAACTCACGAAGTAAACCATGGATCTCTACAGAACAAAACAATTTATTGGACGACACACTGCAACACAAAACAATTAGTTTAAACATATAATTCTTCTTAATCACACAGCGATATCTTTGCTTATCGTATCACACAGAAATAACTTTTCATACTTCTCCGTACATCTCTCCAATCTAACGGCCGCTCGCAGACTGAGTGTGTGTGGGTGGGAGGGAAAAGCAGACAGTGCGCAGATATGATTGCGCACATAAAAATGTTTCGCTCGCTCACTCCAACAAAAATAAATTATTTTCAGGTGATTTTAGTATTCTATTGACATAAAGGAGAATTTATTTTGATACAAGTTACCGTTTAACTACTACAGAATGATTACTAAAATATTTTTTCCAAATGAAACTTACAAAAAAATTGAACATGTAATTTGGATTCAAGTCTCGTAGTATGAGTTTACATTTGTATATGTATATTTCGTACATGGCATATTATTCATTTTCTGGAACAGATGTGGAGTGGATGTTTCGTCGTTGAAAAGTTAATATAATTTTATAAATAGGATAAAATCACCCGTACAAGGAGGTGGTTAATCTAAAGAAATTAGAGTAGAAAACGATCCTGAAATATTACAATTATACTGGAAATTGAGAACATAAAATCTATCAAAAATAGCGCCAAATGACGTTTGCTATTTAGTGAATTGGCAGTGATGAGCACGATTACGAACGATTACCCAATACGTTTAAAAGTTTCGAAATAGGCCTATTTTGGGGAGATTTAGATCAAGATGTACTTAGATAAAATTAATATTATAGAATGACCATCAAAACTGTTTTTCCGAGACGAAAATTGTAATAACACTAGTTTTCTAAAATAGATATAAATGAAACATAGTAGATTCAGTTTACATTTCCATAAGTTGCTTTTGTACATGAGATATTATTAAACTTATCCATCAGATGCAGGTGTTTCGTAGTTGGCAGGTAAGTAAATATTGCTATTTGGGTATTAGGATAACATGAAATAATTTTCGAAATTGTTGCTTATCCTAATAAAACCACTATGTAGAAAGAAATCCAAGACATACTAGAATCATTCACACAATCAATAGGAAATCACGAATATAAATTTAATAAGATTACAGGGGGTTCAGGGTGCAGAGCCCCTTGAAGAAATGTATTTTTTATCTAAAAAAATACAAGAATAAGAAGTTCATAAGAAAGTCAGAATATTATTGCATAAACCGTGTTTAATTTAACGTTTTAATTTCTGAAACCTTCGAATTATTTTATATGCCTATAAATATATATGTAATTAAAAAAAATAATTTGCGGATTGTAAGATGTTAAATATTATGAAAAGTGAGATTAAAAAACAATGACTTTCAGAGCTGACGTTGAGGCTCCCGATCTGCAGATTTACTAGTATAGATTTTGTTCTCTGAATAAAACTTATTGTTGGTAATATACCCTCTCTAATTACTATTACGTAGTTACGACATTAGATATCAGCACCACACAAGCTTATGACAGTGAGTTTTCAAAGAACAAGAACAGGAGTATTATAAACCGGTGATTTGCGAAATAAATCACTTAAAAGGAAAGGCTGCAATGGGGAGGCATTCAACATTTTTTCGACAGTTGGTGCTTGGCTCTTCTTTAATTTAGATGTGACAGTATTGTTCGAACGATTGCTGTAAAAGATGTAATTGCAAAGAACTTAAGTTTTTTTATTGGTCGATTTGTCTAATTGCCAAGATATGTTTTTTTTTTTTAATAAAAATTATTCAAGCTTTCATTTGTTGTGTACATAGTTATTTCATGTAAATAAATTGTGTCGTCAATATAGTTTAAAAGTAATAAAATGTTCCTTTTATTTACGACAAATACACACCCTTCTATATAATTAACATTTAAAAAATATTAACTCAGATACTTCCATCCTATAACAGCAGAATAAATTATATTTATTATTCATTTTAATATAATAATGATTATAAATTATTTGTAGTTAATATGTAAATAAATACTACGCAGAGCCTTTAATGTCACTTAAAAATAATTTAATGTTATATTATAATCGGAATAAGTAAAAATTTCACTTAAACAGACTTTAATAATAAAAAAAATATATATCACTATATTTTTCTTATTGAAAGGTATAGATTAATCTAATTACCATTGCAAATATTCTTTTTCCGCATGAAATGTTTTAAACAGTACTAGATATTTGTTTCTGAGTTAAATTTGATTTTAGTAGAAAAAAAAATGAAAGAAAAATCTTGCGTCGAGCATATATTATGAATCACTTTTAAACATTTCCGGAATACTGTAATAGAACTTCACCGTTTAATAAGATGAATGTAGATAGCTTAAGTAAACAGTATAGGAAACGCATAATAACTGAAAACGTACTTTCAGAAATAATCATACATAGACTAGAATATATACAGTTTTTTTACGTAGCCCTGTATATGAATTTATTTATAATCTATAAAACATTTCTTGGTATGCTAAATATAGTTCAGTTGGAAAATGCAAAACTCAATTAAAAAACACTCTTAAGCAATTCACGCTCATACACAGTAATGCTTACGAATTCTTTTATCCAGCCCTGTATATGATCTACCGAATTTATACACACCTTGTAATACCCTAAAATGTATTTAAACTTAAAAACGCATACCAAAACTCAAAACTTAAAACGCGCTTTTAGCGTTTATCGCTTATAGACAGTAATGTAACCGAATTCACGTCACCCTGTAACTTAATGATAAATGCTTTGCCTTCGATATTCTACAACAATCATGATTTAGTGCACCTCAGAAATGCTTATCAATTTTATTATGCTTGAAATCGTATAACATCATTAAAGTACACCGCAACGATTTTCACCATAGACCATAATGTAACGGAATTCTTTTGAGAGCCCTGTAAACGAATTAAAAATTCGACACACTCCATTTTCAGTAGGCAACATCATGCCATAGGAGACATCCATAACATATATGAATTAAATGGAAATCCAAGTATATTTACGAAAGTTAGAGCACGGACAGTCAAACTGAATTTTTACTTAGTTTTCAACTACGCTGAAAAAAAATGCTCATTTTACAGTATAATACTGGCATCACAGCAATTTTACGGTATAATACTGGCAGCTGGGGTGCCAGTATTATACTGTAAAATCGAGATTTTTTTTTTTCAGTGTATGTTGGAAAGTATTGAAAAGAAAAAGAAAAATTAGATATCATGTTTAAAAGAGTATGCAAAATCAGAGAAATCCGTACAATCATGTTTTTTTTTGTTGTTTTGCATAAACAATCAGAGGAAATAAATAAAATTATACACACTCACTTGAAAAAGTAACTTACAGCGCAAAGCATTTTTCGGAAAAAGGTATCTATCTATTTTGAAATTATTGAGAAATCACTATTTACATTCCTGCGACTTACATAAATTACCAGGGGAAATAAAGCGAGTTATGTATTGTTGTTTTCAAAAGTAATTGAAAAGAAAAGCATTTCTTGAAAAGGATCTTTTGAATTTAAATTGTATTTTCTATGTTGAATATTTTAATTTAGAAAGTTATCCGTGCATGGGAGTATATTTTTGTTTGTATTTTCACAGAAGTATGATACCTAATTTTTTTTTCTCTTTTTCTTTCATTTTACTTGTAAATCAAATTTAACTCAGAAACAAATATTTATTACTGTTCTAAATATTTCATAGGGAAAACAATAATTTGAATAATACTTAGATTAATCTACGCATTTTTTATTACGAGAAAAATATATTTGATAACATATTTGTTTAAATTTTTTAAACATTATATTTAAGTGAAACCTGTAATTATCCTGATTATAATATAACATTAAATTATTTTTATGTAATATTAAATTATTTTTTTATGTAATAATAAATTATTTATTATGTAATATTAAAGGATTTAAATTAATATTTTTATTTATACATCAAATAATATTTATACATCATTTATGATGGGCTTTTTTAAATATTTGATTTCAACCAAAAACGCAAAATAATTTTTTCCCATAAATTACATGGATATTGCACTTTATCTACAATGAACTTGTGTAAAATATATGAGCAATATCGGTTCGTCATGTATGGTTTCAATCAAAAAAGTAAAATAATGTGTTTGTTCTTAGAACCTGCCCTTGATGAGGTTCGGCCCCGGCATGAATATTTCCTTGCCATCGATAGTGATCTTGTGTGTAACATTTGTAGAAAATTGGTTCGACATAAGCGATGCTAAAATCAATTGCAAGATTTGACCCCGACAAATTTATATACAGAAAGATAGACAATAAACAAAGTTTAAACAAAAGCGTGTAAAAGCAGTCGAACTATCCAAAATCGTTTTACATACGAGATATAATAAAGTAAACAAACACATATCCCCTAACATAAATCAAGCTACAAGTAAGAGAAATAAACATGTAAGTATCACACTTTGTATTTATACCTGCAGAAACTGTAGACATGAATAATAACAATATTAATTACATTTTTCCATGTGTAGAAGTTTATAATCTTTGTTTTTTTGTTTGTTTACTTTTATAGGACCAACAATCCTTAATCTTATTTATTGCTTCTCACACATCACTATTGTCTTTCTTTCGAAATTTAGCTTATCTTCTCAAAATTTTACCCTTCTGAATGCTTCTTATGCATTTCGCGTACACTCTTTTAATACATTACTAATTTCGTCTAACTTCCTTTTCATTACAAATAATTCCTGCTTTAGTGTTATTTCGTGCTAAGTCTTTTCTTGCAAAATAATTATTCTCCACAATCAAGAACTTCCCGGTCGATATCTACATATCGCAACTTATATTTAAAGTAACACAACTAGAAAAATGAAGTATTTCAGAAAAGGCAAAAAACGTTTTCAGTCTTTGAATACAAATAGTTTTATTTAAAATGGATCGAGAAATATTACAATTTTTTTTTATCTAGAGTCAAAAACAGCTTATTTACAAACAGCTTATGAACCACATTGCAATCAATGATCTGAAGATTTGTAGACAGATGTTGTAATGTGTCAAAAGCAAAAAAATGGTAAAACTGTTCCTAATTCAGTCATTTTTAATGATATTTAAATGTCCGTTTAGTGGCAAGTGGGAAAATATGTTACTGGTTCACTCATATTAATGTTCCAAAAATCTCATTTTTTGGGTTGTGTCACTTCAGAAATAAGAGTGCGATATTCATCGCAAATTATGTGACGTGCTTTTTCTAGAGGCTAGAAAATACCACTTAAACATCAATTAATAAAAAATAAAAAAATAAAAATATACTGAACTACCAATGAAATGTGAAGATACTCTCACATTTTGCATTACATATAATAGAATTTATATATTTTATAATTGATTTTAGTCCTTCATTAATAACAGGTGAAAATTTTTTAACACGAATTTGTATGAGTATTGCGCCATTACATTTGTTTGGTGATTTTGATACACGCAAAAGTTTGTAATTATGAATATAAAGTAGTTAGTTGGAATGGCTCTGGTTCTTGCACCAATTCTTTTTTAAGGTATCCCTTCGGTTGCTTTTTACACTGTCATTTAGACAGATTTCCTGAAAACTTGGGTGATTATAGTGAATAGCAGGGTGAAACGGTTCAACCAAAAGGTAAAAAATGGCGAAAAAAAGAACTTTTTTGTTCAAATGAGCGCCATTTTGTCAACAACTAACTTTTAAAACTAAAATTTGGCATAAGCTGCAGAGAATTTAATGTCTTTCATAATTTGTCATCGAATTTGTCCAGATGCTTGTGACCGGAGTAAATTGTCGCCGGACTGCAAGTTCAAAACGTGCACATGCATGTAATCCCCGTCGCATAAGGTATATTATTCATTCTGAATTTTTTTTTTTTTTTTGCACATAAACATTTAAATATATAAGTGAAATATGAATAAATATTGCGCAAAAAGTCCGAAGGTGGTATCTCTTTTCTTTGTAACGGAAAAAAAATCATAAAAATCACGTGAATTTTAGGTTAAAGAAGTAAAAAATGTAATAAGATTATGGTGTTGCTGTTGAACTTTTAAGTCGAGTTTTCTTTTAATATGTATATGTCTCTTCTTGACAAAATAAACGACACGTACAATTTTAAATGGCTTACGAATTTAAACGAGGTTTTCTTCTTCTTGAAACAATTTGAATTAAAGTTATTTCCAGCGTTAGGATTTTTAATTTTTTCTTTTTTTCTTACAGCACATAAACGTAAAAATTATCAAAACAGTACATATAATATATTAATTTTTATTCAATACTGCAGTGGGAGAAACTTGTGATCTAAAATAGTAGTTTTTGAAAATATTTCTTTGTTATATATCTTATAAGTATGTTTTACGCAATTTGTTACAAAAATACCTTTCAGCATAGTCTTTTCAAATCACATGTCTTGTAAACATAAGCTTTTTATTTCTTTATTCATGCATCTAATGTTTTCTAGTTTCGTATTTTATTCATGTCATGAGTACTCTTGGGAAATAGTCAATAAAATGTATCCGTGTAGAAGCATATTTTACACATTCTTCAGTAGAGCTGTTATTTGGCAGAGATAATGTTTTTATTTACATACGAACAACATAAAGCCACAAAATATTGTCGTAAAGATAGTTCTTTTGTTAGAATGAATGAAATTTAATTCAGTTTATTGAACTAAATGGACTACATTAAATTACATAAAGATTTATAATTTGGCAGTATAGTCTTGATGAACTTAAAATATTTATAAATAATCTAAATTCAATAGACAATAACATTAAATTCACTGTTGAAATTGAGCATAATAAAAGTCTTTCATTCTTTGATGTAATGTTAACCAGAACAAATGATTCTATCGACAGATCTGTTTACCGAAAAAGCATGGCTAACCAATCTACCATACCAAATAATGCATGTCATCCATTCATGTATAAAATTTCAGCCTACAGATTTTTCATTAGACAGGCCTTTTTAGTATGTACTGAGAATAAATTGAATAATGAATTAGATAATATTCGTAGAATTGCTTGTAATAATAGTTTTAAGGTACACCATATTAATAAATTAATCGTGGATATTGCCAATAATAAGAAACCTGAAAATAAATTTGATTCGCAAAAATATAAACTTTATACTCTTCAATATTATCCAAGCTTTTTTGAAAAAATAAATAAATACAGCCTTAAACGTTTCAATATCTGTTTAATAGCTAACCCCCCTCAGAAATTAAAGAATATTATTTGAAGTAAAATTGACCCAATTAATTTTGAGAATTATTTAGGAGTATATGAAATACTATTTATTAAACAAGATGGATAAAAGAATTACTATATTGGCATGACAAGCAGGAAATTTAGTTCAAGAAAAAAAGGAACATATAGCTGATATTAAGTATAATAGAAATACCACAGCCCTGGCAAGACTGTATCAAGAAGAAACCATCCAAATAAATTTCAATGAAAATAAAATAATTATCAATCCATTATAAGATAAACCATAGAGATTGTAACACGTAAAAATAATACAATATTCCATCAAAGTTATAGTAAAAACTAACTGAAGATAACAAACGCGAAAAAAAAAATACATATATATCAATCGTATTTTAACGTATTAGAGGGTGACATCATCTGTTAAAAAAAAACAACATGAGATAAAGAAAAATAAGTTGAGCATTTGAATTAAAATTTTGCTTTTTAATCTTAAATATAAAATAAATCCGTGCAGCAACTATGTTCCACTTTATCTTTATTGAACATTTTTCTTATAATCATTGTTGTGGTATTTTATTTTTGTGGTAACACTAATTGGAGGAAAACCTTTCATTTCATTTATGAAGACAATGCCGATTTAATTTTTAATTATTTGAAATTTTTTATCAAAATACGTGTTTTAACGAAATATGAGTGTACTATGTCAGAAGTCGCTTCAAAATTCTTTCATGTGGTATCTCATTTATTGTTCTGCGTTTTTTATTTGCTTAGAAAAAGGGATGTTGACAGCAGAAATAATATATAGGATTACATTTATTAGGGTACTTCTTGAAAATATTCACTCGTTCTATTTCCCTCAGAAAGATTTCCTACAATTTATTATAAAGATCTTTTACACGGGAGTCCTTTGAAATATTTTCTCATAGAAACATAAGCTTTTAATATCTCTACACACATACATAAGCTCTTCTAGTTTCCCATTTTATTCATGCGATATATACCCCCGAGAAATCGTTAATAAACGTAGAAACATATTTCATAAAATTCTTCTCTAAAGCTCTTTTTTCGTTGAGGGTAAAAAACACAAAAGAAAAATAATATTTACTTAAATATTAATAACGAGTGCTGTTAAAAAAAATTTTATGTCAAAAACTGTAAACTAAATTTCAGTTTAATAAATTAAATGCAATGAGTTTATGAATTATATAAACATATAGAAATGTCCTCAAAAATATACATTTTTTATTAACTTCTGTGATATTTTTTCTGTTTCAAGGTTTGACTGGGTCAGAGAAAAGGGCACATACATTGAATTTTCAAAGGGAGTAAATATGTTAACCTATTTAAGTCATTTTACCCACTAATGTATACCTGACATTACAAGATTTGATGCGCATAGAACCAAGTATGAAGAGGACTTTGTAATATATATCTGAGTTAGACTTCGCTATATTCGGCGTGCATATCTGAAACTTCATCAAATTAATTTCCTACACAATTTTAACAGGGCACTTGAATTCAATAATTAAAAAAATTAATTGAAAATATATTACGTTTTAGGGGATTGACAGATACCAACGCTAGCAATTTCTATTTGATTTCTTTTTTCAATAGTTATCTAAATACATTAACACATTGGTCATGACTTGATACATCCATAGCTGTGTACATTAGCGCAGAAAAAAAATGTTTCCCACTCTGCTATATCTCACCCATTTTTTTAAATAGAGGCAAAGAAAAATATGCTCCGGAATCCTTGTATCAAAGTCTAACACTTAAGAGAAAAATTGAATTTCGAATTTTTTGTATATATTTTTTAGTTTTAAATCTTTTAGTGGCTGCCATTTTGAAACAAGATGGCGGACCAAGCTGGCCAACGAACTGGGTCGAGATACTGGTGAGCCTAATACACACGCTTAATTTCCTGCAAATCGGTTTATAAATACGAGCGCTATCGTATGGTGAAGATCGTATATAACAGAATTTCATACTTATGACTTTGAAGATATATACAATAGTATTAATTTGGATGATTTACAGAGAAAAATTAGGGATTTTTTAAGGAGTTCAATATTACAAATATATGTTTTGAACAGTTCACTAATCTTTTTAATTTTGTAGAAAATTATTTATATGACGGTAAACTGGTTTACAAACAGATTAAACGTATTCCCATGGGGGGAGCTGCAGTTCCATCCTAGCTGATATTTATTTATATACATATGAAACAGATCTTACTTTAAATAAAAATGTAATATATTGCAGATACATAGATGATGTTCTATTAGCTGGGGCCTACCAATTCCTTGAAAATTTACAGCTTTAAACACTATCCAAACAGTTTAATCCTGAAAATTGCGTCAAATAATTTTAAATGTGTCGATTTTCTGGATGTAACTATAGACATATATAATGGTGAACTGGTAACAAGTATTTATGATAAGAGAAATTATTTTAATTTTGATTTCAAATGTGCATTTGTCTATTTTCAGAAATATTTACATAAACGGTTTATGCCGTATTGAGAAATTGTGCTCTAACTATGCAAATATTGCTAGGAGTATAGCTGAATTTTATTATATGGCGTTAACACAAGGTTATCCGATTCAGTTTTTGACCGATCTAACAAACAAATTTATAAGAAATAAATATTATAGTGACTAATTGATAGGAAAATGATCAATACGAGAGATGTTTTGTTGAAGTGATAATTGTGGGAGAGTCGGTGTAGTGGGTTATTTGCCGTGGTGAAAGTTGAGAACGTGTTGGTGTAGTCTGGCTATAGTTTGCTTCCTTTCGTTATGTCTGTTTCATTCATTTTCAGTCTGTACTTGTCAGGTATGGGGAGTGTTGCATGCGTAAAACTAGTTTAACCCAGCTGTGCAATGTCTCAAGCCATGCCACCTGAAACAGGTCGTTTTATTATTATTGGTGTTTTTATTTTTTCTGTAATTTGTTGTGTTCTATTGCTTTAAGTTTAAGTAGTTAGCTGTGATTTCTGGTTCTGTGTTAATGTAGTTTGTTTTGTATTCTTGTTTTGTATTTAAGTGGGTTATAGATTTTAGTTGGCTTTTGTGATATTGGTTCTGCATGTGTTTTTTAATTGGAGTTTATTATATATATATAAATCACGGAGGGTGGTGGTTTTTTAGGGTCTGGGAGTTATGAACGGTGGAAATATACCGAAAATTTCCGGAATTGCTTTCCTCCAAACGGCTGCAATAGGTAGCTTTTTACTTTTTGTAATAAAAGCTACCTAAAAAACTCTTGTGTTATCTGTCTGTTAACTGACGACAATCCATAAATGAATCCTCGAAATTTAGTACACGATTTGGAATATATGTGTACAGCCAAGAGAAAAGAAATAGGTTCGGCTTCTTGACGCAAAGCATGCACCGGACGCTGATGAGCCAGTCTTAGGCTGTTCGTTTTTTATATTTCCTCAAATTATATACATATATGAGTTTATTAGAGCATTTCTTAAAAATATTCTTTTATTATATTTTTTCACAGGAGCATTTTATCCGGTTTGAAAATATTGCTTTACTATACTTATCACAGAAGGATTTTATCCGATTTAACAAACAAACAAAAAAATCTTATACCCTCTTTGAAATAAGCTCTCTGAAATAACATCTCTTGTAAACATAAACTTTTTATTCCTCTGTTCATTTACGCCAGAATTTCTAGTTTCCTATCTTATTCATGCCATAAACACCCTCGAGAAATCTTTAATAAAATATGATCTTGTACAAGCATATTTCAACATACTTCAATAAAGCTCCATAAAGAAGTATTTTCCATAAAATAAATAAAACATTTTAGCTGGCATAAAAAACTAATAAATTTTGCTTTCAAAAATTCCTTATGTTAAAAACTGTAAAATGTATTTAAATTTATTGATTTAAATGAAATCAATTATGTAAAAATCAGTGTTGCTAACTTCAAGGATTTCCCCCTCTAGATTTAGGGGAAAATTTGTTTCTGGGATATTTTAGGGGGTTTCGATAGAGGGAAATAAAAGTCCATATATACGGTGCCAAAAGTAATACAAATTTTACTTTTTAATTATTTTTTTATGTTTTAGAGAGAGATTCAGTTTTTTTCGAGGAAAACTTAAATTGGTGTATGTAACTAAAGACAGTTTTAAGTATATCACTACGCATTCATAGTAAGTCATTTTTTATTGTAAATATATAATGTGTCTCTGACGTCATTGTAGGCGGAATGTCTGCCTGTAATGAACTGAGTGATCAATCCTATGGAACGGGTGCGCAACTCTAACACAAAAAATGCGCAGTAGGTAAAAAGTGAGACAGTTTAGAATCGTGCACGTTGCGTATTATCTTTAATTAATAAGAATTACGGTCACAAAAACTAAATTTCGGTCCATCTATATATATATACAGTAAAACCCGTTTAAGAAGTTCCCGCTTAAGAAGTTTTCCCGTTTAAGAAGTTTATATTTTCGATTCCCATTTTTTTCCTATTCTTACAATGTTAAAATAACCCGTTTAAAAAGTTTAGTTCCAAACTTTTTCCCGCTTAAGAAGTTTTTTCTCCCCTTAATTTTACTTTCAAAACACGTTTATTTCAGTCTTTTGAGGGATTTTCTCCCCCATTCTGTACTGGAAAAGCATTTCTCTATATTCTTCGCTATTCAAAAGGGCACATTTAAGATTGAAAAGGATTGTCGTCACCTTTATTTCACCTTTATATCAGTTTGTCTGATGAAATGTAGAGAGAGGGTAAGTCCGAGTCCTTTATGGCTGCAACAATAGTGACTGATAAGGGATTAAAGAGAAATGGTTTGCTCCTACTCAGGGGTAGTTCTTTAAGTTGACCAGTTGCTTTCTCTTAAAATAGAGTCTCTTTCACCCCTTTCCAGGAATGGAATGAACCAAAGCTATGTTTGGTTCATTCCAAACCAAAGCTGTGTTCAGTTTGGCTCATTCAATCTGTTTTTGAGTGAGTGTAAGCGTCAAATCTCTCTTGGAAAATTCACGAAAAAAATTCTTATTTATATTTTCCACTTCAAAATGTCGGACAAGGGAATTAAAAGAAAGACCTTGTCAATTGAAGACAAAATCAAAATTTTGAAAGAAGTTGATAGCAACCCAAACGTAACAAGAGTTGAAATTGCTAAGAGATTGAATATGCCGGTGACTACTCTGAATGGAATTGTAGCAAAACGCAATCTTATATTAAACGACTCCTCTGATAAATCTCGAAAAATTAAAAAAGTGAAAAAAGGAAAATATGAAGCTATGGAAGAAAAATTATTACTTTGGTTCAAGCAAGCTAGATCCGCCAATATTCCTATAAGTGGACCTATTCTTAGAGAAAAGGCTGAGGAAATTGCCAAAAAAAAATGGAGATTGAATTTGCACCTTCAAATGGCTGGATTGATAGAATGAAAAAAAGAGCTGGTTTAAGTTACAATTCTATAAAAGGTGAGAGTAAAAGCGTCGATCCACAAGCAATCGAAGAATGGAAACAAATCTTACCAGATTTGATAACTGGCTATCATCCTAAAGATGTCTTTAACATGGATGAGTGTGGGCTTTTCTATAATCTTTCACCGGATTAAACGTATGCATATAAAGGGGAAAATTGTCACGGAGGTAAAAAAAAATAAGAAACGACTTACAGTTTTATTGGGTGCAAACATGGACGGTTCCGAGAAATTGCCAATTTTGGTTGTTGGGAAATCCAAGAAACCCAGATGTTTTCAAAATGTGAAATCACTGCCTTGTGATTATGAAAATAACAAAACTTCGTGGATAACGATTACAATTTATGGAGCCTATTTGAAAAGAATAGATGTTAAAATGAGGAGAGCTAAACGGAACATTATCATCATTGTAGACAATTGCGCCGCCCATTCCAAAGACACTAGTAACTTTACTAACATAAAAGTGCATTTCCTACCACCGAACTCGACTTCGGTTTTGCAACCGATGTATCAGGGAGTTATTAAAGTGTTTAAGCAGCACAATAGAAAACGGCTTGTGAATTGGATGATTGAAAAACTGGACAATACTGGAGAGATAGGAAAAGTGAACGTTTTGCAATCTATTCATTTTATTTTATCTGCATGGGAGTTAATAACGCCATCTGCAATTGCCAATTGTTTCCAGAAAGCAGGATTTTTGGAAGGAGAATCAACAGAAGAATATGAATTGGACATTGAAGATGATTGGAAGACGTTACAAAGAAGGATGGATTTCACAGCATCGTTTGAAGAGTATGTGTCAGTAGATGACGAGATATTGCCATGCGAAATGCTTACAGTAGATGATATTTGTGAGGTTACAGAAGATGAAGAAATGAGTGACACTGAGGAAGAGCACGTGGAAATTCTTAGTTTTTCGGATGCTGTGAAAGGACTAGAAACATTTCGCCGTTTTATCGAAAGTGTTGAAAATGTGCCTGAGGAAATGTTTAAAAACTTAAAACAACTGGACTGTTATCAACTAAAAATTGCCGAGAAAAAACATAAACAAAAATCTATAACCGATTTTTTCTGTAAAAGCATATCAAATGATGCTTAAAGAAAAATGTCCCTTCTCTGTCTTCAAACATTGGATTAAATAAAGAGTTTCTAAGGTAATTATGCATTTTTACTTGATTGACAGATTTTTTGAAATGTGCAAATCAGTTTAAATTTCTTAAGTAAAACTCAACTTTATATAAATTTATGTATTATTTTAACAATGTAAAAGACCTCTCCTGACTATGAAAACTTAAACTAATGATTGTTTCAAACATTCTTAATTTCCCGTTTAAGAAGTTTTCCCGTTTAAGACGTTTTTGCCTTCCATTCCCTTGGAAAACGTCTTAAGCGGGTTTTACTGTATATATAGACTAAAATCTTTAACTTAAGACTAAAATCTAATAAACTGATGAAATAGTTTTCTGTCATGAACTGTTGAATAATTGACCTTTGTATTTTAAATACATAGCTGTTGTATGGTTGGTTGGAAAGTGTGATTCCGCACCTACATAGAAATCCAGTTAGATATTTGCATTTATTTAACTTATATTTATTTTCCTCACAAAGAAAATATAATACCTTTTTCACATTTGGCATTTTATATAAACAAACTTTTTCTTCGAAAAGGAAGTTACTTTGGAGAATATAGCTATATGGTTATGGCAGCGTTTCATATATTATATCAATAGTGTGGGTGGTTCTACTGATTTTTAGGGGATTCTCATCTAAATCAAGGGTATTTGAGTAGGTGTTTAGGGGGAAATGATTGGTAAAAGTTGGAAACATCTATGAAAAAACTGGAAACTTAGTTACTAAGTTAAATGGTAAATAGAAACTAAGTTAAATAGAAACTAAGTTAAATGGTAAACACTATTTCTTAGTAATTTTTGGGGCATAAAAAATACAAAAAATATTAAACATACCTTATTGCTTTATCAGGAAATAACACGGCGACAGGTTAACAAAAACGGTATCTTTTCTACATAATTCGGCAATATAACATTCGAAAATATTTTCCTAAAACATTACGCTTAAATTCGTACAACTTACAAATATACAGTACATTTTCCATTGATGCGTACGGGCTTAACATTTTTAATGACGTTTTTCTCGATACAAGGTTTTTGTAAATGGCTGTCACCTCCGCCAATTTAAATAGAATCGACTTAACATTTAAAAGTCTTATATACATGTAATTATCTTCAGTTAAGCGTACGGATTATCCTTTATATCGATTTTTGTCTAGGGAGAATACAATTTTCCTAGTGATTTTCCGATGTGTTTCTTTTGACATCTTTGTTTAACATTTATTATTAAACATTTTTTTCTAATAATTGTTATTTTTAAAACGCTTATCTGAAACTAAATATAGATTAAAACCCTTTGAGATATTGAATTTCTGATTGTATGGCTTCAATTAAGTGTTTTAAAATTTCCAAAGAACCAAAAGTAGAACTGTATGCATCGGATAGGCTGCTGATGGTTTAGGACATCAGAGCGTAGCTAATATGCACAACCTCCCTCCACAACCATACATATAGAAAATGAAACATACCGAGACGAACATAGAGCTCGAAGCCGCAGCGGTCGTCCGAAGATCTCAGAGCCGAACCTTTCCCTTTTCAGTGCATTAAATTTGTGGGATTTACAGTTTAATTTTTTCCGAAATTGAAATCAGCTTTTAAAGAACCCGGTCAAATATCGGGAAAGAGCATGGGGACGTTGGGACGTTGCGCGTCGCCTTCTCTGCAAATTCGGCGGTCTCTCAACCCGTTCACCCCCGACCGCCACCCAAGAGCAATGAGGAACTCGAGGCCACAGCGGCCGTCCGAGAGCCCCAAGCCCATGCATAATGCTAAATATAAAATAACTATTACAAATAAAATAAATAATACAGCAATAACAGGAGATGTTAAGAAATATATTATACGAACCCAAACATTGCAAAATCTACTAAACTGAATATTGCCACAAATGATAAAACCAGAAAAACTGACCGCACCATCTGGTGTGTATTAATGGAAATAAAAACATAAATGGGAAATATATTAGAAATAAAAGGAATTAAAATAGAAATTAATATAGAAAAAAATAATAAGAAGGGAAAAGAAAAGAAGTATTTGAGAATTTTATACGGAGTAAAATGACAAAAATCAAACATTAACCATTAACCTTTGTAATAAGTAAGAATTTTTTTTAGGATATGTAGAAAAGATTGCTTTATTAAAAAAAAAAAGTTTAATATTTATTAGTTTATCATTGTAATCAGTGCAAAGTCTATTGCTCCTATAAATAAAGTTCAAAATAATGTTTAAAAAACAGATTTGTGTAAATTAAGAGTAAATTTGCAATTTTTATGATAGAAAAATTAAAATCTTTTCTTTTATCATATATATTTGTTAATAATTTATTATCAACAATATTAATACCTCTATTAAGAAAATTACCCTTAATATTAGAATGTCTAGTAAGATAAAGATAATCGGGATAAAGGTCAATAATAGGCTTATTTCTGGAATCAATACGAAAAATACCCAGATCATCAAAATAGCTTAAATAGAAAGCCTTTCAAATGTCAAAATTTAATTCATAAAAATGCAAATAAATATTTGCCGGTGCATTACTGACAGGGCCTCGTTGAGGAAGAATTCAGATTTGATTACAATTGAGTTCCAAGCTGAATGTAATTTTCTTGAATAATCATTATTTTAAAGGACAAAATTATTTCTTGTAAAGTTATAATGAAATTTTCTCATACCATAAAACTTAACCAGCAATTTATCAAAATCACAAATATCACTTGAATTAAAAATATCTTTAAAACAATAATAATGAATTGAGTACATTTTTGTGTTGTTTAAGTTTAGAATTTTATTACTGTTATTGATAATAAATGAATTTTTTTACTTAATTGATATAATGTTGTAATAATTTATCCAAAATTATTACATATTATTATTATTTTTTATTATATTAGAAAAGTCTTCCCAGTTATTTTTCCTCTTTTCTACTTTCCCCAAGAATTTTCATGAGCAAACAACTTTGAACATCCAAAAGTTTTATTTACGTAATTTGATCAAGAACGCTTACTTAATATTTTTCAAGCTAAATTTTTTTTTTAACAATAATGACAAAAAATGTAAAGTTTTTCAAGTTATTTTTGAAAGAAAAAAAAAGTCAATGTGAAATCTAGCAAAAAACTTTTGATAGCAACTATTTTAAAGAAAATAAGGACCTAATAATCTTTTTCCAATTATTAGAATTATGGTTGAATGAACTTTGTTATGAAAAACGAATATTTTCCCTTCAAAATATAAATAATGTTAAAAAAAAATCAGAAATTGAAGTGAACATAAGAATGTAGTTTTTGGTTATTTAGAAAAATAAACAATTTAAATTTACATGCATATTTTTCAGAATGAAAAAGCTTGTTAAATGCAGTTTAGAAGGAGGTGGTAGTTAAGCAATGATTTTTGCCCCTTTACTCCCCAACAGGGTTGTTTTTTTCCTTATTTTCTAAAATGTTTTGATTGTGTTAATATAACGAGGGGATCCAACCAGGGCTTCCCAGATTACAGAATATAGGTGAAAACCATTTTTTTTTAAAAATTGAAAACGCTAACAGATTGTTCACAGTTAATATATTTTTGTAGATTGCCTTTTAATAAAATCAAAAAGTATTTTTATGTGGAAAATATCAATTATTCTAGCTACTTTTTCATAAAGGTACTCTATGGTCGAACAAGTTTTGAGATTTTGCGTGCGATCGTGGTGACATGAATTTTAATATTTGTGCGTGAACGAGCTATCTATTCTGCATTTCTTTAAGTTTCGCAAAGTATGCCTGAATCTTTGGAAATCTGATTGTCACGGTTATTTCTTGTAATGAAACGTTAATTAGGTATCTGAGGTTGTGTAGTTGCTATAGGAATAGTGCGGTAGGAATTGGAATCGATGGATTTAGAACGCATCCTGCCTTGAAGCTACTTTAGTTCTGGATTGTGAGCATCAAGTTCTAAACGTGTCGCGTTCAAGCGGAGTTTCCCTTCAGCTGTTGTTGGATAGAAACTACGGCTGGTGAGTTTCACCTGCGTGGTAAGAAGTTAAACTTCGCATTACAAATAAATGATCATTGGGATCCACGAAGTTCCAGTTTATAGTGATATTGCAGCGTGTTTAGTGACATTTTATAGTGAGTTAAAATGACGTATCTTAGGCTCCTGCGTAACGAACAGCGATCGCATTTTGATCTGAGCTATTTGAGCGAGGCCTTTTTGATTTGAGCTAAGCCATTTTGATAAGTGCTTTGAATTTAATAAGCCTTTTAGGAAAAGGATTCCTGATTTTGAACTTTTTTTGACCGCCTTTAGTTAAATCTACTCGCTCCATTGTCTAATCCATTATTACTGCTTTAAATAAACTTTTGTGTGTTTGTTAATATCTGTGTCATGGCTCTTTTTGAAGTGAACAGCTCCGAAGGGTATGTCACAATGCATTCCGAAAAAGCTTTTTAATTTATTAAAAGCCATACTTTCGTATCATACGCGCCAGGAGTAAATAGTCGAATAAATCGACAAAAATTTTGCTTCTTACAGCAGCCTTTTTGATTCTGATAATTTCAGGGGTTTAAGCGCGTACTTCGATTACATGTCTTTTAATTTTGCGTTTTATTAATATTCTTTTATTTATTTATTGATGAAGTTTTAATTTCGCTATGGAATATTAGCCCGAAACAAATACTGAACTATTTATATCGCTTTAAGTGCGAACGGGTTAATCTTTCGTAATCGGACTGAACGCGATAGAGATAGATTTTTAAAAATTCATGCTTTAAAATTATTTTAAAACCATACAAAATCAGTATATTGAGATACAATTTTCAAACAAATTGTATTTAAAAGATCATTTTTTTCGTTTCCGACGGTGCAAAAATTGAAATTGTGTTACGTTTAGAAGTTAAAAAATTGCAGTAAAACAGAAATTTATTGGTCAGGTTTTGCCACCGTCAATATGACGTCAGCGTTACTCACGGACATGTTTTTGCTTTATAATATAGATTTAGGATGTATATTTACTGCCTCTCAAATTTATTTCGATTCGCCGATTGCTTAAATTTGTAATACAAGATGAGAAACTTAGTTTTACCTAGTAAACTTTAATGTGTTTCAATTATATTAATTTGATTTATTTTCGTTAAGTGTTCATAACACCATCCTAATTTTATATAATGTTAATAAGTGAAAAATAAAGTAAAACAGATGCAGAAATTACGATGGTGTTATGAACATTTTCTATCGAAAAAAAATCGAAAGAATGCAATATAAATACATTTAAATCTGCTAAATAAACTTATGATTTTTAAAATATAATGACAAAAAATTAAAACATTTTAAAGAATTTTTTGAATAAAAAAAGACGATGGGAAATCTTGCAAAATAAACTTTTGATAGGAACTATTTAAAAGAAAATAAGGATTTATTCTGTTTCAATCATTAGATTTATGCTTGAATGAGCTTTGTTAAGAAAAATGTTTTTTTTTTGTGATTTCAGAATATAAATAACGTTAAAAAAAGAAAAAAAAGCAGAAATTGTAGTAAACATAAGAAAAGTAGTTTTTTGGCTATTTGAAAGAAAAAGTAATTTGAGTTTAAAAGGATTTTTTCAAAATGAAAAATATTGCTAAATACAGTTTAAAAATTATCTGAGCATTAACCTTTTAAATAATAAAAATGGAAAATAAATTGTAGCAAAATAAATAGACCAATCATTATATACATTTTCTTTTAATCTTTAAAGGTAATATTAAGAAAGTATGTTTTATTATTTCCGTTTAAATAATAATAATAATTATTTTTTATGAATAAAGATGTTTTTTCACTATTTATTTCGAATATTTCCAAACTGATGTTTTTAAATATAGAGTCTTCGGTGTTCGGTCCTTAGCAAATAGGTGAAGTTTTGTTGAATTTACAAAATTTAACTTATAAAATATAAGATGGACGAGATATAAAATCACGAGATTGAACGATTTATTATCCTGTGTATTTACTTTATTAACACTAAGATTCATTACACTGGTTTACAAATTTCAACATTTTTTATATACTTTTGATGAAACACCTATTTCCTTATTATCCTACCTCTAACTGATAAAAGGCGGTATTTGAAAAAAATCTATCACATCACATTTTTAAAGTTTTTACATTTTTCAATATTCACATGTTTAATTCTATAATATATCTATCACGTCACATTCAACCTACCCTCATTGACAACTATGATTCTATATTCTGTTTTCTTGTGTTTTTGTGAACTAAAGTATTTTGTTTTTGATAAAATGTCAAATTGAGTGTGTAAATTAAATTCTGATCGTTTTTGTTACGTTTATGGACAATTTATATTCGCAAAAACAGAAAGTCCGATATCGGAATGTCTTAAAACAGCATATTTGCATTATTTTGGAATCTCAGTGAGTAATCAAGACAAAAAGTGGTCCCACATGTTTTTTGTGAAAGCTGTAGGCTTACTCTTATATGCTGGGCTTCGGAAGAAAAAAAGTATCTTCAATTTGGATCACCAATGCTCTGGAGAGAATCTTCAAATCACGAAAATGACTTATTTTTGTTTGACAAAAACTGCAGGCTTTAATTAAAAAAATAAACATAAAATTCAATATCCTGACATTCCGTCAGTCTCAAAACCGATATCACATTCGGAAACTCTGCCACATCCCGTGTGCCCAGGTATGTCAAGTGTGAGTTTCCAAGATAGTCACGATCTGTTTATGGAGGATGAAAATGATGACGAGTTCGTAATCGAAAATGATAAAACGCCACATTTAATAAACCAAAATGAGTTGGACAACCTTGTGCGAGACTTGCAAGTATTTTGATATAAGGCAGAGATTCTTGCATCTCGTCTACAACAGTGGAACTTATTGACACCAAATACCAAAGTAACTTATTACCGAAATCGAAGTCAAATTTTCAGCAATTATTTCACCAAAAAGGATGATTTTTGTTTTTGCCATGATATTCCCGGACTTTTTAATGCTATGAACCAAAATTATGATCCAAATGAATGACGTTTAATTTACCGATTCATCTAAATATAGCTTGAAAGCTGTTATTACTTTGGTCATGCCGTAAACAGTAAAGAAACCTATCAAACAATGTCTCTTTTAATGATAATGATACAATATGAACAGCACAACCGGAAAATATGTGGCGATTTAAAAGTAGTTAGTATGTTACTGGGCTTATAGGGCGGGTATACCAAATATTCATGCTTTTTGTGCCTGTGAGATAGTCGAGCTAATGAACACCATTACATAAAAAAATATTGGCCTATCCGAAATGAATATACTCCAGGAAAAATGAATGTGAAATATACATCTTTAGTGGATCTGAAAAATATAATTTTGCCACCATTATACAATAAATTGGGTCTAATAAAAAATTTCGTCAAAGCCATAAATAAAAACAGTGCTGCTTTTAAATATTTACACAAAAATTTTCCAAGTATTTCAGACGTAAAATTAAAAGAGGGAATTTTTATCGGTCTACAGATACGTAAACTGATGCAAGATAAGGACTTTCAAAAACTTTTTTCTACTAATGAAAAAAATGCTTGGGATTCCTTTAAAACGGTCGTCCATGGATTCTTAGGAAATCCTAAAAATGGAAACCATGAAAAAAATATTGCTGTTTTATTAAAAAACTATCATGCAATGGATGTGAACATGTCTCTGAAGATACATTTCCTTCATTCACACCTGGATTTTTTTTTCCAGAAAACTTGGACGCCGTGAGTGACGAGCAGGGCAAGCGTTTTCACCAAGACCTTAAAATTTTTGAAGACAGACACAAAAGTTTTTGGGACGAAAGTATGTCAGGGGACTACTGCTGGTATATTATAAGAGAAACAGATCAAGAAAATTATACAAAAAAGAGTAAAATCAATCATTTCTAATTTTTCCTTTTTTATATTTCATGTTATTATTCAAGTATTTAATAAATATTTTTTAAAACTAGACGTGACAGATTTTTTATAATATTTTTCCCGTACTCAATACACCAGAATCTATGAAAAAATACACATTTCGGCGAAAGTATATAAACAGTGTAAACCAGTGTTATTAACATAACATTGCAGCCGGGTACAAAATACTCACGTTATGTATCCTAGGTTTAAACAGCAAAATTCTACCAAATACTAATATATAAAATATAATACTAATAAATTAAAAAACAATATTCATTACATTTTTTAAATACTGAGGGTAAAATAATACAGCGATACTTCGGTTAACGAGTTTCTTGGCTAACGAATATTTTTTTCCTGTTTTCTGACTCGATTAACGAATGGCTTATTGGAGGCAAGTCTTAATGTAACGCAGTTGATCAGTGTTTTAATTGTACGAGAAATCCCGTTTTGGTTAAATAAGAGTTCGGCTAACGCATGTAATTCTGGAACGAAGTATTTTTGTTAGCCCTGGTAAAATCACTGTAATTTTTAACGAAAAATGAAAACGACTTTAAGTGATTTTTTTATTAACAAAATACTTGCTTGCAAGTGCAAAATTTTCATGCAAACATAACTTTATTTATTTATTTATTTCCTGCCAATTTGCGTATTTTAGTGTGTGTGGTTTAACGTAGAGCGTTTTTCTAGCAACTCTTTATTGGTATTCGCATTCACTTGAAACCACAGTGTTTCCAGCATCACTCATGCTTGACGCTCACTAGATGATCCTAAGCTACAATTTTTGCTGTGTCGCTGTAAAAAATCTTAGCAAAATGCGATGAATATTTTCAAAACGTAGAGTAATTCTGTGTCCTTACACAACATATTCGACTAGATAATTTTAATGAAAAAGTAAAAAAAGAAACAAACATACCATTTTTGGTTCAAGGTGAAATTTATATGGAACCACCAGCGAAATGACACCTTTTCTGAGGAAAAAAAAAGAATTATCAAACTCAGAATGCCCGTTCAAAACTCACGCGTAAAAGTATGCATACAAATGAATTGTATATCCTTTATGTTTTTGTAAGTCGGTTCATAAAACTAAACTTTGTGACAACGGAGAAAATTTATACTAGAATTGTAGTAAGGTCGTCAGGAAAAGGAACCATGTATATAAAGCAGTATGATAAGTTTAATTCAAATCCGTTCGGCGGTTGTTGAGGATATAATGGTGGCACATAATTATTGACATAATGGTGATACATAAAGGCTGAAAACAGAATTTTTTTTAAGTCATTTAAAAAAATGGTATCTATAGATACATAAAAAATTATATTATTTGTGTAAAATACGTTTTCTCAGATGATATGCTATTGTTCCACTATTCAGTTCACTTTTCAATATAAGAAGCGAAAGCATTTTGTAGAAATTACTTAATATCACTTCGTAAAGATGAAATTTTTAACCATAGAGCTGTTGTTTGTTAAAAACAATTGCAGATGCGATAAATTTAAAGAAATAAGCTTAACAATTGTTTTGGTGAATCGATGATTTTTAGGTGCACCGTGATTGGAAAAAGAAGAACGGTTGAACGAAAAACTTCAGGAAATTTAATACAGGTGCTAACATTATTTCAACGTCATGGGGAGTAAGTTTCATAAAATGGCCTTCGAAAAGTGAACTAAACGATTAGAATCAAAATGTTTCATAGAATGGAAATGTTTCAAGCATTTATAGAGCAAAAGGAAAATAATGAACAAATATAAAATTTAATTTAAAAATAAAATGACTAAAAATAACACGATCGTTTTTCTTTTCGTTTTCATGTTTTTTAAACTTTAAAAGTATAACTTGCTATAATAATGAACACATTACTTGGTGAGAAATAATAAGTAATAGGTCATTATCCCATTACTACATAGTAATGCCTGTTCTAAATTTATGCTTATTAATACGAAGTAGGAGTAAGACTAATTTTTTATCAATTTAGATCAGTAAAAGTTAATTAGCTAATTTTCCCTTATATTAATTAAGAAATTACGGTTATTATATAACTATTATAAAAACAATTTAATTATTCATTTAAAAATTGATGTGCAACAATATGAAAAGAGGACAAGGCTTTAAATTGTACGTTACATGAATTACAAAACAACAACAACAAAATTGTATGATGCACAATTCATTAATGAACAAAAATTAATTAATAGTAATTAAAATTCGATACTCGCTAGAGGAATGCTTTCTTACGTTAATTACATAATTTGTAACATGAGGATATTTTATAGCTAATAAGTATAAAAAATACACATCTTTGAAAATCGATTACACCAAATGAACTTGAGTTTTGTTTAAATAGAAATATGCAAAAACTCTGAAAAAGTAAACTTAATTAGCGCTTTTTTCTGTTACACAAATATTTTACACGAAGTATTCTATTACACAAAGTAATATTTTTAAAATTTATTTATTAGAAAAAAAAAACGTATTTTTTTTTCGTAGTGTTATGTTATATCGTATGCTATATAATTCAGTAGACATGAAATTTCATAAATTATATCTTTATTAATTTCAATATATATATATATATATATATATATATATATATATATATATTTGTATAGGATTTACTTATTATTTGAATCAGTCGGACGTATAATAAAATTACAGCAGTTAAATTAATTTAAAAATGCAAAACATTTGTTCACTGCATATGTTATACAGTGATGCATCTATAATATATATCGTTTCATTAAATTCACATTAAATATTTTAATAAATTCATATTTTTTAAAACAGCAAAAACAAAAGTCCTGTTAGAATGTGCAGCGAAAAAGAAGAAGAAACAAGTAATTAAAAAAAAATAAAATAAAACCGATTTGTTCCGTGTTTCAACTTTGTTTGGAACTGTGTTTCTTGCCTTCGTTTTTTGTGGCAATACTGTGTTGTTATGCCCATTAGAGTCCTACACGGGTGGGGTTGTACCGACCAGAACCTGAAACTTTCATTTGAAGTCAACACGAAACTTGACACGAACCTACGCACTCCTATCCCATATTTTAGTGCATTAATCTCTATTTTAATGCAATTATTGAAAAATACCATGTGATTGTATGTCTAATACCATTTTTATCTCTTATGTAGAAAAATAAATACATACATAATCATTGATATTCAAATATATAAATTTTATCAATTTAAACTAGGTTATGGAATTCTTTCGAAATAACGAGTTACCAAACCCAACCCACAAAAGTCAAAATCCAGCCCGACCTCAACCTAAACCCGAAACAATTACAGTTAACCCGACACGCAACGAAAAAAAAATTCCAACCCCATCCGATTGAAACCGTGAATCGGGTCTGGTTCAGCTAATTTGGGTTACCCGACCTAACGGATGCAGGACTTTAAACTCCACATTAATTTTAAATCTCATTTTTCTCAATACCGTTTATTTTGTTGCGCAGTAGACTATGACATATTAGCATTTTTGAAGTGTCCCTGTAAAACACTATAAACGATACGTCAACTATTTTAAAAACGTAATGTATGGTGCATATAGTGTATCTTAACACCATATTGAAGTTTCGTGATGACTGGTCAATTTTTATGTAGGTGCTGTAAAGTAAAATATAAAAAAATAAAAAAACAGACAGACAGGCAAACATATTATTTTTTAGTCCTAATGATATTAGAACGGGATCGTCTGCAGTCTAAGACCATTTCAATAAATATCAAGGATGAAGAATCATGCGTCACGCATAGATTATGAAACACTCCCAACATTACCCATCTACTGCAACGGTACTTCACTGTTTAAAAAGGGGAAAGAAGATATAAAATTAAACAACTTAGAAAACTCATAGCACATTAGAAAACCAAGTTTCAGTAATTACTGGCCATAAATGGAAATCTAATTGAATTCTATTGTGTATTTCTGTACAGGTTCTATAGATTTGTATAGACACTAACTACATAGTATGCTAAAATTTAGCTTAGTTACAAAACGCATACACAGTCGAAAATTCAAACTTCGGCAATCTCCATCAATAGGCGGATATACACTGAAATAATTTTGTATAGCCCTGTGCAAAATCTACATATTTTTATACCCTCTCATATTAAACTAAAATTTAATTCAGAAAAAACGCACAACACATTTGAAAACGTACTTTTAGAAATTATCAACCATAGTCGAAATTTCACCTACGGAAATCTCCATCAATAGACAGGATATACACTGGAATAATTTTGTACAGCCCTGTGCAATATCTACATACTTTTATACCCTCTCATATTAAGCTAAAATTTAATTTAGAAAAAACGCATAACACAACTGAAAACGTACTTTTAGAAATTATCATCCATAGTCGAAATTTCACCTTCGGCAATCCACATCAATAGACGGATATACACTGGAATAATTTTGTATAGCCCTGTGTAATATTTACATATTTTTATACCCTCTCATAGTAAACTAAAATTTAATTCAGAAAAAACACCTAACACAACTGAAAGTACTTTTAGAAATTATCATCCATAGTCGAAATTTCACCTTCGGCAATCCCCATCAATAGACGGATATACACTGGAATAATTTTGTATAGCCCCGTGTAATATCTACATATTTTTATACCCTCTCATAGTAAACTAAAATTTAATTCAGAAAAAACGCATAACACAACTGAAAATGTACTTTTAGAAATTATTATCCATAGACGACAATATATCCGGTTCTTTGCGTAGCCCTGCATACGAATTTGCTTATATTCTACAAACATCTCTTAGTATAGTAAATATAGTTCAGCTGGAAATGCATAGCTCTATAATATACGCTCTTAAGTAATTCATGCTCATGCACAGTAATGCATACGAATTTTTTTTATATAGCCCTGTAAATGATCTTGAAAA
Organism: Maratus michaelseni; assembly: GCA_963931845.1. Lineage (NCBI taxonomy): Eukaryota > Metazoa > Arthropoda > Arachnida > Araneae > Salticidae > Maratus > Maratus michaelseni. The sequence goes on along the minus strand of OZ007590.1, from coordinate 79,743,278 downwards.
TTTATACACATCACGTAGTATGCAAAAATTTAGTGAAACTTAAAAACGCACTCCCAGCATTTATCGCTCATAGACAGTACTGTAACAGAAATATTTTGTGTGGGAAGGATACCTGTTATCTACGTCATATTCTACAATAAAAATCTTGTTTTTCAGGTCAAAAATTTATATAAATTTCATTATGTTTGAAATGATGTAACATAATTAAAATACGCTGCAAATAATTTTTCCACGTAGTACATTATGTAACGGAATTATTTTGTGTGACTCTGTAATTGAATTTTAAATGCTTTGTACTCCATATTCTACAGAAAGCATGCTTTAGGATAGTTTAAAAATACATACGAATTTCATTAAGTTTGAAATGGTGCAACATCATTAAAATACACTTTCTCCATAGACCATAATGTAAAGGTATTCCTTTGAGTGTTCTATAAACGAAATATATATGCTACACACTCCATTTTAAATATCCAACATGCCATAGTAAACTTCAATAATCTATGTCAATTTCATGACAATCCGAATATATTTACGCTAGTTAGAGCACTGACAGACGGCAGACAAACAGAGTTCATAAATATTTTTCTATGTTGGGAAGCAATAAAAAGTATGAGAATAGGATCATCCGTTCAATAGTTATGAGTAGACATACGTAGAAAAAAGAAAAAAAGAAAAAAACGACCTCCTTCCTTAAAGTCAGTAAAAAAAAAACACCTATTCAAGAATGTTCCTTGTGAGACAGAGTGTTTAATGTTAATAAATGCCTTTTTATTTTATAAACTTTTAAATTATATTTTGTAAGCCTCTTTTTATAAGCATCTCCGTAAATCTTAGAAACCAAATGCTTTTCAAAAATTTTATTGATCCTTTTCCAAGTGGTATTTAAAGATAAATGTGAGATTTTCAGGATCGTGGGTAATTGCGAGATTACGTTAAATTTTTACAAACGCTTCAGATAAATAAAGGAATTCTTCTTTAATTTTTTTACAGGATTCTAATTTCTATATCAAGACAAGAAACAAAATATAGATGCAAATGTGTCAACATTTCAATACTCCAATAACATGTAAAATGCCACCCCGGCAGCGTGGTTGGCAGTGGAGGCGACTGCCACGGTGAGGGCCTGGGTTCCAATCTTGGTAAGGCATGGATGTCATTGTGTGTGTGTCTTGAGTGCTGTCTACTTCATTGTGTCTATCCCGTCCTCAAAGAGAAGATTTATGTAATTTGTCAAAATCTTGTATGTATTTCTGTGAATAAAAAGTATGGATCATTCGAGACAACAGCCTTGTAGCTTATAAGCCTTAAAGCAATCTCCTTCAAGTGTAAAATCATTAAAAGCTATAATTGCATGTTATAAGCTGTCATGTATTTTAAAACTTTATGTTTTAAAAATAAATACATAAAACATTTGTGCTGTCATGAACATTTAAAAATTTTTAAGAGAGAAAGATATTTTTTTCTATGCACATTTCTTAGTACTATGAATGTTAAGTTTAAAAGCAAAGTACCTGCCATATTTAATTTTTATACATTTAAAAATGTTCTTCAATCTAGAAATTTTAAAATGTAAGATGATTTTTAAAAGTTAAGTTATTTTTTTAAAAACATCACACTTTCTTTTTGTTTTTGGTCTGTTAATACAAACTAATTTAAAATTCAAATGAGAAAGCTTTTACCTTGCAAAAGCAGTTATTGATTATCAGGCATTTTTCAACAAAACAAGCCTGAGCTAAATTTAAAAAGTAAATGAAAAGTAGATATTGTGAACAAGAACTCTGCTGAAGCAGTGCATTCTTAAATTTAATTAAAGCTTATGTTTGGGACGAAATGGGTTGTGACATGTAATGGAGTAATACATGTATGTGTAATGTGTTATACTATGCGAAACCTGCAAAACTATCACAAACCGGTAAAAATAATGTTTTCTGTAGAATGACACTTCTATATCTGGTCTGAAATGTCTGTTACATGTGTATAGTCAATTCATATTACGAAAAATTTTGAAAATAATGAACATAAGATTCAAGGAATAAAAGGTTTAAGAAATAGCTAATCGTAATACGCTATGAATAAAAAACTGAAATTATTTAAAGAGAGAACTAGACAAACACAAAGCTGATTACATGCTAATTAGGTAAAAATTACAATTCGAACTTTTAAAAAGTAAATGTATATTTTATACTTACATTAATTGTCAGCGCCTTTGTACCTCTTTACTGCGGAACTTATTGCTTCATCCTCGGAAGATATCAGATTTTCCCAGACAGCATTATAAATGCAGCATTTCTTAAAATTTTGATGATAACAAAATCCGAAATTTTCTTTTGTCTTCATGAGAAGTAGCCCAGGTTTTTTTCACTCTGCCCGTTTGCGTTGTTTTATGAACAGCAATTGTCATCTATTTTGTGCATGTTTTTTTTAATCTTGTTCTTGACATAACGGTATATGCACACATCTAGTGACTTCTGTAAAGAAGTGCAACCCCCTGAAATGAGTACAAGATCACAGTTCATCTCACAAAAGCGACTCTCAACTTTTTCAATTTGGTACCCGCAAAATTTGTCCAATGTAAGTTTGTTAGGCAATCTTAGAGCACCGGAACGATGTTCCCAGAATCCAGTTTCATCCAGTTGATAGCTAAGTAATTATCCGTCTAATCTTTTTCTTGTGTTTGAAGTACAGGGTGTTTCTAAATGAATATCGGGGTTTTAAAGCTTTGTAGTATGTATTATATAAAACTTAAAATTATACTTAATACATAAAATGAAAGAGCAACTCAAACAGTTTTACCTACAAGCTTACAAGCGTTCAATGTGAACACCTTTCGTCACACGGCACACATCAAGTCGATAACTCAGTTCTTCTCAAACGCCAGTCCACGCTCACCCAATCTGACGCCATGTGATTTCTATACCTGTGGGGGTTTATAAAGGATCGTGTGTAATAATCATGGAGAAAGGATCGTGTGTTATTATGTGCCTCCACTACCAGCTGACCTACCCGACCTAAGAAACAGGATTGAGGCAGCTGTTGCAACAATTACCCTACAAACACTAATCAACGTTTGGGAAGAACTGAGTTATCAACTTGATGTGTGCCGTGTGATGAAAGGTGTTCACATTGAACGCTTGTAAACTTGTAGGTAAAACTGTTTGAGTTGCTCTTTCACTTTATGTATTAATTATAATTTTAAGTTTTATGTAATAAATACTACCAAGCGTTAAAACACCGATATTCATTTAGAAACAACCTGTATTATGACATGAGGAATTTTTTAGAAAACATTTCCTTTAAAGATTAACAACCCCTCTCTCCCCTCATCCACACCTGACAATGAGTGATGGCTCTGGGACGCATAAGTGCGTAAAAGTTTGTTCAACACGTTCTAATTAAATTTTGATAGTTGTACAGTGTGGTATACATGTTGCATCAAGATGAGTTGGTCAAGATGAGAAAATTAGACTTTTTACAACAGTTGAAAAGTTAAAGTTAAACAGAAGATGCTGAGAAAGAGCGGGAATCGTGCTGCAGGATATAAATACGGGTATCGGAATCATGCATACTGGGCCATTCAGTAAATGATAATCTTACTACAATATCTCATTAACGCGAATTTCTAGCTGAACTAAGCATATTTTCTTATTCATATATATTCAATATATTATACATACCCATATATTATATTGGTTAAATATTGAAGTTAGAATATGAACATGTCATAAAAAAAAGTTTATTAAAATTTTACAATAGTTTTCTAAGGTTTAAAAATCATAATAATATGATTTTTAAGTATTTTATGTAATAATATTAAGAAAATGATCAAAAGAAAATTTTAGAAATTATTTTTTTCCATAATAAAAGTATTTTTTAAAATTTACATTTAAATGTGGAATTTATCAACTTGCCTATTTTGTTTTGGCAAGTCTTACTGTATATCTAAATGTTTTGCGATTATAAATAATAATAAAAAAACGCATTCCTGTAAAATGCTGTATTTAGATGGAAAATTATGTAATTTTTTTACTTTACATATATTTTTTACTTTAAAAGGATTTTAAAATTAAAAATTCAAGTAAAGCAGTGTATTTTAAAATTATGTAAATCAGTCGTTCTTAACCATTTTTTTGGCCATGCCTCACCAAAGTATCTCTAAAATCATGATGCCCCTCCCTCTGAAACATATAAGTCTTATTAGAATTTAAAAAATTAACTCTTACCCATATGTAGAAAGTTAAAAATAAAACTAACAATGAGAGGTCTCTTCACATTTTTTTCCAATTTATCAAGCAGTAAAATTCTAGTCACAAATATGTTTTTAATATAACTTTATAAATGAAACGAAGCCAATCATCTTCACCTTTATATGTAGAAGAATTTTGTGTTTCTTGCAAACTCTCTTCGGTGAGAAACAAAGTGTTTTATGGTTTGTGTTTTTATCTTGACAAATTTCTTGAAGCGATTCTCACATTCGGCATTAAATATACCATTGATATATTTTATGTTTGATTTTAGTTTATTTTAGTTATTTTGACATTATTAATAAAAGGTGGGAATTTTTGGGGTAAGATGTCTCTATGAATAATACAATACACAAGAATTATCTCTGGATTATCATCATTATAAATTTTAAATAGCTTTTTATTCCCCAACATAACACACCTTTGAGTTAGCAAGCTTACTCTTTCTTCTCTACTATTGTCGTTGCCTGACGTGTTTAATCAGATTAGAAAATTTAAAATGTATGTACCAAAATTTATTTCTCTGTATTGTATATTAGACCTGCAACACGATAGTAAGAATTAACTTTAAACAATTTCCTTTTGTGATGCCTATTTGGGAATTTAATAATTTTAAAGGTCGGTAGTAATATCTCGCTCACATACTTCAAATATTTTAAAATCAATGTGTTTCAGACAGTCAGTTTTAAATATACATTTAAATAGGTTCATGTCTTAAAATTTCTTCATATGACACATTGAAGAGAGAATAGAAATATAAGACTGACTCCTTCAATAAAAAGTTGTATAAAATTCTAAAATATAAAATCAGAAAAATTTTAAAGAATGTTTAAATATGTAAAAGTACCCAAATATCTTCAAAATGCTTCTATATAATTACTGTGGTAGATGTTGCAGTTTGAATGATTTTTGAATATGTAACTTTTATTTTTAATCTACAATATTATTTTAAAAAAAATCTAATTTAACAAATTACAACGATCATTGGGAAAATGCAGAGTGATAGCGGGGTAGTGTTCGGACTCTACCATAACCGTTACCTCGTACTATAAGACATTTAAAAATTTTATTAATTTAGCCCCCCCCCTAAAATACCCCCTCTTATAACAGACCTATTCGCTCCACCCTACTATAACATAGTTTCCCCACGCTAGCTATTCCACCCACCTACTATAGTATGATATCGGCAGCAGTCGGTGCTACCACCGCACCGCCGCCACCGCCTGCTGCTGACGCAGAAGTCCCATTCCCTATCTACTCACTTCCCATTTGGTATCCGAAGGTAGAATAAACCGAAATATCCAAATAAGGTGTCAACTTTAGGTGTTAGCATTGAAATTTTTAAAGTTTGGTACAATTTCTATTTGTAGACCATCCTCTAGGTAAAATTTAAGTATTGCTTTAACTCTTGTTTAGATTGATATCTAAGCTAAAGGTATTTTGAGGAAATTAAAGTTGAAGATCACGTTTTTTTGCTTTATAAGACGATTTCTCATCCGACGTCAATTTTTTTAATTCGGCTTTTTTTCATATCTGATAATTTGCATCTATCCTTTTTGTAACTTTAACATTTTTGCAACGATTTTATGCATTTCTACTGCTTATTCACAGAAAAATTCTTCTAAAGTTATATAATTTCGTTAAAAACGCTTAAAAACGTTTAAAAAAAAATAAAGGACGACGTTAAGCGGTCCATTCTCAACCGAAAACACCAAGCATTTTCCCAATGGTTAAAACAAAACAAAACGAAAAAAAAACCGGAAAGAGTTTATAACAAATCTGGAATTGCCCTCCTGGGAACCACTGACTTAAAGAGATGATTAACTAAATTGATGTTTTCAATTGTATCATCCTAAACAAGAGAAGGGCGATAAATATCTTTAGAATTGTAAATATTTCAATTTGTTGCATGAAATTTAGAAGTAATACATAAGTTTTAAATATTTTTGACATCCCCTATTAAAAAACCCTGGATCCATTTCTGCTCAAGTTTCGGTGATACTTCGTCTCGAATGTAGTGACGGTCTTCAAATATGAAAGCCTCGTGTATCATGCGCTCCTCTGATTTTTAAATAAATTTCTGGTATAAAAACTGCTTGGCATGCACTGGTATATACGATAATTATAATTTCTTTGTTTATTATTTTGATTCCTATTTAGCGCAAATGACGACTTTTGTAATTTTCATAGTTATCAGGAAACAAAATATAAATTCAATCGATGAAAAAATTAGCATTATTTCAATATTCTAATAACATGTAAACCGACTGAAAATTATGTATTATAAGCAGTCGTGTGATCTTAGATTTTTATATACTCAAAATTTAATATTCAAAATTTCAATACTCAAAATTTTAATACTCAAAATTTGATGCTACTATGAACATTTGAAAATTTTGAACAGAGGAAAGTTACAATTTCTTTCATACACTTTTTTTGTGCTTTAAAAGTATTAGTTTAAAAACAACGTGCCTGCCACATTTAATTTTATCTAGTCTTCTTCTTATGCATTTTTAAAATCTTCTTTAATCTAATAATTTTAAAATGTAATTCAATTTCAGTAAGTTAAGTTAATGAAAAAAAAATCACAAAATATTTTATTTTTGTTTTTGGCTGTCAATGCAAACAACTTCTAAATTCAAATGAGAAAGGTTTTATCCTATAAAGGAAATTACTTTCTATCAAGCATTCTTCAACAAAAGAGGTCTGGGCAAAATTTAAAAATAAATGTAAAGGAGATATTGGGAACAATAACTATGCTGAGATAATACATTTTAAAATTTAATTAAAACTGATGTTTTAAAACAGGAAATAAAAGAAAATATATTAGTCAGTTTAATTTTTGTACCGTGCTTTATATTTTTATGAAAAGAATACGTAGTGAAAAACTTTGCATAATCATATTTGTGACATGAAAGCTTTTATTATTTTTTTATTTTATAGGTTTTAATAGAGTATTTCAATAGAAATCTAATTTTTTTTTCTGTAACCAATAATGCTAAATAATATATCACTCTAAAAATAAGTGCAATTTTCATTTAATAACAGGTTCACAGTTGCGCAAATATTTATAGAAGCAATTTATAGATCATTTGCAAAAACTGACTTTTTCAGTCTTTGAATAAACGTATACAACAGCATGCAATTCAGTCCTTTAACGAATTTCAGTCGTGCTATTTTTCAGCATGTAAACAATATCACTGACTCATGTCACAATACTGTATAAATGTGTGTAGTTGAATTTCTAGCTCTTAGATGTGACGTTTTTATACTATGACCATATCAGCAAGAGGACTGCTGGTCTGCCTCAAATGTTAAGGTGTACACTAAGGCAGATTGCACATCTTTAAAATCTACCAATCTGAATGCCCTTTGTAACTTGTGATATCAACATTGTCGACATAACAACGGAGAGCTACATTATCATGAACGTAAACGGGATATTCCGAATCAGCCAGGTAGTTTAATCACTCGACATCCTAGGCTTCCACGTGCTTTTTGATTGTGAGACAAAAACTACAGACGACTGAAATACTTTAGATATTTCCCCCCAAATCTTAGTATCAAAGAACTCGATACAGCGTCGAAATTATGCCGTTGTTCATCCGAGAGTGTCCAAAGAATATTGCCTGCATCACCAAGTAAGTATGTTATTAAGTGATAAGACTTAGCTGCCGAGTCCCATACGTTGACTTCAGAAAAGATAAAAAATTGGGTCTTGTAAACTTGCCAAGACGATTTTCCATCACGTGACAATTTCGTTGAAGTTCGGGGACAGGGGGAATGCGGAGGAGGGTTGAATTGGTCAACATTCGCCCACATTTAATAGGAATACTTTTTATTTCGTATTAGAAATATTTTTTTTTCTTTTTCAAATACTCCAACTTCTCATGTACTTTCGCAAGTTTTTTAACTTATTACGATATTCTCACCGATTTCGTTCCAAAACTTCCATTCTATTTTTCTGTCAATTTTCTGTCAAACTATTTACAAAATCTATAACAACATTGACAACGAAATTATGTGTTATTTGACAAGACGAGTTGTGTTAGGTCAGATTGGGGAAGTTGTATATCCGAACTTCGGTTAAGAACACCAGCAGTATTCTTGCTGATACGGTCATAGTAACTGTCTTAGTGGAAAACTCTGATTTTCATTTGGGTAAAATCCAGAAAAAAGGATCTCTCAAGGGAAATTAGTAGCTTAAAAGAGCATCAAGGAGACAGAAACCGGAAAGTTAAATGTTGGAAATACTGTGAAGAGAATCACCTCCAAAAGAACTCCCAGAACGTTGGCGTAACGGAGATAAAATGCTCCATTTGAAAGTACTTCAAATATTTTCAATGAGTGGCGGAGATAATGAACTTTTTATTCTGGGTCATGCCAATAAGATTCCCTGCCGTATGGTCATCAACATGAATGTTATTATCATAAATACAGATATGACACCAGAATTGGGAGAAAAACTAATCTGGAGGCCGCACTGTAGGAGGCCGCACTGGAGGAGGCACCTAGTAGGCCAGTGAACGGAAAAGCAGACTTAACATCAAGTTTGACAATGCCAAGTAACATCAAGTGTCATATGTAGCCAACATAAGTAACTCTTTTATTCTTGGACTGGATTTCCTGAAAGAAAATAATTTGTAAGTGGATTTTAGACCATATGATGGATAATGACCATAACACTCGTTGTCGGAAGATGTAAATTTGTTTAAATCCTAAAATCAGAAATTAAATCCATTTATCATGTTATAGCAGAAATTGAAATCGCAATACCACCAAGCTCCGAGATATTAATATCTGAATATATTGATGATAAAAGTAGTTTGGCCTCACTAAACCTTCGGACACAAATAGTAATAGCGTAAGAGGAGTACTGATAGCTATTTCTCTCGACGAACTTTTGAGAATTACCTTCATGTGAGTCACTGATAAGAGCGATAAGGCGAAAGTTATTAAGAAATGTTAGATATTGACATCTCATGTTCCATTTACATGTGTTTAGTAGACAAGGCAAATCAATCCCAGATGACTCTTCTGAGGTTTTGAAGAACGATCTAGTCGACAAAGTGAAATTAATTGTTGACTATACACTTGCTGAAGGAAAGGATTCAACAAAAATATGTAATGAAAACTCATTGTTATGGATTTATGGGATATTGTGTCCGATGACTCTTTTTATTTATTTTTTATTCCTTTTTCGTTGCTATACCAAGAACATTACTGAAGTGCATTTCTTGAAATGATGAAAAATTAAAAACTAAAATATCTTATAAATCGTAAATTATAGTTTCTTGAACAAAATAATGTGAGCTTTCTTACAATAAATGTTTTCCTAATCAAATGTTTTTATTCGTATGGTTCCATTTTTTCGCTCCCTTCTTAAATATCTTAGAACGTTGTCACGAGAAGGAAAAACACAATATAATGTTTTTATTTTAGAACTAATGCAGTTTATGACTTTTAATAATGTTTTACAATTTTTCAGCAAAACAAAATGAAATTACGTAAAATTTTAAAGGTAAATTAAATATGAATTTTTCTTTTAAAAGACAGCTTGTATCATAGGAGCATTAATTAACTCGAGTGTTAAATGGCTTAATGTAAGTATTATTTTATGCCTTCCTATGTTTTATCTTAAAAGGACACTTTTGAAAGAATGGTGAACTATGACAAATGATCAAAATATCCTTAAAATTTACCATTTAATTGAAAATAAACTTATTCAAAAGAAGTAAAAGAAAACATTCAGTTATGTACCTTTCTTCCTATTGTGGATAAAACGCATTAAAAACTGGCATTATGGCGTGGTATCAATATTTCCGACATTTTTGATCATTGTAATCTTTGAAGCTCTTGTCTGACGTACTTGAATCACAAGGGAAATTTAAAGGTTACACATTGCACATTGCAGTACACATTGCAGAAAGGTTTTATCAACTTTCACTAATTAGGATTAAGTTTGGAATTTCCTTGAATTTATTTATAAGTTTTAAGTGCGTTTCGAGCAAAATACTTAATAAGACACCGAGTATTCCATGGCTGTAATGAATTTAAACATCATATTATCTAGGTTCTTATTTCTGAAATTTATTATATATTTTTCTTTGCTTTATAACTCTGAAAGATGAGTTTCTGCAGAATGTTCTGGTTCATCAAAATAAATATAAAACCTGTTATGAATATAAATATGTAGTAAATATAAAACCTGTTACCAATAACGATTATCTGATACACACAACTAATAATAAAATAAAAACAAATTTTGATACCTTTGATACTTACGAATTTAACAAGCTTTATATATATAAATAGTTTATTGTGTTTCAGCAAATGTATTGATATGTTTTATTAAGATTAAGATATCTTACTGTAGGAAGAGTGCATGTGAAATTTTCTTCTAAAGTAAATCTGTGTATATTTTTGAATTGGTTTTGAAACAGTAAAAAAATCTGCTTGATTATTTTATAAAAGAATCAAATACTAACAGAACCACCTGGCTTTGCCCATGTTAACCACGAGGGAGTTACAGGTAAAATAAATAAAAATGCGATAACAGGACGATTGCAATAACGGAGATCTGTACATTCCTGCACATAAATAGTTAAAATATAACCAGGAAAAATTAAATGTAAAAAAATAAAAAAATAAAAAATTAAACAAGCTTTTATTAAAATTCATAAAAAAAGTCAACTTATATTATACAGCACAAATACGTGCTTTGCTCAATGCTGACGTCATAATGATGCGAGCAACAATGTGGTTAAAATGGATGAATGTTGCAACAATGGAGCTATTTTTTCAATTAATATTAAACAATCGTAAAGTTATTTGAATGGAGAAAATGCCAAGTTTTGGACCGATGTTGCCTCCTCCCCTTTTAGGGATCTAATTTTAAAAAATCAATGTTCAATTCATGTATTGCCCTCAGTAATCCATATATATTCCAAATTTCAACACTTTATGTCTACAGGAAGTGGGTAAAAAAAGAGTAACAAGATTTGATTGCCTCATACATACAGAAATCTAAGTTAAAAGAAAGGATGTAAAAAAAAGAAGTTACTTTGACACAATCATAGAAAAAAAATGATGAAATTATGAGAAAAATGATGAAATGATGATGAAAATGATTTATAAATGAGAATGCGCATTTATTTTGGTGTATGTAACAGAAAAATATACGATTTCACTGACAATACGAAAAATAAAATCATCCAAATGGAGTAGCATTTAGCGAAATTCTATTTCATATGGCATCTATCTATATTATGAAAAAAAAAATCTTTCTTTGGAAACATGTTTTATGCAAAATATCTAATAAAAAATCAGCAATAGTTGTCTTATTCGTCTAATCTTCCTTAAGAGAGTTCATAAACGATTATCGATAAAATCGCTTTTAAACCGCAGAAATACGTGTTTAACTATTTTTTAGCAGATGAGTTTAGCTGTATTTTATACTCCTACTTAAAACTGCAGCTGAGATATAGCGAAATGACTTAAGATTTTCGATCCCCCATTTACCCCTTTCCCCCTTTGTTTATGAATTTCTAAAATCGTTGAAATACGTTTTTAACTATTTTAAGTAGATTTGGTATGCTACATTTTACGTTCCTACCTTAAACTACTTCTGACATATGAGGATATGACCTAAAACCGACTCCTCATTAAACAAGTTTTCAAAAATCATTTATTATTGCTTCCCTACGTCACAACAGTAGTATACTATCCAAATTTCATGATCATGACTTTAATCGTTTCAGCTCTTCGTTGATGAATTAGTCAGTCACTCAGTCAGGTGTTCTCTCTTTATTATATTAGTAAAGATACTCTTTAATTTCCTCTTCAACTATTAGTAAATAAATAATATAAATATAGTATATGTCGTAAGCTAATTGCGAAATCCGGATTTTTTCAAAGAATCTAGATTGTTTGCAAAGATCCAGGCTAATTGGAGAATCACATCTTCTATTTTCAAATCAGCCTGATATTTTTCACGGTTATTACAAAGAGTCTACGCAGCTTTAGCCAAATTGGAATATGATCACTTGTTTCTTAATTAGCCCGAATATTTCTCAGACTCATTGCAATGAGCCTATGCCGTTGTAGGTTAATGACCACCTGTTCATCCAATTAGCCTAGTTTTATCCAGGATTATTACAATAATTCCAAGGTAGCGGATGTTTATACACAATTTATAACTTAAAATGCTTCTAAAAACTGTCAAAGAAGTAGTCTTATTGACAGATTTTATTAATGCGACTAAGGTTAGGGAATATTTCACTTTTATTTTAAGTATGTATTGTTGGCAAATACTCCGTGCAGAAGTACCAATAAAATCTGATGATGAGGCGAATTTTTAATGTTTTCCCAGCATTATGTAGAGAAGATGGAGTGTTGGTTGAAAATAATTATAATACTATATATAAACATCTTTTCATAGAATTATACATTTTTCTTTTATTTACATTAATAATTTTAAACATTTCCATAACATTTAAAAATTGAGATTACATAACATCTTGGAATTCCACTTTATTTTCAAATATCGTGTAAAAGAATGTTTTCACAAAGATTTTCTTTATATCGTTCTAAATTTAACCCTTTCTAAGGCAGTAGGAAGTACTTCTTGTACTTAATTTTAACTCCCAAACGCCATAACATACGCACCAGAATTTTTTATAAAATTTTTTATTCTATAATGTACGTTACGGAAATAATTTAATTACTTGTGCTTAAATTCGGATAACATTCCATTTTTTCAACATTCTAACAATATAATTAATTTAGTTTAGAAAGGGTTAACACAGCATATTTTTTTAATATGTTTTCTATATACTCAAACAGAAAGAAAAAAGAAACAGATGAAAATATTTGGACTTGTCATTCATTTTTTAAGATTGTACCTGTACATATTAGAAAATGAGAACTTCAAAGAATAAATCCGAAATTCTGAAATGCTGTTTTTAAACATTTCCCTGTCAGTTTCAAACTTACGTGAAAGAGCATTAAAAATTCAGTTTCACGGAACAGAAAATTTATTAGAAGCTGTCAAATCTGCTCTTTCAGTTGAAAGCCCAGAAAGGAAACTATTTTCGCATTCATAATGAGAAAGAAATCGGTACGACATTGATATATGATGAATATTCAGAGCAGGCGGAGCAAAGCCTTTATAGAAAAAAAATGAAACTATTAACTACCAGAATAATTTCAAAGAAAAGTTATTTAAATATTTTTTTTCGAATTTAGTAATGAAACTACCCGTTGTGTATTCAAATCCGTGTTTTCTTTTAAATACATGTCGTAATAAAAATGTATGCAAAAGTAATTCCATTTTAAGATTTACTAAACATACAATAAAATACTTTACTTTATTGAACATATTTAAACATGTGACGTATCCATGTGAAAATATTTCATAATTTTGGCAACCCATATTTGCCCGAAATTCGCATTATATATAAAATATTTAAACTTTAATCTAAGTGCTACAAAATTTTGGCACTTCATTGATTATATTTTCAGTTTTATATCAATACGAGCAGGGAAGATCGAGCTATGCTCGGTCAAAATTAGCTTTGAGTTCAAATATGACCCATGACGAAAATGATCCACTAATTAAATTTTCTCGAACATGTGACCAAACCCAATTGTATTCTTGTGCCCGAAACCCGTACGATATAACATTTAATCAAAATAGTCTGAGCCGTATTTTACATAAAATTAGCTTGACCCACAGTGACCCAAAAATGACCCACTAATCGGATTTTCTCGAGTATGTGACCTAGTCAAATGATTTTCTCGTGCTCAAAAACCATAGGATGAAAAATTTAGTCTAAATAGTCTGAGCCGTTTTTTAGATAAAATTAGCTTGACTGACAGTGACCCAAAAATTACCTACTAATCGAATTTTCTCGGAGATGTGATCTAGCCCAATGATTTTCTCGTGCCCGAAACTCGTAGGATACAAAATTTAATAAAAATCGTTATAGCCGTTTTTTAGATAAAATTAACTTGACTCACGTTGATCCGAAAATGACCCACTAATCGAAAGTTCTTGAACATGTGACCCAGCCCAATAGTCTTCTCGTGCTTGAAAATGGTAGGATACAAAATTTAGTCAAAATAGGTTGAACCGTTTTTTAGATACAATTAGCTTGACCCTGACCCATGGTGACCCAAAATGACCCATTAATCGAATTTTCTCGAACACGTTACCTAGCCCAATGGTTTTCTAGTGCCCCCAAAAAGTAGGATACAAAATTTCGTTAAAATCGTTAGAACCGTTTTTAAGATAAAATTTGTATATATATATATATATATATAATATATAACCACACACAAGATTTCCTCGTATTAGAATATATGATGTAATAAATATAGTTCGAAAACATTGGCAGGAAGTATTGACTAACTGTTTCCATAGTAGATATATTGACCCCAGCGTTATACAAAGATTTACCTAATATTTCCCGGACATTGGTTTGCTATTAAGTGCGTACACATTGTAGATATTATTTATTTTACTGTGAAAAAAAATTAAGGCTGCTTTCTTATCATATTATTTAAAATTAATAAAATATACATTAAAATATTAAATATTGTTAATAGGATAATGTAAGATAAAAAATAAACTAATAAAATTGACCTAATTTGTAAATGTAAAACGACGTAATTTGTAACTTGATATAAAAAAAAAGTAAAAATAATAATAAATTTGAAGGACGCTTTTATACAAATATAAACAGCTGAGGTTTACAACGCGTGTTTAACAAACATGACTTATTAAAAAACAAGTAAACATACCATATATTACAACAATTTCATTATCTCAAGATTAATTTTACGATTTCATTTTTTAATGTATTTCACAGAAAAAGTTTGATGTTATGCATGTCAATAAAAAATAATCAAAAAGAAAAAAAATAAGAATAAAAATAAAGCATCATTAACAGAAAAAAAAATATAAAGACTAATATTGGTGTAAATTAAAGCCCTCCACATTTTGAAAATCACCCCTCTTCCACTCCTTTTCTTTAGTTTTGAAAAAAATGAAAGATGTTTCCGTACAAGCTGAAACAATTATTTAAAAAGTGATAAGTATGGAAAATATGTCTAGTTGTTTATTTTTTTTTTTAACATATCTTGAGATTAAAAAAAAAAAAAGAAATCTCCATTATTAAATAAAAAATGCCCAAATCAAAAAAAAAATTTTTTTTTGTACATACATTACATAAGTAAATATTTACCTTTCCAAATATTTTGTTTTAAACAGATTGTGATTAATAAGTCTGTTTTTAATTTAATCTTTTTTTTTTTTTTTGAAAATTAAAATGCTTATATATTATAAAACTTATTTAATCTGAAAACATCAAAAAATTTTAGAAAAAATATTTATATTAATTAAAAAAATATTTATATTAATTAAAGGATTTAAATAAATAGAAATGCATATTTAAAAATAATGAAGTAAGAGTTTATAAAGCAGCATATTTTGATGTATGTACAAATAAAAGATTGCCATTAAAAATGAAAATTTTAAATAAGACGGAATAATTTAAATGTAATAAAATAATTTGAATTATAAAAAAATAGTACTTTATTAAAACTGATTTCCTTTCATTTTTTTTAAATTTCCCTTTTTTTAAACGTTGCATTTAGTAATTGCTTATTTTGTACGCAGTGTAATTTTTAGTAATTTTATTTAGCAAATGAACTTTTTTTTATCAGTTTGTTAGTATTTAGCGATTTTTTGTTTGTAAAATGATGTTTCATCAGTGTTTAATAATTAAGGCAGGTGCTTTTTAACATAAACAAAAAAATTCCTTAAATTTTATTAAATCGTGATGATAAATGTTTTTTGTATTAATAATTTGTTACTTGAAATTTAATCTTTATTATCAGTATAAAAACAACATATTTTACTGAGCCTTTTAAAAAGTCTTTTTTATTCCTTAATTTTGCCTTTCTTTTTTAGCTTTTGTATTTGTTTTACAGGTTGTTATTGTGCATATGAACATAAATATTTCGCTTTAATAAAGAGAAAGTTGTATAAATATCTATATCAATAAATGGTCTCGATAGTGAATTACATCAGAGAAGCGAACTTTGATAAACCAAAGGAATGAGTCCAATAAAAACATTTGTTCGAAAAAGAAATATTTGAAAAAACTCTTTAGAATTGTTATTGTGTAAACTCTTATTGCACCTTAACCGAAATATGACCAAAATGGGTAAATGTGGGCCACCGTGACCAAAATAAAATTTAATTGTTGCCATTTTCGTCACGTGATGTGGAAGATGAGCCATATCCAAGTCACCGGGACGTCGATATGTCTCAATTTGTGATGAAAGACAGAAATCGTTAAAAATATAAATGGCTAACAATTCGGCCATGGCGTCTTCCCATTGGAATCCCTAAATGACGACCAGCCAAAAGTCATTATGTCATATTTTGGTCATCGTTCTAATTTTGACACTTGTGATTTATTATCTGTAACATCACATCGACTGGTTGAGCTAATAAGGCAAAGTACTATCTGATTATATATCTGACTTTCTTTAAGTATTTTATTAATTGTAATAGGATGTTAGAGGCAAAAAATAAAAGTGATTTCGGCATATGGTTAAAACACTTCGCATTAAAACTTTTAAAAATGGTTTTATAACAGTTGGAAAAATTACACTGGTTAATTGAATGAAATTCGTCCATTTTTGGGATATTATTCAAATACTCTTTGTTAAGCCGTTTCTTTTAATTCTTCAAATTTCTTTATTAAATAAAAAAAATTCTTCATCTGGTTTATGTAAACTTTCCAATAAATTTCTCTAGTTACACTGTCTGGCTTTCTTGCCACATATGAATCTAAAGAAATAAAAAACAAAAAACAAAACACCATGAGATTTGTTATTTCAACAATCACTAAAACCCGGTCCTGTCTGCGCTTAACGCAGACGGAAAACCGATAAGAACAGCAGTAGGTATGTAGCCCAGTGCCTAGCTACTTTTGCGTGCAATCCTGGTATGTGTGCGTGAATGACTACCTATTCTGTCATTCCTTTAAGTTTCGTAAAGTATGACTCGATGTTGAGAATCTGATTGATCACAGTCTTGATTCATCGCTATTATTTCTTGCAATGACATGATGATTAGGTATATGTGGTTGTCTAGCTGCTATATATATGTATATTGCGGTTGGAGTTGGTTTCGGTTGATTTGCACGCATCTTGCCGTTAGTGGTAAATTAGTCTAGATTGTCACCCCATCTTGCTTTTGAACGTCGAGTTGTACATGTGCTGATTAACAAACGAAGTTCCCATTTAGCTGTTCCTGGACAGAATTTACGGGTGTGAGTTCACCAGCGTAGTAACAAGTTAAAATTCGCATTAGAAATAAAGGATTATTATAATTCACGGAGTTTCTTGTATGGTGATATTGAAGTGTTTAAAGTGACATTTTACAGTTATAAATACAGTCTTTCTAGTGACATTTTATAGTGATAAATACAGTCTTCCTAGTGACATTTTATAATAAATTAAAGTGACATTTTCTTAGGTTTCAGCAAACGAACAGAGAAACCATTATGCTTTATGCTAATTTAATAAGTATTTTTGGGAAAGGTTCAGTGTTTTTCTCAGTGTTTTTATGAATGTTCTCAGGGTTTTTATGAGTGTAAACTTAATTTTTATCGGATATATTCTTTTATTCTCCTATGTTTGTCCGCTACATTGCCATCTGACCTTATTATTGCTTTAAATAAATTGTTGTTTGTTAATCTTGTGTCATGACATTTCTTCAAGTGAGCTGTCCAGAAGGTTTCGTCTCATGTCTGATTATTTCTTGTATATTAATATTTTGTTAAATAAGAAGACTTAAATGCGATTGTAATTCTTTACTTCAGCGGTTTGATGAAACAGCCAGGTGTTTATAATGAAATAATAAAAACATCATTCTCCAGTGTAGAAAATTCTTAAAATATCATAATGAACAGAGGAAAGTATTTTCAGCTACGTAAATTATATTCAACGGTTGGAGTATTATAGTTGAGATTTTTTCCAACGGAGCGAAAAATGCCGAGAACAGGACTCGAACCTGGGTACTTTGACTTGTCAGGCCAAAGCTCTTCCTACTGAGCTATCCCAACGATATCCTAGCTGGCATATTTCACTCTTATTTGTTGGACAAGTCTGCGAGCTGAAGCGCTAATTTCATTCATCCGAGCTATAACTATAGCATTTTTCATGATGAATCTGAAATAACACGGCAACTCCTGTATACTATGTAATTAGGTAATAATTATTAAGAACAGAATGTAATTAAGAATAGAATATTCTTAAAATAATTTTTATATTTTACGTTTTTAAAACTTTTTAAAATGTAGCCGCTAATAGCCTATGCTATAGTAACGCGAAGACACTTATAAGCTAATGTTAAACCAATCGTAGCGTTTTTTTCGATTTTCTCGTTTGAATTTTAATATTTTTACTGGAATTTTGAATGTTTTTGAATGGAATATATGACGTTGATGTCTAACTGGATACTTCCATATTTTTAAATTTTGGTTAAAGTTTTTTATTTGAGGACACTTTTACTTTCGGAACCGGTATCGATGTGGCTTGTATACGAAATTTCGAAAAATCTTGTTACCATAACTATTGCTATAAATAATATATGTAATTATAGGAATGATTAATATATGTGATTATTTATTAATGTTATATCAATGTATAATAATTAATCTTACAAGCCATTGTATATAGCAATAGTTTCGTGTGGTTATAGGGCTATAATGGAGCCGCAGCGGTCGTCCGAAGTATTCAGAGCCACAAGTGTCTATAGGAAGATGTATCAGCATATCTGATGCATCAGCATAAGATTAGAGATTTGAGAATCTTTGGTAGTTGCTGTTGTCATCTGTACTTTAAAACTGAAACACTTTTTTATATGAAACTTTACACATCAAATATTTTTTGCAATTTCTACGAAAAAAATAGATATATATATAAAAAGGCCAAAATACGTATTTTAGAACATAATTTTAACTAGTAATGAGAAATGGATAATCTGTAGAATGTGGTTCGGAGCCTGTGCGCTCCGTTTGCGTTTAATATTGTCACTGATCTTATGCAAGTGTGTGTAAATTAGAATTTCTTAAATTATTCAGAATCATCATTAAACTGTCAAATTACTGTTAAAAATACGGATTTTACTTACCCATCATACGTAGTATAGGGTAAGTCTTGTAATCGTTTTGAAAATCAAAAAATTTTTTTTGACGGATTTACACGTTTCAGACACTGGAGATTCCGAAAAACATATTTTTAGAAAAAAAATTTTGCCGTCCGTCTGTGTGTCTGTGTGTCTGTAAACGCTCTATCTCCCGAAAAAATTGAGATAGAGACTTGCAATTTGGTATGTACTTAGTATGTAATAATGGGAAGAAGCCTATTTCATTTCAATAACCTCGATTAACCGGAACAATTTTTTTCGGACTCTCGAAATATTCGTTATGATGAAAGGTATATAAAAATTTTCGAAATTGTTTATTTTAAGAAATGAATATAAAAGACAATAAAAAAACATAAATTTTGAATAAAGCATGAAGTCGATCAGATAATTAGTTGCCGAGATATTTGAAATCCTATTTTCCACACTCTTCGATTTTTCATGACCCTGTATTTCATCCAAATTTCACTTCAAAGATATATTTTAATTGAAAATTTGACGCTTAATCAGATGCAATAAACCGCTAGTTAATAGGATTATTATTTTTGGAGTTATAAGGAAAAACCTCTTTCAAGCAATTCAGTAATCGAGCCTTTAAAGTTTGTGACGTCATCAAGCCACGATTTTATTTGAATTGCAATGAATTTTATAAGTAGTTTACACATTTTTATTTTAATATTTTACATTATGCATATCCATGATGGGTAAGTATTACGGTGGCCCCCAACGACTAGTTTCATTCGTATCCAAGCTCATGGAATCATTTAATAAATAAAAACAAATATTAAGTATACTTGGTTATAAACAATATAACGTTTAAAATTAATTAAAGTCAATATTGTTTAAATTATTTTTTATAGATTAATTAAATATATTGAAATTTTTTTTTCTTATTTTTCAAGATTTCCGCTGCCTGGATATGAACCCAAGTCTGCAGCCTCAAGACCGTCCGGATTTAATCACCAGATGTCCGGGAAGAACCAGATCTTCGGAAAGGTGGCAGCTTATGTACACGCCATCGAATTTTAGAAATGTGATCTTCCACACGTGCACCTGCTTTTAATCATGTCATCCGAAGACAAAATTTGGAACACAGAAGAACTAGACGATTTCATTTCGGTAGAAATTCCGAAAGAATACGAAAACCCAGAACTGAGAGAGTTAGTCATTAAATGGATGATTCATAATTCATTCGGAGATCTGAATCCCGAATCACCCTGCATGGTAAACAGGAAAAAAAATGAAATGCCGTTTCCATTTCACGAAGTATTTTCAGCAGGATACATCCATAGTAGACGACGAAAAACCAAAGTATAGATGGCGATACGATCCAAGATTGGATGAGCGGAGTCCAGATTTCTGTCACGAACTCGCAGTCTATCGCAGTGCGACTAACGGCAAACGAGTGAGAAGAGAAAACAGACACGTTGCGTTGTTCCGTACAACGCATACCTGCTGAAGAAATAGAATTGTCACATAAATTTCGAGTACGTTGGAAGCATTCGTGCCGTCAAATACCTAAACAAATACATTTACAAGGGATATGATTGCACATCAATCAAAATTGTAGAAAACCAGCGAAAACTAATCTACAACGAGGCGGATACGTACGTCAAGAAAAGATGCATCACCCTCTCCCCCCGGAAGCTTGCTGGATACTTTTCGGAAACGAAATTCAAAATAAGAGCAACGTTGTTCAACGTCTCGACATTAATCTGCCAGGTCAGTACAGAGTCCGAAACATTGACCAAACGCACGAGGATCTTTCAGATATCGGAAAAAAAGGTTCCACGCTAGAAGTTTTTTTTCGACATAACCAAGTCTTGAAACAAAAAGAAAATAGTGGTCAGTCAGATTCTTCCCATGATGAAGTCGTCTACCGCTATTACTGGCAAATGCCCGAAAACTTTAAGCGGGTAGGAAAATCCATTGAGTGGCTGCCGCGGGCTAGGCGACTGCGTGTTATCGGCCGCATTCACAACGTCAATTTCTTTGCCGAGGCAGAATCGTACCACCTCAGACTAGTTCTCTATCATGTTAAAGATGCAACGAGTTTTAACAACCTTCTGACAGTCGAAGGGGCTCACTACTCAACCTACAAGCAAGCTTACTTGACTTATTATGACCGACTGTGAGTGGAAGGATTAAGCAAATCGGCAATTTTCAAAATGCCGAGAGCCATGAGAACGCTTTTCACCGAAATTCTAATACTGAGACCTCAAGAAAAACCCAAAGTATCTTTGGGAAATGTTTCAAGAAGATTTGATGCAAGATTTCATCCAGTGGCTCTGTCGAAGATGCGATTAAACGGGCATATAGGATAATCGCCCACAAACTAAATACATAACCGACACAAGGCAGAAACTTTAGCTACTGGGTGGATAAATTCGGCATTAATGACATTGACAGCTACCATAACGAAATCCACCAAGAAGTTTCAACCGCCGATGAGTCGGTTGCTCTTGGACAAAGTATGTACTGTCTCCTTCAAGGAAGGCAAATAGAAATCGTGAACGCCATCCTTCGGACAGCTGATGGTTCGAACCCTGACACTAGATGCTTCTTCAGCGATGGAATCGGTGGCAATGGCAAGACTTTCGTCTACAAAACTCTGTACCACATACTTCGAGGTCGACATCTTAACGTAAAATGTATGGCCTTCACTGGGATCACTTCGATTCTGCTTCCGGAACGTTTGTCCAAAGAGTACCTTTGACCCCGGTAGCGGTTTCAAACATAAAACTCGGAACAGCAAAATCCACTGAGCTCACAAAAGTTGACATTTTTCTGATGGACGAAGCGCCCTGCTTCCTAAGTAGGGATTGAACAACATGTATCAGCTGTTACGTGCCATCGGAAATAAGAGTTTGCCTTTTGGCGGAAAGATCGTAGTCCTCGGTAGAGACTTCCGACAGTGCCTTCCTGTTCAGTCTCGAGTCAACAAGAGCGAGCTTTTGGACCAGTGCATCACAAAAAGCAACGTTTGGTGCCATTTCAAAACCTTTTCACTATCGAAGAACATGCGTGTTGACTCAGAAGAGCAAAAATTTTCGGAATAGCCCTTACAGCTTGGGAACGGACAACTTCCTGCGAATTCAATGGACAGAATCGAACTCCCTGGAGACATCCTTTTAAACGGAAATCTAATAGAAGAGGTACTCGGAAATTGCACAGATGTTCAAAACTACCCCTACGATGTGCAGGGGCTATGAAAGACAAAGACATCCTTGCACCTCTGAATGCAGATGTAAGTAAAATATATTCAAAGATTATTGAAAGGCTCCAGGGGGGAATCTATAGTTTAAAACAGCTTTCACTCGGTAAAAAATCAACCGGCGGGCGCAATAGGGCTCACCCTGAAATTGCTTAATACCGCGGACATTGCGGATCTGCTGTGCTGCACGAACTAAAATTCAAAACTACCACCATAATCATGTTGCTGCGGAACATCGACGTATCAGAAGGACTTTGCAACGGTACACGTCTTATTGTGACGGATCTTTGCAATAACATCATCAAGGCAAAGATAATTACTCTGTCGGAGATGTGATTAAACAGACATATAGGATAATTGCCCACAAATCACCGCCCACAAGGCTCAGGGGCAAACTGTCGACTTCAGGCGTGAACTTAAGGGTCTCTGACTTTAAGCACGGAATGCTGTATGTTGCTTTTTCACGTGTAAAAAGGCGTTCAGGCCTAAAACCCTTGCTACCAAAAAGAAGTGTGCGACGAACTAAAAATGTAGTTTGGAAGGATACTCTTTCATTGTAAATATGTGATGTAAGTAATGTAAAATTTAGAAATATGTAAATAGTTTTAATATTGATTGTTTCTGTAAATAATTTGTAAATAATGGTCGTCCCCGCTGGTTTTAAATAATCAACGCTCACTGTAGACGTTTTTTGTGATGCCGAAGTTGGATGGTTGGGCTGTAGACGCTAGTTTCAGAGCCTCCCGCTGACCGATGCAATAAACTTATATAATTTAGCTTTCAAAATATCACGGTGATATCTTGCGTGATTCTTCTTCCGTTATCTACAGTATCGTGTGTTGAAAAGGTGAAAGGGGATCTCCTGGGAACGCGTGCGTGCGCTGCCCTGCTCCGTGAATTCGCGGCGGTCTGACCTTCCCACGCCCGACCTCCGCCAAGAGCTATAATAAGCTGGAATCCGCAGTGTTCACGAGCGACATCAAGAAGGGTAGGGCCGGGCTCTAAATACTTCGGATGATCGCTGCGGCTTCGAGCTTATTATAGCTTAATGCTTATCGTTATTATAGGGGATTAATAATTATATATAGTTAATTATTATATATAATAATTATATATATACATCAATATTATAATATCAACATATGATATGATATATTAACATTATCATATATATCATACATATATATGATAATATAACATTGTATTCCAAAATGTTAACGAATGTTATACGATATATTGGTTTGTTAATATATTATTGCTAGTATATCGTATCGTAATTGTAATCGTAGCATTACATCTTAAATTTTATTGGATTATACTTTAGTATAGTTTTCTCTCACGTCCGGGACGATGAATGCAGAATCCCAGACGAATTTATAAATATAAGTGATGTTCAATTTTCAGTTCAGTTACTATGTTTTTGTCATTGTGTAATGTTATTTTGTAACTCAATATATATTCGATCCAAGGCCTCGTCTGTTTATTTGCTTTGTTATTTTATCAGCAGAGCTTGGTTTAAATCACAGACAGAGTGACGCCAGTCCCTTTTCATATTTATTGCTGTGGTTTTGAGAGAGAAAATTTATTTTTCTTTTGTTTCTGTTTTTTTACCCAACGATGGAAAGTGAAAAAGAATTATACGGAGCTGCTCTTTTTGACGGCGACGGTAGAAACTTTTCTGTTTGGAAAAGGCGTGTGAAAGTCATATTTGCGGCGAAAGATTTGGATAATATTTTAGACAATGAAGCGACAACTGAAACTGCGGAAGTTGTAAAATCGAAAAAGGCTTATGCTTTATTATTATCGCTTTTAACCCTCTGAGCGTTTTGAAAAAGGGTAAAATTGTAATGTTGTTTTCTCTGCATTTTGTTTTAAATGCTAAAAAAATATGATTCTTTCAGCATTATAAATAAAACTTAATTACAAATATGAATGTAACCCTTGAGAGTGTTAATCATTCTTCAATGTTTTGAAAATTCATTAAATCTATAGAATTACATTATCTTAAACATTGCATATATTGCAGTGAAACCTGGAGCTTAGTGAACGGAATATTACGTTCTACACGCTTAGAGGGTTAAACGATGGGGTTCTTGCGTCATTGCAAGAAGAAAATACTGCGCACAAGATATGGAATAAATTAGAACGAACATATGATACCAAGCGTGCAGTTAATCAAATTTTAATTAGAAAGAGGTTAGCAACTATTAAAAAGGATCGTGTTGTGTCTATGAGAAGTCACATAGATGAAATAAATAAATTAATTTCGGAACTTAAATTTTCCGGTGCTGAAGTAAGTGAAACCGATACTATTGTTTATATTCTAATGTCGTTGCCTCAAGAATTTGAAAATGTTAAAACTGCGTTAGAAAATCAACCGAATACTGTTTTGACTCTAGATTTTGTCACACAACGGCTGTTAGATGCTGAAGCACTCAAAGAAAGAAAAAGTACAGTCCAAAACTGCTCATGATAATACCACGTTTGTATCAACTCGTAAAGAATATGTGTGCAAAAACTGTAATTCAAAGGGGCACATAGCGAAATATTGTACAAAGAAACTTACTTGTTTCAAATGTGGACTTCCTGGCCATTTTAAACGTAACTGTAAAGCTGTTAAAAATTCAAATGAGGAAAAATTTGCTTCTTCAGCGGTATCTTTTGTTGCGGGGAACGTTAAAAAGAATGAATTTATAGTGGATTCTGGAGCGACTTCCCATATGTACTCTAATGAGAAATATTTCACGTCTTTACAGCCATCTTCAGGAACTATTAAGTGTGCGTCGAAAACAACGAATCTTGAAATTAAAGGTGTTGGAAATATTATCGGAAACTTATCAAACGGAATGGAAATCACCCTAAATAATGTTCTTTACGTACCAGATTTAAGTGGACAGTTGATTTCCGTTAGAAAAATTGAAAACGCAAATTATGCAGTTATTTTCAAGAATGAAAAGGTGTTCATAGAAGAAGGAAGAAATCGTTTTTGTTTTGGTGAACGTGATTCAAATGGACAATATGTTAGTTATTTTGTCCCAAATTATGAAACTGTTCTCACATCAACAGAAAGTGATTCTGAAATTTGGCATCGCAGAATGGGCCATCCAAGCGCCAAAGTGTTGAAGGAAATGAAACTTCTAATACCCCTTTCTTTTTGTGATGTTCGTGTTCGAGCAAAACAGAGTGCAACACCAATGGGAAGAAGACCTAAGAAAAGAGAAAGTACCCCAATGACTGCTATTCATTCTGATATATGTGGCCCTATTGTTTCGAAAACTTTTTCTGGTGAATGCTATTTTATGACTATCATAGATGATTTTTCGCGATTTACTGAAGTTCGATTATTGAAGCATAAAAGTGAAGCTTCAGATGAATTGAAAATTTTCTTAAAAACTAATCCTACAGTAAAGAAAATCAGATGCGATAACGGAAAGGAATATTTAAGTAATGATTTAGTGAATTTCACTCGAGATCTTGGTATAGTGATTGGTCCTGCTCCTCCATACACCCCAGCTTTGAATGGAGTTGCTGAAATATGCAATAGATCGCTCCTGGATATAGGAAGGGCTTTAATTGCTGAATCAAATTTACCTAAGACTTTTTGGGGTCAAGCTATTCTTACAGCAGCTTACTTGAAAAATCGAATGCCAAGCAGCTCCACTGAGAACTTAACGCCGTATTTCTTAAAATTTGGAGAGGATCCCGAGTTGAAGCACATACGTGTTTTTGGATGCAGTGCCTACATGTTAGTTCCTTCCGTTCAGCGTAAGAAACTTGATGATAGGTCTAAACATATGATCTTCATAGGTTATTCTTCAATGGGATATCGAATGTTAGATCCTGAGACGAAACGCATAACTATATCAAGAAATGTCAAATTTGATGAAGAGAAGAAGCATACCATAAACTCAAAGCAACACACAGTGGAAAATTCAGAATCGACTGATTGTGAAATTAACCCAGATGCTCAAGAAAGAACTAGTGAAGAATCAGAGGATTCTGAAGAGAAAGAAGATAAAATGAGAAAATCTGAGAGATCAAGAAAACAACCTATTCGGTATCCAGCTGCTGAGGTGTATGAAGCATTACTTTGCCAACAAGAAACTTTATCTTTTGATGAGATCAAATTTCTTCTTGTTGATGAACAACGTTTATGGAAGGAAGCTATGGATGCAGAGATAGAAAGCATGAAAATCAACGACGTCTGGGATCTCGAAAAATTACCACCTGACAAACGAACTATTTCCTGCAAAGGGGTGTATATCATCAAAAGAAATGGACGTTATAAGGCTCGCCTTGTAGCCTGTGGATTTATGGAAAAAGAAGGACTAGACTATAGTGAAACTTTCCCCCTGTAATAAGTATGCCAGCTTGACGTTTAGTGCTTTTAGTGATTTTAAATGAAGACTTACATGCATTTGTTTTGGATGTAAAAACAGCTTTCCTGAATGGTAAGTTAAATGAACTTTTTTTTATGGATCAGCCGCAAGGCTATGATGACAAAAGTGGGCTAAAATGTAAACTCAAAAGAAGTTTATATGGCTTGAAACAGGCCCCACGACAATGGTTTGAAAGGTGTCTTGAATTTGTTTCAAAATTAAAATTTAAATATCTTGATAATTAACCTTGTATTTTTATTCGTTATAATAATGGTTATAAAATAATTATTGCTCTGTATGGTGATGATATGCTTATAGCAGGTTCAGATTTAAATGAAACTAATGTAGTTATTTCTTTACTCTCTAAAGAGTTTCATATGTCGAAATCAGAATGTGTTTCAGAATTTCTGGGTATTCAAATGAAATTTAAATTCTCCTAAATCCACTCCATCTGATTTCAAAAATGGAAAACCATTTAATGGTCCATACCGTGAACTTGTAGGTTGTTTATTGTATTTAGCATATATTTCACGACTGATATTTTATATAGTGTTAATTGTTTGAGTCAAATGCAGGAAAATCCTACTGAAGTTGCATGGATTGCACTAAAGAAAATCTTAAGATATTTGAAAGGAGCTTTGTCCTTAAAACTTGTGTATAAAAAGCAAAAATCTGATCCTAAATTATCTATGTATGTTGATTCTGATTGGGGGCTAACACAAATGATAGAAAATCAGTATCAGGTTACATTTTAATGTTTTCTAACATGCCTGTTCTCTGGTGTTGTAATAAACAAAAATCAGTTGCATTATCGTCAACTGAAGCTGAAGTTATTGCCTTAACTAAAAGTTTGCAAGACCTGTTGTGGTTCAAAAATATTGCTTGTGAAATTGTAATTATTAAGGATTTAGTTATTTTAGAGGATAATCAGTCTTGCATAAAATGTATCAGTAATGAAAGTAGTTATGGTAGAATGAAACATATAGATATAAAACTAAAATTTGTTCGTAATGTTGCAAAAGAAAATAATATCAAAATTGAATATATTGCTACAAATATGCAAATTGCTGATATGTTTACAAAGACATTGCCTAAAGCTAAATTTTATAAATTGTTGTTTCTTTGCTGTTTGTATAAGTAATGTTTTAACTGTGTCATACTTTTAATGTTTCTTTATTGTAATTTTTCATTCTGTGTTTTTATAATGTAATGCTAGATTATGGGCGGGTGTTAGTATATCGTATCGTAATTGTAATCGTAGCATTACATCTTAAATTTTATTGGATTATACTTTAGTATAGTTTTCTCTCACGTCCGGGACGATGAATGCAGAATCCCAGACGAATTTATAAATATAAGTGATGTTCAATTTTCAGTTCAGTTACTATGTTTTTGTCATTGTGTAATGTTATTTTGTAACTCAATATATATTCGATCCAAGGCGTCGTCTGTTTATTTGCTTTGTTATTTTATCAATTATGATATATGTTATATATTGAATTTGGCTTATATTCAGCTAAACATTAGTTATTTGTACATTTTACTTGTGAACTGTGGTCTCATTATTATATACTCTAAAATATGTAAAAAAAATACCTCAAAATAGCTGAAAAGTTTATGAAAATTCAATATAACCCCAACATTACTCAGGATTCCGGAAAATTTACGTTTCCTTTAGAAATCATTAGAAGAAAGATTAATTACAAACCTAAAAAAACAAAAAAAAAACAAAAAAAAAACAATAGATTTCGAAGGTTTGTAGTTACTTCTCTGAAATAAAGATGCCATTTTCTTTGAAGGGAAAAGGAAAATTATGGAATAAAAAATTAAAAAAAGGTTCTTTTTTATATTCCTATCCGCATTAATAAAAGTCATATGTCGGAGAAAAAGCATAAAAAAATATATAAAAATTATTTTCATTAGTGTACTTGTATTTCGAAAAACTTCTTTGTTCTTAAATTTTAGCATCAGTTTTATATTAATCTTTTGAGCTTTAGTATTATTCTGCTTTATAATAGTTAAAGGAAATGCTTTATAATTGTTTAATGCATACGTCTTTTAAATTTCAAACTCTGGCTTTAACCCTCTAATTGCTGAGCAAAAGGGCAAGATTGTAATGTTGTTTTCTCATTAAATTTTTTAAAGTGATAAAAAAATATGATATTTCAAACATGATATAAAAAATTTAATTATGTATATGAATATAATCCTTGAAACTATTAATCATTACTTAATGTTTTAAAACTACATTATATTTGTAGAACTATGTTAATTTAAATAATGCTAACATTGCAGTGAAACCTACAGAGTAGTGAACGGATATATCAGTTCACGGCGATAAGAAGGTTAAAAAACAATGTTTTGAAACTACAATATATATGGCTGCTTATTCCATTTATATTTTGTTAAAATGCTTAGAAAACTTTTACATTAAACTTAACAAAACTTATCTAATAGTAAACAACAACAACAAAAAATATGCATTAGCGAGCCCCATTTCATTACATATTTATTTTAACTTGAAAGCTTTATCTTTTATTTAAGAGTTACTTTTTCTTTTCTGAATGACGAACACTAGTTTTAAAAGTTGTTATTATATTTTATCACATACAATCCTTAATTGATTAATCGTATTAGAAGATGAAAAGCTGCATATGGAATAAATAAATAAATAAAATAATAAAAATAATTACACTAGAAATTGCCTTCGTGGGATTTTTATTTTAATATGGCTGTATATGCTTTCAATGATGGTAATATTTAGCAATGTAACAAAAATGATAAAAGGTTTGAAAAAAATTAATCTTCTAAATGTTAATTCTTTTATAAAATCAATGAACTTTCGCGATGAAAGATATGCTGTGACATCTACACTGACGGAAAAAAAAATCTCAACACCAAGAAAGACTTGTGTTAGATAAACGAAATTTGGTAGGCGTGTTTATACATCTGAAAGAAGACATAGATTCAAAAATCGCGCTTAACGCATAAGTGTGGCGCTAATATCGCCACTCAGAACTTGCAAATCAAGTTTGCTTTAAATGCGTGCTGTAAGGTTCGTGAGCGTTATTTATCTTCGAAATTTGACGTATTGAGTTGATGTTAGCCAAGAATGCCTTTAAGACGACGAAGAAACCATTATCAACAGCTCACCGAGGTTGAACGAGGTCGTATAATAGGGCTACGAGAAGGTGGATTTTCTTTTCGCGATATTGCAGAAAGATTGGCCGGAATGTATCCACTGTGCATGATTGTTGGGAGCAGTGGTCAAGGGATGGTACTGCCTCAAGAAGACCGGGTTACGGGCGGCCACGTGGCACTACTGAGAGGGAAGACCGCCGTATTCGGCGTACAGCTGTGGCGCATCGTACTGCGTCTGCGGCAGATATTCTAGCTGCAATTGGTACCACAGTGACACAACGAACTGTTAGAAATCGGTTATTTAAAGAACAGTTCCGAGCCAGGCGCCCTGTAGCGTGCATTCCACTGACTCCAAGCCATTGCCATTTGCAGCGACAGTGGTGTCAAACCAGAGCTCATTGGATGACGGAGTGAAGATCTGTTGTGTTTTATGATGAAAGCAGGTTCTGCCTTGGTGCCAGTGATGGCCGCGTGTTGGTCAGAAGGAGGCCAGGGGAACGCCTGCAACCAAACTGTCTGCAGCCTAGACACACTGGACCTACACCTGGAGTCATGGTCTAGGGAGCAATTTCCTATGACAACAGGAACACTCCCGTGGTTATCCCAAAAACACTGACTGCAAATATGTACGTCAGTCTGGTAATTCAACCTGTAGTGATGCCATTCATGAATAGCATACAAGGGGGAGTTTCTAACAGGATAACGCTCGCCCTCATACCACTGTTGTAACGCAACGTGCTCTACAGAGTGTCGACATGTTACCTTGGCCTGCGAGATCACCAGATCTGTCTCCAATTGAGCACGTTCGGGATATCATTGGACGACAACTCCAGCATCATCCACAGCCAGCACTGACCGTCCCAGTATTGACTCAACAAGTACAACAAGCATGGAACTCCATACCACAAAGTGACATTAGGCACCTGTATGACACAATGCATGCACGTTTGCAGGCTTGCATTCAAAATTCTGGAGGTTACACCGGCTATTAATGTAACAGCATTTCACATTTGAAATGCATTTCCTTGAGCTTAAATTAACCCGTGATCTTGAAAATGTAATCAATTAAACATGTTAACTAGACAAATGCATTGTCCAAGTTTTATTACTCTACAATAATTTTTTCTTGGTGTTGGGATTTTTTTTTCGTCAGTGTATATTATAAAGCAAAAACATGCCCGTGAGAAACGCTGACGTCATATTGACGGTGGCAACACTGACTAATAAATTTGGTTTTTATTGGAAGTTTTTCAACTTCAAGACGTCGTACAATATCAATTTCTACACCACCGAATAGGATCAAAAAGTTCTTTCCAATACAATTTCTTAGAAAATTGATTGATTTTTTGTGTTTTTTAAAAAATTGTTTTCAAGCATGATTAAAAAAAAAATCTATCTCTATCTCGCTTACGAAATATTTACCCATTTGCCCCTAAAACAATATAAATAATTATGTTTTATTTAACAGACATATAATCAAACTACCTGCTTAAACCACTGAATTTAATCGAAACAAAAAGGCTGCTGCTGCTGTAAGCAGTAAAATCTTTGGTGATTTCATCGGCTATTAACCTCTGGCATGCTACTAATACGAAAGTATCACTTTTAATATACTTCAAATCTTTATTTGAATATATTGATATTTTTCATATAAAAATAGTTTTTGTTGTCTTTAGTGGACCATCTAAAAATTATATTAAATGTAAAAAATCTATTAGAGTTTTCAATAAAAAATGGTTTTATCTATGTTCTGTACACCAGGAACCCCGGGTTGGAACCCCTAGCATGCATAAAGGTGCAAATTTATGATTTACACTATGAATTTCATATAATATGCGATATCATGGAATAAAGGTAGGATAAAATTGATACTTTAGTTAAAAATTGACGACATTTTTATACATAATGGAGAATAAACATTTAAAGGCATGGTTACAGAATGTAACCATTGCAGTTTAGCAGCTTTTGGCACGCTAATGTTTGGCGACACATAAGGGCGATTTTTTTTTAAAATCTTGACCAAAACTCGAATTTTTTCTGCTTTTGAGTCTTCTATGAGAGTATGTTAGCATGTAGTATTCATTGCATTACTCATTATAATTAAGTGTATAAATGTTCGGAAAATCTTGCTAACAATTAAATAGTTAAAATAATCAATATAATTGATTATCTAGTAAAATGTAAATATATCAAGTGTACTACCTGTAAATACATAATTGTTACTTTACAATTCATATATTCATTCATCTACTTCTTGCATGGTTAATCATGAGGGCAGACATTTCTTAGGGTTGTCTTTTAAAGAATGGAAAATGTTGTTAAACTTAGAAAATTACTGTTACCATCTTGCCAAGAGCTATTATGTATAATGTGTAAATATTGAAATTTGTAAAACATGTAACTTATATAATTATTGTGTATACATTTTTTTTTTTTTAAATCTACTTACCTGTAAAAAATTGTAGCTTTAAATATTGTGTATATAATCTATAATATTCAAACATTGTATAAAATCAGGCACGCCCTGAATAAATAGGGCTGCCATTTGTGAATTAGAGTTTGTATAATTTACTATAATTTACTTTTCAATTTGTAAATGTTTTCCCATGGCACGCCATGATAAATAGGGCTGCCACTTATGATTGATGGTGTAAGAAATTTTAGTTAAGCCGGAGACGGTGGTGTCGTTTGGACGGTAGAGACCTTCCTGCCTTGAGCTTGGGGCTTGTCCCGATCATATGCCAAAAGCGGATCCTCAAGGCGGGTGACAGCCAGACAGGCAGTCGGAATAAAGAATCGCGTTACTTAATAAACGGACGGTTTGTATTTTATGAAACACAGAGTTCATGGCGCCCATATAGTGTAATATTTTGACTCTCAGTGCAAAATTCAAACCATTCACGGAATTTATTGAGTGAAATAGGGAAAATAATAAAACAACAGTCTTTCTCAAAATAGTAAAAAGTAATAATTACAATTAATCATGTTGTGAAGGTAAGATTACAAATATCCATCATTTATTAATTCGACTGGATGAATTTGAATATAATTTTTTTGAATAAATATATGTGAAGAAATAGGAAATTTCTCATTCTGTGGTGGCTGTTTTCAAATATTCGTAAATGCATATAGTCAGAACCTAGTAATATATCTATTCTGAAACATCGTCCCTCATAAAACACTAAAAGTATCTCCAGAAAAGATTAATTAGATAAAAAATTAAAAGATTAATTTCCATAATAGATTAATTTTTAGTTTGTTTTATACAATGAAGATCATTAATTTTCGAAATATTCAACCTCATAATGGTATGAGTTAAAATAAATCGCAATACCTGTAATTTACATAATAAAGGTGAGCTAAACATATTTTTAAATGATTGATGTACAAGTATGCAAATATGTGCGTAGTAAGAGTATAAATTTTGTTCCTGGGTTTTGCTAGATTTTCGCGCCACTGTGCGGCAATAAAAATTCGTGAAATTTTGTTTAATGGGATACAGTTCTATCTGTTGTATATCTTACAAAGAATGAATGAAAGTCACAAGATATAAAATTACACAATTAAAAATATACCTAAGGAGGAAGGGATAACTATTTTAAATGCATAATTATACTATCTAGTTATTTTGATTTTGTCGTTTTCGGCTTGATGATTCCTTATGAGAATAACAACCCAGAAACTTAAGTTTCATGAAAAGCGATTAAGGGGGCAAAACTTTTCTAAAATTCTGTGGAAAACAGTTGATATTGATGTACCTTTTTCTTGTGAATTACTGAAGCGATTTCAAAATACACATGTTTTACGTATTTATATTTCTTTGTATTATAATTAGATATAATTATATCATTTTGGTTTTCTGAAAAATCAATTCCTTCCTATTAACATTAATTTGATTACATTGACGTTAACTAGAATTATAGACGCATTAACAATGCACCTGGGGGGGAGTGTTGAGTTTAATTTTACACCAATCTAGAGAATTCTAGCTCCTGAGGCAGCGGTTTGGTAGCGTAGAAGAACTATGTTTTGAGGAATCTGAAGTCTGAAATTGAGAACTGCACTGAAATTTTGTTTTTTGCAGGAATGTAAAATACTCATACTCGTTATACCCTATTTAAAAATTAGTTGTAAACAGAGTCGCAAATGCCTTTCACAGGTGTTTTTATTTAGAATTTCACCAAGTCGCTTGTTAGACTCCCTTTATACTAAGAGAAATTTCTTAGAGACACATTAAGAAATCTTTAAGCACGGGAAAATTACAAAATAGATTATATAAAAATTAATGTTAAAAGTATTGAAAAGCAAAGTGTTTATTTTTCTCTGCGATGTTTTTTATTCACATACACAAAGATTTAAGGCCCGCTATTTGAATATATTGTGTATAAAGTTTTTAAAAGTTAAAATAAAACTGAAAAATTAAAATTATGTATGTATTTCCGGGCTGTTTTGCTCCAAGGTATTCAAAGTGTCAAAAGTGAGTGTTGCTGTTTTAAAAATGAAAGTTAGTAAAATTTTTCAAACGTAGATAACCCTGGAAGTATAATTTATGCATAACATTAATTAGTAAACGATGCTCTCAGTCGATTGATACATAGTAAATCTTTTTATACAATTATTTGCAGCAGAATTAGTGGAATACATTTTTTCCCAGGACTGCACGTTTACACACACACACACACGCATATATTATATATATATATATATATATATATATATATATATATATATATATAAAAATATAAACTATTTAAAGTATTTTAAATAAGAGACGGTTTTTATCTGCTAATAGTTACTATCTAATGATACATATAACTTACAGTGATATTTAAAATCGCAAAATATTTTATTAAGAAAACACTTTGATTTCTGTTGATAAAAGGGATAACTCTAAATTTAATAAAATAATTGCTTTTAGTTATGGACATTTGCTATTTTAGTAGCTGTCATGCAACCAACATCCTTCCAACCCTTTTTTAATAAAGTAAACAGAAGTGAAGAGTAGACGGAAGGAATGGTGGTTTGTTCGGAGGAGTAGCATGTGGAATGCATCCGAGTATATTTTGGTTATTTTAAGAAGTAATGTTTGGTGGAATTGTTATGAATATTAGTGAAAATGCATATAGTGTAAATATTATTGTAAATACCAGCTCACATATTTAATAAACTGTGTATTTAAAATTTAAAAAGAAGAATCGATGCGTCATTCGGCTGTCATAATATTACAGCACGCTCTCTTTCGAGAACCAGAGCTATTTCTACGATTTAAAATAATAAAATATGTGCTTTGGATCGCAGTGTTTGGATTACAAAATGGAGGTGAGCTATTTATTTATCATTTGATTGTGTAGTAAGATACTGTTAACTTTATTCGAAAATGTTTAAAAACGTAACTAAAGCGGATTTACTTATTGTTCTGCAAGAAATCGGCGAAGAATCTGATGCGAGTAAGAGAGTACCCGAATTAAAATATTTGTTATTGAAATCTAAAGAATACTTAAAGGATAAAGATTTCGTAACTGAATTTTTATCGACTACAGTTTCAGAAAGAAAAAATGGCGAGGAAGTTAATAGATTGCGTTTACAACAACAAATGAGAAGCGAGAATTTAACCCATAACGAAGGGGAAAATAGTACGTCATTATCACTAGATAAATTAATTAAAGCAGTTCAAGTTTTGGTAATTCCAGTGCCCAAGAAAAATTAAACATGGAATATCTTTTTTGATTCTTTAGAAAGAGCGTTTAAGCACAAAAATGTTCCTAAGGAATATAAATCGGAAATTTTACTGAAATTAGTAGGTGAGAAAGCAGGAAATGTTCTTGTTTATATTGATGATGAAGAGTTAACCGATTATGATAAAATTAAATCTTTAAATTTGAAAGAATATGAACCGTCCCCATTTACCTGTTTACAAAATTTTAGAAACGCTAAAAGATTACCTGGTGAAACCCATCAACAGTTCGGTTCCCGATTAAGATCCTGTTGGTTAAATTGTTGTAGAATTCGAAATGTTAAAGATTTCGACTCACTTATTAATTTAATAATATCAGATAAAGTTTTTGAAACTTTGGATGGTGAGCTTGCAACTCACATTGCAGTCAAACAGGGAGAGAGTTGGCTTTTGCCCGATCAGTTATCGAAATACTGTGACATTTATTTTACTGCAAAAGGCAGGTCTCTCGAGGAAACAAAATTTGAAAAACGACCTATTTATCGTGAAGTGAATAATGAAAATGCTAAATATGTTCCGCCACATCTAAGGAAAAATCAAGTTACGTATGAGAACAGACACTTCCCAAAATCGCGTGATTGTTACATTTGTAATTCCCCATTACACGAAGCAAAATTTTGCCCAAACAGAAGAAATAAGTACGATAAATCTAATACTCAAAATGATGATCAGGGTCAGAGAAAACCGAAAACGCAAGAAGATACAAATAAATCGAATCCGAAAAATAATAATAATGCAGTAGTTACTAATGTTAATTCCATGCATTTACACATGAATGATCAATTAAACTAAGTTACTCTTTTTCCTTTAAGAAAAATCATTATTTATGTAGAAGGAAAAGAAATAGAAGCTACTCTGGATTCAGGTACCCAAATTAGTATTTTAAATACGTCATTAATTCCCAATCTGAAAATCGAAGCTAAAGGTAGTATTTTGTTACAATTCGCCTTCAAAGAAAAAGTAGAAGCAAATTTGTCTACTATACCCATCCATTATAAATTACCTAACAGTGGAATTTATGTGACTTTAAATACGCTTTTTGCTTTCACTGAAAACTTAAATGTCCGTGTTTAATAACTCCGGACGTATATAATGCTTTGATTGAACTTCAAAATGAAGAGTTGTGTAAAAGTCAATTGTAGGAGTTCGAAGGTCACGAAGCTAAAAATAGCTCAGACCCCCGTTGGCGGAAGAGAAATTAAATGTTTGTTTTATTTCTTCAGAGAATAAACAAAATGATCGAAACGATGGTTTTTCAGAGTTTAATAAGTTTTGTAAAGAACAAAAAGATTGCGCAACTTTAAAGAAATCATTCAAGAACGCTAGATTAGGAAAAAATAATTTTTTGATACGGGATAATTTATTGTATCATAAAGAAACTATTTGCGGTGATAAAATATATCAGCTCGTTTTACCGGAAAGTTATAGAAGTAAAGTGTTAGAGGTAGCTCATGATTCAATTTTTGGAAATCAGTTAGGGATGCGAAAAACTAAAGAAAGAATTAAATTATCTTTTTTTTGGCCGAATATTTCAAGAGATGTAGAAAATTATTGTAGAACATGTAAGAACTGTCAGTAAAAATGCCCTGAGAAACAAATAGATAAAATTCCGATAACACCTGTTGTCCGCGCACCATATCCATTTCATACTGTAAATATTGACTGTATAGGTGAAATTATTCTGCCGTCAAGAAGGAAGCATAAATATTGTCTTACCTTAATTGATCAAAATTCGAAATGGCCGGAAGTAGTACCATTACGGAGTCTCTCTGCGAAAACGGCGTGTGATGCTTTATTAGATATTTTTATGTGCACCGGAATTCCTGAAGTTATCTTTTCAGACCAGGCCACTAATTTTAAATCTGAACTGACTAAAGAATTTGAGAACCGGTTAGAGGCATGTCCTCGCTTTTCAACTCCATCATACCCCGCCTCGAATGGATTGATTGAAAAATTTAATCGTGTGTTTAAACAAATGCTACATCATGTAATTCGTATGGATCCTATTAATTGGGATAAACATATTCCTTTTCTGCTTTTTGCCTACCGTGAGGTGCCAAATTGCACAACTGGAGTATCACCGTTTAAGCTCATGTATGGTCGGGAAGCTAGAGGTCCCTTGGCAGTACTAAAGTCATCATGGTCAGGTGAAATCCCCTTACCATTGAATCTTAGTAATTCAGCAGTAGACTATTTACAAGAATTAAAAATAAATTTGGAAAGAGCCGCTGACATTGCTTCTCTAACTGCTGCAGAAAAACAAGAAAATTATACTCGCTATTTCAATCGTCGAAGTAGAATGAAAGAATTTGAAAAAGGTGATTTAGTATATTTACTTATCCCTGATTCTACCAATAAATTGTATGCTAGATGGACAGGACCCGGAGAAATACTTGAAAGAATAAAACCGCTTTCGTATAAAGTGAAATTACCTGATGGGGGTGTCAGACATGTTCATGCGAATAAAATAAGGAAATTTAACGTAAGAGTACAGACTGTTGGGGTCATTTTTGAAGACGATGTAGAATTTGGTGAAGTTCACCCAACACCAATTAAAGCTAATATTTCGAATGAAAATAACATAGAAGTAGACCTTAGTCATCTGGAGGTTGATAAACAATTATAATTAAGTCAACTTCTACAAAAACATACACCATTATTCTCAGGCAAAATTCAAGTTGCCAATGTTGGAGCACACAAAATTCGTTTATTACCAGGTGCGGAAAGAAAGAAGCCATATATTTATAAAATCCCGGAATCGCTAAAAAATGAAGTGGATAAACAAATAGAAGAGTTAGAGCATTTAGGACTTATAGAAAAAAGTGAAGCTGAAATAGCTTATCCGGTCGTATACGTCGCAAAGAAGGACGGTAGCATGCGCTTATGTATAGATTTTCGTCAATTGAGCACAGTGACAAAACCTTTTGATTACCCTATGGAAAATGCAACTGAATTAATTAATCAAATAGGAAGTGTTAACATAATTACATGTTTAGATGTATTAAAAGGGTATTGGGAAATTCCTCTAGAAGAACAGAGTCAAGATCTTACTTCTTTAAAAACCCATCGTGCTCAATACCGATGGAAAGTCATGCCCTTGGGATTGCGCAATGCGACTGCCACATTCAAGAAATCGATCAACAATGCCTTGGATGAACATCGTGAGTACAGTCGAGCATATTTGGATGATATTGCTATTTTTTCAAATGACTGGGAAAATCATCTGAAACATCTTGACGCTGTTTTATCCAAATTAACTGAACTGAAATTCACGGTGAATGTTAAAAAATGTGTTTTTGCAAAGGCACAGATCAAGTATCTAGGTCATGTCATAGGAGGAGGTAGACATAAGCCCGATCCGGAGAAGTTACGTGCGATTGAGACAATAGAATCGCCTAAAACCAAAACAGCTCTCAGAAGTGCATTGGGTTTATTTAATTATTATCGTGACTACATAAGAAATTGTGCTGAAATCGCCAAGCCTTTAACCGACTTGACAAAAAAGAAAATCCCAGAAATCATTCCGTGGTCTGAGGTTGAAGAAGAGGCTTTCCAAACTTTAAAACGTTTACTGTGTGAAGCCCATAAGCTGTATACACTAGATCCTAAAAAGCCTTACACTATTCAGAGCGATGCCAGTTCTTATGGAGTTGGTGCTTGTCTATCGCAAAGAGATGAGAAAGAAAATTTATGTCCTATTAGTTTTGCTAGCCAAAACCTCACTAAGGTGCAACAAAACTGGTCGACTATTGAGCGTGAAGCTTATGCGGTAGTGTGGGCATTAAAGAAATTTGAAGTTTATGTGTTTGGTGCGGAAATTGAACTAATAACTGATCACAATCCCTTAATATATCTTCAAACATCTGCACCTCAGTCTGCAAAATTACAACGATGGGTCTTATCTCTACAAATGTGTAATATAAATATTTCTCATTGCCCAGGTGCAAAATTAAAAAATGCAGATAGTCTGTCACGACTATTACTGTATAAGAATTATTTAAGTAATACTTTTTTTTGTGTTTAATTTTGGTATGCAGTATTATATCAAGTCGTCTTTCCATCTGTTTTGAATTGTTAGTGTTTTTTATATGTTTATTATATATTCATTATAACTATTATAAGGCTTCTATACATCTGTTTTGAATTGTGTTTATATATATATATATATATATATATATATATATATATATATTATGCTATATAGTTGTATGGTTGCTATTTGCCAGATTTTGCTTCGCTTTGCGTAGCACAATCTTATCGGGGGGGGGGGGGGGTGTCATGCAACCAACATCCTTCCAACCCTTTTTTAAAAAAATAAACAGAAGTGAAGAGAAGACGGAAGGAATGGTGGTTTGTTCGGAGAAGTAGGATGTGGAATGCATCCGAGTATATTTTGGTTATTTTAAGAAGTAATCTTTGGTGGAATTGTTATGAATATTAGTGAAAATGCATATAGTGTAAATATTATTGTAAATACCAGCTCTCATATTTAATAAACTGTGTATTTAAAATTTAAAAAGAAGAATCGGTGCGTCATTCGGCTGTCATGATATTACAGTAGCATTATAAATTTAAATATATTCGTTAGGTCACAAAAATATAGAAATTCGACTCATAAAAATATGGATATCTTATTTACTTTTTCGCGAAGACGGCTTTGAATCTAAGAAAAGGAATTTTCACATGAAGAAAACTTAAGACAAAATATAAGATGAAAATCTATATAATCTAAATTAGAAGAATTGAAAAATAAAGATTTTATGCTCCTGTGCATTTTGCTACATACGCGTATAGAAAAATTTGAATCTTGTTTGAATCAATGTGTAGAAATATTTGACAAACAGGATTATTATTTTTCCGTACCTGGAAACAGGCATGCTTTAGGATTTACTCTACTTTCCTTTTACTGAACGAAAATATGTTTCAAAAGAAAAAAAAGAACTTTTAAAGATGAATATGGGTCTTGGGATACATAACTACAGATTTATATCTAAAGCTTAACCATGGATAACCTATAAAATTTTAAATATTCCAT
This sequence comes from Maratus michaelseni, assembly GCA_963931845.1. Taxonomy (NCBI): domain Eukaryota; kingdom Metazoa; phylum Arthropoda; class Arachnida; order Araneae; family Salticidae; genus Maratus; species Maratus michaelseni. The sequence continues at coordinate 79,702,308 of OZ007590.1, read as the reverse complement.
ATTTCCATCTTAAATTTCCTTAAACAATTTTATTGAGTACTTTTTCAACAATTTTAACTGTTCAAATATTTTTTAAATCTTCTCTCTTCTCTCTCTCTCTCTCTCATTTTTTTTTTTTTTTGACTAAACGATTCAAAATATTAAATTCCACATATTACATTCAGGTAATTTTACTGCTATGTGAAGGTCATATTAAAGTCAAGGAAAAAGCAAAATTTTCTTAAAATAGAATCCTCTTTATTCAATATTTTTCTTTTTCTATTATTTACAATAGATTTATAAAATTACGTCTAGTTCAAATTCCTTAGAAATTCCTTTAGGTTTCTGTAACAAAATTTCCTTTTAAAGGAAAATAAAGTCCACCCTTTTATATTTTTCGAAATTTGCGAGTTAAATGCAATTATTTTATACTATTTCAGATGTAATCTAACATACTTCTAAATAACATATTCGAAATCATTTATCATACTAAATCATACTATCATACTAAATCATACAACCATACGAAATTCATATATCATACTAAAATGACTAATATAATACGTATAAAAACTTTACAACTGATAGGCAGAAAGAACTTGTAAACTTAATAAAGTGCGTAAATTTCCTTTTTAATTTTTTTTTTTATATTTTGATTGAAAAACTTTCAGAACTTTTAGTCTTTTAAACATTTATTTTGATGTTTCAAGCATAAATGTCAGAAAAACGTACAGGGTGTCCCAAAAGAAACACGCATTATTTGCTTATCTGTCGGCTATACGCAGGCATTGCAAATTGCAAAAGTGTTCAAAATAAGGTAGAAATTAAGATTATGTTGATGAAATAATCCTGCGATTAATTAAAAGAAATACACTTTTTAAATTTTTATACGGTCTCATGTTCCGATAAATTATATTTAGAAAAATGTTTTTCATGCTGTGCCATCCAAATTGCATTATACTACGAAAAATATTCACCAAGTTATGATACTTTTAATTTTATAAAATTTCTGAGCTTTCCGGTAATAAAAACGCGTTTTTCTATGTTTAGTGCCGAAAAACTGCGAAATTTCATAAAATTCAAAGTATCACAACTCAATAAGTCTTGGTCGTACAATAATGGAATTTTTACTGTTCTTATCAGAGCATGGAGAAAAGTTTTTTAAGTATAACTTATAACATCCAGGGAAGGTATAAAAATCTAAAATGTTCAAAATTAATGGCAGCACTATTGCATCGATATTATTTTAATTTTTACCTTATTTTTAAAAACTTTTGTAAACTACATTGCTTACATATATCCAACAGATGAAAAATTAAAGCGATTTCAACTTTTTTGAGACCCTCTGTATAAGGATGCACGCACATAGACCTTCTCTCTCTCTATATATATATGTATAAAAAAAAAAATTATTTTTAAAAATGAGCTATGATGGAATGTGATCTTCACATACGGTCCTTTTTCATTTATATATTTAAATTATTTCACTTTATTCTATTTTGTTTTGTTTTCTACAATAATGTTCTTTCCTATTTGCATAAAGGCTTGAAAAAGTTTTCCTTGCATCCAGCTGAAATATGAGTACTAATTTTGACAACCTGCAGAAAAAAAACTATAAAATAATCGCCTTTGAAACAATAATCAAGTTATCTGCAATTTTCTGGAGTTATTAAAATGTTTTGATTGTTTGTAGGTTGGTCGTATAAAATAAATTATTAGTAAATGAGACCCGAGCGACAGGAGTGTTCAAGGAATCGTAATGATATTTGAGAAATAGGTTTGTTAAAGCATTCTCTCGCGAATGTGGTAGCCAACATAGGTACCAGCGAAAGCCCAAATACCCCATTCAGATAGAACATTTAAGATATCTTAGACCGACGAACTCACTGAAAGAGTTCCACAAACTCTCTTAGTGAGTTCGAACTTTCTTTGGCTAGATACAGCCACTACCACTCACTTTGATTGGCTCTGGAGGCTACCTTTAACTGACTGGCTATTGAGGTTGGCTTTAACTTATGCGCATGCGCACATTTTATGTTTGTTCAGATCTCGGATACAGTGCCATTCAACGACTGTCTTAGACAGTTTTGCGGTGTGAACATGTGCTCTAATTCCGGGGTGTACCATCTCCAAAATAGTGGTCTAGGTTATCTTAAATATCGGATCTGAACGGGGTAATAGCCCTATTTAGGGACTTCGTATGTTGATTTTAGTCTGGTAAAGAAACTTAAGAATCTAATTGTTGAAAGTGTATTTACTAAGGATATACTAGAATGGATATATTAGATTAAGGATATATTAGGTTAGAATGTTCACTTTCTATCATCGCACCTTTTTTAAAAGTAAAATTAAAAGTCTACCCGACATCTAAAAAAAATTATGTTTACTGAACGTGTTTTTTAACAACATTTTTTTGACTAGTCGCAAATGCTTCATTTTTTTTTTTTACTTTACAGTAATATAGTTCCGACCATTCTGCTTGATGGGAATACTACAAACCTGTTCTTGGACAAGTTTGATTATTTAAATAGTATTTTATTTTCCATATTGTATAACGATATTTTTTTTTATCTTTTAATAATACAGAAAATATTTTAGATTTATAAAGAAATACTTCAAAGCTATGATTTTATTTTTCAGACTCAAATTTGTACTTTGATAAAAATGAAAACATACTTTTCTTTGAAGTATGACAACAGACGTCGTAAATGTAATTCGAGAAAAGGCGTCATTTTCAATATTCAAATTTAAACTGACAGATTCTGAAAGGAAAAGAAAATTTTTCACGGAAAGGCTTTCCATATGTGAAAGAATGTCAGATTAAATTTGTATATTTAATTATATTCGGATATTTTATATTTGAATTAAATGCAAGAAATATTGACAAATCAGGATAGTAAAAAGAAAAAAAAATGACAATGTAGTACATATACGAGAAAATGCAAAACGTGTTATGTTTTATTAAGAATTTGCTTTATCTTATTTATTTACGTTTATTTTTTTACTCATAAAATATTTAAATTTATGTACCCTTTCCTGTTATTTTTAAAGAAATGAAAGAATCTTTTCATTCAAACAGAAGAAAATGAAAAAAATATCATTCTTCTCAAATTGAGTATAGCGCATCCCCTCTGTGAGAAAAAAAAGAGAAAATCTGAGTGGTTATTAGTTAATTTGTTAGTATGCAATAAAAAGCTCTTTCAGTTTTAATTAGTTTAGAGTAGAAAACTTTTATGTCTGAGAGTAGCGACATATTTACATGGTGGATTGAATGTTTTCGCTCAAAATATGGCATCCCATATTACAGAACTTGGCAATACTTGTTTTAACAAGATCACGTAGATGAGTTAAAAGAGTAAACAACGGTAATAGTAAGGGACCCACTAATGGTAAGGGACAATGGTAACACGAATAAACACTCTCTTGGAAATTAGGGCAAGCTCTCTAAGTCTATTTTTATCCAAAATCCTCTAGACCAATGAAATTTTTATTGTTGGAACTGATAGATAAAGGTATTTTAGTTTAGAGGTTATTAGTCTACTCACTTTTATTGAGAGTTAGAGAAATGTTAGTTTTTCTTTTGTTAACAACACACATTGTTAGATAAGTAATTGGAAATGTGACATCCAGTAAAAATGTTTTAGTTCTACCGAAAAACACATACAAACTTGCAAAAAACGAAGTTTTTATCAAATTTATAATTTTCCAGATTGAATGTCTACGTGAAGAAAAAGCTTTTGTAAAAGGGAGTTCGAAATGTGGAAATGTAGTTAGGTGTAACTAATCAAATGATACTTTAAGAAAGGATTTCATCAGTGTTAAAGCGCTATCACATCTGCTATGATTTTTTCCCATGACACATGGGAAATGCTGCTACACGCAGCAAATCAATAGCATAATAGCAGATAGCTGTGGAGTTGAAGATGACTGCCACAGTGATTAAAGTTTTGCTTTCTTTTCCAATCTTATTGGGCTTTTACTCAGTTATAAGAATTTTTGTGTAAAGCACTTAACAGCCTTTTGTGACGTCATTTCTCTCCTCTTGTATAAAGGAAACTTTTATGTTGTGCTTAAAGTTTCGCCTGCCTTCCCAGTCTTATTGAGCTTTTAGTATAATTTTGCACTTAAGTGAATGTAGAGAAATCTAAGAGATTCTATGTGAGTGTTTTGTCATAAAGTGAGCAAAGTGCATTATTATAGACCGAATGTATATCGTATGGAGTTTGACCAAAAGCGATGCCATTTAGCCATAGACTTTAGACAGTAAGTGGAGTTATATTATGGTAGCGTATGGCAATACTTTGTTTTAGTACTTTTTTTGGTATTTTAATTAGCTATATTTATATTGTCTAGATTTTGTATATAATCAACTCCTTTTAAAAAATGTTAATTTAAATGAAATATTTTATTTTTCCGAAATCGCGTAGAGACTGCATGTTTTAATGTTATTAGGGGATCCAGCCCAGGCTTTATAGATTACAGAATCTATGTTAAAACGCTTTTTAGGGTATCGTTCATCTGACGAAATCCTATTCGTCTCACTCCTCTGTCCGTCTGTTCGTCGTCACAGAGTTCGTATTCGGAAACTGTATCAGTCAGAGACGTGAAATTTTGCGTAATTATAGCTAAACACCTCCGGTCACACGACAAATCATAAAATTTTGAATAAGTCTTATATTATTTTAATTAATTAAAAACTCATTAAAAATTTCCCGAAATTTCACCTTTAAAAAAAAAAATAAACTGAAAATTTTATTTCTCACTGCTATTGTACCCTTGATCTCAACGATCCAATGAAAACGTCGGATTAAATCCTCTTAGTGCCTCGCAGCGTAGCTAGCTTTTTTCACACTCAAAGTATTAAAACCACAGATGATACCAGTAGTGGCATATTTTAGGCTTCATAAAATTTTGAAAACTATTTTATTTATCGATTTGAAAACTATGCATATATATACTTAAAAAAAAATTCTAAATTCAAATTTTGAATTTTTGCTAAAAGTTTTTCTTTATTTGCTGAGATATTAATGAAAATGGAAAATGATTTCTTTTTATTTCATATAAGTACACCTGCAGACATTTGCGGGGGTCGTACTGATTTACTTCTGCCGCTTCTAGGGTTCTCCTATCAATTTACTTTCCGATATGAAAGAAAAAGAAAGAAAATCAACAATGGATGGAATAATTCTTATTGATAATATGTATTGATAAATGATAAGGATAATTATAAATTAATGATTTGGATTTATTAATTAAATAAAGAATAAAGTGTTTTGAAAGGAATATTAGACGAAACCCTTTGTACGATCTTCTACCACACTTACTCATTTGTTTTAATTAAAATTTCTAACAGATTTTTTACATTTAATATATTGTTTTAGATTGCCCACTAACAAAAGCATATTTACGAAGCGTGTTTTTTAAGTAAGTATCGCTTTGATATAAAAAAAAAACGCAAGGCCATTTTTTAACAATTTATTTTTACATGAAAGCCTGGATCTTAGTCTACTTTTCAATTAATTTCTGTCTATATTAAGACACTAATCGCATCGTACAACCATCTTTCGTATCCCATCCTCATAAAAATCTGCCGCCTGCTGTGCTAACCATTGCATCACCGCCGATTTGTCGTCGTCATCGTCGTTGTAGTACTGATATGCTGACTGCAAAAGTGCTTCTTTAAGTTTACGAACTTAGGGCAGTCACTTGGTGTTAGGGCTATACGGAGGGTAATGAAGTTGTTCACAACCATATGATGCGATAAGATCCTAGGTTTAACCCTGACTTAGTGCCAATTGAATTCCACATTTTTCTGCTCTTATTAAAGAAGCTCCTTGGTGGTCAGCCCTACATCGACGATGGCGACATCAAAACGGTAGTGATACAGTGATTACCGCAGCAGGCTACATATTTTTATGCTGATGGGAAACAAAAGCGGGTCGTACTATACAATAAGTGTCTTAATATAGGCGGAAGTTACGTTGAAATGTTGATTTACATGTATGTTAAATTTGTGTTTTATTTATATTATTTTATTATTTTATTTATTTATTCATGAAGTTTTAATTTCGTTATGGAATATTATTAATGCTGAACTGATAATATTTTTAAGTGTAAACAGGTTAAACTTTCGTAATCGGAATGTACGTGATAGAGAGAGATAAAAAAAAATCATGCTCTAAAATTGTTTTTTAAACTAAAAAAATCAGTGAATTGAGATACAATTTGCAAACAAATTGCATTTGAAAGAAATTTTTTTTTCCTATTCGACAGTGTAAAAATTGAATTAGTCCGATGTTAGAAGTAAAAAAAAAAAACGTCGTAAACATGAAATTTATTATTATGGTCAGGTGTTGCCACCGTCGATATAACTTTAGCGTTATTCGTGGGTATGTTTTTTCTTTATAATATATATTTCGGAACGATGAATTTATAGTTTAGTTACTGCCAAACTATTAAAAAAATTTTAAATTCACTTCAGTAGTTCCAGAGGCAAAAGTACTTCAATACCAGCAATTTTGCAAAGTTTAGTTTTGCAAATTTGCACCAGCTATTTTGCAATTTTCACAACTGTTGTTGACCTCTTTAAACAGCATTGAAATAAATCATTCCGATAATTTTTTCTGCGCCCAAAATGTTGACGCTGTGCTAAAGTTATTGCCTAAGAGGACTGTATCAAGAAAATATGTAATGCGATGATGCCAAGAATGCGATGAGTCAAGTAATTACTAAAATGTTTACATATGTTACGGCCAAAACCCGAAATCGGCCAATTCGCGAAGTGGCCGGCCAGATCGCGAATTGGCCAACTTCCTTTTAAATGGATTGGCCAATTCGGAAATTGGCCGGCCAATTCGCGAAATGGCCAGAGGCTGTCGGCCAGTTCGCGAATTGGCCAGATGCCGTCGGCCAGTTCCCGAAATAGCTATGGATAGTTGGGCAGTTTGAATGTAAGTTCTTGACAAGTTCGGTATTGAAAATGAAGTATGTAGACTTTATAATTCATGTACTAGAGGACTCAAAAATAATATGTGACTTATTGGTCTATGGGAAAAATCAATTGCGGCGTGCCTTAATGGTGTTACACTGTTACAAACGTAATAAAATTATATAAATTTCTGAGTTGCACTAAAACATTCTTCTGTAGAATTAGGAGCACAAATAATTTATCATTTATTTACAGGGTCACACAAAATAGTTCTATTAAATAATGGTGTACGGGGAAAAATGTTTTCCGCGTATTTTAATTATGTTTCTTTATTTGAAATACGCTGAAACTGATATACATTACTGATTTTTACAACAAGAATTTTTTCTGTAGAATATAATGTGTACATCAATTATTGTTCATTTACAGGGACACATAATTAATTTCGACTACACTACTGTATCGGAAGTATTATTTATTAGGGAAGATTGCTGGAAATGCGTTTTCAGTTATGCGTTTTTAAGTTTAACTAAATTTTTGCATACTACGTGGTGTGTTTCAATTATATTAATCCTATACAGGGCTAAACAAAATAATTCTTCAGCTTTACTATTGTGATTTTAAAAAGGGACATTAAGTATGCTTTTTAATTTTAACTATGCATTTTCAAGCACAAATATAGTATTTAGATTACTAAGCGAAGTTTCTAGAATATAAATTAAATCATATACAGGGATATGCAAAGAACTTGATACTTGGCTGCCTATGAAAAGTAATTCCTGGAAGTGTGATTTCAGTAGTTTTATGTGTATTTTTTCCTAAATTAAATTGTAGCTTAATATTTGACGTGTATAAAACCCGTCAGTAGGTAGAGACCCGTAGGCAATATGCTTGTTTTTACAAAACAATTCAAGTACATTTTTGCCCATTGGTAGAATTTTCAGAAGGTGTATATTCAACTCAGTTATGCGTTTAACTAACTAAACTAAATTTTAGAATACTATATAGAATATATACAAGTCAGTACATCGTCTATAGGGTTTCACAAAATAATTAGAATTTTTCTCCGGCTATGCCAGTAGTGGCTTAAATCTGGGTTTTAAAATGTGTTATGCGTTTTCTAAAATGTTTACATGAGTATCTTTTTTACCTTATTAAACGGTTTTGTTAAAATATTCTATAGGTGATATTCAAATTTTAATTGCTTAATAGGCGTATAGCCAACATAGTGAAAAAGTACCCAAGCCGGGACTCGAGCCCGGGTCATCAGTATAGCGCACTGACGTTCTACCAACTGAACCACTTGGGAACGATACTCAGCCTGGAACTTCTTCACTATAACATGTTGGGAAGGCTACAAACGCAGCACAAGATGGAATATTTTCTGTGAGCCGCCAACCCTGGGATAAACACGAAATGAAAGAAAAACCAGCATCGGCAATTGAATAAAATCATATTTTAATACTTGGAAATTTTTCCAGAGAAAATTCCTCACGCCTGGCATTCATAATATTCAAATTGTAATTGCTTAATAGGCATATAGCCAACATAGTGAAAAAATACTCAAGCCGGGACTCGAACCCGGCTCATCAGTATAGCACACTGACGTTCTACCAACTGAACCACTTGGGAACGATACTCAGCCGAGAACTTCTTCACTATAACATGTTGGGAAGGCTACAAACGCAGCACAAGAGGGAATATTTTCCGTGAGCCGCCAACCCTGGGACAAACACGAAATGAAAGAAAAACCAGCATCGACAATTGAATAAAATCATATTTTAATACTTGGAAATTTTTCCAGAGAAAATTCCTCACGCCTGGCATTCATAATATTCAAATTTTAATTGCTTAATAGGCGTAGCCAACATAGTCAGAAAGTACCCAAGCCGGGACTCGAACCCGGAGAGGGCTTTATTTTTCAGGAAATCGTGTTACAGTGATTGCCGTATTAACAAATTATAAGTGCGAATTGCACAAGGTACCGTTTTGTAAGTGACTCCATAACAGTGATTACCTTATTAACGATATATGCGCACGAAGTGACCAATATGATAAATACAAATACTCTTGCGAAAGGATGCTTATGCGAGGTTTAAAAAGCAACGTAAATAGCAGAATAAACAATGTAGATTTACGTTTCAAATATTTCAAAACTTCATAAGAAAACTTTCTTTAGAAGGGAAAAAGAAGGAAATATAGCAAAGCCAACGCATATGATCGAAATTAAATGTGATTGTGCTTTTGTTTATGTTGGTTTTATGTATTAGATATTAATCACGAAGCTAATTTTACATACACAAAACACTTGATATATTTATTCGTTAATATGGGAGTCCGCAAGACAATATCAGAAAGGGGCAAGATATTCGAAAAGATGTAACTCTAATCTAATTTTTACTTTCTTCTATCTATAATAGAAAAAAATATTGTAATCGAAAAAAAATTTCGACTTTCGGTTTCCGACGGATTTACACGATTTAGGGGTTAGTTTATACAAAATGTCTCATTTATCAATGCAAAATGCTTCTCATTTTTTGTTTCGAAAATACACATAATTAGAAAAAATACGACTTTTGAAGTGTTAACATGTATTAGATAGAAGAATGTTTTGTGATTGGCACAACTGACAAGTTTTCTTTTGTTAAATAGAGAATATAAACACAAAATAAACAAAATGTTTTTTTTTTTTTTTTTTTTTTTTTTTTTTTTTTTTTTTTTTTATCAGAACTCTACGAGCAAAACAATTTTTAAGTACATCAGCATAAATACAGAAATATAACAACGCATAATAAGTGGGTAAGTGTGATCGGAGATCGCACAAAGGGTTTCGTTTAATATTCCTTACAAAACACTTTATCCTTTCTTTAATAAATCCAAAAAAAAAAGAAAAAAAAAAAAAAAAAAAAAGTCGTGTTTTTTATAAAGTAAAAATTTACCGGTCCATTTTTCTCGTTTTTTCGCATATCTGAACCGGCCCGACAGCGGGCGAAGCCCACTATTATACTCTGTCATAATAATATCTGTCATGTGGACCAAATGCGATATTTAGAAACAATTAATTTCAAAATTAAACATGTTGTACACCTTTAAAATGCTAAAATATGCGAATATTTCCATAATCGAGTTTTATCATGATTCAATACGTTCCTCAAACTCATATATTTACTATTCTCTATTACTCATATTGATACTCGCTGTGTATTATTCTCAAATATTTGAAAAATCCGTTATTTGAAACTTCTGATATGACGTCAGATTAATTTTCTTTTTAATTCTCTAATGACGTGATATTAATCTGCTTTCTGTACATACACATACTCATACTCATACTCCTTGTGTTATTGAGAAATCGTTGAAAATTTCCGTTTTATTACCCATATGACGTCATAATCTTTTTTTCTTTTTCAATTGGTGAAACTTTTGATTTTATTTTCATTTTTCACGTGGAAAACTTTCAATAGAAAATTAATTATTGCAGAAAGAATTTTATTGTGGATTTTTTATTGTTGGCAATTGCTATAACGAATAATGTTTAAATTTAATAGGAAAAGGCTGTTAGAATTTTAGTTTTTTATCTCTGTTTATTAAAATAATACGATTTTTTAAATTTTTAATATTTTGAGCTTCATAGCAGTTATTCAGTTATATATATAGACAAAGTTTCAACTCTGTAAGTTATATAGTTTCTGAGAACGGCTCTGTGACGGACAGACAACGGAGCGGGAGCAATAGGGTTTCATGAGATGAACGAAACCCTAAAAATGAAGAATTGAAACAGTTTACTATTCTTCCTAATCAGGGCGGTGGTTTTGCCCCCTGTATCATCCGTTTAAGATAATTTTTAAACACATGAACAAAAAAAGACAAACATAACTAAAAACAATCTTTAACGGGAGGCTAAGGGGACTCTAACCCTGTGACGAAAATTATTAATTACTTCTCTTTTCAGTGTTTAATTATGTTACATTTGAGAAGAATAAATTTTACTATTGCTTTCATAATCACACGAGAAAAAAATCTCAAATTTGGAAATCCAGCAATTGCCAGTTGCTCCCTGCTGACACCACCCCCTGTTTTTCGAAATTTTAAACGAATGATAATGTTTTGAAATTCCTCCATACAAATACTTTGGCTTAATGTCAGAAATACAATAATCACAATGAATCCTGAGTCACAGAGGCAAGAAATTAATTCTTCAACAGATCAGAATATAATCGTCACAATGAATTCGTTGTATCAGAATAAATCACAGAAGCTGGAAATTCTTCATTAGAGAACATCTGTCATAAATTTTTAAAAACTATAATCGTCACAGCATGGAACTCCCTTTTCTATCACGTGTCACGTGTGCACATGAGTGCCATCTATCGGACAGCCTTGGATCACCATTTCGTATATTGGCCAAGGATTCCCGGCCACTTCGCGAATTGGCCGGCCAAAACCCGAAATGCATTGTTCATTTCATGTACTTCGGGTTTTGGCCAGGAATCTCGGCCAATTCGCGAACTGGCCGGCCACTTCGCGAATTGGCCGAACTTCGGGTTTTGGCCGTAACATTATACAAATATATACAGTACAGTAGGTTTAAATCCAAAGTCTTGACACCATAGTCAGTTGCGAACAATAGCAGAAGGAATGAGTGAACAATACCACTTTAAGAGCATGATAACTATATTAATCTTACTACGATTAATATATGACTTATTAAGGCGACACTTAATGACCCCATGGTCATTTTAGCTAATGAAATAGCTCAATTAAGTGGTTTATTCCATGGAGAATTATCGTGCTAACACCACAACAATGTGGGAGAGTCTAACTGTTGCCATGCACAAAAGTAAAATTATGATAGTATGCGCTGCAGTCGCGCGCATCTGGCAAGATGAAGGAAAGCCGTAACACGAGTTTTTCGGGACAATATCGATTTGCCGAATAAACAAACATGAGCTAACACTATATAATCCGTAAAGTAGATAACGCATATATGAAAATACCAAAGTAGGCCCCCATTTTATGCAAACGTTTGCTTGACATGTGTTTGCGTGCTTTTGCACGTATTCGGCATTTTGATTTTAAAATTATAAATTAAAGGCAGGATCACCTTCTTAATTTCTAACAGAATTACAGATAGCAGGCTGAAATTTGATTAGAAAAATAAGTGAAAGAATTTCAGAATCGTTGGTATTGAATTTCCTTAAGCATTTTTACAATTCTTTATATTCACGTAAATTATTTCTCAAATTAGATTTATTGCGGTATAATGGTTCAACACATCCGCAAAATTGAAAGCGAATATCCCACATTAAAACAATCTTAATTGCGCATGAAATGACATTTTCATTTTAATACAACTTTTTTACTTCTCTTTCTTATCCTTTAGCATAGTTAATTGACTTTGGAATTGTAACATGCATTGAAACATTTTTAAAGAAGTCTCATCCGTTTTCAAATATTCATAACTTTCAAAAATCTTTTCATAGTAAGGAAATGTAAGTTTCTATCTGTCGCATGGCTCTAGGGATATCGTTATTGAAAAATATATGATCTTCATACCTCATATTTCTAAGAATTGGTGAAAAAAAAAATCCAGCATTGAAAGACAGGAAAGATAATCAATTTCTTGTTGAGTGGAAAATTCTATTCATATATGCAAAACGAAATATACAGATTTTGTTTTTATTTCTAGTATCGTATAATATATACCTTATTAAAAAAAATAATATTGCAGTTAAAGCAAGTTACATGAAATTGATATAAAAAACCCCATTAAAAATGTAGATTCTTCGGACATGAAAGTCGGAAACAGAAAAAAAGGTGGAAAAGTTTTTCCATCTATACAATGGCGACAAATTCTTATAATTTAGATGCATTTTAACAACTATTTATACAATAAAATGAAATATAATTGCATGTATAAATGTTACTTTAACTTAGGAATTATTAAAACAATTAAACTAACAATTAATGAATAGGTTCACTGAATCAAAACAAAGAATGGAAGACAGTTTACTAAAAGTATAAATCCAAATGTGCAATTTAAGTAATTTTTAAAACTGATTATTCGATTAAAATCCATTTTTTTAACTGTTACAGATTTTGTACACAAAACTATTATGCTGGGTGGTTATAATATAAGTATCTCTATTTGGAGCTGTCTGTAGCTCGAAGGAATAACCCGAATGAAACCAAAATCGGTACACTTACTATTCGAGATGGGGGAAGAAGAATGGAACGATGAAAAAAATTAATTGTAATAATCACCGACAGATGGCGCTACTGAGTGTGAAATGTAATAAGTTATACAAGAACAAAGATTTAAGGTGTCAAACCGGATGGCACATCTAATTTATTGGAAAATGTCACAGTGAATGTGGTTACGCTTTCACATGGCGGTGCCGAGCATGTTCAGGTTCCACATGGCCATTGTGCTGGAGGACACAATCCAGGCGGTGCACGACGTGCTAAAATGCTGAATGTATGCATCAGGAGTGATGTTTCGCACATTTTGTGATATGCGGTAAAGTCATTGAGGTTTTGCGACACCTCCACGGTACACAATATTACACATTACATTTCACACTCAAAAGCGCAATCGGTCGGCGATTATTGCAATTATTTTTTTTATTGTTCCATTCTTCTTCCCCCTTCTCGAATAGTAAGTGTTCCGATTTTGGCTTCATTCCGGTTATTCCTTCAAGCTACAGAGAGCTCTAAATAGAGATATATTATAACCACCCGGTATATAGAGTTGTAAAGTTTTTCAACAATAACAACAACAACAACAACAACAGCAGCAGCAGCAACAACAATAACAACAAAAAACACACTCAAAGTAAGCGTCTCTGAAAAAATCAAAATAAAACGTCATCTATTAATGCTCTTATCTATATATTTAAAACGCTAAGCTTTTTCTTTCGACAATCCGTGAGAACAAACTACTGCATCAAATTACATCAGTCTTTTTTTAAATGAAAGATATTTGGACACAGATTTGTTATCGTGCATTCGTTTGTTCGAAAATTTAATTAATTAGCCGTAATTTTCGATTAAACTTTTACATCTGCTAATGACGTCATAATCCGTTAACGCCCACTGTTGCGAGATACAGAGTTTATTCTCTAAGCTCAGTGGTTCCGAGGATAAAAGAGGAATAATAAATATTAAAAGCACGTGGCTTTTAGGCCGAATTTTTTAATTTGCGAGTTAAATTTTGGTAAAAATATTTATCCGCGTGTTTTATAAGCGAATAAATATTCATATTTATTCTGACGTCACGGGAATATTGTCCATTGGGTTTATTTTATCATTATACATTATAACTTTGTTGATGCCATTTTTTCATTACCATTAAATACAAAATATATTTTTATTTGTTAACATGGTGTTTAAGCATAAAAGTAACGTATACAAAGGAAAATATGTAAAGTTTGCGCTGGTGAAAATGATGTTATGCTTAGCTTGAAATGCATTTTAACATTGATAAAAGTAAAAAGAAATATTTATATGATTGTGTCAACATGACGTATGTTTAACTGCTTTTTCAATTTTTTATATTCAAGATTAGAACTGGATCCTTTATTGGTTGCTTCATCTTGATTGCATACCTTGATTACATGTTACCAATTACTTTTTTTATTTTAAATTATAGATTAGAAAACTAATTTAAAAAAATCACAGAAGTAAAGGATTTCAGGAAATTTAAAAATATTAAAAATAATGTTATGGTAGAAAAAAAAACTTGAAATAATGATTGTATTTTTAGGTAGAATAGACAATGTAAGACTAATATTTCATAGGAATTATTTTGGTAGATTTATTATAAATCATTTAACAGTTCCTTATTAGCGCAATGTCCTATTTCTTTCACTGTGAATTCCTCTTTCGATGTCAAAAAATTGTTTTCTACTTTTGGTCGCCAGCCAAAATACAGTGGCAATTTTTTAGAAATGTACAACGGTTGTCACAACAAACGACGCTATCGCTTTAGCTTTCATCGCGCTTACATCACTTCTAAGTAATTTCTATTTTTTACTACATTTGACTACATTTTACAATTTCAATTCTTACATCATCAATTAGAAAAAAAAATAGCTTTCGAATGAAATTTATTTGAAAACTGCCGCTTAATTTAACGACTTTTTAAATAATTTTCAAGCATGAAAAGTTTTTTAATTCTATCTTATCAGTGACCACCAGTTTGCTTCAATAATGTAAAATAGCCCCTGGGAAAGTTGCCACAATTGAAAATAGATTTCCCTAACCATCATAAAAAGTGAATAATAGTAATAATAATAATAAAAACAGTGATAAATCATAAGATCAGATTATCCATAAGATTTTGGCGCTAAACATTTGGCGCGACATTTTGGCGCTAAACGAAAATCTGTCAAAAAAAAAAAAAAAAACTTTAGTTTATGTTGAACATAAAATTGATATGCTGAATTCGTTGATGTATATGTTCCAGCAAATATCAGAATATGCTAGAAATTGCAATTTTTTTTTATCCATTTGCCAATTCTATAATCCCGACTATGATGGAAAAGGAATAATAATCCTGATTATGTAAAGGAACCGAAAAAACCATACAAACAAATTACACTTGAAAACTTAGCTTAAAATAATGGATGCGTTTTAAGGGATATGGATTTGTCACGAACAATGATTAATGAGGACATTTTAAAACTTTTAATTTAAACATTTTAAAACTTTTTTAACATCGAATTTCGATGGTGCTGTTGGGCAGATACAATGCTCATGCGCATAGGAGCTCATTCGGTTGCATTATCACAGGGGGAAGGGGGGGGGGGGCAGAGAGAGAGAGATGCGTGCTTTATTTACTATGTTCTTTTATTTACTGAATATGAATAGAAATATACTGAATATGAATAGTAGGAATAGTCTATTTGTATGATTCTTCATAGGTCCATGAATTTTTTTTTTTGTCGTGGGGAATATGGCGATAATGTCACAGTTGTTTACGGATTGTTTGTTTGGAGTTTGCATCGGAAATAGTACTGTATTTGATTGGGAAAAAAACATTTCAAATATAATATTTGAAAGACTGTTTCATACGCACCTCTTCTTAAATAATAAAGAAGCTTATTTTACTGATATTGTTATAGTATGTTATAGTATTTTTTTTTCGTCAAGTTTTGACGGGTTCCATCTAGTTTATTTTAAATTAATTTAGCTCCATTATTTTTGTTTAAAAAGTAACAAAATACAATGAAAGAATAAACAATGAAGTACAGAAATATAAAAATATTGAGCAACAGTAAATAATTTCGGCCCATATTTCAAGCGAGAAACAAAGAAATAATTTATGAGCTATATTTCGGAAATGGTCCAAGTGATAATAAAGTAAAATCGGAAATATGTCAGGAAAAATTTATTTGGCAATAAGTTAAAAACATTTTCGAGAACTATATTTCAAAATAATATTGTTTAAAAATAATTTAGAATTGCTTCCAACTTAATATCTGCAAATAGCAGTATAATATAGTATATAAATTTATTTCTCACCTATTGTCATTGACTTTTGTTTCGTATAAAATTTTTTAAGAAGAGAAAATGTAAGAAAAAAGAGAATATACTGAATTTTGCTATCACGTTAATATCTGTTAGTAACAAAGCAAGGTTATTATTATATTTGGCGAAAATAAACATAAAAGGAATATGATAGAAAATTTTATGTACAATTAACTGTTTCAAATAAGAAAAAAAAAGTCATATTTTGATTGTCGTTAGATTTTGAAGAAAAATACACTGATATTATAGATCGTATGTTCAATTTTATTGACACATATATTATTATATTACTATATTATATTTATTTCATTTAACTTAAAAATAATAAAACTTACACATTTATTTATTTTCTAATTTATTATTGCATTTATAACTATTAGTTAAGAAAAGTGTTTATAAATAGTAATTTATTTAAAATTTATCTGACAGTATTAGTGTTAGTTTAGTTTTTACATATTTTATAGATATTTTGATTTATCTTACTAATCGAGTATTTATCTTATTTAAATATTGCTTTACGTTTAAGAGGGTATTAAAAGAAACAACTACAGTCAAAGCACCTTATAACGAAATCGAAAGTGCTCCAAAGATTTGCTCGTTATAACGTGCTTTCGTTAAAACGTTATAACGAATTATTTCGTTATATAGTAAGAACGCCAATTACCCTGATTAATATGGTCTGAACGTAATCTGAGTATGCAGAATTCTATATAATGGAGACAATCATATAAAAGGACGTTTTATTACATAAAGATGTGTCTTAAAATAACTTTTGTTTAATAAAAAAAAAAGCTAGGCCTAATGTATTCATATTATATTAAGCCTCCATAGTAAGGATCATTTTTACTACAAACAGAAAAGAGAAGAAAGGCGTTGATTTAAAAAGGAATTTCTAGGAGATCATATTTTTACGAATAAATACGTACAATTCATAAAACAGAATTTTTATTTTGTGATGATAGATCTGGATGACTGAACTTCAGATAATTAGAGTTATGTTGTATTATTTTAACGGTATATATATATATCTTACTCTGCTGCACATAGAAAAAAAACGGGCAAATTTAATGTAAAAAAAATATATATATTGATTTAATTCTCTTAAAAGGCAGTTTTACATACCTGTATAGGTTTGAAGAATGAAGTTAACAAGCTCTGATTTCTTTTCTTAATAACGTTGACTAACATTGTACACCCTATTTTGACAACATACATGTTAATTTCACTCGTTAACAAGTTTTCATTGTGCATGCAACACACAATTATCTGTAAATACTTAAGTACATCAGATCAGATGGTAAAATCTTCTTACCAGCTTCTAGAAGGATGTTTTCACTGACACTGCCAACCCATGCCTCATCTTCTGTACTTTTTTATGATGTTCTCTTCATCGAATTCTTCATTTGCCATTATATGTTTGAATCAACATTAACATATTGATCTAACTTAAACTCGGAAATCAGATTTAAAATGATGAAATCAGTTCATCTGTATTTTCCAATTTAGGTAAAGAAACAGTTTCATGATTGTTTGAAGGTGATGGAAAAAATCTCGAAACTGAAAAAGCATTAACAACGGAACATCGCACCATGCTTTATTTATCATATAAATTGCTTTCAGCTCGTCTATTTTTGTTTATTTCGTGTATCTGAATTCACGATTATTTTTTCACAAGCGTCTTCCAGTATTTAGCTTTAAACAAATGAATAACTCATTGGTCTCATGGTTGTACTTTGGATGTACTGTTAGCTGGTAAAAGAAGTAATTTTATAAATTAAACATGAACAGAGCTTACATGCGAAGAGACGTTGAGACGGTGTCAAAAATAAGCAGATCTTTTCTTTTGGCTGTTTGCTTCTATTCGTCAAAATCTAAAATTCATTCTTTAAAAATGCATTTCATCATTCAAGCTTTTCAATTACGCATGCACATTGCAGGCAAAGTTTTTATTGCGTTTTTAGGGATACACCGTGGATTCTTTGCTTTTCCAATTACAAGAGGTTTTCGCCTTTCAGAGAACATAATGCTAATGAAAGTCGGTCTTTGCTCCTTTTCCCACAGTGACAAGTTTCTTTTTTTAGTCAAAGTTTTATCAGGCATCCATATTAAATATATCTTTTCAACCGTAATCCTAATAAATGTTTGAGTTTTCGTTCTTTCATTCTTCAATTGTTTCTTCTGAAACAGAGGCTGCTTCTCCACATAATTTTTTACACACAATTTCATATCTTTTTTTTTTATTTACTCAACCAATCATCATGAAAGTCTTTATATACAAGTGTTTCGGCAAACGCATATGCTTTTTATTGCAAAATACTTCTACTAATATTGAAGTTTTTCGATCTTGCACCTTTAAACCATGAAAAGAATACTTCCAAATCTTCATATTTCGCTGTGCATATACGTTTAAACAATGAGGAAACTGCACTCTTTTTGAATATTTTTATAATTTTTTCTCAATTTTTCAATTGTTGAGAGTGCTACTTAGAATCCCAAATTTTTTCGCTACATCGCTTATTTTAACATAATTTTTGACGCATTTTATAATTTCAACTATCTCTTCTAAACTCGAACTTTTTTTTTTTTTTTTTTTTTTTTTTTGACAGACATGGTCAGTTTACAACAAGTTTTAAAAATTAGCACGCGATAAATTTACACGAAAAGGAAATGTCAATGAAATCAGTCATCAAATAAAAAATAACATAATTCCAGTTCAGTAAGCTGTTTTAAAATACTGCCCCTCCCCCAAATTTCTCTTGGAAGTATTGAAAATATGTGACTGGTCGTAGACAAAAAGATTGTAGGTTATCTCATAAAAAAAAAATAGCTGGTATTTAAAAAATAAAATTCTATTTCCCAGCCATTTTTTAAGTAAACAAAAAGTAAAAAATTCGCTATATCGTTCTTTTTATCAATTTTCATTCTCGAATTATTTTCGTTATATCGTGCTTTTCGTTATAAATATTTCGTTATATCGTTTCGAATTCAGTATTCTTTAACATACAGACCAACTAAATGGTTATGAGCATTTCGTTATATCGTGCTTTTCGTTATATCGTAGTTCGTTATAAAGTGCTTCAACTGTATATAAATATTCGACGGTAATTTTCTAAAAAATTGTTCTGAAAATTTTATTTTTTGATTGAATTTTTTTCAATAAATTTACTTAAAGCTTTGTATTTAACAGGAAATTAAATGAATGTTAATGCCTAATGTATGCTCTTCAAAAAATCCTAAGGATACATCCATATTTAGAGATGTGACTGTATTAGCCTCAGATTTCTAACTTCTCATCTTTCACAAACAACGAAGCAGTTCCATTTAAGGTTTTACTGTTCAGTGAACCGTAATAACATTCGAAATCACTGTTCAGTGTCTTTCAAGGATATTTTTCACGAGATTTTCATAACCTTTCGAAATTCTTGAAAGAGGGTTACAACAATACACAGAAAGGCAAATTTTTGAGAAAGAATATCTCTGTACCATCTGCAAAAGGGGAAAATAATTCTCGCGATATATTTATAAATGTGATTTTCCTTAAAAACGGATATTAAAAAATATATATTCTCTCATTTTTTTAAATTCACTCTCTTTTAGGTCCATTAATCAAAATTCTAGATAGATTTATGAGTGTAAACCGATGGAATATTTACATTATTTGGACTCCATACTGAGCACAGTAGAATTATGACGTTTGCAGCTGAACAAATAAGCATAATAGAGTTTTAAATGTCCCAATCCTTTTACGGTTTCCGGATAGAGAAAATAAACGTCATAATCCTACAAAATATGTGATGTGGTGAGTGAGTGAGTGCAAATGTACAAAACTTATGCGAAATATTTTTAACCAACTACGCTGCAAGTAAAAGGAAGGGTTATAAAATTAGCCCTTAATGTATACTCCGGAAAAAAAAATCTATCTTGGGTGTAATTGACCCAAGAAAAACAAGAAATAAAAATCATGCGTCACGCATAGGTGATGAAACAATTTCTAACAATTCCAGAATATTTTTACGAAACTTCATGTTTTGGTACGGTGGGAAACGATATCTAATCATACAATTCAGAAAACGCATAGCACAATTTAAATCTACTTTCAGCAATTGCCACCTATTGGTTGAGGTATTCAAATTCGTTTGCCCTGTATATGAAGTAAACTTTTTATACATACCACATATTTTGTTAACATTTAATTCAGCTAAAAATGCATAACACAACTAAAACTGCACTTCGTGCAAATAGCACGAATAGTCGTCAATATATCAAACTTTTTTTGCTCAGGAGCCCTGTACATAAACTTATTTATATATACTTCAAACAACTCTTAGTATGCTAAAATATTGTTCGGATGGAAAACCCATAACATAGTAGTCAATAACATACTTTAAGCAATTCACTGATGTAGACGATAATACTTACGAATTCTTTTGTGCACCCTTGTACATGATCTACAGAATTTATGCCCGCCATATAATATACTGAAATTTAATTAACATAAAAATGCATCGCTCAAATGAAAACGCACTTCTAGCGATTATCACTTGTATTGTAACCTAATTTATTTGTGTGTAACTGTAAATGAACGATAAATGCTAGTGTGTCGGTTCAAAACGTTTGGAATTTGTGGTCTTAAAGCTTTTAAGATCTGGACAGCTTTTAATGGATTTTTAACACTTGTAAACAAATTAGTACATTTTTGACTTGTACTAATGAGAATTTTTAAATTATGTATTGAAGGTGAATTTCGTACTAAAATATTAACTTTTAATTAACGTTTGTTTCTGAAAGTTAGATTGCAGAGAGACTGATAGATGTATAGATAGGCAGATAGATATATAGATAGGCAGATAGATATATAGATAGGCAGATATATAGATAGGCAGATGTATAGATAGGCAGACGGACGAACCAATGACACAAATTCTTTAAACTAAGTTGGAAAGCGTTAAATTTTTTAAACTATTTATTAAAATGAAATAATAAAACTTATTTTAAAGAGCTGAAAAATTTCACAATTTCATAATTAAACACTTTTAATGTTTAAATATATAATAAATTATAACACCTTGTAATAATATATTTCTTTTAAATGCTAAAAGGTGTAAATTAACAACATAATATACAGTAAAATATCTTTTATTAAATTGGCTAATGAATTAGATAATATTCTTAAAATTTCTTGTAATAAGGGTTTTAAGGTACACCATACTAATAAATTAATCGTGGATATCGCCAATAATAAGAAACCAGAAAACAAAGTTGATTCGCAAAAATACAAATTTTATACTCTTCAATATTATCCAAGCTTTTTTTGAAAAGTTAAATTACAGCCTTAAACGTTTCAATATCTGCTTAATAGCCAAACCCCCTCAGAAATTAAAGAATATCATTTGCAGTAAAATTGACCCAATTAATTTGGAGAATTATTCAGGAGTATATGAAATACCTTTTATTAAAGAAGACGGATCTAAGAATTACTATATTGGCATGACAAGCAGGAAATTTAGTTACAGAAAAAGGAGCATATAGCTGATATTAAGTGTAACAGAAAAAAAAACAGCCTTGGTAAGATTATATCAAGAAGAAACCATCCAAATAAATTTCAATGAAAGTAAAATAATTTTTCCCTCCAGTCTATACTATCCATCTATAATAAGAGAAACCATAGATATAGTAACACACAAAAATACAATATGTAACGATGCAGTATCTTTTAACTTAAAAAACTGTGGCTCGAGTTACTCCATGGTTACAAATATGAAAATAAACAACCAAGTAAAAATGAAAGATATCGTGCGTAATTTTAAAAAAAGTACATGAAAATTAAATGATAGCATTTCAAATAATAAATTCAAAGAAAGGGAAATTACAGAATATTCTCATTTGTTTTTGAAAATGGCTCGGAGTGAGCCAAAACATATCAACAATCTAATAAAAGTTATTTTACTGTATATTATGTTGAAAATTTACACCTTTTAGCATTTAAAAGAAATATACTACAATGTTGTTTTTTTCAAGGAAACTTTATAATAGAGGAATTACTCAAAATGTTTAGTGGAGTAAATTTCAGTCTCTAATAATTAAACTAGTTCTTTCAAATAAATTTGAAGAGTTTTTAGCATTAAAGTATAGATTATCTTACAATTTTTAAAATCGTAATAACGAAAAATGGAATAATCATTTATATCCATTTTATATAAGCTTGAAGAAATGAAACAGAGAAACAATGTTTCTCATACTGTCTGTCTTTCAAGTGGTCATTAAGTTTACGTTGGATAATTTTGACTTTATAAAGAATGTTAATTTTATCTTTTAATGATACGAAAAATGGATGTCATTAAAGGGCATTTAGGGATGAATTTAAGTTTCTGTTTAAATTAACCAATTCTTTGTGCATCTTAGATTTCATTCAGGCTGAAAAGGAATAATTAAAAAGGGTTACTTTGAGCGGTGAATTATTTAACAATTTCCTAGGTAAATAATTTAATAAAGGATTAATAATATTCTTTAAATTGGTAATTTTAAGATCTGTGAATCCCCAATGAAGTAATTTTCTCACAATAGAGAATCTGCTTTAAAATTGATTGGGATAAAGAAAAAAGGAATGTAGTTTTTTTTTCTTCAAAAGGACGGATAATACTTTTTTTAATTTAGTCTTTTATCATGTGATAACGAATGAGCTCTAATTTAATTTTTAATGTGTTTCATGCGTTTTTGATTCTAAAAATGCAGGGCATTTTTAAAGTATCTATATATTTTTTAGAAATAGGTTCCAAGTCCATTTTTTTACGTGATCTGATAGAATAGTTTCAACAGAAGAAAGAACAGCAATTGTGTGAGTTCGTCTAATTGTACTAATGTATAAACAGATGCAAGAGGATCACTTATAAAAATTCAGAAAATCAGCCACTACGCTATGTAGCTATTAAAAAATTGGTTAAAAAAATTGAAATGAACTGCTATCATAAGATGTAGGTCATTCAGGCAGACCTTCAATAAAACAAGATGACGTGCAATAAGAAACGGTTACGTGCTACCCCGAGTCCGGTTTGTAATCTCGTCCCCGAGTCATCCATGCAAAGACAATCAGGAGCTAGCAGTTATGCAATTTATTGTTTTGTAAAATATACGTTATCATTTAAACTTTGTTGTACTGTTTCAAAACAGGCAAACGAGTGGCGGAGGCTCAAAGAAAGGTATGCAGTGTATAAGGGAATGATGCCGTGACAAAACCCATGTGTCAAAAGTGGTTTATCGAATTCTGTTCTGGAGATTTTAATATCAATGACGCGCCGCACTCCCGTCGCATGACCGCGATTGATTCAAACGTTGTCAAAGTAATTGTTAATGCTAATCCCCCCCAAACTGTGAGGGAGATTGTTACAGCTTTAAATATTTCCCATACAAGCGTGAAAAAATATATGCGCCAACGGGAATAGGTTTCCCGTCTCAATGTTTGAGCCCGCAAATTGACCGAGGTGAATTTGATCAATCGCAATTTCATTTGGGATTCAATGCTGAAACATAAAAAAGAAAGAGCCTCTTTTGAAGCGCATCGGGATGGGCGATGAAGAATGGAATGTCGACCCGACGCAAACGGCTGCATCTCAAGAAGATTATGCTCTCCGTGTGTAGGTATTTCAAGGCTGTGCTTTATTACGAGTTGTTACCAGCAGGCAGAACCATTGATTCAACTGTATACTGCTAGCAGTTAAATAATCTGAGAAATGAGTTTCTCCAAAATCCGTCAGAATTGGTCAATCGTAAAGGTGTTTTCCATCACGTGATTAACCAACCGGCAGAAATTGTTGAGTCTAGATTAGGATGTTTTGTCTCATCCTCCATATTTACCGTACTTGGCACCATCCGATTACCACTTGTTCCGATTTCTGCGAGATTCTTTGAACGGGAAAATCTTTGTTTACGAGTGGGCTGTAAAAATGCACCTGAAGAAGTCTTTTGCCGATAAGTCACAGACGTTCTATAAACGTGGTATTATCGAGTTGGTGGAAAGTTGGCAAAAGGTCGTCAATAACAACGGTTAATATATATTGGATTAAAATATACAAGGTATGTAGAAATCATTGTGTTTTTATAACCTTAAAAAACATAACAAATTTATTGGTCAATCCAATATTTATTATTATTTTCTATTTCCATCCGGGCCACGTAGATAGCAATTTTAAACTGCACAAAAAACGAAAATTTGAAACGACTTTAAGATTTTTTTTGAAATAATAAATATTTAATGAAATTTTCAACGAAAAATAACATTCAGAAGTAGAAGGTACCGGATATCCATGGTTATATTTTGTTTTTTTCTATCCGGGCCCAGGCGAATGCGATTTTAAAACGAAACATATGAAAAAGATCTTCCAAAAATATTTTTTTTGAAGTAGTGAATATTCACATCTTTTTAATGCAGTTTGATGAGATTTTTTAACTAATATATCGGCAAATTATTAAAAAAATAAAAAATAAAAATCCTGAGTTTCAGGTACATTGTGATCTGTCTTCGTCTATGAGGAACTAAATTTGTCGACCTCTACGTGCGATAGATTTCCCTAGCAATCAGAAACATACAGACAGACATACGCAGACATACACAGACAAACATCTTTCTTTTTACTAATATAGACATATATCACATAAAACAAATATCTATAGGCAGAAATTGGAAAAAGCTACAGATAATTTATACCTACAGGCTGTTAACACTTTATCAGAAGGCGTAAAGGTGCTTATTTTTAAGTACCACTATTTCCAAATAACTATCTTCGCTTTATTTAATCGCAGAACTCTTCGATTTTGATAAAAAAATATTTATTATCTAAAGAAAATTAATGAATCGAGAAACAACTCAAATAAAAAATATGTATATATTGTTAAAGAAAAAAGCATATTACAAGAAAAATGGCCAATATTCCACGTTGTAGATTCAATTTCAAACATTACACATTAAAAAAAATCCCCCGAAAGTTTAAAATAAAACCAAGTTTTGATTCTGTGTTTTAAATTGCTTTTATCTTTATAAAAAACATATTTCTTACAAAATAATTTATTTTATTTAACAGACGATTAAAACTTTGTTTAATTATTTTGCTTTATGTTTAATTTATTGCAAACTGATTATTTTGCAGCTTTTTTCACTTTTAAACCTGCATGAAGTAGTAGTCTACTTAAGTATTAAGAAATGTTGAACAAGCTTTCAGCTTTTTTAAAGAACCTTCAAAAAAATTCTGTATTCCGAAAAATAGTAAATATACTGTTAATTATTAAAAATTTTAGTTTTGTAGAAAACACGTTTTAATTTTTCTTATTAAAATACCAATTTAGTTCATTGAATGAAAAAATTAAAAGGCCAGCTATTTTGCGAATCAATTTTTCTTTTCTAGAAAATAAAAGTAAAAAAAAAAAAAAAAAAAAAAAAAACAAGAACGAAAAATCATGCGTCAATCATAGATTGTGTAACACTTTCTAACACTTCCAAAGTAATTTTACAAATCATTAAAGTGTAATAAGGTGAAATATAACATCTAATTGAAGAATTTGGGAAACGCAAAAGTAATACGCTATCGCGCATGCGCGGTAGCGTATTACTGCTTGCGCGGCAGCGTATTACTGCTTATTTTACTGTTTAATACTGTTAATTTTACGGTATAATACTGGCAGCTGGGGTGCCAGTTTTATACTGTAAAATCAACAATTATTTTTTGCAGTGTTTAAAACCCAATTTCAGGAATTACCAATAATATTCGAAAAAATATCCGAATTCTTTTGTGCAACCCTGCAACCCTGCAAATCTATAGATTTGTATATACACTACATAGAATGCTAAATTTTAGTTCAGTTAGGAAAAGCGTAGCACAGTTTAAAATTTCCCTTGTAGAGTTTCCGTCAATAAAGGGAAATGTACTCGAGGACTTTTGTGCTGCGCTGTATAGTATCTGTAGAATTTATACACACCAAGTAATGGACAAAATATGTGTTGAATTTAAAAACGCGTTCAGCAACTGAAAACGTACTTTACAACGTACCAGCAATTATTTATAACAGACAGTACCGAATTCTTTTGTGAGTCCTGTAAATGAACTATGAATGCTATCATAAAATATTCTATATAGTAATCTTGTAATGCACCTTAGTGATAAATATTAATTTCAATATGTTTGAAATAGCGAAACATTATTAATGTTAATATGGGACAAATCGTCAATTCCAATTGTGAGTAAACTGGAATTATGCAGAAATGGAACTACCCCTAAAAGTACAGGAATTTATTAAAACCGTACAAAGAACATAGGAACAAGGAAGGTTACAAAGCTTGTAATTAATCTTAAGTGATATACTATATCAATTTCAATATGTTTGAAATAGTGAAACATTATTAAAATAAACCGCAAACGATTTTTCTCCATAGGTCGTAATGTAACAAACAGCATTTTTTGAGTGTCCCTGTAAAGGTACTATAAGTGCTATGCACACCATATTCTAAATTAAGCCTCTTGTAGTGCACCTCAGTGATATATATAAATTTCAATATGTTTCAAATAGTGTAACAGCATTAAAATAAACCGCAAATTTTTTTCTTCCATTGACCGTAATGTAATGGAATTCTTTTGAGTGCTCCTGTAAAAAAAATATAAGTACTACACACTTTATTTTCAATACCCAATATGCCATAGTAAACCTCAATAACATATATCAATTGCGTGACAATCCGAATATATTTACGCGAGTTAGAGCACGGACAGACAGACGGACAAACCGAATTCATAAACACTTTTCAACTATGTTGGAAAGTTTAAAAAAAAGAAAGACAAATGCAATGCATGAAAGCAGAATTTTTTTTAAAGATTTTTTAAAAATAGAAAATATGACTTAAAAGTACGGTCGTTTCGCATATGTGTGTTGCACGTATCCGGACAGCAGTTGTTTTGCGTATATTGCCTTGCGGAAGGTGGAAATTACTTTAGAAGACTTTTGAAGGAAAAGTGACCTAAACTTTCATTTTCGTGCAAAGGAAGTGCTGAAAATCTAACATACCTGCATCATTCGGGGCACGCAATTATGTACCCAGGAGTGTTGGCAGCAAGTTCCCCGTGTTTGCGCCAATAAACTAGCCACTGGTTCGAGAGTTTTGTGTTTACTAGAACAAAGTATTATAAAAATTATTTTGGTTGTTATACTTTGATTGAGTTTGGTTGTTATACTTTGAATTAAGAAATTGTACCACGCTCTATATGAAATCACTGTTGCTTACAAATACATTTCGAAAACAGACCGCCTCGTAGTCAGATTGAAGCATGAAACCAGGTATCGTACTCACAATGTAATATTATAGATCTCTCTCATGCAATATTTGGATATATCCACATTACCTACCATATGTCTTTTTAATCTACAAAATCTGAAATTTAATCATTAAGTTTTGAAATCAGTGTTTCCAGATAGTCGAAAGTTAATTTCCCCAAAAGTTCTGAAAAAGTTCTCAAATCAGTGTTTTTTTCCGTAAAAGTCCCCAATTCAGTTTCTACTAAAAAAAGTAAATATCTCTGCAAAAAATATTTAACTAATTTATACTCAAAATGCCCCCCCCCCCCCTAATCAAGCCTTAAACAAAATCCTTTTCTAAAAGAAAAAAAAAAGTAATTTGCTGACATTTCTATTCTGGCCGATTGCTTTCTTGAAGAAACTAACATGAATTACAAAAAGATAAATAGATATTAGAATTAGATGAATAATAAAATAAATTTAAAACGTGTGTAAACTGTAAACGGGGATTATTTCCAAATAGACAGACCGAGATCCAGTGTTGCCAGTCGACTAAAAGTAAACTTTACCATGAAAACGTAAAATAATGGAAAAATTCCTGTCCAAAAATGTTGATATTTCCCAAAATTTTCTCCACTAATATTTGTCCCCCCAAAATCCCCCAAAATGGGGTCAAAATTCAAATCTGAAAACACTTTACAATTATAGGTAAAAATATTAAATATTTTTCACTCCAAAATAAAAGTGGTTTCAAAAGACTTAAACTTATATATAGTGTATATTTCACACATTTTTTTAAGTTACAAATCTTATTTTTTTATAATGATTTAAAAACACAATCACCAGTCAAATCTTGAAAAATGTTATACCGTTCTCTATTTGCAGTTCAGTTTAAAATAATTTTTGATCGGAAACTGAAGGAGAGTTTACCATTCATAAAAAAAATCGATTTTTTATTGTTTTTACAGTTGAAATTCGAAATATTTAAGGAGTTACAGTTAATTGAAAGCGAGAGCGGACCAGCTGAAAAAAAAAACAAGTACACGGGACTGGGCGGAACACAGCTGCACGCGTGCTGCATTTTTTGCTTCGTAGGAAATCGTAATCCAAGAATCAAAAGAGAAAAAACGGCGAAAAAAATTACCCTTTTTTCAATTTAACTAAAAATAGGTTCATTCTTCCCTCCCCAAATTCAATATGTTTCAGGAAAACTTTGATTTTGTTTGTTTCAGATGGCTCTGAAAAGCTGTGCACTACACGGGACAGAGTGTTGGGCGCAGAGCGGCACAGCATACCCATATGGAAATGACAATATCTCCATCTATTTTAATAATTATTGTTTAATAAATACCTTTTTTAAGTAAAAACTATGAATAATAAGTGGGTAAATTCAGATTTTCTGTTACTTTATTCTTTCTATAAAAAAAAAAAAATCCCGGAGTTGACCTACTTTTCAGACCGATGAACGGTAATATCCCCTTTAAAGTACCAGATAATAATTACATAAACAGAAATTGACTAAGAAAATATAACTTTGAAACTTACTTAAAAAAAATATTTTGACTTTTAAAACATGTTTTTGAGCTTTTGTTATACATATCTTAATTTCAGTTTTCAAATTTTAGTTTCCCACTCAAATATCCTGCATATAAACATATTATTTATAAAATGTTGCATTATCTGCTGCTGAATAAACATTCCAGAAACTAATAAATCATTCTCTATTCAACTATATTTGGACGCAATGTTGATATTAAAAGGGTTTATTTTAGGTTTCGCATATCTGCTTATAAAATTGTACAAGCCTGAAGAGTGCTAAATTTCTGAGAAGCTTTTGCGGAATCATTTCCTTATAATTTTGAAATATCTCGATGAAATTAAAAATAAAATTCAAACTTTTCTATGTAATTCGAATGCACAATAATAATTTTAACAATAGAACAGTGTCGAAGATTATACGTTTAACTTTATGATTTTACATATTGTGAATAGAAGATAAGAATAACACTATTTTAGATCTGCACAATAGCTTACGGGGTCTTGTAACTGAAATCGATTGATGTATAGTATTATCCTAATCACTAATATTAAGCGCGGTAAACGTCTGTGTGTGTGTGTGTGTGTGTGTGTGTGTGTGTGTGTGTGTCTGTCTGTGCACTCCGCCTTTGTACCCGCAAAGGCTCCGGGACCAGGCGACGCACGGACGGCGGACGCGTACCGAAAAATTCGCAAAAAAGGCGCGACGCTCAAGTTTCGATCGGGTCGGGCCTCCGACCCGGACCCGGGGAGTTATTAATGAGCGAAAGTGTTTTAATTACCGACCGAAACCCAACTCGGAAAGGAAAGCAAAACAGCAAACATTTTCGCCTCCGAACAGGGTTGCCAGTCTCCGTCGGGTCCGGGAAGGAAAAGACGGCGGGGTTCCCAGGGAGCGATTTAAGCCCCAAACCGCAGTGCAGGTCCGACCCGTATCTCCGTAAGTCGGAGGGCCAGAAATTCGAAAGTCGTACGTACGGAACCGGGACGTCGTCAGGTTTGATAAATTCGAAAAATCTTTTCCGTACGACGATTAGAACCGAAAAAATCCTTTAAAAATCGATCGATAAAATGTAATTTTCGAATTCTTTTTCACCGCTGGGAATGTCAGACAGCAGACAGCCGGAGACACGGCTGCAAAACGATTTCATTCTCCGCCACCGCAGGTGTTCCGGAGGATTTTCACGTGACCGGCCTGTATTCATCGCTCCAGTGCGCTTTCGAAAAACAATGAAGTCGGGGGACCAGAAATTCGAAAATCGTACAGACAGATTCACGAGAGCATTTGCTTTCAGAAAATCGAAAAATCATTCCCGTACGACCATTACAACCGAAAAAATTCTTTAAAAATCGATCTATAAAAAATTATTTTTCATTTCTTTCGGCGCTGCGAATGCCAGAAGGCAGACGATTGTCTGCATCGATTTTCAAGAGGCAAGGAGGACGTGGTCACGTGACGTTCAACTGCGTTTTTTCAGAGGGGGGACTCATTTCCGAATCTAAGGGGCGCATTAATTTCAAACTTTGACAGGGCGACTCAAAATGGATTCTGCTTTCAGAATATCTAAAAATTATTCTCATATCTTCATTAGGAGCCGATATATTATTTTATTGTATAATTAATCATCGTTATTTGTATAATTAAAGCAAAAGAAAGATTTCTATTACAGTGCCGGCTAGATATTACGATTTTAAGAAGTAGGCCGCGTCTAAAAACTGCCATAACGAGTATCTTAAGTTTTTGTTTTAGAGTGGAAACCAGATATTATGATAGGAAAAAGCGGGCTTCGCCCGTTATCGATTTTTTTTTTTTTTTTTTTTTTTTTTTTTAGTTTTAAGTTTTTCTACAGCTCACTGTCTTTGAACTAGAACACAGGTAGTCTACATAAGTTGTTTGAGGAAAAGCAGTGTCATCGCCAAACCCCCCCCCCCCCGCCCCCGCTTTTTTCTTTTAACTGTGGTCCGTTTCTATAACTAAGAAACTGTGTTACGGATGTCCACCAAACTGATTCCAAACATCATAATTAAAGTAATAAGGACCCCCTATCCAGATATTATGATAGGGAAAAGCGGGCTTCGCCCGTTATCGATTTTTTTTTTTTAAGTTTTTCTACAGGTCCCTGTCTTTGAACTAGAACTCAGGTAGTCTAAATAAATTCGACTCGACATCGATACAGCTTACCGATTTTATTTCGTTTTTTCACCACTAGGGGGCGCTTTCCTATCTTCGGTTCTACGGGCATGAAAACGACGGGGTATGGCTCATTCGACTCGACATCGAAAGTCTTAACGATTTCAGTTATGATCATATAAACAGATTGCGCCACCTGGTGGCGGAAGGTGGAACTAACGTATACTGCAGCGCGTGCGCAGCACGACTGCTATACGGTGCCGCAGGCAGCGGGGACCCGAGCCGCAGGTTTTCGTTCAGTTAGAGGTTTATACTATTCCATGTGCAATTTAAGGGATTATCCGGTGCATGCGTAGCACGACCGTCATACGGTGCCGAAGGCAGCGGGGACCAGGGTCGGAACGACTGCTATACGGTGCCGCAGGCAGCGAGGACCCGAGCCGGAGGTTCGTTCAGTTAGAGGTTTATACTATTCTATGTGCAATTTAAGGGATTATCCGGTGCGTGCGCAGCACGACCGGTATACGGTCGGAGGTTCGTTCGGTTAGAGGTTTGTACAATTCAATGTGCTAATTAAGGGATTACCCGGTGCGTGCGTAGCACGACCGGTATACGGTGCCGAAGGCAGCGGGGACCCGGGTCGGCGGTTCGTCATGTTTGAGGTTTTACAAGATTCGAGATTTTCTACAATTCGAGGCACCGATGTAAATTAGGGGCCCGCTGGCGGGCGAAGCCAGTGACAGGTTTATACTATTCTATGTGCAATTTAAGGGATTATCCGGTGCGTGCGTAGCACGACCGGTATACGGTGCCGAAGGCAGCGGGGACCAGGGTCGGAACGACTGCTATACGGTGCCGCAGGCAGCGGGGTCCAGAGCCGGAGGTTCGTTCACTGACAGGTTTATAGTATTCTATGTGCAATTTAAGGGATTATCCGGTGCGTGCGTAGCACGACCGGTATACGGTGCCGAAGGCAGCGGGGAACAGGGTCGGAGATTAGTTCAGTTAGAGGTTTATACTATTCGATGTGCAAATTAAGTGATTATGCAAATTATGGGATTATCCGGTGCGTGCGTAGCACGACCGGTGTACGGTGCCGAAGGCAGCGGGGACCCGGGTCGGAGGTTCGTTCGGTTCGAGGGGGATGCGAGCCGGAGAATACAAAAGTTTCGAGGCACCGATGTAAATTAGGGGCCCGCTGGCGGGCGAAGCCAGCTAGTCCCTAATATTAAGCGCGGTAAACGTCTGTGTGTGTGTGTGTGTGTGTGTGTGTCTGTCTGTGCACTCCGCCTTTGTACCCGCAAAGGCTCCCGGACTAATCGACGCACCGACGGCGGACGCGTACCGAAAAATTCGCAAAAAAGGCGCGACGCTCAAGTTTCGATCGGGTCGGGCCTCCGACCCGGACCCGGGGCGTTATTAATGAGCGAAAGTGTTTTAATTACCGACCGAAACCGAAGTTGGAAGAGAAGTCAAAACAGCCAACATTTTCGCCTCCGAACAGGGTTGCCAGTCTCCGTCGGGTCCTGGAAGGAAAAGACGGCGGGGTTCCCAGGGAGCGATTTAAGCCCCAAACCGCAGTGCAGGTCCGACCCGTATCTCCGTAAGTCGGAGGGCCAGAAATTCGAAAGTCGTACGTACGGAACCGGGACGTCGTCAGGTTTGATAAATTCGAAAAATCTTTTCCGTACGACGATTAGAACCGAAAAAATCCTTTAAAAATCGATCGATAAAATGTAATTTTCGAATTCTTTTTCACCGCTGGGAATGTCAGACAGCAGACAGCCGGAGACACGGCTGCAAAACGATTTCATTCTCCGCCACCGCAGGTGTTCCGGAGGATTTTCACGTGACCGGCCTGTATTCATCGCTCCAGTGCGCTTTCGAAAAACAATGAAGTCGGGGGACCAGAAATTCGAAAATCGTACAGACAGATTCACGAGAGCATTTGCTTTCAGAAAATCGAAAAATCATTCCCGTACGACCATTAGAACCGAAAAAATTCTTTAAAAATCGATCTATAAAAAATTATTTTTCATTTCTTTCGGCGCTGCGAATGCCAGAAGGCAGACGATTGTCTGGATCGATTTTCAAGAGGCAAGGAGGACGTGGTCACGTGACGTTCAACTGCGTTTTTTCAGAGGGGGGACTCATTTCCGAATCTAAGGGGCGCATTAATTTCAAACTTTGACAGGGCGACTCAAAATGGATTCTGCTTTCAGAATATCTAAAAATTATTCTCATATCTTCATTAGGAGCCGATATATTATTTTATTGTATAATTAATCATCGTTATTTGTATAATTAAAGCAAAAGAAAGATTTCTATTACAGTGCCGGCTAGATATTACGATTTTAAGAAGTAGGCCGCGTCTAAAAACTGCCATAACGAGTATCTTAAGTTTTTGTTTTAGAGTGGAAACCAGATATTATGATAGGAAAAAGCGGGCTTCGCCCGTTATCGATTTTTTTTTTTTTTTTTTTTTTTTTAGTTTTAAGTTTTTCTACAGCTCACTGTCTTTGAACTAGAACACAGTACATAAGTTGTTTGAGGAAAAGCAGTGTCATCGCCAAACCCCCCCCCCCCCCCCCCCCGCTTTTTTCTTTTAACTGTGGTCCGTTTCTATAACTAAGAAACTGTGTTACGGATGTCCACCAAACTGATTCCAAACATCATAATTAAAGTAATAAGGACCCCCTATCCAGATATTATGATAGGGAAAAGCGGGCTTCGCCCGTTATCGATTTTTTTTTTTTTAAGTTTTTCTACAGGTCCCTGTCTTTGAACTAGAACTCAGGTAGTCTAAATAAATTCGACTCGACATCGATACAGCTTACCGATTTTATTTCGTTTTTTCACCACTAGGGGGCGCTTTCCTATCTTCGGTTCTACGGGCATGAAAACGACGGGGTATGGCTCATTCGACTCGACATCGAAAGTCTTAACGATTTCAGTTATGATCATATAAACAGATTGCGCCACCTGGTGGCGGAAGGTGGAACTAACGTATACTGCAGCGCGTGCGCAGCACGACTGCTATACGGTGCCGCAGGCAGCGGGGACCCGAGCCGCAGGTTTTCGTTCAGTTAGAGGTTTATACTATTCCATGTGCAATTTAAGGGATTATCCGGTGCATGCGCAGCACGACCGTCATACGGTGCCGAAGGCAGCGGGGACCAGGGTCGGAACGACTGCTATACGGTGCCGCAGGCAGCGGGGACCCGAGCCGGAGGTTCGTTCAGTTAGAGGTTTATACTATTCTATGTGCAATTTAAGGGATTATCCGGTGCGTGCGCAGCACGACCGGTATACGGTCGGAGGTTCGTTCGGTTAGAGGTTTGTACAATTCAATGTGCTAATTAAGGGATTACCCGGTGCGTGCGTAGCACGACCGGTATACGGTGCCGAAGGCAGCGGGGACCCGGGTCGGCGGTTCGTCATGTTTGAGGTTTTACAAGATTCGAGATTTTCTACAATTCGAGGCACCGATGTAAATTAGGGGCCCGCTGGCGGGCGAAGCCAGTGACAGGTTTATACTATTCTATGTGCAATTTAAGGGATTATCCAGTGCGTGCGTAGCACGACCGGTATACGGTGCCGAAGGCAGCGGGGACCAGGGTCGGAACGACTGCTATACGGTGCCGCAGGCAGCGGGGTCCAGAGCCGGAGGTTCGTTCACTGACAGGTTTATAGTATTCTATGTGGAATTTAAGGGATTATCCGGTGCCGAAGGCAGCGGGGACCAGGGTCGGAGATTAGTTCAGTTAGAGGTTTATACTATTCGATGTGCAAATTAAGTGATTATGCAAATTATGGGATTATCCGGTGCGTGCGTAGCACGACCGGTGTACGGTGCCGAAGGCAGCGGGGACCCGGGTCGGAGGTTCGTTCGGTTCGAGGGGGATGCGAGCCGGAGAATACAAAAGTTTCGAGGCACCGATGTAAATTAGGGGCCCGCTGGCGGGCGAAGCCAGCTAGTCACTAATATTAAGCGCGGTAAACGTCTGTGTGTGTGTGTGTGTGTGTGTGTGTCTGTCTGTGCACTCCGCCTTTGTACCCGCAAAGGCTCCCGGACTAATCGACGCACCGACGGCGGACGCGTACCGAAAAATTCGCAAAAAAGGCGCGACGCTCAAGTTTCGATCGGGTCGGGCCTCCGACCCGGAACCGGGGCGTTATTAATGAGCGAAAGTGTTTTAATTACCGACCGAAACCGAAGTTGGAAGAGAAGTCAAAACAGCGAAAAGTTCGCCTTCCGGGGTTGCCAGTCTCCGTCGGGTCCGGGAAGGAAAAGACGGCGGGGTTCCCAGGGAGCGATTTAAGCCCCAAACCGCAGTGCAGGTCCGACCCGTATCTCCGTAAGTCGGAGGGCCAGAAATTCGAAAGTCGTACGTACGGAACCGGGACGTCGTCAGGTTTGATAAATTCGAAAAATCTTTTCCGTACGACGATTAGAACCGAAAAAATCCTTTAAAAATCGATCGATAAAATGTAATTTTCGAATTCTTTTTCACCGCTGGGAATGTCAGACAGCAGACAGCCGGAGACACGGCTGCAAAACGATTTCATTCTCCGCCACCGCAGGTGTTCCGGAGGATTTTCACGTGACCGGCCTGTATTCATCGCTCCAGTGCGCTTTCGAAAAACAATGAAGTCGGGGACCAGAAATTCGAAAATCGTACAGACAGATTCACGAGAGCATTTGCTTTCAGAAAATCGAAAAATCATTCCCGTACGACCATTAGAACCGAAAAAATTCTTTAAAAATCGATCTATAAAAAATTATTTTTCATTTCTTTCGGCGCTGCGAATGCCAGAAGGCAGACGATTGTCTGGATCGATTTTCAAGAGGCAAGGAGGACGTGGTCACGTGACGTTCAACTGCGTTTTTTCAGAGGGGGGACTCATTTCCGAATCTAAGGGGCGCATTAATTTCAAACTTTGACAGGGCGACTCAAAATGGATTCTGCTTTCAGAATATCTAAAAATTATTCTCATATCTTCATTAGGAGCCGATATATTATTTTATTGTATAATTAATCATCGTTATTTGAATAATTAAAGCAAAAGAAAGATTTCTATTACAGTGCCGGCTAGATATTACGATTTTAAGAAGTAGGCCGCGTCTAAAAACTGCCATAACGAGTATCTTAAGTTTTTGTTTTACAGTGGAAACCAGATATTATGATAGGAAAAAGCGGGCTTCGCCCGTTATCGATTTTTTTTTTTTTTTTTTTTTTTTTAGTTTTAAGTTTTTCTACAGCTCACTGTCTTTGAACTAGAACACAGGTAGTCTACATAAGTTGTTTGAGGAAAAGCAGTGTCATCGCCAAACCCCCCCCCCCCCGCTTTTTTCTTTTAACTGTGGTCCGTTTCTATAACTAAGAAACTGTGTTACGGATGTCCACCAAACTGATTCCAAACATCATAATTAAAGTAGTAAGGACCCCCTATCCAGATATTATGATAGGGAAAAGCAGGCTTCGCCCGTTATCGATTTTTTTTTTTTTTAAGTTTTAAGTTTTTCTACAGGTCCCTGTCTTTGAACTAGAACTCAGGTAGTCTAAATAAATTCAACTCGACATCGATACAGCTTACCGATTTTATTTCGTTTTTTCACCACTAGGGGGCGCTTTCCTATCTTCGGTTCTACGGGCATGAAAACGACGGGGTATGGCTCATTCGACTCGACATCGAAAGTCTTAACGATTTCAGTTATGATCATATAAACAGATTGCGCCACCTGGTGGCGGAAGGTGGAACTAACGTATACTGCAGCGCGTGCGCAGCACGACTGCTATACGGTGCCGCAGGCAGCGGGGACCCGAGCCGCAGGTTTTCGTTCAGTTAGAGGTTTATACTATTCCATGTGCAATTTAAGGGATTATCCGGTGCATGCGTAGCACGACCGTCATACGGTGCCGAAGGCAGCGGGGACCAGGGTCGGAACGACTGCTATACGGTGCCGCAGGCAGCGGGGACCCGAGCCGGAGGTTCGTTCAGTTAGAGGTTTATACTATTCTATGTGCAATTTAAGGGATTATCCGGTGCGTGCGCAGCACGACCGGTATACGGTCGGAGGTTCGTTCGGTTAGAGGTTTGTACAATTCAATGTGCTAATTAAGGGATTACCCGGTGCGTGCGTAGCACGACCGGTATACGGTGCCGAAGGCAGCGGGTACCCGGGTCGGCGGTTCGTCATGTTTGAGGTTTTACAAGATTCGAGATTTTCTACAATTCGAGGCACCGATGTAAATTAGGGGCCCGCTGGCGGGCGAAGCCAGTGACAGGTTTATACTATTCTATGTGCAATTTAAGGGATTATCCGGTGCGTGCGTAGCACGACCGGTATACGGTGCCGAAGGCAGCGGGGACCAGGGTCGGAACGACTGCTATACGGTGCCGCAGGCAGCGGGGTCCAGAGCTGGAGGTTCGTTCACTGACAGGTTTATAGTATTCTATGTGCAATTTAAGGGATTATCCGGTGCGTGCGTAGCACGACCGGTATACGGTGCCGAAGGCAGCGGGGACCAGGGTCGGAGATTAGTTCAGTTAGAGGTTTATACTATTCGATGTGCAAATTAAGTGATTATGCAAATTATGGGATTATCCGGTGCGTGCGTAGCACGACCGGTGTACGGTGCCGAAGGCAGCGGGGACCCGGGTCGGAGGTTCGTTCGGTTCGAGGGGGATGCGAGCCGGAGAATACAAAAGTTTCGAGGCACCGATGTAAATTAGGGGCCCGCTGGCGGGCGAAGCCAGCTAGTCCCTAATATTAAGCGCCGTAAACGTCTGTGTGTGTGTCTGTGCACTCCGCCTTTGTACCCGCAAAGGCTCCCGGACTAATCGACGCACCGACGGCGGACGCGTACCGAAAAATTCGCAAAAAAGGCGCGACGCTCAAGTTTCGATCGGGTCGGGCCTCCGACCCGGACCCGGGGCGTTATTAATGAGCGAAAGTGTTTTAATTACCGACCGAAACCGAAGTTGGAAGAGAAGTCAAAACAGCGAAAAGTTCGCCTTCCGTTTTGATAATCGCAGACATCCAAATCGTCGCTTTTTAACGCATCATCGAATAAAAAAAAATGTACCGGAGGTATCGATCCGAAAATCGGGGTACACACGCGGCCGATTTTTGTCGTTGCAAAACGTCAAATTTTTTGAAATTCGGACCGTAACTTTTCTTTATTTCGGCCAAAAACTGACCAGACATCCAACATCGACCCCAGACGTAAAAAGAGGTTGCCGTAAAGAATGCAGGTCGACAGATCCGAGATCGAATCGCCCCAGTCCTTTTTGAAACAAGTGGAAATAATGACTCTACATTCGCGAAAATTTGCTAACACGTGTATAAAAAAATCGCGAATTCAACAAAAAAAAATTCGTAAAAATCGACCAGTAATTTTTGAAGATATCAATTAAAACTCATTAATGACACGGCAAATGAATTTATTTCTATTCGGAAGAGACAGCTTTTTTTTATTTCAACATTCAACGGAGACAAATCGTCTGCGGATAAGTCATTTCTGAAAGAGATAAAATAGTCAACTGCGTTTTTTCAGAGGGGGGGGGGGGGCATTTCCGAATCTAAGGGGCGCATTAATTTCAAACTTTGACAGGGCGACTCAAAATGGATTCTGCTTTCAGAATATCTAAAAATTATTCTCATATCTTCATTAGGAGCCGATATATTATTTTATTGTATAATTAATCATCGTTATTTGTATAATTAAAGCAAAAGAAAGATTTCTATTACAGTGCCGGCTAGATATTACGATTTTAAGAAGTAGGCCGCGTCTAAAAACTGCCATAACGAGTATCTTAAGTTTTTGTTTTAGAGTGGAAACCAGATATTATGATAGGAAAAAGCGGGCTTCGCCCGTTATCGATTTTTTTTTTTTTTTTTTTTTTTTAGTTTTAAGTTTTTCTACAGCTCACTGTCTTTGAACTAGAACACAGGTAGTCTACATAAGTTGTTTGAGGAAAAGCAGTGTCATCGCCAAACCCCCCCCCCCCCCGCTTTTTTCTTTTAACTGTGGTCCGTTTCTATAACTAAGAAACTGTGTTACGGATGTCCACCAAACTGATTCCAAACATCATAATTAAAGTAATAAGGACCCCCTATCCAGATATTATGATAGGGAAAAGCGGGCTTCGCCCGTTATCGATTTTTTTTTTTTTTAAGTTTTAAGTTTTTCTACAGGTCCCTGTCTTTGAACTAGAACTCAGGTAGTCTAAATAAATTCGACTCGACATCGATACAGCTTACCGATTTTATTTCGTTTTTTCACCACTAGGGGCGCTTTCCTATCTTCGGTTCTACGGGCATGAAAACGACGGGGTATGGCTCATTGGACTCGACATCGAAAGTCTTAACGATTTCAGTTATGATCATATAAACAGATTGCGCCACCTGGTGGCGGAAGGTGGAACTAACGTATACTGCAGCGCGTGCGCAGCACGACTGCTATACGGTGCCGCAGGCAGCGGGGACCCGAGCCGCAGGTTTTCGTTCAGTTAGAGGTTTATACTATTCCATGTGCAATTTAAGGGATTATCCGGTGCATGCGTAGCACGACCGTCATACGGTGCCGAAGGCAGCGGGGACCAGGGTCGGAACGACTGCTATACGGTGCCGCAGGCAGCGGGGACCCGAGCCGGAGGTTCGTTCAGTTAGAGGTTTATACTATTCTATGTGCAATTTAAGGGATTATCCGGTGCGTGCGCAGCACGACCGGTATACGGTCGGAGGTTCGTTCGGTTAGAGGTTTGTACAATTCAATGTGCTAATTAAGGGATTACCCGGTGCGTGCGTAGCACGACCGGTATACGGTGCCGAAGGCAGCGGGGACCCGGGTCGGCGGTTCGTCATGTTTGAGGTTTTACAAGATTCGAGATTTTCTACAATTCGAGGCACCGATGTAAATTAGGGGCCCGCTGGCGGGCGAAGCCAGTGACAGGTTTATACTATTCTATGTGCAATTTAAGGGATTATCCGGTGCGTGCGTAGCACGACCGGTATACGGTGCCGAAGGCAGCGGGGACCAGGGTCGGAACGACTGCTATACGGTGCCGCAGGCAGCGGGGTCCAGAGCCGGAGGTTCGTTCACTGACAGGTTTATAGTATTCTATGTGCAATTTAAGGGATTATCCGGTGCCGAAGGCAGCGGGGACCAGGGTCGGAGATTAGTTCAGTTAGAGGTTTATACTATTCGATGTGCAAATTAAGTGATTATGCAAATTATGGGATTATCCGGTGCGTGCGTAGCACGACCGGTGTACGGTGCCGAAGGCAGCGGGGACCCGGGTCGGAGGTTCGTTCGGTTCGAGGGGGATGCGAGCCGGAGAATACAAAAGTTTCGAGGCACCGATGTAAATTAGGGGCCCGCTGGCGGGCGAAGCCAGCTAGTCACTAATATTAAGCGCGGTAAACGTCTGTGTGTGTGTGTGTGTGTGTCTGTGCACTCCGCCTTTGTACCCGCAAAGGC
Organism: Maratus michaelseni; assembly: GCA_963931845.1. Lineage (NCBI taxonomy): Eukaryota > Metazoa > Arthropoda > Arachnida > Araneae > Salticidae > Maratus > Maratus michaelseni. The sequence goes on along the minus strand of OZ007590.1, from coordinate 79,661,441 downwards.
TCCCGGACTAATCGACGCACCGACGGCGGACGCGTACCGAAAAATTCGCAAAAAAGGCGCGACGCTCAAGTTTCGATCGGGTCGGGCCTCCGACCCGGACCCGGGGCGTTATTAATGAGCGAAAGTGTTTTAATTACCGACCGAAACCGAACTGGAAAAAGAATCGAAAAAAATTTCCGTTTTGATAATCGCAGACATCCAAATCGTCGCTTTTTAACGCATCATCGAATTAAAAAAAATGTACCGGAGGTATCGATCCGAAAATCGGGGTACGCACGCGGCCGATTTTTGTCGTTCCAAAACGTCAAATTTTTTGAAATTCGGACCGTAACTTTTCTTTATTTCGGCCAAAAACTGACCAGACATCCAACATCGACCCCAGACGTGAAAAAAGGTTGCCGTAAAGAAAGCAGTGTCGACAGATACGAGATCAAATCGCCCCACTCCTTTTTGAAACAAGTGGAAATAATGACTCTACATTCGCGAAAATTTGCTAACACGTGTATAAAAAAACCGCGAATTCAACAAAAAAAAATTCGTAAACATCGACCAGTAATTTTTGAAGATATCAATTAAAACTCATTAATGACACGGCAAATGAATTTATTTCTATTCCGGAGAGACAGCTTCTTTTTTATTTCAACATTCAACGCAGACGAATCGTCTGTGGATAAGTCATTTCTGAAAGAGATAAAATAGTCACCTGACTTTCAACTGCGTTCTTTCAGAGGGGGGGGGGGCATTTCCGAATCTAAGGGGCGCATTAATTCTAAACTTTGACAGGGCGACTCAAAATGGATTCTGCTTTCAGAATATCTAAAAATTATTCTCATATCTTCATTAGGAGCTGATATATTATTTTATTGTGTAATTAATCATCGTTATTTGTATAATTAAAGCAAAAGAAAGATTTCTTTTACAGTCCCGGCTAGATATTACGATTTTAAGAAGTAGGCCGCGTCTAAAAACTGCCATAACGAGTATCTTAAGTTTTTGTTTTAGAGTGGCAACCAGATATTATGATAGGGAAAAGCGGGCTTCGCCCGTTATCGATTTTTTTTTTCCGTTTTAAGTTTTCCTACAGGTCCCTGTCTTTGAACAAGAAGTCTGGTCGTCTAAATAAGTTGTTTGACATCAGATTTTTTTTTTTCCGGCAGTCTAATTCAGTTGTTTAAGGAAAAGAAGTGTCCTCCCCCCCCACCCCTTCAAGTTTTTTTATCTTAACTGTGGGGTTCTAGAGGTTCGTTCAGTTCGAGGTTTATCTTATTCGAGGTTTATTTTTTCTATTTGCGCCACCTGGTGGCGGAAGGTGGAACTAACGTATACTGCAGCGCGTGGGCAGCACGACTGCTATACGGTGCCGCAGGCAGCGGGGACCGAAATCACCCACTCGTGGACAGTCACCCGTGAGGTATAGGAACAATAAGTCCACGAGGGGAAAAATAAACGCTACCCGGCACCGATAGCACCCATCCGTTCCAACCCCCACCGCAGGAGGCGCCTGTTTATTAGATTTGAAACAATGAATATAATTACATAACAATAATAAAATATAAAAGGTAAAAAATAACAATTTTTTGCAAATTGAAAGTTAAATATAAAATATTTTCGAAGTACTATAAGTTCATAATGTCCTAAATTTATGGTATTTTAGTTCAGAAAGTCAATGGTCAGTTCAGTCGCTGCCCGAGCCGGAGGTTCGTTCAGTTAGATGTTTATACTATTCTATGTGCAATTTAAGGGATTATCCTGTGCGTGCGTAGCACGGCCGGTATACGGTGCCGAAGGCAGCGGGGACCAGGGTCGGAACGACTGCTATACGGTGCCGCAGGCAGCGGGGACCGAAATCACCCACTCAAGGACAGCCACCCGTGAGGTATAGGAACAATAAGTCCACGAGGGGAAAAATAAACGCTACCCGGCACCGATAGCACCCATCCGTTCCAACCCCCACCGCAGGAGGCGCCTGTTTATTAGATTTTAAACAATGAATATAATTACATAACAATAATAAAATATAAAAGGTAAAAAATAACAATTTTTTGCAAATTGAAAGTTAAATATAAAATATTTTCGAAGTACTATAAGTTCATAATGTCCTAAATTTATGGTATTTTAGTTCAGAAAGTCAATGGTCAGTTCAGTCAATTTTTTTTTAAAATTCTTTCGTAATGAAAGAGAAATTTTTATTGAGAATATTATAATTCTCTTTTAACTTTTGAGAGTTTGAAGGATTGAAAATGATATTACGAAGGTTATATCTGAGAGTTTCGTTCTTATCAAAAGGGAAGTGATGGATCATAAGACGGCAGCATCCGAATATGTAGTGAACTGCATCTCCTTCTGCTTTATCGCATGGACATCTAGGTGAGGCTCTGAAGGCAGCGGGGACCCAGGTCGCAGGTTCGTTCGGTTCGAGGGGGATGCGAGCCGGAGAATACAAAAGTTTCGACCGGTATACGGTGCCGAAGGCAGCGGGGACCAGGGTCGGAGATTAGTTCAGTTAGAGGTTTATACTATTCGATGTACAAATTAAGGGATTATCCGGTGCCGAAGGCAGCGGGGACCCGGGTCGGAGGTTCGTTCGGTTCGAGGGGGATGCGAGCCGGAGAATACAAAGTTTCGACCGGTATACGGTGCCGAAGGCAGCGGGGACCAGGGTCGGAGATTAGTTCAGTTAGAGGTTTATACTATTCGATGTACAAATTAAAGGATTATGCAAATTATTGGATTATCCGGTGCGTGCGTAGCACGACCGGTGTACGGTGCCGAAGGGAGCGGGGACCCGGGTCGGAGGTTCGTTCGGTTCGAGGGGGATGCGAGCCGGAGAATACAAAAGTTTCGAGGCACCGATGTAAATTAGGGGCCCGCTGGCGGGCGAAGCCAGCTAGTCACTAATATTAAGCACGGTAAACGTCTGTGTGTGTGTGTGTCTGTGCACTCCGCCTTTGTACCCGCAAACGCTCCTGGACTAATCGACGCACCGACGGCGGACGCGGACCGAAAAATTCGCAAAAAAGGCGCGACGCTCAAGTTTCGATCGGGTCGGGCCTCCGACCCGGACCCGGGGCGTTATTAACCGACGAAACTGTTTTTATTACCGACCGAAACCGAAGTTGGAAGAGAAGTCAAAACAGCGAAAAGTTCGCCTCCGCCGAGGGTTGCCGGTGGAGACGATTCTCGAAAAAGGCAGGGACGCCAGGAGCAAATTAAGCCCCAAACCGCAGTGCGGGTTTTTAAACCGACCCGGATCTACGGAAGTCGGGGTGTCAGAAATTCAGAAATGGGACAGACAGATTCAGGAGAGCATTTGCTTTCAGAAATTCGAAAAATCATTCCAGTACGACTATTAGAACTGAAAAAATCCTTTAAAAATCGATCAATAAAAAATAATTTTTTAATTCTTTCGGCGCGGCATGTGGAGACCGCAGACTGCCTGGAGCGCAGATGTTTGGAAGGAAGAAAGAGCAAATTCACGTGACAGCTTTCATGTAATGCTCAAGTCCGTTTTCGAAAAACAATGAAAGAATTAATCTCTGGACCCCCAAATCGGCCATCACACGTTAAAAAAAATCCTGATTTCAACAAAAAAAAGATTGTACAATTCGACCAGTAAAATCGGAAGATATCAATTAAAAACCGGTTAATGAAGCAATTTATTTCTAATCATTTGTAACCAATGCAGAAAAACGACACGTGACCGGATATTTTCAGACAAGAGTAGGATTTTCAAGAGTAGAGGTGCCATTTTTTTACGGTGGTCACGTGACGTTCAATTGGGTTTTCTAAGAGGCGCAGAAATTCCAAACTTTGACAGGGCGACGCTAAATAGATTCTGCTTTCAGAATATCTAAAAATTATTGCCATATCTTCATTACGAGCCGATATATTATTTTATTGTATAATTAATCATCGTTATTTGTATAATTAAAGCAAAAGAAAGATTTCCATTACAGTGCCGGCTAGATATTACGATTTTAAGAAGTAGGCCGCGTCTAAAAACTGCATTACGAGTATTTTCAGTTTTTGTTTTAGAGTGGCAACCAGATATTATGATAGGAAAAAGCGGGCTTCGCCCGTTATCGATTTTTTTTTTTTTTTTTTTTTTTTTTTTTTTTTTTTTAGTTTTAAGTTTTTCTACAGCTCACTGTCATTGAAATAGAACTCAGGTAGTCTACATAAGTTGTTTGAGGAAAAGCAGTGTCATCGCCACCCCCCCCCTCCCCCCGCTTTTTATGACAGTGCCGGCTAGATATTAGGATTTTAAGAAGTAGGCCGCGTCTAAAAACTGCATTATTATTTTAAGTTTTAGTATTTTAAGTTTTTTTTTTCAGTGGCAACCAGATATTACGATAGGGAAAAGCGGGCTTAGCCCGTTATCGATTTTTTTTTTTTTTTTAGTTTTAAGTTTTTCTACAGCTCACTGTCTTTGAACTAGAACACAGGTAGTCTACTACATAAGTTGTTTGAGGAAAAGCAGTGTCATCGCCAACCCCTCCCCCCCCCCCGCTTTTTTCTTTTAACTGTGGTCCGTTTCTATAACTAAGAAACTATGTTACGGATGTCCACCAAACTGATTCCAAACATCATAATTAAAGTAATAAGGACCCCCTATCCAGATATTATGATAGGGAAAAGCGGGCTTCGCCCGTTATCGATTTTTTTTTTTAAGTTTTAAGTTTTTCTACAAGTCCCTGTCTTTGAACTAGAACTCAGGTAGTCTAAATCAATTCGACTCGACATCGATAGAGCTTACCGATTTTATTTCGTTTTTTCACCACTAGGGGGCGCTTTCCTATCTTCGGTTCTACGGGCATGAAAACGACGGGGTATGGCTCATTTGACTAGACATCGAAAGTCTTAACGATTTCAGTTATGATCATATAAACAGATTGCGCCACCTGGTGGCGGAAGGTGGAACTAACGTATACTGCAGCGCGTGCGCAGCACGACTGCTATACGGTGCCGCAGGCAGCGGGGACCCGAGCCGCAGGTTCGTTCAGTTAGAGGTTTATACTATTCCATGTGCAATTTAAGGGATTATCCGGTGCATGCGTAGCACGACCGTCATACGGTGCCGAAGGCAGCGGGGACCAGGGTCGGAACGACTGCTATACGGTGCCGCAGGCAGCGGGGACCCGAGCCGGAGATTCGTTCAGTTAGATGTTTATACTATTCTATGTGCAATTTAAGGGATTATCCGGTGCGTGTGCAGCACGACCGGTATACGGTGCCGAAGGCAGCGGGGACCGAAATCACCCACTCGTGGACAGCCACCCGTGAGGTATAGCAACAATAAGTCCACGAGGGGAAAAATAAACGCTACCCGGCACCGATAGCACCCATCCGTTCCAGCCCCCACCGCAGGAGGCGCCTGTTTATTAGATTTGAAACAATGAATATAATTACATAACAATAATAAAATATAAAAGGTAAAAAATAACAATTTTTTGCAAATTGAAAGTTAAATATAAAATATTTTCGAAGTACTATAAGTTCATAATGTCCTAAATTTATGGTATTTTAGTTCAGAAAGTCAATGGTCAGTTCAGTCAATTTTTTTTTAAATTCTTTCGTAATGAAAGAGAAATTTTTATTGAGATGGAGGTTCGTTCGGTTAGAGGTTTGTACAATTCAATGTGCTAATTAAGGGATTACCCGGTGCGTGCGTAGCACGACCGGTATACGGTGCCGAAGGCAGCGGGGACCCGGGTCGGCGGTTCGTCCGGTTTGAGGTTTTACAAGATTCGAGATTTTCTACAATTCGAGGCACCGATGTAAATTAGGGGCCCGCTGGCGGGCGAAGCCAGCTAGTCACTAATATTAAGCGCGGTAAACGTCTGTGTGTGTGTGTGTGTGTGTGTGTGTGTGTCTGTGCACTCCGCCTTTGTACCCGCAAAGGCTCCTGGACTAATCGACGCACCGACGGCGGACGCGGACCGAAAAATTCGCAAAAAAGGCGCGACGCTCAAGTTTCGATCGGGGTCGGGATTCCGACCCGGACCCGGGGAGTTATTAATGAGCGAAAGTGTTTTAATTACCGACCGAAACCGAAGTCGGAAGAGAAGTCAAAACAGCGAAAAGTTCGCCTTCCGTTTTGATAATCGCAGACATCCAAATCGTCGCTTTTTAACGCATCATCGAATAAAAAAAAATGTACCGGAGGTATCGATCCAAAAATCGGGGTACACACGCGGCCGATTTTTGTCGTTGCAAAACGTCAAATTTTTTGAAATTCGGACCGTAACTTTTCTTTATTTCGGCCAAAAACTGACCAGACATCCAACATCGACCCCAGACGTAAAAAGAGGTTGCCGTAAAGAATGCAGGTCGACAGATCCGAGATCGAATCGCCCCAGTCCTTTTTGAAACAAGTGGAAATAATGACTCTACATTCGCGAAAATTTGCTAACACGTGTATAAAAAAATCGCGAATTCAACAAAAAAAAATTCGTAAAAATCGACCAGTAATTTTTGAAGATATCAATTAAAACTCATTAATGACACGGCAAATGAATTTATTTCTATTCCGAAGAGACAGCTTCTTTTTTATTTCAACATTCAACGGAGACAAATCGTCTGTCGATAAGTCATTTCTGAAAGAGATAAAATAGTCAACTGCGTTTTTTCAGAGGGGGGGGGGGGGCATTTCCGAATCTAAGGGGCGCATTAATTTCAAACTTTGACAGGGCGACTCAAAATGGATTCTGCTTTCAGAATATCTAAAAATTATTCTCATATCTTCATTAGGAGCCGATATATTATTTTATTGTATAATTAATCATCGTTATTTGTATAATTAAAGCAAAAGAAAGATTTCCATTACAGTGCCGGCTAGATATTACGATTTTAAGAAGTAGGCCGCGTCTAAAAACTGCATTACGAGTATTTTCAGTTTTTGTTTTAGAGTGGCAACCAGATATTATGATAGGAAAAAGCGGGCTTCGCCCGTTATCGATTTTTTTTTTTTTTTTTTTTTTTTTTTTTTTTTATAGATTTAAGTTTTTCTACAGCTCACTGTCTTTGAACTAGAACTCAGGTAGTCTACATAAATTGTTTGAGGAAAAGCAGTGTCATCGCCAACCCCCCCCCCCCCCCCCCCCCTTTTTTCTTTTAACTGTGGTCCGTTTCTATAACTAAGAAACTATGTTACGGATGTCCACCAAACTGATTCCAAACATCATAATTAAAGTAATAAGGACCCCCTATCCAGATATTATGATAGGGAAAAGCGGGCTTCGCCCGTTATCGATTTTTTTTTTTTAAGTTTTAAGTTTTTCTACAGGTCCCTGTCTTTGAACTAGAACTCAGGTAGTCTAAATCACATCGATAGAGCTTACCGATTTTATTTCGTTTTTTCACCACTAGGGGGCGCTTTCCTATCTTCGGTTCTACGGGCATGAAAACGACGGGGTATGGCTCATTCGACTGGACATCGAAAGTCTTAACGATTTCAGTTATGATCATATAAACAGATTGCGCCACCTGGTGGCGGAAGGTGGAACTAACGTATACTGCAGCGCGTGCGCAGCACGACTGCTATACGATGCCGCAGGCAGCGGGGGCCCGAGCCGCAGGTTCGTTCAGTTAGAGGTTTATACTATTCCATGTGCAATTTAAGGGATTATCCGGTGCATGCGTAGCACGACCGTCATACGGTGCCGAAGGCAGCGGGGACCAGGGTCGGAACGACTGCTATACGGTGCCGCAGGCAGCGGGGACCCGAGCCGGAGGTTCGTTCAGTTAGAGGTTTATACTATTCTATGTGCAATTTAAGGGATTATCCGGTGCGTGCGCAGCACGACCGGTATACGGTGCCGAAGGCAGCGGGGACCGAAATCACCCACTCGTGGACAGCCACCCGTGAGGTATAGGAACAATAAGTCCACGAGGGGAAAAATAAACGCTACCCGGCACCGATAGCACCCATCCGTTCCAACCCCCACCGCAGGAGGCGCCTGTTTATTAGATTTTAAACAATGAATATAATTACATAACAATAATAAAATATAAAAGGTAAAAAATAACAATTTTTTGCAAATTGAAAGTTAAATATAAAATATTTTCGAAGTACTATAAGTTCATAATGTCCTAAATTTATGGTATTTTAGTTCAGAAAGTCAATGGTCAGTTCAGTCAATTTTTTTCTTAAAATTCTTTCGTAATGAAAGAGAAATTTTTATTGAGAATATTATAATTCTCTTTTAACTTTTGAGAGTTTGAAGGATTGAAAATGATATTACGTAGGTTATATCTGAGAGTTTCGTTCTTATCAAAAGGGAAGTGATGGATCATAAGAGGGCAGCATCCGAATATGTAGTGAACTGCATCTCCTTCTGCTTTATCGCATGGACATCTAGGTGAGGCTCTTTTTCTTATTTTATGTAAGTATTGTGGGAAACTGCCATGGTTACTCAGATAATACGGCAGTGTTGGCTGTTTGCAGAGATAATTTGGATCGACTTTATTTATAATTTTATAGGTATCTCTGCCCTTATTACATGAGTCCCAAATGGCTTGCCAGTCAGAGATGGTTTTCTTTTTAAAATACAATTTTGCTATTGAAATGGGGAACAACAGATCTTTTCTTGATTGATATTGGTCTTGTAAGATGGCTTGCTTTGCTAGGAGATCAGCTCTTTCGTTGCCAGTATCACCCACATGAGATTTAGTCCATGTTATTATAATGGATTTATCAGGAATTTGAAGTAATTGTTTGTAAATGTTTTTGATAATGTAGTTTCTAGGAAAAGCAACTTTTAATACTTCCATAGAAGAGTAACTATCTGTAATAATTAGTAGTTTATTGTAGTCGGAGGTAGAGAACCATTTTATTGCTTTATAAATTGCCATTAATTCTGCTTGATATATGTTATTCAGTGGATGATGTCGTATTGCTTCATCATGTATATTATTTCCATCTTTATATATGGTGAAAGCACTGGCTACACCCCCTGGCATGACAGAACCATCTGTGTAGGCTTCCACATCGTATTCTTTTGGATGGATGGATTTTCTATCTTCTATAATTCTGATATTTTGGACTCTGTAGTAATTGAGGAATCGATACGATTTTTCTTTCTGCATTATATTGTTAATGTTTAGCTGTGTGTTATTGATTAACAAATTTCTATTTCCTATTTTCAGTTGGTAGTACTGAAATTCATTCTGTATTTTTATTAGGATTGGTGGAGTTCCTGTAAGAAGATACAGAGCTTCGTGAGAGATAGTCCTATAGGTCCGTATTAAGTTTAATAATGCCAAACGCTGAGTTGAACGTAGTAATTTGCGGCCATCAGTATTCAAGTTTGGATACCAAATTTCGTAAGCATATAGTATTTGGCGTTCTATGACTGTTTGATACCATATTTTCAGGATGTCTGGTTTGATACCTTTATTAAAGAATCGAAATCCTCTAAATCCGTTTACAAAGTTTGCAATCTTTGTTCGAAGGTCTTTCATGTGATCTGTAAAATTGAATTTAGAATCTAACAGTACGCCAAGATATTTAATATTTTTTACTACTTTTATTTTTATATTTTCTAATTTAAATCTCGGAAGTCTTCTTTCGAGGAGATTGCTACCGAAAAGCATTGATTGCGTTTTCTGAGTTGATATTTTTAAACCGAGTTCATCACATATATTCTTAAAATGGACTATTTTGTTGTTGGTTGTAACTTCCAGGTCTATTACGGTATTTCCCTCTATTGGAATCAAAAAATCATCTGCGTAAACAATAATATCTTCATATAGATTTTTATAATTTTTTATTATGTAGTTAGCTATAAGAAGCCATAAGAGTGGTCCAAGACAGGATCCCTGAGGGCATCCTTTAAATACCCTGAACCACTCTATATATTCATATTTATTTAAGCCTATACTTCTTTTGCTTATATAACTTTTTAATAAGGTTTTGAGGTATCTGGGTAACGGTGAGTCATCAATTATTTCTGATAATTGGTGCCAGTTTATTGAATCGAAAGCACCTGTAATATCAAATGATATGATGCCCACATAAGTATGTTTTTGTAATAATTGTGCAATTTTCTCTTTAAGTCTCTCCAGAGCTGATATAGTGCTTCTGTTTTCACGGAAGCCGAACTGTTCATCTTTTAGATAGTTTATTGCTTCAAGATAAGTTAAAGTTCTATTTTTTATTAATCTTTCTAGGATTTTACCAATCATGGGTAGTAGTGTAATTGGACGGTATGAATCAGGTTTTGATGGATCTTTGTTTTTCTTTCTAAAATAGATGACTACTCCTTTCTTCCACGTTTCTGGAAAGTGTCCAAGGTAGAGACATTTGTTATATAATAACTTTATAAGCTTCATATTATTTTTTATCAAATTTTCTAAAATTCTGCCATCTACCCGATCATATCCTGGGGCTTTCTTTTTATTTTGTTGGTTAATTGCATATTGAATTTCTCTATGGGTAAATTTAAAATTGTTACATTCTTTTATTGATAGTGTGTTTGTGTTTTGAAATGATGATTCGAATTCTGGGCTTGTATTGTAATGGTAATGAAGTAACGTTTCTTGAATCTCTTTGTATGTATCATTTTGAGTTGAAGATTCCATGACAGAGTGGATGAGATCTGTATTTTTTAAATATTTCTGCTTCAGAATTTTAAAAGCAGTACCATACTTACTGTTTGTTTCCGAACAAAATGTTATCCAAGAATCAATTTTAGCTTTTTTAATATCTAATTTGTATTTTGCTTTGGCTTTTTTATATTTAATCTTGAGTTCTACAGAATCTGGATTTCTTTTATGTAGTTTATATATAGCATTTAGGTGGCTTCGCTGTACTTTAAGTTTGTCAGTATACCAGGATACATTAATTTCATGAGACAACTTTTTCTTTTTAAGTGATTTTTGCATGATGTTTAAAAGGATAACATTAAATTCCTCTGTCCACTTCTCTAACTCTGGAACAGAATTGACTGCTTTAAGTGTTGAAAGTAATGTTTCTTCATGTTTTTGAAACAGTTTATTGAATTTTTTAAACGTTTCATATTTGGTTTTGAAACGGTATAAATTTCTTATTGTGGGTGTGACATTCAGAGTAAAAGTAATATATTGATGGTCACTTAGTGATTTAAATGTCGAGTCTATTTTCCATGAATCTATAATATTTTTTGAATGTTCACCGCAGAGGGTCAAATCTGGTTTGCCTTTAAACTTGTCTCGCGCAAAAGAACATTCTGAATCAGGATCATTAATAATAGTTAATCTGCTCATTGCTAGATAGTCAAGTAGGATATATCCTCTAGCATTATTTCTTTTATAACCCCACGCCTGGAGGTGTGCATTGAAATCACCCCCAAGGATAAGGTTCGATGTATCTTCTATGACTCTGGTCCATTCTCGGAAGTCTTCATCAAGATTTCCACTCGGTTTTGAATATTGTGATCCGACTTTAATGAATTTTGATGACAGTGATAGGTTTATAAATACACTGTTATTTGTTTGTAGAGTCTGAATATGAATTAATAAGGGATTGGATACGAGTATTCCCGACGTCTGATTTATTGAATGGTAGAAAGAACATGAAATTGGGATTCCCGTGAAGGTTTTATTACTTTTGTGATAATCCTGAACTAAAGCTAAATCTACTTTATTTTCATGTATGTACTTCAGCAATTGGAGATTTGCAGCCTTACAATTATTAAGGTTTATTTGAACTATTTTTAAATGATTTGGTGGGGTCTTGGATTCTCCGAAATAATATCTATTGTCCAATGGGATAGTCTGATTTATTATATATGTAGCATTGGTTGGAGGTTCTACAGTTGAATCTTCTATAGAGTCATCAGAGATATTGAGTGATTTTAGTTCTGAGAACATATTTTTGAAGGATCATAGGAGATAGTAATATTTTGTTTTCGTTGCAACAATCTTTGAAAAATTGGGCAGAATCTAGAATTTGCACTATGCCTTTCAATCTTTTCAGGTTTTACTGCGGTTTTATATTCTCTTTCACAGTTGATGCAACGATGACGTTCATAATTTTCTTTTATTTTGCATGTGTCTGTTTTGTGGTTACCTGTGCAATATGCGCATGTTAAGTAATAACTTCTACAATTATCAACTGTATGGCCATAACGTTGACATTTATTACACCTAACCACTGGATTGTAATATTCTATACGGCATAAATTAAAATGAATAGGTAATTTTCTTCTTGAAAATAATGCTTTCGCGTAATGTTCTTCTGCATCAAGTACTATTTGGTATGTTTTCATTTTTTGTTTTTTGAGAACTTTTGCTATTCCTAGAGGAAAATTCTGTCCCAGTTCTTGATGTATCTTATCAATTACTTCAGTCTCAGTCACATCTACTGGAATTCCCAGTATAATGACTTTTTTTCTTTTAGCATCTCTAAGATCTGCTTCGGCCAAGTCTCTGAAACCTTCTATTTGATTTATAAAATCAATTAAAACCGCTGTTTTTTCGTCCGATTCTGTTTGGACTATGAGCGAGTTCTTATCTCTTCCTAACGAACATGAGATGTATTTAAATTTTTTATTCCCTTTTATTTTGTCATTTAACATGTTTCGTATTACATTAATGGGAATATTCGTTGATTGACTTCTTCTTATTATTATTGCTGATTTAGAGTACTTAAAGCAAGGTGTTTTTATAGGTTGATCGGATGTAATTGCAGCAGCATAACTCTTGAGTTGTGCTCTTTTCGATATTTCGGAATCGATTCCATCTTCCAGATGGTCTTGATTATTAACTAAGTTTTGTTGATTTTTTATGGTATGAAACATTTCTTCTATAAGTGATGTTTGTTTAATTTTTTCGGTTATTTCAATCTCTTTGCTCTGAAGTTCTTTTTCCATTTTGTCAATTATTTTTGATTGTTGAGTGATTTGAGTTTTCATTTCCTTTATTTGATGCTCTTGTTCGTTTGTCGTAGTTTTCAGGACGTTATTTTCTTCTTGTTCAAAGTATAGATATTCTTTTATCTGCTGTATTGAGTTCGCTATTTGTGTTCGGATGTCTTCATCATAAATTTTTGAATTACTTTCAATTTGATTTAGGATATCTTCCAATTGATGTAGTGGAGATTTCTCTTGTGTTAAGCTCGTTAGTTCTTGCAATGTCATTGGTATACTAAGAGTGGAACTCTCTCCAGAAAGTACCTGTAAATTCAGATGGGCTGTTTCCAACTCTTCCTGAATCATTTCTTTTCCACAGTCTTCCTTACTTAAAACACTTTTATCACCACCTTCATTTCCTTTGTCTTTATCTTGTATGGATTTTCCACTGTGTATCAGTTTTTCATCTTCAATATGTGTTAGACTGTAAGAAGCATTTTGTAATTCAGCTATATTTAATGCCATTTTTGGGGATATCTCTGAGGATGGTGCCTTTAGTATATAGATATTGGTGAAATCTGTCTGTATTAGTTTAAGTCGTCTTTTTAATTCGTCTAAGTATAGGTGGACTATTGCAGATGTTCCTTTAGTGCGTTTTCTTACACCCCTTGTCAACTGCGTAATTAGATCGATAACATCTTGTGAACAACTTGCCTCTTGGCTGTCATATTCTTGAAATTCTCCTTTGTCGGTAATTTCATCGATTATCATGTTGACTATACCTTTTGACAGATGGTCGTCCTCTATGGCATAATGTTTTGAAATTGATTTTAGGTCTATTTCTAGGCATGAGAGTTTGTTTTTGATTCCTTTTGAGTTGGTGTAGTAGCTTATATAGCTTGTATATTTTTCTAGTTTTACTATAAACCATTCCAAAAATGCCATTGGTTGGATAGCACCTTTTTTGCTTTTCTTTATATGAATATAGTATTGTTGTGCTATATCGCTAAGATTTAAATTCTTCGTGAATGCATCATTGAAAGTCAACTTTTCAGTCTGATTTTTGTCTACAGTTCTAGAGATTGAACTGATTGGGACGACGTCAACATATGCATAAGTATGAGAGGTGTCGACATATGAGTTCATTTTTATCTCAGCATGGGATTGTTGTCTATCTGAATCCACCATTCTAACTTTTATTTGCAAACTGATTAATATACCTCTTTCTATGATTATAAAACCATGACTATCTTATAACTATTTTTATTTCCCTTTTAACTACTTATGCCTCTAATCAATCTAGAACCAGGAATACGGGCACCCCACATATGAGGAAGAATTTTGAATTTTGAAGAAAATTTTGTAGAAGAAAGATCAAAATAAAAGCCAAAAGAATAAGCCAAAGAAAAATGGTACCCCCACGTCCAAACCGGAAAGAACTCCCCGTGCTCAAACCAGGAATTTTCATGCCAGAAATAATATTCAATAATTTACAATAATAAGGAAGGACAATGCTATAGGTGTTTGTACAATTTTTTTTTTTTTCTTCTATACATGAATAACAAATTGCCATGATATGCAAAACTGTATAATAAGAATTACCCTTATAACAATAATTGAGAAATTGAGATGTATTATTGTTGTTATAATGTTGGACTTTTTATATATAATTATTTACATTATTTGTTATGAAGAGTTATCAAAATGCCCTAAACTAAAAGTAAAAATGATTGCTCCAGACCAAAGAATCACACAGGGTCACAACTTACCTATGTGGGCCTATGCTATAGATACTCCTCGCTGCGCTTGAACTACATAGAGCTATAAAATAGAGTATGGCAATAACACCCCCCCCCCCAAAAAAAAAAAAAAAAAAGCCACGCCCGCCTAAGCCGGAAGTGAAAATATCAGTGTAGTGCTTACAACCGAACCTACGAAATATGGTATTACTATTTTGCAATATGTTAACTATTGAATGAGTTCAGTGATGGGCAACCGGTGCCACAAGGGTTAAAACTTTAATAAAACCGAATGGCTAATAAACAACTGGTAGGACTAATTCTAAACATTATGACTAGAGGAATGATATATTACAACACTAGGACAGAAATTAAAGTAAAAAAGCTGTTAATGTTAGAGGGAAATAAAAATGGGGGGAGGGAACTGCTGCCGGCGGGGACAGTGTAAGGGGGAGTTACTAGAAGGAATGTGCAGAAAGAAACTCTGTTATTTACTTAAGAACAGTGAAAAGTTTAATGAAAATAATAAAGTGCCCCTCCCTGCCCCCAAAGCCGGTCCCCTATATGAGATAGAGAAAAACCGATGATGCCAAAAGATGCAGCGTAAAAAGTTCCCTAGGCGCTGGGGAGCTAAATTGGAAAAATTCTATGCTCTATCTCCCATAGGAAGGGAGAAAAGTGGAGAAAACCGAATTTCGATGTTGGTAAAAAAAAAAAAAAAAAAAAAAAAAAATGCTGAAAATTGGATGTAAGACCCAAGTTACTGCGAGCAAACCAAGGGTAAAAACAGATTATGAGTACTACATTTCTTAATGATAAAGTACCTCACATAAGCCCCCCATTGTATTTCTATTTGCTATATGTTTTCTATTGAATGAGTCAGTGATGGGCTACCTGTGCAACAAGGGTTAAAACTTTAAAACCAAATGGCTAATAAACAGCTGGTAGGACTAATTCTAAACATTATGACTAGAAGAATGAAATATTACAACACTAGAACAGAAATTAAAGTAAAAAAGCTGTTAATGTTAGAGGGAAATAAAAATAGGGGGAGGGAACTGCTGCCGGCGGGGACAGTGTAAGGGGGAGTCACTAGAAGGAATGTGCAGAAAGAAACTCTATTATTACTTAAGAACAGTGAAAAGTTTAATGAAAATAATAAAGTGCCCCCCCCCTGCCCCCATAGCCGGTCCCCTATATGAGATAGAGAAAAACCGATGATGCCAAAAGATGCAGCGTAAAAAGTTCCCTAGGCGCCGGGGAGCTAATCTTGGAAAAATATCTAAGCTCTATCTCCCATAGGAAGGGAGAAAATTGAAAAAAAAAAAAAAAAAAAAAAAAACACAAATCAAAATAGGTAAAAAAGAGAAATACTATTAAAACGATGTTAAACCTAAAATACTGTGGGCAAACCGAGGGTTAAATCAGATTATGATTACTACATTCTTGATGATAGAGTATTTCTCATAGACCCCCTTGCTATCCAAAAGTTTTACAAAAACAAAGTTTTTTCTTTCCCTTCCCTTTCAAGAAATATTCATTGCCCCCTTAATAAACATAATATTCAAGAACCCTTGTAATATATAACAACCATGTTTATACTCTTAATCAAACTCCATGTTACTTCAGTTATTAAATATATTAATCCATAACATTGTATATTTATTACTAAATACTGAACCTAGACCTTAACATATTAACAGAAACCTTTAAAATCCCATAATCCCTTATAATGAGTCCCAATTGGTCTACACCAAATTAACCAATGTGTAACTACTGTAATCTAGACCCCATGTCCACCCTAGAACTTAAAATTCATTATTTCTTATTGATCAAATGTTTATTTGTATCCTTTAATATATATTTTCCCACAATTCCACCTTGAAAACCAATCTCTGTTTTGAAACTGGGCTATATTTTTACCCAGAATCCTAACTTTATTTAGATGCTCCTTGGGTCTGTAAACAATGCTGTATATTAATAACTAAACTCCCTAATACCATAAGGCAAACTAACTCTACACTAAGGTCTGGAGCTAATCACTAGAGATATTACAATTGAATACTGAGTGACAACTCAACACTACGGAACTTTATAAATGAACCGAAAGTAGCAGCCAAAAAGAAATGGCGTGATGATACTGCAAAGGCATCCATCTTGGATACCACAGAATTTCATAAAGAATTTTTTACTTTAAATATTTATAATACACTTCATATCCAACCAATTTCAAAAATGAAGACTTTTTTATGTACAGCATTTAATCCTACATTAAAATTCAACGTCAAATCTTAAATAATTTTACTAATTCCAATTGAAAAATACAAAATTCCATTTGTTATGAAAAAGTCTATGGGTGAATAGCATTATGACACATACTTAAGATTTACGATAGCACAGTTTACAAATTATATCACAAAAACACTAAAAATAAACATAAAATTTTTTGAAAAAGGAGACGGAGAACACCTTGTATGTCTATTTAATGAAAGAGAATAGTTTTATGAGATTTAAAGTAATTAATTATTAAATAAAAGCATTTTCAAAAAAGTAAACAGTGGCCAATCTCGGCAATGTAAATCTCAGAAGCCTGTACTAGGATACATTTTTAAGTACTTAAACAATGAAAAAAACCTAACAAAAACAATCTCCAGACCCTTATAATTAAGTTTTAAAAGTCAAATGACCAATTAAACGAGTCTGAACATTAATATTAATTAAAAAACTAGGACAAAATGATAGCACAGCTTACCAGCATTGTAGACCCGGAGCAAGTGTGCTCCAGAAAACAAACATTGAATTACTAAAATACTTAAAATTGTCCAATTGACTTGCAAATTTTTTTTTTTTTTTTTTTTTTTTTTTTGAGCAGAGGATTTATATGCCTCCCCCCCTCGTTAAAAAGATCTGGGGACGGGAAGTATGTGAAAAAAAAATTCAAATTAAAAATGACATGCCGATCATCCACACAGTGCACGTCAACACTCAGAACCAGAAAACAAACTATGAAATTTTAAAAATAGTTAGAAATATCCAAATGACTTACAAATTTTTATGTACATAGTATAAATATGCCTCCCCCCCTGGTAAAAAAATTAAAAAGATCTGGAGACTGGAAGTATACTTTAAAAATTCACATAAAAATCAACATGTTAAAATCCCATACAATACATGTTAAAATTTCAAATTTTCAAATACCCTTTTGAGGGCCTATAACAATGTAAAAACAGTGTAAATGGATCATTTCATTAAAATAATAAGATACATGTCATTTTTAAGCACATCTGAGCACGGGAAGCTGAGAAATTAAGCAATTAAAATCTCTAGTGAGTGAAAAAACATGGCTGCCTTATAGGCTGAAAACCAATGTTAAAATGCCATAGAAAGTGACTTTTAGAATTTTGCACATAACTCTTGATGTAATTAACCGATTTGGACGCGGTTTGTACCAAACAACTCAGAAAGAGTTTAGGGAAAGATATTTACCATAATTAGGGGTGCCACTCGCCTGGGTCCTGTAGAAAATTAGCCCTTCATGGGAGCTCCTGGAAAGCACGTCTGCATCATCCGATCCAGGCAGCGGGGACAGGCAGCGGGGACCAGGGTCGGAGGTTCGTTCGGTTAGAGGTTTGTACAATTCAATGTGCTAATTAAGGGATTACCCGGTGCGTGCGTAGCACGACTGGTATACGGTGCCGAAGGCAGCGGGGACCAGGGCCGGAGGTTCGTTCGGTTAGAGGTTTGTACAATTCAATGTGCTAATTAAGGGATTACCCGGTGCGTGCGTAGCACGACCGGTATACGGTGCCGAAGGCAGCGGGGACCCGGGTCGGCGGTTCGTCCGGTTTGAGGTTTTACAAGATTCGAGATTTTCTACAATTCGAGGCACCGATGTAAATTAGGGGCCCGCTGGCGGGCGAAGCCAGCTAGTCCCTAATATTAAGCGCGGTAAACGTCTGTGTGTGTCTGTGCACTCCGCCTTTGTACCCGCAAAGGCTCCTGGACTAATCGACGCACCGACGGCGGACGCGGACCGAACAATTCGCAAAAAAGGCGCGACGCTCAAGTTTCGATCGGGTCGGGATTCCGACCCGGACCCGGGGAGTTATTAATGAGCGAAAGTGTTTTAATTACCGACCGAAACCGAAGTTGGAAGAGAAGTCAAAACAGCGAAAAGTTCGCCTTCCGTTTTGATAATCGCAGACATCCAAATCGTCGCTTTTTAACGCATCATCGAATTAAAAAAAATGTACCGGAGGTATCGATCCAAAAATCGGGGTACACACGCGGCCGATTTTTGTCGTTGCAAAACGTCAATTTTTTTGAAATTCGGACCGTAACTTTTCTTTATTTCGGCCAAAAACTGACCAGACATCCAACATCGACCCCAGACGTAAAAAGAGGTTGCCGTAAAGAATGCAGGTCGACAGATCCGAGATCGAATCGCCCCAGTCCTTTTTGAAACAAGTGGAAATAATGACTCTACATTCGCGAAAATTTGTTAACACGTGTATAAAAAAATCGCGAATTCAACAAAAAAAAAAATTCGTAAAAATCGACCAGTAATTTTTGAAGATATCAATTAAAACTCATTAATGACACGGCAAATGAATTTATTTCTATTCCGAAGAGACAGCTTCTTTTTTATTTCAACATTCAACGGAGACAAATCGTCTGTGGATAAGTCATTTCTGAAAGAGATAAAATAGTCAACTGCGTTTTTTCAGAGGGGGGGGGGATTTCCGAATCTAAGGGGCGCATTAATTTCAAACTTTGACAGGGCGACTCAAAATGGATTCTGCTTTCAGAATATCTAAAAATTATTCTCATATCTTCAGTAGGAGCCGATATATTATTTTATTGTATAATTAATCATCGTTATTTGTATAATTAAAGCAAAAGAAAGATTTCTATTACAGTGCCGGCTAGATATTACGATTTTAAGAAGTAGGCCGCGTCTAAAAACTGCCATAACGAGTATCTTAAGTTTTTGTTTTAGAGTGGCAACCAGATATTAAGATAGGAAAAAGCGGGCTTCGCCCGTTATCGATTTTTTTTTTTTTTTTTTTTTTTTTTTTTTCAGTTTTAAGTTTTCCTACAGGTTAAACAGGTTAAGTTGTCTTTGAACAAGAAGTCCGGTAGTCTAAATAAGTTGTTTGACATCAGATTTTTTTTTTTTTTTTTCCGGCAGTCTAATTCAGTTGCTTAAGGAAAAGCAGTGTCCTCCCCCCCCCCCCCCCTTCAAGTTTTTTTTATCTTAACTGTGGGGTTCTAGAGGTTCGTTCAGTTCGAGGTTTATCTTATTCGAGGTTTATTTTTTCTATTTGCGCCACCTGGTGGCGGAAGGTGGAACTAACGTATACTGCAGCGCGTGGGCAGCACGACTGCTATACGGTGCCGCAGGCAGCGGGGACCGAAATCACCCACTCGTGGACAGTCACCCGTGAGGTATAGGAACAATAAGTCCACGAGGGGAAAAATAAACGCTACCCGGCACCGATAGCACCCATCCGTTCCAACCCCCACCGCAGGAGGCGCCTGTTTATTAGATTTGAAACAATGAATATAATTACATAACAATAATAAAATATAAAAGGTAAAAAATAACAATTTTTTGCAAATTGAAAGTTAAATATAAAATATTTTCGAAGTACTATAAGTTCATAATGTCCTAAATTTATGGTATTTTAGTTCAGAAAGTCAATGGTCAGTTCAGTCGCTGCCCGAGCCGGAGGTTCGTTCAGTTAGATGTTTATACTATTCTATGTGCAATTTAAGGGATTATCCTGTGCGTGCGTAGCACGGCCGGTATACGGTGCCGAAGGCAGCGGGGACCAGGGTCGGAACGACTGCTATACGGTGCCGCAGGCAGCGGGGACCGAAATCACCCACTCGTGGACAGCCACCCGTGAGGTATAGGAACAATAAGTCCACGAGGGGAAAAATAAACGCTACCCGGCACCGATAGCACCCATCCGTTCCAACCCCCACCGCAGGAGGCGCCTGTTTATTAGATTTGAAAGCCGGAGGTTCGTTCAGTGACAGGTTTATACTATTCTATGTGCAATTTAAGGGATTATCCGGTGCGTGCGTAGCACGACCGGTATACGGTGCCGAAGGCAGCGGGGACCAGGGTCGGAGATTAGTTCAGTTAGAGGTTTATACTATTCGATGTGCAAATTAAGGGATTATCCGGTGCGTGCGTAGCACGACCGGTGTACGGTGCCGAAGGCAGCGGGGAACTAAGGTGGAACTAACGTATACTGCAGCGCGTGCGCAGCACGACTGCTGTTTTTTTTTTTTTTTTTTTTTTTAAGTTTTTCTACAGCTCACTGTCTTTGAACTAGAACTCAGGTAGTCTACATAAGTTGTTTGAGGAAAAGCAGTGTTATCGCCAACCCCCCCCCCCCCCCCCCTACCCCCGCTTTTTATGACCGTGCCGGCTAGATATTAGGATTTTAAGAAGTAGGCCGCGTCTAAAAACTGCATTATTATTTTAAGTTTTAGTATTTTAAGTTTTTGATTTAGAGTGGCAACCAGATATTACGATAGGGAAAAGCGGGCTTCGCCCGTTATCGACTTCGCCCGTTATCGATTCCGCATTGTTTATGTAATTAAGACATCAGATTTTTTTTTTTCTGTTTTAAGTTTTTCTTCAGCTCACTGTTTTTGAACGAGAACTCCGATAGTCTAAATAAGTTGTTTAAAAGCGGGATTCGCCCGTTATCGATTCCGCATTGTTTATGTAATTAAGTCATCAGATTTTTTTTTTGTTCAGTTTTAAGTTTTTCTACAGCTCACTGTTTTTGAACGAGAACTCCGATAGTCTAAATAAGTTCGGATTTTTTCTTTTTATTGCGGTCCGATTCCAAACATCATAATTATTAAAGTAATAAGGACCTTCTATAACATTTTTAAAAGTTTCTCAGTTTATACCGCTCTTTTCGATTAATATCAGATTTCATATTTTGATTTCCCAATATCTCGAGTTCTACGAGTCCAATCGGAACGCGGTTTGCCTCATTCGACTCGATATCGATAGCGCTTACATATTTTAGTTCCAAGTTTCACCACCAGGGGACGCTTCCGGAAATCGGGTTCTATGGGCCCAACGACGGGGTATGGCTCATTCAACTCGACATCGAAAGTCTTAACGATTTCAGTTATGATCATATAAACAGATTGCGCCACCTGGTGGCGGAAGGTGGAACTAACGTATACTGCAGCGCGTGCGCAGCACGACTGCTATACGGTGCCGCAGGCAGCGGGGACCCGAGCCGCAGGTTCGTTCAGTTAGAGGTTTATACTATTCCATGTGCAATTTAAGGGATTATCCGGTGCATGCGTAGCACGACCGTCATACGGTGCCGAAGGCAGCGGGGACCAGGGTCGGAACGACTGCTATACGGTGCCGCGGGCAGCGGGGACCCGAGCCGGAGGTTCGTTCAGTTAGAGGTTTATACTATTCTATGTGCAATTTAAGGGATTATCCGGTGCCGAAGGCAGCGGGGACCAGGGTCGGAGGTTCGTTCGGTTAGAGGTTTGTACAATTCAATGTGCTAATTAAGGGATTACCCGGTGCGTGCGTAGCACGACCGGTATACGGTGCCGGAGGCAGCGGGGACCCGGGTCGGCGGTTCGTCCGGTTTGAGGTTTTACAAGATTCGATATTTTCTACAATTCGAGGCACCGATGTAAATTAGGGGCCCGCTGGCGGGCGAAGCCAGCTAGTAATATTATAAATCTGATTGTGTGCAAATGTTAGGCTGAAGCCAGCGTCAAAATGAAGCATTTAATTATCCTGTATCTTTGTATATAAGTTGATTATAACCCTGAAATGAATATAGGCTGGTTTTTGTTTATTTTATATCAATATTTTTCTTAAAAATTAAAAATTTCATTATTTTCATACAGAATAAATGGACATTTTTTCGTATATTTTAAAATGGTTGGTTGGTTTGGTTGGTTTGGCCCAAAGGGCCCGGTTTTGCAGCTTTTTTTAAAATGGTTAAATTTATTTTACTGTTGCTAATACTTTATCGTTGCCAATATAAAATAAACCCCTGAGTAATAATTTTTAATCAACAGTTTATTTTCAAGTGAAAATTTTCCACGTGAGAAATGAAAAGGAAATGAATTATTTAAGAATTAAACAGAATATGAAATGATGTCATATTAGACATAAAACGTGCGTTTTCAAATATTTGATAATAATACAAAGTGCATAAATACGAGTAAGTATGGAAAGCAAGCGAATATGATGTCATATATAGAAAAATAAAACAGATTTGTTTTGATGTTGAAATAAAATGATCTTGGGTTATCAAATTATTTGTGATTAATTTCTCTTTTTTTTCTTTTTCTTTTTCACATGAATGGAAATATTTTAAATGTACGTAATATATGTACGTAATAAATGTACGTAATATATATATATATATATTGGATGGCAAATGTCAATGATATGCATCGCAAAATTATCCGTATCGAAAATCAGAAAATCTTAATAAAAATAACTATATTTTTTAAAAGAAAGTTGCTTTTCTCTGTAGTTGTTTTTAAGATTTAATATGATTGTGTCGAAATAACAGCATTTTTCCTCTAGCATTTTCCCACAATCGAAACACATTTGTAAATCGTCGTTTCGAACCGGAATTTAATTTTACATTTCTTTTAGTTTTAAAATAGGAAAAACTGTGTTGTCTTTTTTAAATATAGCTTTTTTTAAAGTTGTTTCATAATAGATTTTAAGAAAAATTGCATAGATTTTAAACCAATGTTTAAGTAAAATTACAATATTTTTTAAACTTAAAAAACAACAATGTTATCGAAAAGAAAATCGATTTTACCAACAAATTCGCGTAATGCAAAAGCAAAGAAGAAATCAAAAAGTAATGAATATTTTCTTCCAGCCGAATTGTGTAAACTTGAACAAGCCAATCGTGCCAATTCCTAACATTATAAACGTGAAAGCGAGTTCTATATAGTAGATTTTTTTTTACATATAGGTAGAACATTTCCGAGAATAGGAAGGTTAGGGGTCTGTAATTAGGTCCATAGTCAATTTGCTTCTTTTTTTTTATCAAGTGAAATTTGGCGCAAAATTAAATACATTGTTGTAACCAGATTTGTTTTTTGCGTGGTAAACACTTAATGGTATTTTAGATGATCATTTCCCCGCTCACCTTTGATGCCAACTATGACTGTAAAACGTATTAAAAAATTTCAGACGATAATTTTCTTATTTTCTTATTGCTTTATGATGTAAATAGACTTCCTGGTTCATACTTTAAACCTGAATTGGTCATGCCATTGTCGTTCAATTTTATTCCTAATCATAACCCTAATCGTATCCTATCCTAATCCTGATAATAACTTTAAAGAATATTCTTTGACACGAGAATGTAAATTAAACCAGTATCCATAAATGGAATGAATGGAAAATAGAATAAATAGAAATGGCAAAATATAATAACAAGAAAGTACATTTATTCGACACCTAACCCTAGAGAAAGCATAAAAAATTTCAAGCGCATGAAATAAATCCAAATAATCCTATATATACTAACAAAAATATGTAAATTTATATCATCAGATTTGTGTCGTCGGTATTTATTTTCTTATAGTGTTCTTGACGCGATAGAGAAAATATCGAGGTTAAATTGGGCAGAATTTAAAGTACTTTCTAGCAACCTTTATTTACATTTTAGAATCGCCTCAGATTGTTATATCTTTGTGAAATATCTATCAATGTATAAAATCCACAAGCAGTTTGTTCACTATTTACACCACTTAGCGTGAAGCACTTAATTTAATATATACATAAACAAGATAATGTAGTAAGAAATATATAACATATGTGTATGCAAATAAACAATATAATAATGCCCATTTAGCAATGCACACATATACAAATTGTACACCAAATACCACTTAAAATGCACTGTTGTATAGAAGAATTCTGCCAGTGTTGTTTTTCGTTTTACGAAGAGGAATTCCTCGATTTTCATGATTTTACTTGGTTCTACTTTTTTCATTAGTTGCAGATTCATTTTCGCGATTGTATATATTATTTGGCATGAAAATTCACTTTTTTAAGACTGGGTTATGTCAAGGCCCCTATAGCAAAGAAATACCGTATGGTCTCCTATAAAATGTGATAAAGCTTTGGTTAATTATATATGTTGTTAATTATCAAGTGAAATGTTTTACTAAATTAATGCATTTATTCTTTTTTTAATGTTACGTGAACGAAGTCACGGGTAACTGCTAGTTTTTAAATATTTAGCATAAAACATTTTTAAATCATGAAAACAGTTCATTTTATAAATTTTAATAATTTACATTTGCAGTAAATGACGAGTCATTTACTTTGTTACATTGAGATAACATTCACAGATAAAAACATTTTTTATAGGCAGTTTTTATTTTTATTTTCTTCTCTGATAAAGTTTTACTACATCGGCTATTAAGAAAAAAAATCATTTTTCATTTAATTCTTTGCCTTTAAAATATTAACGGATTCGGGAGTAGTACGATTGTACAAAAATGCATTTTTTAACCTGTTTTTAATGTGCCAGTTGTTTTTAAACTGCGAAAGACCGCGTAATTCATGCCACACATTTTTCTGTGCAGTTAAGAACTGTTTAAACTGCACTGATGGGGATCATCAGATCAGTCTTGTCGATTTATAACTGAATACTTTATTTAAATCTATATATATATTAATTTATAAATATATGAATTACTTTTGCATATGTTACAAGACTGTCAACCTTCCTTTTTTTTTTCAAATGGAATAAAAGCAGAAATTTTATAAAATAATTTTTTTTATTAATAATAGCATAGGAATTCTGCAAATGCGCTACTTTGTTTTTGCACTACTGCTATACATTTTACTTACCCATCATACGTAGTATAGGGTAAGTCTTATAACCGTTTTGAAAATCGAAATTTTTTTTTTGACGGAGTTACACGTTTCAGACACTGGAGGTTCCGAAAAACATATTTTTAGAATTTTTTTTTTGCCGTCCGTCTGTCTGTCTGTGTGTGTGTGTGTGTCTGTAAACGCTCTATCTCCCGAACAAATTGAGATCGAGACTTAAGATTTGGTATGCATTTAGTATGTAATAATGAGAAGAAGCATATTGAATTTCAGCAACCTGGATTATCCGGAACTATATATTTTTTTTTTTTTTTTTTTTACTCTGGAAATATTCGTTCTGATGAAAGGTATATAAAAATTTTCGAAATTGTTTAATTTAAGGAGTGAATATTAAAAGACAATAAAAAATATATATTTTGCATAGAAAATGAAGTCGATCGGATAATGAGTTGCCGAGATATTTGTAATTATATTTTCCACACTCTTAGATTTTTCATGACCCTGTATTTCAATTCAAAGATATATTTTAATTGGAAACGAGACGCTTAATCTGACGCAGTAAACCGTTAGTTAATATGATTATCAATTTTGGAGTTATAAGGATGTTTCTTTTACGCAATTCAGTAATAGAGAATTTAAAGTTTATGACGTCATCAAGCCACAATTTTATTCGAATTGCAATGCATTTTATAAATAGTTCACACGTGTTTTATTTTCATATTTTACATTATGCATATCCATGATGGATAAGTATTACGGTGGCCCCCAACGACTAGTTTCTTTATGTCTTCATTACTCATACACAGGCGTGTAGTTGCTCTGAAACTGGGAAGCCCCTCCGGCTCATAAACTGTTATTTGTCCACTGTTCCGTAAATCAGCATACTATGTTCTATTATTTAAAAATAATAATAATAAATAAATAAATAAAAAAAAAAAAATAAACTTCATTATATATTTTTTCTTGGAATTGGCATATCCACCATAAGTATAGTTGACTAAGTTTGAAGTGCAAAATGTTTTCTTTCCAAGTTATTCGTACAAAATCTTTTCGAATTGCATGTATATATTTAATCAACAATTTCTCTTCGAATCTATAATGTATAAAAGGACGTAATACGACATTATACAGGGTCATTCATATTCACGTAAAAACTTTAACCCCTTCAGGATAGGAGTCATTTAACGACATTTTAATCTTTATCATTTTAACCATTAACTTCATATAGTATTTTTTGTCTCATTTTCCCAAAATATTTTCCGAAAATTCTACTTTTAGATAAGACAACGATTACGACTAAATTGAAAAATAAAAACCATACGCAATCTGCAGGGGATGGATACGTACCACCCGTCCTGAAGGGGTTAAGGGATGGTAGAGCATACTAGAACAAACAATTATTTTTATATGGAAATACGGTCGTAAACCATTTATTCAGTCAAAAACACCGGGAGTCTCGCACCGATCCGAACTCAGATATAGCTCACAACGTTAAAAAATATAAAGATGCTTTAAAGAGATTTTCGACACACGTACCTTGCTTTGAGTGAAATGAAATGACAGCACGAAAAATGATGCAAATGTACATCATTTCGTTAAGGGAAAGCCAATGTACTGTCGAATTGTCGATTACATTTGGTAATTCTCAAATTATTTAATGATTTTTTTTGAATTATTAATCCTAATATAATATTATAAATCTGATTGTGTGCAAATGTTAGGCTGAAGCCAGCGTCAAAATGAAGCATTTAATTATCCTGTATCTTTGTATATAAGTTGATTATAACTCTGAAATGAATATAGGCTGGTTTTTGTTTATTTTATATCAATATTTTTCTTAAAAATTAAAAATTTCATTATTTTCATACAGAATAAATGGACATTTTTTCGTATATTTTAAAATGGTTGGTTGGTTTGGTTGGTTTGGCCCAAAGGGCCCGGTTTTGCAGATTTTTTTAAAATGGTTAAATTTATTTTACTGTTGCTAATACTTTATCGTTGCCAATATAAAATAAACCCCTGAGTAATAATTTTTAATCAACAATTTATTTTCAAGTGAAAATTTTCCACGTGAGAAATGAAAAGGAAATGAATTATTTAAGAATTAAACAGAATATGAAATGATGTCATATTAGACATGAAACGTGCGTTTTCAAATATTTGATAATAATACAAAGTGCATAAATACGAGTAAGTATGGAAAGCAAGCGAATATGATGTCATATATAGAAAAATAAAACAGATTTGTTTTGATGTTGAAATAAAATGATCTTGGGTTATCAAATTATTTGTGATTAATTTCTCTTTTTTTTCTTTTTCTTTTTCACATGAAAGGAAATATTTTAAATGTACGTAATATATGTACGTAATAAATGTACGTAATATATATATATATATATATTGGATGGCAAATGTCAATGATATGTATCGCAAAATTATCCGTATCGAAAATCAGAAAATCTTAATAAAAATAACTATATTTTTTAAAAGAAAGTTGCTTTTCTCTGTAGTTGTTTTTAAGATTTAATATGATTGTGTCGAAATAACAGCATTTTTCCTCTAGCATTTTCCCACAATCGAAACACATTTGTAAATCGTCGTTTCGAACCGGAATTTAATTTTACATTTCTTTTAGTTTTAAAATAGGAAAAACTGTGTTGTCTTTTTTAAATATAGCTTTTTTTAAAGTTGTTTCATAATAGATTTTAAGAAAAATTGCATAGATTTTAAACCAATGTTTAAGTAAAATTACAATATTTTTTAAACTTAAAAAACAACAATGTTATCGAAAAGAAAATCGATTTTACCAACAAATTCGCGTAATGCAAAAGCAAAGAAGAAATCAAAAAGTAATGAATATTTTCTTCCAGCCGAATTGTGTAAACTTGAACAAGCTAATCGTGCCAATTCCTAACATTATAAACGTGAAAGCGAGTTCTATATAGTAGATTTTTTTTTACATATAGGTAGAACATTTCCGAGAATAGGAAGGTTAGGGGTCTGTAATTAGGTCCATAGTCAATTTGCTTCTTTTTTTTATCAAGTGAAATTTGGTGCAAAATTAAATACATTGTTGTAACCAGATTTGTTTTTTGCGTGGTAAACACTTAATGGTATTTTAGATGATCATTTCCCCGCTCACCTTTGATGCCAACTATGACTGTAAAACGTATTAAAAAATTTCAGACGATAATTTTCTAATTTTCTTATTGCTTCATGATGTAAATAGGCTTCCTGGTTCATACTTTAAACCTGAATTGGTCATGCCATTGTCGTTCAATTTTATTCCTAATCGTAACCCTAATCGTGTCCTATCCTAATCCTGATAATAACTTTAAAGAATATTCTTTGACACGAATATGTAAATTAAACCAGTATCCATAAATGGAATGAATGGAAAATAGAATAAATAGAAATGGCAAAATATAATAACAAGAAAGTACATTTATTCGACACCTAACCCTAGAGAAAGCATAAAAAATTTCAAGCGCATGAAATAAATCAAAATAATCCTATATATACTAACAAAAATATGTAAATTTATATCATCAGATTTGTGTCGTCGGTATTTATTTTCTTATAGTGTTCTTGACACGATAGAGAAAATATCGAGGTTAAATTGGGCAGAATTTAAAGTACTTTCTAGCAACCTTTATTTACATTTTAGAATCGCCTCAGATTGTTATATCTTTGTGAAATATCTATCAATGTATAAAATCCACAAGCAGTTTGTTCACTATTTACACCACTTAGCGTGAAGCACTTAATTTAATATATACATAAACAAGATAATGTAGTAAGAAATATATAACATATGTCTATGCAAATAAACAATATAATAATGTCCATTTAGCAATGCACACATATACAAATTGTACACCAAATACCACTTAAAATGCACTGTTGTATAGAAGAATTCTGCCAGTGTTGTTTTTCGTTTTACGAAGAGGAATTCCTCGATTTTCATGATTTTACTTGGTTCTACTTTTTTCATTAGTTGCAGATTCATTTTCGCGATTGTATATATTATTTGGCATGAAAATTCACTTTTTTAAGACTGGGTTATGTCAAGGCCCCCATAGCAAAGAAATACCGTATGGTCTCCTATAAAATGTGATAAAGCTTTGGTTAATTATATATGTTGTTAATTATCAAGTGAAATGTTTTACTAAATTAATGCATTTATTCTTTTTTTAATGTTACGTGAACGAAGTCACGGGTAACTGCTAGTTTTTAAAATATTTCATTTAATGGTCAAGTTCAATGATATTGTGATATGTAACACATTCGCTGATAAGTTCCCGGTCTGGCACACAGATGGCGTTGCAATCGCCAAACCGATGATTTTTTAGTAAGTCATGACGATTCGCCGTGTGGATAAAAAGTTAGAGTGGTTTCAGTTGAACGACTTTTTTGATAAAAAAAAAAAAAGGATAAACAAGAATTTCAAGAATTGTTATTTCATGGGAAAAAACACCGCTCAAACAAAAGCTTGGCTTGATAAGCGTTATCCGGACACTGCACCAGGCAAATCAACCATTATTGACTGGTTTGCTGAATTTAAACGTGGTCGTACGGACACCAGTGATGCACCACGCTCTGGTCGCCCAAAAAAGGTGGTTACTCCGGAAAACATAAAAAAAGTCCACAAAATCGTTTTGGGGAATCGTAAAGTGAAGTTGCTGGAGATAGCTCAGACTCTGAAGATATCCAAGGAACGTGTAGGTTTTATTTTGAATGAACAATTGTCTATGAAAAAGCTTTTGTCAAAGTGGGTGCCGCGCGTGTTGACTTTTGACCAAAAAACAACAACGAGTCGATGATTCTGAGCACTGTTTGGAGCTTTTTCGTCGCAATAAAACAGACTTTTTGCATCGATACGTAACCATGGACGAAACATGGATCCACCACTACACACCAGGCTTGCGTTTTCTTTATTAGACCGGGAACTTATCAGCCCATGTGTTATGGTGACTACTTTTACCACTTTCAGGGATGAAATTTCTCCGACTTTTTGCATAGCAGTATAATCTTAGAGAGAATGTTATATTGCAGAATGTTCCTATTAAATAAATATTTTTTTTTTCTCTACGATTATGCTGGTATGCAAAAAATCGGAGAAATATTATCCCTGCACTTTTCATGATATCTTTGTATATCAAACCAAAAGAAAATGTATTTATTATTATTATTTTTATTTTATTTATTGCTAAGTTATTTATTATTAAAATTTAATTTATTAAATTAAATTATTAAATTATTATTAATTTATTAAATGTTATTTTTTATTTATTATTTATCAATTAGTTATTTATTATTAATTTATCAATGTATTACTAATGAATTATTTATCATTTATTATTACATTATTAAAAGTTAAGTTATTAAATTAAAATATTTATTATTAAATTTATTTATTTATATTATTAATTTGTTTATTTATTATTATTAATTTTATTTATTTATTATTATTATTAATTAATTAATTTATTATTAATTTTATTTCCTTATTATTATTATTAATTTCATTTTTTGGTAAGTCTGTTATAAATTTCCTTATAATATCTTCAATATTGTTAAAGTTAGTAATAAAAATCCAAAATGGGGCTGCAACCATACTCAACCTGTGGCCCGGCGACCTTTTATGTGCGGCCCGAGACACATCTTTCATTCCTAATTATAAAATTAATTAAGATGCTCTTTAAAAGTTTTTTAACGCCCTCGCTGTTCCTTTCATGGGAAGACAAAATCCGCCAGTTATTTGTAATTACTAATTTAAAATCATGTTAAAACTTCTCAAATGTCATTTCCTTAGTTAAAAATTATTTTTTTTCATGTGGTTCTAACCTTGTTATAGTGGCGTACACAAATGAAACATTATTCCAGATTAATTAAATTTGCACTATATATTTCTACATTGCAAAATAAATAAAAAGTTTTTGCATTGAAAAATGAATGATTTATTAAAGAAAATATCTTTTTTTTTTTCTTTAGAATTTGGTGATGCTGCTTTGTTATATTATTAGTTTTATACTTATCATATCGTTAATAATGCTTATTCGAGTTGTCGTGGAAAAAAATGGCAGAAAAATGTTTTACATTGCTATTTCTAAACAACAATCTTCGCGGCATATTTCTACATCATTTTCAATCGAAATCTACCCCGAAATAATATTTTTGGAAATAGTGGTTTTAAAAATTTTTAGTAACATTACTTCCACGACAAACGTTCAATACTACTAATTATATTAACTTTTATTTTGTTTTGTTATACTGCTTTTGTTATCTTATTATTTTAATTACCCTTTTTTTAGATTAATATACAAAGTGTGTTGCGGCCCGCCTAACGTCGCACACATATGTTTGCGGTCCGCGAGAAAAACAGGTTGAGTATAGCTGGGTTATAGTAAGGCATACTATATTTTTGATTGAATACATTGAACATAACCTTAGTCTCCCTTTTCAGACTTTTTTGTTGTTGTAGTGTGATATAGCACCCGTTAAAGTTTGTACGAGGAATTTTGAATCGCTCATATATAACTCCTTTACAGTATGATTACTTAAATCTGAGCAAGTCAGAAGTCACGCACTCGTTTGTAATTGAAATGTGCTAAAAAATAAAATAAAATAAGTAAAACAAGTATGTTCTAGTTCTCAATTTCGAGTATATTTTTTAACACTTTCCAGCATAGTTGAAAAGTATTTATGAATTCGGTTTTTATGTCTGTTTGCTGTCTGTCTGTCCGTGCTCTATCTCGCGTACTTAAATTCACATTGTCATGCAATTAATAAATGTTACTAATGATTACTATGGCATGTTCGGTATTGAAAACGAAGTATGTAGGCACTTACAGGTTTTTTACAGGGACACTCAAAAGAATTCCGTTACATTACGATCTATAGGGAAAATTCTTTTGCGTTTTTTTTTTGTAATGATGTTACACAATTTCAAATATATTAAAATTTATATATATCACTCAGGTGCACTACAAGAGGCTTACTATAGAATATGGTGTGCATAGCACCTTACAGGGATTTTCAAAGGGTTCTTTACAGGGATACTCAAAACAATTCCGTTATATTACGGTCTATGGAGAAAAATCGTTTGCGGTTTATTTAAATATTTTTTCACTATTAGAAACATATTTAAATTGATATATATCACTGAGATGAATTACAAGAGGCTTACTATAGAATATTGTGGGTATTAGCATTCATCGTTCATTTACAGGGACACACAAAATAGTTCGGTACTGTCTTTTAACAATAATTGCTGGAAGCGCGTTTTCAGTTGCTGAACGCGTTTTTAAATGTAACTCATTTTTTTGTCTATTATTTGGTGAGTATAAACTCTATATATCATATACAAGACAGCACAAAAGAATTCGGATATTTTCCCGAATATTGTTGGTAATTCCTGAAATTGGGTTTTTATATATGTTATGCGAATTCCAAATTCTTTACTTACATATCGTATTTCACCTTATTAAACGGTAAAGATTTGTAAAATTATTTTGGAATTGTTGGAAAGTGTTACATAATCTATGCTTGACGTATGATTTTTAGTTCTTGTTTAAACAGAGAATAAATAAATTAATAATTTGTTTGTTGTTACATTAGTAAACCACTTTTAAATTGCTGTACATTTTTGCTGAAAGTATTTATTAAAGTAAAAAAATTCAAAATTACAAATAATCCATTTTAATATGATTAATTGAAAATTATGCGTTTGATCGTTTCATCTCGTACATTTCACGTTCTGCAATCATTCAGAAAGTTATTGCAATAGCTTTATTAATAACACTGAGACATAAATGAAGATGGAGCTGAATATCCATCTCACCGTAACAGTCGCTAATTATCTCAGTGATAATAATTGTCTGACCCAATATAATAGGTTTCATATACATATGTTATACTATCGGGTTAATTTAACTGATTCATTATAAGTTTCAATATGAATGACTGTAGAAATTGTATCAGCCCAAACCTATTTGTATATATATTTAATAAATAATTCGAAATAGTATATTTTGGATTGCCCCTAACAAGTAAAGGTACTAGTCTGTGGCGGTGAATTTCGATTTTTATTGCTCATTCGATTCGTCTCATCGAACTTAGTAATTTTATACCTCGCATGTCGGCTATTGATCTTTTATAATGACAGGGGACCGGGTCAAAGTTCAAAATTTCGTTCAGTAAAAAATAGATGCCTTCAAACAAATAAGTGCGATTTAAGTCTACTAATTTTTTTTTTTACAGTATCATACATTGTTAATAACTACTATAAGGTAACTACTACTATATATTATTGCTGTTATTATAAGAATTTGTAATTGGAGATAAAATATTCGTATGCTACTTGACAGGCAGGTTTTCGCAATTAATTATTATGATGTCCTCGTCTAGTTTTGCTCATCCTGTCAATACTTTTTGCTGAATTACGAGCAAAAATCTTTGTAATCACACATTGTCGGTTCTTTTGTCAGTTTTTCAGTAACTTCGTAACTTGCGGAACGTCTGCGTACGGTTGCATGCGAAGGCATTTTCTGTTACTGTTTTATTTTCAAGTATGGATTTGCCAAAGGAGGATATATTGATAAAGACGAAAATTACGTCACCCCTACAGACTCGAGACTAACGAAAGAGAAAGGATACCGCAGTGCTTTACGCGTATCTTGTTTTACAGACCGCCGGAGTCACGTGATGCTCGAATGCACCAATGCAGGTGTACGAAAAGAGCATCACATCACTCTAGCGGTCTGTAAAAAAAGATAAGTGAATGCATCGTGGTAGCCTGTCTTTTTCGTTAGCCTCGTACAGACTACTGTTTTAAAATTCCAAAAAGAAAGCAGAGCAGTTTTAAATGCGTCGTCGAGTAAGCTGAAGAAGCCTTTGCTCGTTGTGCGCACTGTGAGAAATATTTTTGTTTTACTCACTTCTTCGGAAGGAACAATGTGTCTAAAATTTACTATCACCAATGCATGTCAGTGTAAGAATCATCAATAAATTTAAATCTCACTTATTTCTTTGACAGAATATAAAGCATAGTTGATTAAGCTTTATTACATGAACTATGTGTCAGGCACCGTAGCACTTATGATAGTTTCGTACGCTCGAAAGACTCAAGACCGGAAAAGGGCCTATTTGAAATCAATGGATACCGAAGCTTGTCAGACACTGTTATGCAACTTTTTTCCATCTTCATTGTATTTAATTGCTCTCTTTCCATATATTTGTTTCATGTTTCGGCTAAACGCTCTCTATCAGTTATTTTTAGATCAACGACTTTATTTTTTGTAGGAAAACCGAATTGTTCCTTACTTGGGGCCTTAGAGAATGAAGTTCCATTGTTCTTGTCTAACTTGCTGTTTAAGGATTTCAACACTCTAAAATTGGAAGGAGTGAGAAGTTGACTCTTTGGAAGAGTGAGAGGCATTTTCACTCTTTTAGGAGTGAATTTTATAAATATGCACTCTTTAAAGAGTGGAACTTTCCACTCTCTAGAAAAGAGTGAAATATCTCACTCCGTTGTCGAGAGTGACTGTTCACTCCGTTGACAAGAGTGAGATATTTCACTCCGTTGAAGAGTGAGTAAAAACAGTTTTTTCCAATAAAATCACAAGATGGCGCCAGCTCACGGATGAGAATCCGAGTAATCTCCGTTATCGAAACGAAATGCCTAAAATGAAATCCTTTATATATAGTAGCACGATTTAAAAAAAAACTGAAAAAGGCATTGAAATAATAAATGAATCGATAGAATTATGGATAGGAAATATATTTTATGCTTTACAAATTGCAGGATTTGCCAATGCTAAGAAAAGTGCAGTGAAAACAAATATTTGAAGTAAATTTATGCTTAGCTGCAACACAATTTTGCTTCTATTTTATAAACAGAAATTTAATATCTCTGAATGCTAATTATTTTCCTCTTTATTTAAATAACCTATTCTACATATTTTATATCATTTCTAACCTCTTTATGAATATAAACAAAATATAACTATACCGATTAAATTTTCTGTTATTTTTAGCACGTTTGAAATTAACATAAGAGAAATGAAAAACGTTGCATTTAATCACTGATTTTATAACATTTATTATAGAAAAAAAAAGAGTATAAATGTGTCGGAAATAATCTTAGAAAAAAATTAACAGCTATAATTTAAGAAAAAAAAACGTTTTTTACCCTGACTGAAATTTTCCCCCTAAAAATTATTTTTGAAAAGTAAATTTGAGGGCCCCTTTGTATTTCAGTGAGTAAACTTCGGCTTCACGGGCCTATTTGGTAAACAGGCCCTGGGCCTCGGACAATCTTAATCGGGCTCTAATTATGGAAACATTATTAGCAAGAAAAAAAATGAATGAATAAATAAATAACTGCTTTGTTGCAACGGAATTTTTGTCATAGCGGAAATGTACAGACGGGTGTTCCCACATTTTTTAGACGATTTCGGCGTTGTTGTTTTTAACGTTTAAAATATGAATATTGCTTTCTGAAATAATCTGTATGATAATCTTGTTTCTTGATTCTAATTCTGCGTAATGCTTTCGATGGATATCGATGGTTGTTTTCGATGTAAGATAAATTTGCTATAGTCATAAATCCTTACTTGAAACTTCGTTTTCCGCCTTGAAATGGGCTCTTTTTTCCTTGTCTTTTTTTTCATCTGGTATCTTTTTACTATGTATATGTACTGATTTTTGGAATAGCACTTTCCAATCAATTGTTATGTTTATTTCGCACTAAAAAGTTTTTATATTATGCGCTTTGCAATCATTTTAGACTGTGGAATTAGCATACTTCTGTTCGGAAGAAGAAAAATAAAAACGCAAACGCATCTTCCCATTCACAGCTTTTTTAGCATGCGCAATCTTGAAATAAGAATAAATTTGAAAGTATCAGACGATAATATAAATTACACATAATAAGTTGTTGTCAGAATTTTTTCCTCTAAAAGAATTCCATTTTTTTAAATAATTTATCAAATTTGTCTAAAAAATGTGCGAACAGTCTCTGTATTATATGATACAAAAAGAAGGTTTCAGTTTCTTATTTACACAGTTAAGAAACACCGTAAATATTTATGATTTCTACACAAATTTAATAAGTGTGTTCGAATATCACAAAAGAAACAAAGCTAAAATAATGTAATAAGAGCTTTTTCAATTGTAATCGGCTGTAGCAAGCTGCAGGTACCAGTTCTCGTCCGAGCGCAGAAGTCAAGCAGCAACGAGCTCGGTTACTACTTGGAAGGGTGACCGCCTACGAACAAGCGTGTGTAAAAATGAGTTTCTCTTTTTTATTCAAGAATTTTAGTCACTCCTGAAAGAGTGACTATTTACTCCTATCAGGGGTGAAAAAACTCACTCCTGAAAGAGTGAGTATTCACTCTTTCAGGGAGTCTAGAATTTCACTTTTCCCTAGAGTGAATAGTCACTCTAAAGAGGTTGGGCAAATTTTGACTCTGCGATAGAGTGAATATCCACTCCTCCGGAGTGAATAGTCACTCTTTCTTATTTAGAGTGAAAATTCATGAATTTCACTAGTACCGGTATCACTATATTGAATGTATGTGTACTTTCCGCACATTAAAGCAGCAAACAGAAAAAGAAAAGTAAAAAAAAATATCAGTGAATCTAGTAACCTCGCTCCACAATAATTTCAAAATGCACGAAATTCGTTAACGATGTGATCACTGTATCTGATGCACATGTGTTTCACAACTATGCAAAAAAAGGCCAATTGGTCGTTTTTAAAACATTTAAAAAGGAAGGTATATTTTGTCATGAGATCCTCACTAGTCTAGAATAGAATTATCTGACAAATTGGGAGTCAGACAACCGAACTTGTATATGTATTTTTTTAAAAAATTGAGAATTGTTTTCCACCAATAAAAGTTTAAAATATGGACGTTACACCGTTGATTACTATACAATATAAAACACAAACAGCACAAAATTGCACTTGTTTTTTGCTAAAATCAGTGTACATAGAAAAATTTAAACTCAGATCAGAAATTAAGATCCTATCCCCCAGATCATTTCGCAGGTGTATTTGAGATCCTCATCAGCCAAGTATAATCATACGATTTTCTACATAGGTATGACCAAACAATCCTCTTTTGAGAGATTAAAAGAGCATATGAGTGACATTAAATTCGAGAGATTAACCACTTCTCTTTCGAGATTTTACGCTAACTATATTGATGTTGAAATTTATTTCAGTAAAGCTAAAATTATTTATAAATATAACAACCCATTTAAAGCCACAGTTAGAGAATTAATAGAAATTAATTTAAGAAATAGTGATACTTCTAATGCTATTTTTTCATTTAGCCTACCAAATATATGGATTAATCTTTTGAAAATAAGTTATCCCCCACTCCCTACCTTTTCATTGCATGGTTGGTTTTGGTTTACCTTTTAATCGGTAGATGACTATTAATATATACAGATTATTATGTTTTTTCCTTTTCGGTTTTCCCTACGCGTTCCCTCCCATTTTTCATTTCTCTCATGTCAAGATGTAAAGATACCCAGTTGTGTATTTTGTTTCCCTGATGATGGATTTATAGCTTTAAGCAGAAACTGTTGGAAGATGACTTGTAACTTAATTTTTATTTTTCTATGTACACTGATTTTAGCAAAAATCAAATGCAAATTTGTGCTGCTTGTGTTTTTTAAACTATTTTCATCATACGTCTAAATAATTTTTCAATATTTCTTAGTAAATAAAATAGGGAATTTTTTTAAAAATTTAATTTTCTTTATTTTTTTTCCCTCATAAAAAGTAATGAAACAATATTTTCCAAGTACTAAAAACAGTGATTAAGAATATGTCATTAAGTCATATTTTATTAAGAACTAGCGGCAAAGCACGGGTAGACAATGTAATTTTTTTAGTACATTTGTTTTCCTGAATTTCGCGCTCCTACCATAAACTGTTGCTGAGATATGGCGAAATGATCTAAAACTTTCGAATCCCCTTTTAACCATCTTCGGGGGGGGGGGGGGATTTCTAAATTCAGTGAAATACGTGTTTAATCATTTGTTTAGTAGATTTGTTTTCCTGAATTTCGCGCACCTATATAAAACAGCTGCTGAGATATGGCGATATGTCCTAAAATTTTCGAAACCGCCCCCTTTAAGACCCTTCGAAGGGAATTTTTAAAATCACTGAAATGCGTAATTATCCATTTTTTAGTAGATGTGTTTTTCTGAATTTCACGGTCCTACCTAAATCTGCTGCTGAGATACGGCGAAATGACCCAGAACTTTTGAATACCCTTTAACCACCTTCTGGGGGGAATTTCCAAAATCGCCGAAATACGTGTTTAACCAATTTTTTAGTAGATTTGTTTTAATTAATTTCGCCCTTCTACATAATAGCTGAGATATGGCGAAATGACCTAAAAAATTCAACCCTCCCCACATTTAACCACTTTCTGGGGGGAATTTCCAAAATTGCTGAAATAGGTGTTTAATCATTTTTTTAGTAATTTTGTTTTTCTGATTTTCGAGCTCCTACCTATAACTGCTGCTGAGATATGGCGAAATCACCTAAAACATTTGACCACCACCATTTAACCCCCTCCTGGAGGGGAATTTATAAAATCGCCGAAATACATGTTTAATCATGTTTTTAGTAGATCTGTTTTCCTGATTTTGCGTTCCTACCTATAACTGCTGCTGAGATATAAAATAACCTGCGCCGCCAGACGCCCACGGGGGTAACCGGCGTCACGATAACGACCATCGCGCCCAAGCCTCTGAAGGGCTAATAACGTACCAGGGCTTTGTCTCGCCCGGCGCTGCGATCGGCCTAGGGCCGCTCCCCACTGCGGACCCCCAGGTCATTCTACCAGGTGTCAACCTCTAGGTCGTTGCGCCAGTAATCCCATTCATGAGAAACTTCCGCGTGGAACAGACACCTGACGAACCACCGAAGAACCCCCGACGACTTCGTTCACGAAACCCCATAGGGGAAGACGGTCCCTCGGTCATATGTCGAGTTACTCCGACGGCTCTTGCTTTCTCGTGGCTTCCGATCGTAGACATGTATGGAAGGGCGAGCTGCTGGTTTCATTGGCTGTGAGGTTCACATGGTTATGCACTAAAAAAGAGTGAAAGGCGCCTCTCTCCGACCCAGAACCACGAGGAAATTCGGTTCTTTCCCATAGACGGGATTCGGATAGGTCGTCCCTACGCAGTCTGGCGCGAGGTTGAACCCATCTAGGCGGAACTAGACAGTAACCCAGCGACAACTCCAGAACTACGAGATCATCCACATATCATATCACTCAAAAAACGGAAGAATCCTAAAGAACCACTATCGGATTCTAGAGGACGTGGAAACTCCCTCTAAGCGCGCCAAAGAGACGGGCCCGATCGAGGTTAGTAAAAAGAAATTTAGTAGGCGTGCCACTAGTCCGCCCGCCAGGTGTGGAAACTCCTGGCGGCACGAGAGACGTGCTCGGACTGGGTTTCGGACCAAGGTCTCGAGTTTTGGCTGATCGATGCCGCGTTAGTCGGCAGCCTCCGGCCCGGTTCCTTGTAATCACATGGCAGAAAGCGGGCTAGTCCCTTCCTCGAAGAGAGCGTTCGCGTTCCTGGCGGTCGAGCCTTGACCGCCTTCGGATGGTGACCGTCTCCTCGATTCGGGCACTTCCTGCGGTGACCACTGAGGTCGGCTTACAACTCTCCAGCTGCAGTGGATTTCGTGAGGTCCTCTTCCACGAGTTTGTGGGACTCGTGTTGGGACTATTTCACCTCTGCCTCCGTCTCGTTGCAGATAGTTGTTGCGCGCCGTATCTCCGGACGATCGGTGCACAACAGAGTCATCACGAGTTCGTGCTCTACAGAGATCGATCGTGCTTCCGTCAATTCCTTAGTCAAGTTTTGGAGGGATCCGGCTGGCATTTGCTAGCCTTTTCCCAAGATCCACGTGAACCTTAGGATTGGCCTACGGAGTCTTCTGCCTGCCACCTACGGTAAAATCCGATCACAGGCTATGCTCGCGTCGCAGAGGACCTGCGCTTACGAGGAGGAGACCCAC
This sequence comes from Maratus michaelseni, assembly GCA_963931845.1. Classification (NCBI taxonomy): domain Eukaryota; kingdom Metazoa; phylum Arthropoda; class Arachnida; order Araneae; family Salticidae; genus Maratus; species Maratus michaelseni. Next base: position 79,620,926 of record OZ007590.1, on the reverse strand, counting down.
GAACCCACAACCCATAAGAGCGAACCACAATGGGTCAAGGCGTGGCGACTCCGGCACAACAGAGACTCCTTTCCCACTGGCGGACCAACGATGAGGAACCCAGACCAGTCACCTCCTGTCCCCGTCGTGTCGACGAACACTCCGTATGTTAGGCGCCCGGTCATCTTCCCTACTCAAAGGGCCGATTAGGAGTCACCTGACGGTGTGTCCGCGCAATGCTCCGCTCCCGGTCACCTCCTCCACTGAAAGAGTCGGGTCAGGACCACGGAGAGGGACCCGCCAGTGCTGCTGAGATATGCGAAATGACCTAAAACATTCGACCACCCCCCTTCAACCCCTTCGGGGGGGGGGGGAATTTCTAAAATCGCTGAAATACATGTTTAATAATTTTTTTCGTAGATTTGTTTTCCTGATTTTCGCACTCCTACCTATAACTGCTGCTGAGATACGGTGAAATGACCTAAAACATTTGGAACCCCCCCTTTAAACCCTTTCTGGGGGAATTTCTGAAATCTCTGAAATAGGCGTTTAATAATTTTTTTAGTAGATTTGTTTTCCTGATTTTAGCCCTCCTACCTATAAGTGGTGCTGAGATATGGCAAAATGACCTAAAACATTCGACCACCCCCTTTTAACCCCTTTCTGGGGGGAATTTCAAAATCGCTGAAATAGGTGTTTAATCATTTTTTAGTAGATTTGTTTTCCTGATTTTCGCACTCCCACCTATAACTGCTGCTGAGATACGGCGAAATGACCTAAAGCATTCGACCACCCCCTTTAACACCCTTCGGGAGGGGGGGAAGGGAATTTCTGAAATACGTGTTTAATCATTTTTTAGTAGCTTTGTTTTCCCTATTTTTGCACTCCTACCTATAACTGCTGCTGAGATATGACAAAATGACCTAAAACATTCGACCACACCCCTTTAACCTCCTTCTGGGGGAAATTTCCGAAATCGCTGAAATAGGTGTTTAATAATTTTTTTAGTAGATTTGTTTTCCTGATTTTCGTGCTCCTAACTATAACTGCTGCTGAGATATGGCAAAATGAACTAAAACATTCGACCACCCCCCTTTAACCCCCTTCTGGGGGGAATTTCCAAAATCGCTGAAATAGGTGTTTAATCATTTTTTAGTAGATGTGTTTTCTGTAATTTCAAGTTCCTACCTATAACTGCTGCGGAGATATGGCGAAATGACCTAAAACATTCGACCACCCCCTTTAGCCCCCTTCTGGGGGGGAATTTCTAAAATCGCTGAAATGGATGTTTAATCATTTTTTTTATTAGATATGTTTTCTGGAATTTCAATCTCCTACCTATAACTGCTGCTGAGATATGGCGAAATGACTTAAAACATTCGACCACCCCCTTTAGCGCCCTTCTGGGGGGAATTTCTAAAATCGCTGAAATGCGTGTTTAATAATTTTTTAGTAGATTTGTTTTCCTGATTTTCGCACTCCCACCTATAACTGCTGCTGAGATACGGCGAAATGACATAAAACATTCGACCACCCCCTTTAACACCCTTCGGGATGGGGGGGGGAGGGAATTTCTGAAATTGCTGAAATACGTGTTTAATCATTTTTTAGTAGCTTTGTTTTCCCTATTTTCGCTCTCCTACCTATAACTGCTGCTGAGATATGATAAAATGACCTAAAACATTCGACCACCCCCCTTTAACACCTTTCTGGGGGAATTTCTGAAATCGCTAAAATATGTGTTTAATCATTTTTTTAGTAGCTTTGTTTTCCCTATTTTCGTACTCCTACCTATAACTGCTGCTGAGATATGGCGTAATGACCTAAAACATTCGACCACCCCCTTTAGCCCCCTTCTGGGGGGAATTTTTAAAATCGATGAAATGGGTGTTTAATCATTTTTTTAGTAGATATGTTTTCTGGAATTTCAAGCTCCTACCTATAACTGCTGCTGAGATATGGCAAAATGACCTAAAACATTCGACCACCCCCCTTTAACACCCTTCTGGCGGGAATTTCCGAAATCGCTGAAATAGGTGTTTAATCATTTTTTAGTAGATGTGTTTTCTGTACTTTCAAGCTCCTACCTATAACTGCTGCGGAGATATGACGAAATGACCTAAAACTTTCGACCACCCCCCTTTAACCCCCTTCTGGGGGGAATTTCGAAAATCGCTGAAATAGGTGTTTAATCATTTTTTAGTAGATATGTTTTCTGGAATTTCAAGCTCCTACCTATAACTGCTGCTGAGATATGTCAAAATGACCTAAAACATTCGACCACCCCATTTAACCCCCTTCTGGGGAGAATTTCGAAAATCGCTGAAATAAGTGTTTAATCATTTTTTTAGTAGATTTGTTTTCTGGAATTTCAAGCTCCTACCTATAACTGCTGCTGAGATATGGCAAAATGACCTAAAAGATTCGAACCCCCCTTTAACCCCTTCTGGGGGAATTTTCAAAAATCCCTTCTTATTGCTTGCCTAGGCCATAACAGCAATCTACAGTCCAAATTGCGTGACCCTGACTTTAGTAGTTTCGGCTGGGCGTTGATGAGTCACTCAGTCAGTCAGTCAGTCACCGTTTCCTCTTTATATAATAGTATAGATATGTCATTTGATTACCATTTCGTATTAAATACAGACTATTACATTTAAAAAAATACAATACCTATAATTTTTAAGCCTTACTTCACTGAAAAAAAAAAATATTTTGAATTTATAATTTAACAGCGCAAGATTTATTTTAATCCTACTATTGGTAATTGCATATTACAAATATCTATATAAATTAGTACTGCTCATGTGTAAAATTAATGAATGTTTGAACGCATGTTTCATTATAGGTTGCAAAAATAACTGTATAAATCTAATAAATGCTCTGTGAAATTGCTCGCTGCTGTTAAACAATAATCTGCATTTAATTTTTAGAAATAAAAGATTTAAAATTGCAAGCGACTTTTATAATGAAGTGTCGTAAGTGGCCTATAAAACTGTAGCATTGAAATATGAAATATGAAGTCATGAATAACAAATATTTCATTTCAACGAGCCTCAATCCATTTAAAAGTTAAAACTTTTCCTTTAATTTATTTTTAGTAAATATAGAATAGGTGCATTTTAAAATAAAAAGTCCTTCCGGCCTGTATCGGGAGGAAAAGGTAGCTTTCCTATACATTCGTTTTAAAATTTTAGCTAAGGTTAAACGAAAACAGCAAATTAAAATGCAAAGAAACGTTTACAAAAGATTCGTTAATACTGAATTTGAATAAGAATTTCGCCAAATTATTGAGCAATAGCCAAATTGGCTTCATTTATAAAGACTTATTTTGTTCGCCAAATTTGGCGATATTTCGCCAAATGTCACAAATTTTGATAATTTTGTCGCCAATTTTGCCGCCAATGTCGCCAATTTTGGCGCTAACGGATATGAATATATAGTTTTATGCGTATGATTGGGAAAATTATTACAACAATGAAAGAAAATAATTTGCGAGTAATCGCGTTAATGTGCTGTTTTGTTTCAAAATGTCAGCCACCCTAGAATTTCAAACTGCTCTATCTCAGCCATTTTTTAAGATAGAGGTAAACCAAAAAATGCTCTGGAATCCTTGTATCAAGGCCTAACACGTAATTAAAAATAAATTTGAATTTTTAATTTTTTTGTATATTTATTTTAGTTTTAAATTTTTAAATGGCCGCCATCTTGAAACAAAATGGCGGACCAAGCTGGCCAACGAACTCGGTTGAGACATTGGTGACCTTAATACACACAATTAGTTTCATCAAAATCGATTTATAAATACGAGCGTTATCGTATGACATAGGTCAGATATATATATATATATATATATATATATATATATATATATATAAATCAACATTTGAACGGAAGGTGGTTTTGGGGTCTGGGGGTCATGATCGGTGAAAATATATCGAAATTTTCCGGAACTGCTTTCCTCCGAACGGCTGCAATAGGTAGCTTTATACTTTTAGGTAGCCGATCATGAACCCCAGACCCCAAAACCACCCTCTGTTCAAATGTTGATTTATATATATAGATATATCCATATATATATATATATATATATATATATATATATATATATATATATATATATATATATATATATATATCTGACCTATGTCATACGATAACGCTCGTATTTATAAATCGATTTTGATGAAACTAATTGTGTGTATTAAGGTCACCAATGTCTCGACCGAGTTCGTTGGACAGCTTGGTCCGCCATTTTGTTTTAAGATGGCGGCCATTTAAAAATTTAAAACTAAAATAAATATACCAAAAAGTTAAAAATTCAAATTTATTTTTTACTTACGTGTTAGATCGTGATACAAGGATTCCAGAGCATTTTTTGGTTTACCTCTATCTTAAAAAATGGCTGAGATAGAGCAGTTTGAAATTCTAGGGTGGCTGACATTTTGAAACAAAACAGCACATTAACGCGATTACGCGCAAATTATTTTCTTTCATTGTTGTAATAATTTTCCCAATCATACGCATAAAACTATATATTCATATCCGTTAGCAACAAAATTGGCGACATTGGCGACAAAATTGGCAAAATTTGTGACATTTGGCGATCAAAATAAGTCTTTATAAATGAAGCCAATTTGGCTATTGCTCAATAATTTGGCGAATTTCTTATTCAAATTCAATATTAACGAATCTTTTGTAAAAGTTTCTTTGCTGTTTTCGTGTAACATTAGCTAAAATTTTAAATCGAAGATATAGGAAAGCTACCTTTTCCTCCCGGTACAGGCCGGAAGGACTTTTTTGTATTGAAAGCTACCTAATAATACTTCAAGTATCAATAAAATGTATTATAAAAGTTACATTTCCCAACACTTGATGGAATTTATTTCGTATATATACTACATTACAGAAGTCTTTTATAAAGCGACGGTTTTTTTTTCTATTAATTTCAATCATTCAAAAATGATTGAAAGCAATAAGTAACTATCTCCTAGCAGAAAACTTCAAAACCTAGCCTAGATTATATGGAATTTAATAATAAAGAAAGTGAAAGACATGAAATTTGTTTTCCTGGTTTTATTACGAAAACTTAAAAATATTTTCACTAAAAGAAAGAGGTAATTGCCTACACTAAACATATCTATTTAAATCTGAAATTTTGCGAATGCATGCCTTGTTCCGATTACATGGCATCGTAAGTTATGAATAAAAAGTTGATTTCGTGCTTAAAAATTCAAGAAAGAAACGAACAGTACGTTTCTTTATAAAGAACACTCACCTTTTCACATTTTAAGAAAATTGTAAAATATAAATGACCATGCATATTACTCCAGAATAAGCATGTTAAAAGAGTTTGAATAAAGTTTTGACAAAATATAGAATAATGTCTACGCTCAATAAAGTTTACTTTAGACATTAAAAATAATGCTTAAAATTACTTAACATATTAAATTAAGTAGAATCTTAAAACTTGTTAGTAATATAATTTTCTGGAAATTTCTAAAATCATATAACAAGAAAACTAATAACAATGGAAGTATGGATTTATGCAGTCATAACAAAATGTCATAAACATAGCGTTTCATACCGTAAACATAACAACTGTAAAATATTTTGTTAGTAAGCGATTTCACTTTTTCGTATTCCGTATTTCCATATTGAAAGTAACATAAAAATACACTAGTGTGCAAAACTTAAGCAACAAACACAAAATGCTAATTTCTGAACACGCGAGTACTCAAAAGGAAATTCTATAAACTGCAAGTGTAAAAAATAGTTACTACCCTAACAGCACAGACAGTCGATGTGAAGTCTTCTTGACATCACAAATGGTCACAATTGTCACAGTCAGTACAATGAACAGAAATGTGATATCTTTCATTCGTCTCATTTTTACTCTCATTTGGTCACTCCACTGAATAGTCACCATGATTGCTGCTTTTTGAAGAGTCACCAGGTGACTTTACAATGAAGTCATCTTGTGACTCTCATGTGACTGTCATTTTGACACTCCATTGTAAAGTCATCATGATAGCTGTTCTGTGACGAGTTCTCAAGTGACAGAAAATGAAATCATCTGTTGATTTTTCACAAAGGAGTGCAATGCTGACTTCACAATAGAGTGTCGATCACCGGAAAGTCACCCTGCGACTTCATTGTGACATTATTTGGCGACTTCTCACAATGCAATGCTCACAATGACTTCAAAGTACAGTCTTCAACTGACAGTGACTTGAGAATCACAAGGTGACTTCATTGTAATGTCACCTGGTGATCCATCACAAAGCGACAGTCACAGTGACTTTTCAGTGTGACTGTCACTGTCACTCAATCACTTTAGAGTAATATTGAGACAGTGAAATATCCCATATTTTGATTCACCGTAGCGATTGTGACACTTCTAACCATGTGTGACGTCAAGGGGACTTCACATCGACTGGCCATGCTGTTAGGGTAGTACCTCTTTTCTACACTTGCTCTTTATAGAATTCCTTTTGAGTACTCACGTGTTCAGAAGTTAGCATTTTGTGTTTGTTGCTTAAGTTTTGCACACCAGTGTAATAACTGCAATCTTTTTCTGATTCAGATTAATTACTAATTTTACTTTGATGTTATTTATAAACAACAGAAAACAAAGAAACGCTATATCTTATACATAAGTTAAATATATATATATATATTTTCAAAATTTCGCGTGTGTACATATAACAATCAGAAAATCTACTTTTTATTTTTCAACGATGTTTTTAGATTTTTAGGAGGAAACCGATCATTTGTCGTGAAAGGTTTGAAAGGGTAGAGATGGTAATAAATAAAAGACACACACACCGAAGTTCTGAGAACTTTTCAAATAGAAATCAATTTCGGTATGATTTAAATACCTGAAAATTGAATTTCAGCCAAAATACGCAATAGGATGTGTATTTAACGTGAAAATAGTATATTTCTGTTTCTAGACTTCTGTAACCCTTTCTAATATGCAAAAGAAAATGTAGTAAAAATAAATAAGTAAGTAAATAACAGAATTAGCACATGTTCTCAACTAAATAACCAAATATTTCAAAGGAGGAGAAGGCAGGCAGAGATATTTTTACAACTTGAGTTACCGTAATTTCCGGCGTATAATCCGCAGCTCAAAGAGTCGTTTTTCGACCCAGAAATATTATTTTATAAAATGTAACTTAAAAGATCGCTGTAAATATTTAACTACAATTATTGAATAAAATTTCTGGGTCGTAAAACGACTCTTTGAGCTGCGGATTATACGCCGGAAATTACGGTATATTGGGCCATATAATTCAATATCTTCATGATGTCATGTAATAAACGTCTACTGTCATTATATGTATTTTCAAGCATAATGTTATGGGCCAATGAACAATTTATTCGAATTTTCGTGGCAAAACAATAATTTGTACTTAAGTTAAAGCCAAACTAGATAGGTAAAGATATTGCAAAATTCGAGTCACAATCGGTCCAAATTAAATACTATAATTATTTTAATTAAAACATTTTAGTGATATCAAAACACGTTAGAAACAACAAAATATTATAAGAATAATGTAATAGAAACTACATTCAGTATTTACTAGCAAATATTATGTAATTATAAAGTAATTTTCTTTTATTAACAAATATAATTATTGTCGAATTTAAATAACATATTTTAATTATGTTATTTTTACTGATAGAAAATAGGACCGAATTTTTTAAGACAGGTTTTAGCAAATATTTATGGTATACGGAAAAAAAATCCTTTTACCTGTTTTAGTTTTTGTTTAGTAGTCGTATTTTCCAAACAAACCATTTTCCACGCACAGAATAATAATAAAAAAAAACCCCTTCCAAACGCATAGTTACGTGCATAGAATAGTAACGGTTTTTGGCGATAAAGAGGTTAGTTAAGAAAGGAGCATTGGAACCTTTTACTCATCGGAATTTCTCTGCTTTTCAGAAACAAATCGATGAAATGTTTCTTTAATAACTAATTAAAAAATATATTTCATATTTTTTTTTAACTTTTTAAACAATTGGCGAAAGTTTGTTCTATACAGAGGTATAAAATATAAGATTGAAAGGATAGAATCTCAAACAGATTTTGGTTTATAAAAAAACAAACCTCATTTTCGGCAAAATGAGGACTTAAAATAAAATCTCAAAAAAATTCAAGTGTCACTGTACGAATTTCGAATAAACTTAATTGGAAAGAGAACAAAACATACTGTTCTGGTGTAAAAGATTGAATTTGGATTGCTTTTATGAGTGGATCAAAATTGCTGGGGGACTTGGGTGATTGGGGAAATAGACAAATCCTTTCGTACAATGTAAAATAGTAAAATTGCAATAAATAATCCAAAATATGAGATTTAGGTACATTCAGACCTGTCTTTGTGTATCCAGAATCAAATTTGCAGATCTTTGTGTGTTCCTGTGAACGAACTATAAATGTTACATATTCCATTTTCAATAGCGTACATGCCAGGGTAAACATCAACAGAATATATCAATTACATGGCAAACCAAGTATACTTACGCGAGTTACAGCACGGTCAGACAGACAGGCAGACAGATAGACGTCCGAAGGAACTGAATTCATAAACACAACTATGATGGAAAAGTATTAAAAACAGACTTCCTTTTGAAGACATATTTTCATAAATAATAACTGAAGACAAATCTTAATAATAACATTCCATTAGTTAAAACTATAAAATATTAATTAATTGAATGTGCGGGTTGTTTCGGTGGAAACAAACAGTACTAACATGCACTTTTCTCTGTGCATGTTAGTACCTACTGTTTGAATCTGTTAATGGTGAGTGATTAGATTTTGGATTATTTATTGCATTTTTTTCTATTTTATATTGTACGGAACGATTTGTCTATTTTCCCGATCATCCAAGTCCGCCGGCGATTTTGATAGTATGATAGTATGATTTTGAAGAATGCATTCTTCCTGCTTGATGACCAGTTTAATTTTTTAGGGTGCGGTTGAGATTAGAAGTGCAGGACACACAAACACATTTGAGAATTTATTTTGAAACCAGCGGATCAGTCTAAAATTTAACTTTACTGGAAAGCAACTTCACTATACACTGTTAAAAATTTCATCATAAGAAAACGGTAATTTGAACGGCAGCAAACCGGCCGTTCATTTGACCGTAATTTAAGATAACGGTTACTTAACCGCATTAAAGATATATTGTCATATGACCGTAAAATATATATGTATGGTCATTTGACCGTAGCAGTACATAACGTTTACTTAACCGTATTATGAGTTTATTGGCATATGACCGTATTTTTAGAAAATGGTCATATAACCGTATTATGAGTTTATTGGCATATGACCGTATTTTTAGAAAATGGTCATATAACCGTATTATGAGTTTATTGGCATATGACCGTGCAATATATATGTACGGTCAGTTGACCATATTTTTAGAAAATGGTTACACAACCGTATTATGAGTTTATTGCTATATGACCGTAAAATATACATATACAGTCATTTAACCATATTATGGGTTTAGTTTCAGATGACCATAAAGCATATATGTACGGTCATTTGACTATAAATTTAGATAATGGTGAATTAACCATATTTTGAATTTATTGTTATATGACCTTAAAATATATATGTACAATTATATGCCCATATTTTAAAATAACTGTTAAAAGATCATACATATATTTTTTACAGTCATAAAACAAAAAAATCATAATTGTGTGTAACAAATGGGAGATAAAAAGTCATATTTCCATGTAATAAAAATATCACAAATAAATGTAAATATGTACCCAATTACTTATTAAATTAATTTTATTCTTTACAAATGTATAGCATCTTAAAAAAAAATTTAAATTCTTCTCTTATAAATAGATACTAATAGGAAAAAATATAACATTTACAATAATTCATAATGTTGATTATGCCTGATCAGAAGCCTTTTTTTTTTTTTTTGTCATGTAACAATAAATTCATTATTGTACTTAACTGGACTTCCTTGATCATATAATATATGAACATTTTTATATAGGCTTCCTATTTTACCTTTATTTATTAAACAAGAACTTAAATTTATACTTAAAGATTACATACATTTTCAACAAATAAAATAAAACTAATAAATAACTGACCAAAATTTATAAATTACTTCTGACACTCTGACATTTTTCTTCACATGGAAATAAGAATTTTTTTTTTTTTTTTTTTTTTTTTTTTTTGAAAAAAACATATAAATTTATCTTTTTTTTTTTTTTTTTTTTTTTTCCAAGTTACATACTTAAAACTACCACTGTGCAACAAATAAAGCCTTTTCAGTTTCTTCAATATTAAACAATAGTGCTTCATTATTCTTGCAAAACTTGGTATAAAAATATTTTTCAATAAATCAATTATTTATCACTGAACCATATATGAATATATGGTGGAATTTTAAAGAAATCAGTAGAGAGTATATAAATTTTAGAATATTTTTTTAGTGAAATAAATTATGAATATTTAGATTTTTGGCTGATGTAGAATGAATACAGAAATTGCCATACCTATATATTTTTCAAGCAAAAGTTCTACATACCGTATTTTTCGGCATATAGTCAACGGCTCAAATAATTCAGTATGAACCAGAAATTTTATATAGTAATTGAAGTCAAGTATATTTCGAGAACAAAAAACTAGTATTTTATCAAATACAATTTCTGGGTCTAAAATAAATTATTTGAACCACAGATTATGGGCTGAAAAATACGGTATAAATAATTAGATGAGAAATATTTCTGAATAACTACAATGACTGAAAAATACCATGCCATTTTTTGTTATTTTTTTTTCATTTAACAAACTTAATATATCTGTAAAAAATTTAAATAATTTCTAAATATTTGCAACTTACTCCAAAAATTACTTAAATATAGGTGTAGCAAGACTATTGATTGCTTCAAAGTTATTCAAAATCTGATTAAAATTATAAAAGTAATATTACATTCATATTTAGAAAAAAAAGTGATGAAAATAATGTTAAAAATTTATTTGACAATAGAAAAATGAGATATGCAATGACAATGAGTATATCATAAATAGTTTGAATTTTTGTATGTACAGTTAAATTGTAAACAATCATTCTAGCTAAATTAATATTTTAAGAAATGTATTATAAATTAACTTCCCAGTAAAAATATATTTCCTTATGCTTTAAAATACAACTTGCATTAAGTATCAAGCTATTTATATTGGAAGATTTAAATTCAGAAATAAGAAGATAGTTAAGTATTTTTGATAAATATTTTTCACGATTGCTTAGCTAAAAATGCTTATAATAGTTTTTTTTTCATTGTGAATATAAAATAATGTATTTTAATCACTTACAAGATTGGTTTTAATTATTGTTTTAGAAATTAATTCAATCTGATAAATTACAGTAAAAATATTGGTGCACATGTATCCAGAAAAAAAAGAAGAGTAATGTGATTCACAACTAGTCAAAACAATCAATTAAAATATAGAAATACATTTATTATAATATATAAATTACATTAATACAATACATTACAATATATGTATAACAACAACAGTTGGTTTGGCGATATATAGCATGAATGCTGCTATTTGATTTGCTGTAGTCTGTTCCACACACAGAGTTGATCAACATTAAGTACCTTAAAAAAAAATTTAAATGCATTTACCATGGATATAAGCATTCATATACATTTTTAAGAAAATACAAAAATAGAAGTTGTCATAAAATCATTTTAAGGCTATAAGTTAGAACAACAATAAAAAAGTCAGAAATGACTAATGGAAAGCACAACCCTTTGTTCAATAAATACTTTAGGCAGTGCATTCTCTGGAAAAGCAGCAAAGAACTGCATGTTTTTTGTTTTGTTTTGTTTTTTCTGCACTATCTGTACAGTTTTCCACAACAATATGGAGCATTGCAAGAACCAATAATTTCTGTATAACTTACTCCATCTTCCAAAGGGTCTTGTTTAAATTGCATCTCATTCACTCGTACAATAGAGATTCTGCAACAGGTCAGATGGAGATAAGGCCTTTGAACTGCATGTAAATCTGTTTAGAAATACTACTTATCCCACACTGTTTGATAATAGGTAGCAATGCTCTGAAAATCTCGGATATAAAAATCCATAGAAATAGATATTTTACAAGCAGATTGGCCAGCTTGCTCACTAGTCTGAACTTAACTGAGCATGAATGGAATGCAATATATCGCCAAAGTATAGTATGCAAAATGTCTTGGACTATCTGCATTTTATATCAAAAATAAATAAGAATGGAATATAACCTAGCATCAGAATCATTAGCGATACAGAAAACAGACTTATTTTAACTATCAATCAGATTTTTCTGATGAATCATGTCCCATTTTATTGACTATGCAGGTATTTATCTAAGCATTTGTTGATACAAGCTTCACATTTCAAATCTTATTAAAATAAAAAATTTATGAAGAGTATGCTTTTTTGGAATGCAATTATATGAAGCGCCTCTTTTTAATAGAGGAATTCTGTAAATTTTTCCCTTTTAATAAATGAAATTTTGCGATTGGGCCCAACAGAGAACCCCATTTATGCCAAAATCCACTTCTGGTTTTCATAATTTTTTTTAAAAAACACACTAGGTATAAACAAAACCAAATTTATCATCAGTCTCTCTCACACACATATACCAGGTAAATAGGGAAAAAATGATAACCTGCAAAAATTACTGGTTGTTGGTAAAAAAAAAATTACCCTCCCACATGCATATTATTTAATCATTGACACTCAAAATGCTTATAAATTGATCAACAAAAACTAACCATTTCTATAGATACAATATATCAAGTATTCGTTTTAATTCTTTAACTTAGTTAAAATTTAATTTTGGAAAGTAATATAAAAATAGTCACCAGTTCAAATATTTTGGTTGCCGATAGCGACATATTCGCATTTGCCAAACCTTGCATACATATATCATACACAACTTTTACAAAACTTTGTAGTTCATTAAAAATTAAGAAATTTAGTTGTGAAATGATCAAAACTTTATAGTTAGTTTTTTATGTAACTAAATAAAACAACAAGCAATAAACAGTAAGCAAGATAATAATACAGAAATAAACTGGCTGATGAAGCTACTGCAGAAAATAGTAAAACCTATCAAGATGAAATCGTACAGGACTGAAGGAAATTTCTGTTGCTCAAGTTTCTATATTAGTGGGTAAAATTTTATATAAAACCATAAAAAATTTCAGTATCAAATTGGTTTCAATTACACAGATTTTACTGAAATTGATAGTTACAAATTCCATACTTTATTTCATGTAGTACTTTTTAATACTTGTCGTACCATTTGTTTTGAATAAAATACTAATTAAACTGTTCAACTGTTTATTTCAATGCGATGGTTTTCTTTAGCAAATAATTGAGACTTGAAAAGGCCTAAAGAGGGCGCTAATCACACCTGTTGGTACCAGAAAATTGTACCTTTAACCATGGCATGATGCATGTTCAACTAATGCTAAAGTGCCATTGAAATCATTATTTATTGTAAACGCATTTGAAAGTGTTAGATATTCAAATTCGATAATTTTTAAATTGTCATATAAACACAGAACATTAATATATCACATGAAATCTGAAATTGAGCAAAAATATAATCATTATGAACAAATTAAAAATACATGTAATGCAATGGGCTTTCATACGATTTTCTGAAAGCGAGAAGTTACATCTTTTTTCCATCAGATGGCACATTCAAGCACTTGAATCGCCAATAATAATATTGTATATTGTCTAAAAATTTATAAAAACTTTTAGTGAATATCAGGGAACCAACAGATAGGATTGGTTGGAAGAAATTAGAAACTTTAACAGAAATACTAGTCCAAATATTTTTTACAAAAATAGCTAAATCATGTGTGGTCACATACATGCTAAAAAATATGAAAACATTGATATATACTTATTAATCGGTGATTTATAATGAAAAGAATAACTATTTAGTTGTTCATAATGAAAACAAAGTCTATGATTGAAAAAATTATCTATCAACTTTTTAAGGGGACTCACTGTTTTAAATTTTCCAAAAATAAATTTTTTTGTTTTCATCTTTTTTTTTTTTAAATTATATAATTCTAAATAGAATAAACAAATGGCATGAAAAAAATTTAAATTAGAACCCGGTCAGAAAAGTAAGTACTTTAACACAAGCTCAAATTGATTTTTAACTTGGCACACATTCTTTTCAAATCGTGTTTTTGCTACACTGTTTAAAAAACATCTTATGCAGAAATATAATTTATTTTGCACAGATATATATGAAAAGATCATACCTAAAATCTTCACCTACACTTTTGTCAAATAAATAATGCAAACTTTATTTGTTGCATTTAGAATGCATTTTAAATGAGATAAACCTTAAAAATAAAATTCTAACTGCAACCAGCAGTCGATGCAGGGTTTCGCTCTTGGGGCCCATTTTATGAAGAGTAAAAGTTATTTTTGTAAAATTTATTATATTTATATGAAAAATAACATTTTGTAATGAAATATGAAATCCAGTTACTCAAATTCAAACCAAACATTTATTAATAATAACTTCTTTAAGTCCTTCTGCTAAACTTTTTCCTTCTAGTGAATTTGTTTTGTTAGCAAAATTTAAAACATAATAAAATAAAAGCAGTTAATGAAGAATGTTTTTATGAAATGGAATTTTGTGAAGGGTTAATTTTATTAAATCCATTTTGTGAAGGGTCATGTTTTATTAAATGGATTTTTGTGAACAGACAGTTGTTGATAAATTGTTTTATTAAATGAAATTTCGTGAAGGGCCCTAAATAGGACCCAAATTTTACCTGGATCGGCCCCTGGCGACAAATAAAATTTCTCTCATTTAATTGAGAAAACAACAGGTGGTGATTTCACATATGATCCTTTTATACATTTCTGTGCAAAAGAATAATCTTTCTGCAAACGATTTGTTCTTTACAAACAGTGTGCACAACTAGAAAAATATGATATATAAAAAAATACACAATATTATCCAGCTCAATTTGAATATTTTAATGCCATTTGTTTTGTTCGATTCAGAAAAGTATGAATTAAAAAATATATATGAAAGAAAAATCAAACCTATGTTTAATTATGCATAGACACTTGTAAAATATTAAACCAAATGACAACATTCTTTACAAATTTTTTGATTGCATTTCTTTCAATGTTTTATTTATTTATTTTTACATGTGATATCTTATTTTCATGGTATAACTTTTTTTTCAATTTTGTTTGTAGTTTTTTTTTCTACAGATATTTTAAATTTTGGAACCATTGCAAAATTGAAAACTGCAATTGTGTAGTACAGTTTTTAAAATTTTGTGTAGTACAGTTTTTGCTTTTCTTAATGAAAAGCAAAAACTGTACTACACAAAATCAAAATAATAAAAAGATACCCAGTCAGACATCCTATCCTATGCAAAAAAAAAAAAAATAAAAAAAAAATAAATAAATAACAATAGTAATTTAAAAATATTGAAAGCCAAATAAGAAGTTTGTAAAGAACACTGCCATTGTTTTAGCATTAGCTTGTGAGTGTCTTTGCACGACTAGCATAAGTGTCGAGAATTAGCAAAATTCTCAATACCTCTAGAAACGAAATACCTAATATATAATACAGGGCTTGAAATTCAATTTTTCCAAGGAGGGGAGACTCCCTACCAACATTTTTAAATGGAGGGGAGTTATAATCTTTGGGAGGGAGAAAAAAAATCTTTAAACCCCACTATTATTTTACGTGCTATTTAAATAATTACATTAATGCAGACATGACAAAATACCATTGAAAAAGTTAAGTCAACTGAGAATGATTATGTAAAATGTTTATTTTTATTATAAAAAAGGGAAGAAAGTTAAGTTTTATATATGCAGTGTATTTTTCAAGTTGCATTAAATGTGTTAGGGACCCTTAACAATTAGGTTGTTAAATAAATTTCTGAATTTAGATTTTATTTGATTGAGGGGTGCTGAAGCCTCTTTCACAAGGTAGACTTTTACTCTTTCACAAGGGTTAAAAAGGTTTACTCCTTTACTTCAAGGAGTAAAAGTCTTTGCAGCTCTTCTAATCTCATTTTTGTTTAGTGCTGACTGTAGGCCAATTTAACAGGGTGCAGTGACCGGTGGCTCTTACTGCCCTTTTTTGTTCTTTTCCCTCTTTTCGGTCGCAGGAAAAAATTCTTTAAAACGTCTATTTGTCGTTCGAAAAAATTGTGACTTTAGTTAATTGGTTGAGGGAATAAGATAATGAAATTCGTCTTACGCATGAACAGAAATAGAGAAGGATTTCTAACGAAATAGTGTTAATATCGATTTGCGACTTTGGGACTTCATGGCAGCCAGTGTACAACTGTGCTAAGGTAACGCCACCTACAAACAACAATGCAGATAAATACCATAGAATAAATCTGTTATACCTACCAGATGATGGCTGTCAAGCAGACACGATTTGAAGAGGTAGATGAACTAATACAACTGTTCTACACAGACATTGTATTTGAAACATTTTTCGAGAAACGATTTTCTTATTCAAAAGGCTATTGTATTAGAAGTCCTTATCTATGTCTATGTTCATAGAAAAAAATCGCTAAATTCGTCGATCAGTCGCGGGAAAAAATGCCGAAGTTTGTTAATCGGTCACAAGAAAATAACACGAAATTCGTCAGTCATTTGCGGAAAAAAACTTGAAATTTTTCAGTGAAGCGTGAGGAAAAAAAATAGTGAATTTCATCGATCTGTCACCAGAAGAAACCGAATAATTCACCAATCGGTTACGGAAAAATTCTCAAAGTTCGTCTTTCAGTCAAGGAAAAAAACATCAAATTCGTTGATTGCTCATCAGAAAATATTGCGAAATTCGTCAATCAGTCGCGGGAAAATATTGTGAAATTCATCAGTCGGTCGCAGAGATAAATCGTGAAATTCATCAGTGTAATGCAGAGAAGAAAATCTAAATTTGTCAGTCAGACACAGGTTAAAAAAATTACGAACTTTGTCAATCTGTCGAA
Organism: Maratus michaelseni; assembly: GCA_963931845.1. Taxonomy (NCBI): domain Eukaryota; kingdom Metazoa; phylum Arthropoda; class Arachnida; order Araneae; family Salticidae; genus Maratus; species Maratus michaelseni. Next base: position 79,603,890 of record OZ007590.1, on the reverse strand, counting down.
AGAAAAAAAAAAGGAGAAATTACGCGAATTTCGTCGATCGATCACGGAAAGAACACGAATTTTGTCAATAGGCCGCAGAAAAAACGCAAAATTCGTCGGTCGATCGTGGAAAAACGCAAAGTTCGTCAATCAGTAGCAGAAAAAATGCAAAGTTTGTCGATCTGTCGCGGAAAAAACCACAAAATTCGTTGATCTGTGGCAGAAAAAAACGCAAAGTTCGTCGATCTGTCGCGGAAAAAACGCAAAGTTCGTCGATCAGTCGCTTAAAAAATGAAAAGTTCGTCGATCTGCCACAGAAAACACTTAAAGTTCGTTGATCTGTCGCGAAAAAAATGCAAAGCTCATCGATCAGTCGCGTAAAAAACACAAAGTTCGTCGATCGGTTGCGGGAAAAAAAATCATGAAATTTATCGTTCAGTTGCAGGTAAATTAAATCTCCGAAAATTGTGAAATTTTTTGGGCGGGAGGCTCCCGCCCACGATCTTTTTTTGGGAGGGATTTCAAAATTTTCGGCGCGAATCCCGCCCTGAAATTCAAGCCCTGTAATATATTAAAATATATTGATTTTATGGATTACTTATTGATATTTTCAGAGAGTTTGTACCACAACTCACAAGACATACTTTTCACAAAATATCTTGACCTAAATTTTATATATTTTTAAAAGTTAAATAATGATATATCTTTAAAATGTTTAATTACCTCCGAAAAAACTTTTCTAAAGAACTTTTGAATTCCATGAAGAACAGCACCACCATTCATCATCCATCAGAGGTAAAGTAAGATGAACCTTAAAAAGAATATCAACACTGATAATACCAATATGCAGTATATCTTATCTATATTTATTTATTTATTTATTTATTAGGAATATACTGAATATTTAATACTTTTATGTTAGAAGGGCACCAGTGATATATACTATACGCATATATATATATTCATGTATACAAATATATCACCAGCACCCGGCTAACATAAAAGTACCGAATATTCGATGTATTTATTTGGCTAGGCCAAATATCAAAGTACTCGCCGTTTCAAATATTAGAATTGGTCGAATATCTTGATACTGGACCAAACCCATTACTTTAAAAAAAAAGAAAAAAAAATTAAATCTTACATAAGTTCTATTTTTAGCTATGAATAAATAAAGATATTTTGAATTAACAAACAAAATCCCTTAAATAAAAGATATTGCTTTTACATTATTTATTTGATATTTTAAAAGTGACACTTAAGAAAATTAACTGTAAAAGAAGACAATTAATAGGGAATGATGTATAAATGTGAGTTCCTGAATAGTATCTGTTAAAGGTAATATTCTGTTTCTTGCTTTTTCACAAATAGGGTGTTTCTAAACAAAATGGAACAAACTTTCAGGGGTAGTTATATTGCATCAAGACAAGGAGATTTTGTTACAGGAAACCAGGATCGAAATCTACTTATTCAGTCAAAAATATATTGTGTATCTCACTATAAGCATCACTTGGATTTTCGTTTATTACTTTAGCAATAATAAAAATAATGTAACGAGGTTTTCAAACTTCTTACTTTAATTTCTGTGAAACAGGATGACATGATGAGAATGCTGTAAATTGCCAAAGTTCAAATCCAAACAGTGAGGTACACATCCTATCCTTCAAAATACAGCTGACAGCACATATATTATGTCACAGATCAGAATTCAGTCACTTCCAATGATGTCATCATATTTCATACAAAGTTATATATATATTACAAAGAAATTCTCACTAAAATATCTTCATTATTTTAAAGTTGTTACCAAAAATTCTGGTTCAGCTTCTAGTGAGATGCCCTATAGTTTGGATGGAATAAGTAAGTTGCAATGTTGGTTTCCTGTACAAAAAATGTTTTATCCTGCCTTAAAGTTTGTTCCAAAATTTTAGGAACATCCTGTATGTTTACAATCTAGAGTCCTGCATTGGGTCAGGTTACCTGCTTTTACCTTACACGCAGTTTGGGTCAGGTCGCTGCTATATTTTTTGTTGCGTTTCGGGTTGGGTTTTGACTCTTGCAGGTCGGGTTCAGGTTGACCTGCTTTTTCAAATATACACAGCTGAGTTGTATAATATATTCGCACATGCGCGTGGAAAATTTTCTGCAAAATTCGAAACTTTGCAGAAAACATTTTAGAAAATAAAAACATAATTTTTGTTTTAATACCAAAAAATAAAAAATATTCCAATTTTATGTATGATTTATTTACTGTTTGCATACAATTTACAGTTTAAAGATGAAAGATATTGTTGTGACATTACAGGCACTTGCGAAGAGCTTAAAATATTAAGGATTGGCCTATCTAAATGCATTGACAAAATAATTGATAAGAATGCAGCTCTTCCTATCATGGATTTTTAGCTTTATTATTTTTTTAACCAAAATAATTATTCTTTAATTAATATTAATTAATTTTAAATGGTAAGTATTTTAAACTACTGTTTTTAATTCATATTGTCAAAATAATAACACATAATTTTATTAAACATTAAATTAATTTGCAGAAAGTTTTTGACCCAACATTTATGTGTGCAAGAAGTTTTTGGTTTTATACAAGTCTGGTCCACAGTATTTTTTCAGATTAAATATATATACAAGAAGACCTCCATAATGGACACTCCCAAAAAGCAGACACCTCTATTTAACGAACACTTTTTCAATTCTTAACACATATATTTGTATGCTTATATCTTGGAATAGGGGGCACCTCGAAATATACACACATGTAGCATGTGTATGTGCTCATAACTATCACAAATATAATACATGTGTTTTTGTGAGTATCATAAATGAAATGTTTGCAATATTTTCATATTCTGACAAAAATTAAAAAATGTATATTAACTGCACCGTAAAAAAAGAACAATCTATGATTACATTTCTTGTACATTTTATTTTTTCTCATGCAGTAAATTGAATATATATACCTATTCATATTAAAATACATATTTATTTTCATCTAAAACATAGTTCTGTTCAAATGTTTTGTGAAAATCCCAACAATTAGACTTTCAAAAAACATATATGACCCGACAGAATCATTCTAGGATGAACCCGATAAGCAGAAAGAAAATTTGAGTCATCCCAGCCAGGAAAAAAGATAGAAACAACCCGATCGGATGCAGGACTCTATTCAATGATCTTGAGGTATCTGCTATTCAGAGGTTACACTATATCTGAATATTAAAGAATATAGATTTGCCCATTTTTCTATAATATATAAAATTTGTATTAGAGATATAATTGTACATGACTTTTCATAATAGTATTAAAACATGATTTATTGTCCTTTCATTGCTGGTTGAAATATGTCAGGTTCAGGTCAGGTTGTGGGTCGCCGAAAATTGTTCTTGCGGGTTCGGGTCGGGTTGCAGGTTGAGGAATTTTTTTTGTTGGATTCATGTCAGTTGTGGCTTGACTTCAAATGGAATTTGCAGGTTCGGGTTGGATACAACCCGACCCACGCAGGACTCTATTACAATCTCAGAAAACAATAACCCGCTGTGGTGCATTTAAAAACTTCCTTGCGAAATAACAAAAAGGAGGAAAATTATTCTTGCTGAGTTGCCACCATTTGAATTAGATGTTTTTCCCCCCCTTTCTGATAACACAAATATAACTTCAAATAAATACTATTTGATTAAAATTCTGCTTTTTCAAAATTTCTTTCATAAATATTTGTTTTAAAACACATAAAAAATTATTCATTTATTTTAATTTTCAGAAGAAGTTATTTAATTTTATTAATTACAATTAACTTCACTAAAGAATTTATAAAAGTTTTATTAGTTGAAAAATTGTAATGTTTTAGCTTTTTTTATGTGTTTTTAAATTTTTTTTTGAAAAAAAAATGAATTTTTCTCTGCATTGACATCAGACCCAGAACCCAATAAATTATACATCCAAATTAACATCCCTCCCTGTCATAAAAAATTAACAGGATTAATATGCAGGATTATGCTAATATTTTTACAGAAATCGCCCCAAAAGAGTAAATAACTTGGTAGACCCTGGCGACTGCATCTGTAAAGCCCTGCCCGCGACCATTTGTCGAAACTCAAGATATTTTTTTTCGACCGATTTACGAAATTTTCTTTTTTCTTTTCTGATATCTTTTGACAAAATTTGCGTTCCTTTTCTACAATCGTTTGTTAAAATTCGGGATTTGTTTTTCGAAACTGACTGGCAAAATTTGCGATTATTTTGCGTGATCGTTTGATGAAATTCTCGATTTGTTTTATGTGCGATTGTTTGACTAATTTAGTGATTTGTCGCAGAACCTTTGGATGAAATCCGTGATTTTTTTTCCGTGATAATTACATAAAATTCACAATTTTTTGAAAAGTCTTTTGACAAAATCTGCAATCTTTTTTCGAATCTGATTGAAAAAAATTGACTTTTTTATGCGAATGAATGTTGTTATCTGCGACCGAATGACAGAAATCGCTATTTATTTCTACAATCTTTGGCGAAATTCTCCATATTTTTCCATGGCAGTTCAAGAAAATTAGTGATTTTTACAACTAACAATTTGTTTAATTCTACGTCCAATTGGGAAAATTCGCTATGTTTTCGCGATCAATTGAAAAATTAGCTAATTTTGCATAATTTCATAAAATAAATAAATAAAAATCACAGACTTTCACGGAAATTTAAAAATATTCTCTGCAAAAGAAATTAAGAGGGCAAAATCATGTACAAACTTTTTTATTGTGCAGGATTTTCTTATTTTGTGTGTGATTTGTGCAATCCCATGCACTATTTCACACCCCATACCTCAAAGAAAAGTTCTGCCCCCCTCGCAAAAAAATCTTGAAATGGCACCCCTGCAGTAAAACCTGCAAAGAATTAGTTGAAAAGGGCTTTTAAAAACCTAAATTTTAGACATTTCGCATTCTTAGTAGGTATAATTGTTTGGTGCTTTTTCGCCGAAACTTTTTTTCGGATGAGAAGAATTCTGTCATAGACAGGTTTTGTTTTCACAAGTTTCATTGTAAAACAGCTATGCTCTTCAGAGGTCCAATATAGAAAGAATGTTTTAACAGTCTTAGAGGCAACATTTAAACAAAGGTAACAAAACCTCCTATAACAGAAAACTTTCATAGTATCTTGAAATTATACCTGCTAAGACGGAAATTTTCATCTTTTTTTGCGAATTCGTATTCGTTTACTTCTTTTGTATCTATGATTTAGTAAACGTTTCTCATTCGGAGGGGGAGGGTTTACAGCCCTGCCGAACCTCATCCTTGGCTATGCCACTGCCGTCAAAGAAAAGTCCTCCTCTCCCCACCCCCCAAGAAAATTGTGAAATGGCGACCCTGGTTTTGAAACATTGTATGCTAAAAAAATGCTGCACTTAAGTAAAAGAATGGTTATAATTCAGGCACAATTTTTCAAATCTATTGGTGAGTATACAAAACTTCACAGATAGACTGCCAAAAATGCCAGCATGGTGTATACTTAGAAATGAATTAGCATGACAGTTCATAAACAATTAACCATTTCTTAAATGTATGAACAAGGTACTAACCCAGTATATAAATTCGTTTAGAAGATTAATTTTTAATTTTCTAACAGATGGCGCTACTGATCTACTACAGCTACTTATTATTTTCGTCTCGTTTTTTTTTTTTTTAAATAAAAGAAGTTTTCGTAAAAGTAATCTACATTATTTTAATGTGGGTACAATTACACTGAAAAACTCATTATTATTATAGATGCTAAATGTCATACATATATAGTATTCATTAAGTTTCTTAATATTACACTCCAAAACATTGTGTTTTCCGAATTCAGAACAAATGTGTTTCAGTCACGCACCAATGTTGGTGTTATTTCCAAGCTCACACCAAACTACTGTTTTCTAATAGGGTAGACTGGTACACAGTGGACCACTTTTTCAGTTAATTTTTTTTCTCTTTAACGGGCAACCCAATCTGCATGAAAATATTTTTTAATATTCCTTAAGCCTTTAAATACATTCATCATAATTTTCTCAGAACATAGTTTTCAGTATATTTTTCAAAAAATAAAAAAAAATATATATGTATATATATATATATATATATATATATATATATATATATATATATATATATATATATATATGCACCCGTAAAGTGGACCAATGTGTCCCAAAAGTGGGGCACAGTGGATCGCTATTAGGAATTATCTGAAATACAATATAAATCTATTTTTTATTAATCTAATTCATTTTTATTTACCCTTTACCCCAAGATAACATAGTAATATAAATTTACAAGTAACATTTTGAAACAAAAACAAAATAATTCATTATATTTTGAAAATAATAACAGATTAATACAGGAACAATTTAGTTGAAGTTATTACTTAAGTACAAAAAAAATCAGCGCACATTAAAATTTACAAATGAAATTCCAAAATACTTATGAGTAAAATTGAACCTGGAATTTTCCTGAAATATTTTTGGGTCTGGAAGCAACATTATGAAATGATTGACATCAACAACAGATTCATCCACAGTTTCGGGAAAAATAAACTGATTTCCATTCAATTTGCATCTCATGAATCTTATTTGAATAGAATCATCACCAATTAGACTGCATTCACACTAATATTTATTCAAAGGCAGTAAATGCAAAACAAAATATTTCATAGTAAATTAATGTTAAATAGTTATTTTTCTTACTACTTTAAAACAATATTTCTTTATAGAAAATAAGCAATTATTAAATATTTTGAACATTCTGCATTACAGGAGCAGAGTGGATTGTGGACTACTGTGCCCCATGTTGAAGTTCATAAATAATCATAGTAATATTGTTTATACTAGCTTTCTTTTAAACATACTAACTTTAAAGTTAAATAAAAACAAGTATCTTAGCTTTACATAACAGCTGTTTTATCTTATTTATCTACAACCTTTACTTACTAAAATAAATAAAAAAATATGATTTTGAAAAATTTTTACTTTTAGAAGCTTAAAACAACCAATCAAGATAAAATAGTTCAATCAAGTCACCAAAGCATCATAGACCCATTATTCGATCAATTCAGCTAAATAATAATGATCAAAGACGACTAGAGAAAAAAAAAAGTTATACCGGAAACGGTTTTTATCAAACTAGGAAGTGAAAACTTATCATAAATTTCGAAATCTATTACGAGTAAATAAGATTGATCTTGTAATACAGATCCATATAAAGCGTAATTTTTTAATATATAAACATAGTTGTGGGGATCTGGCATCGCCGAAAACTTAAAACTAGCTAATGAGCTGGGTCCAGAATTTCGGATGTTGGATCCATGGTTTTTCATCTGTGCTTAACGGGAAACCGCACGGAACAAGCCTTCGCCGTTGAGCGGGAAGAAACAGTTAGTTGGACTCTGGACTGCCTGTTGAACGCACGTATTTTAGCGTGCTAATGTAACGATTAATGCTGAATTGTCGCACGCTGGTGCGTAGAGTGTATTTTGAGTTTAAATATAATTTACTAAGTTTTAAATGTGTTCTTAATTTGTGAAGTGCAATATTTTATTTAATCGATAATTAGTAATCGGGTTTAGAATGCCCGCTACTAAAGTGGTGACCTCGGTGTTTGAACATTTCTTATGATAATCTAAGTGCATCGACCTTATAATGGCCTTAATTACGGCGTGTGTACATCATTAGTGACCCAAGCGGGTATATTTTTCATATTTCTTCTAGAGTTTGTGTGAAACATGATTGTGTGCATTATCGGTAAACTGTGTTGTTAATCACCTATTGGCATGTGGAGACCTCAGTGCTACGAGGTAAAGAGCTTGAATCCTGGTGAGTATTTTGATGGTGTTCAAATCATTAATACCCCTGTGTGTGCATAGTAATTTTACTTGCCCCTGGATAAATTCGACATTAATTTTTTTTGCGCATTTTATTTAATTTTTGTATATGTATTTATATTGGTAATAAGCTTTCAGTACAGCATTATTTAAGTGCTTTCAAATTGAATATTTTTTGTTTGTTTTGTAATATATGCTTATTTTGAAATTCGGGGTATGACGCGATTTATTTCGACATACTATCGTTAAGCCTGGCCAGATCAAATCGCATGTTTTGGTGATCCAAAATATTGTTTTATATTATGCTAAAATTTTTGTTTCCATACTTTTCCTTGCATTCTTATTTTTTATTATGTCTTAATTAGCATTTGTGTACATGGTTTTTTTGGTAGGGTTGTTGAAACCAGTTTTTCTGTATACAGTATATGTCCTGCATTTATATTTTTTTTCGTGGTTTAATTGTGTAGTAAAATTAAAAAAAAATGTCAACAGAAACACCGGATACTGTCGTCCCAGGCATTCATAGGGTTGGGGTAAAGGCGACCCCATTTTGGCGTGCAAACCCGAAACTTTGGTTTTTCCATTTGGAATCCCAATTTAAGCTGGCAGGGGTTTCCGACAGTGTTACCCAGTTTCACTATTTAGTTGCAGCAATGCAACCGGAGGAACTGGCGATAGCAGGCGATATCATTAGTGAGCAACCCACGGATCAGCCATACGAAAGGCTCAAAAATCGGCTCGTAAATCAATATTACATGAGTGAGGATCAGTGCATTCGCGAGTTGATTTCTGGTTTGCAACTGGGGGATAAAAAACCTTCCCGTTTGCTACTTGAAATGCGGAGTAAGGCTGGTAGTCAGGTCAAGGATGATTTGCTGAAAACCTTATTTCTCCAGCGCCTACCCACTCATGTGCGACAAATATTAGCAATTTCGAATGACCCGCTTGACAAATTGGCCGAAATGGCCGATGGTATCATTGCGGCGAATGGTCCACCCCCCATGGTTCAAAATATCCAATCGGGTAACGAGGAGCTCAAAACATTAATTCTTGCACTCTCCACACGCTTTGAGAGGTTGGAAGTGCAGGGGAATAATAGCAGGTAGAGTCGTTCCAAGTCCCGTGACCGTTTTAGGCATTATAAACGTGATAAAAGTCAAGAAAGGAATGCTGTTGGAAGGAATTTATGTTGGTACCATGCTACTTTTGCTGATAAAGCAAGTAAATGCCGCAAGACTTGTTCATGGGAGGGAAACTAGTACAGCCGTCACTCAATTCTGGGAGTGACGGCGCAGTTCAGATAAATAGGCTCTATCTCAATGACAGAACTACTCATTTGAAATTTTTAATTGACACGGGGGCTGACGTGTCTGTCTTACCTGTAACAAAAGCTGATAGAACACGTACAGCAGATAAGCTACAACTTTTTGCCGCTAATGGCACGATCATTCCTACGTTTGGTCAGCAGCTCTTAAAGCTAGATTTAGGCCTGCGCAGGGAATTTCATTGGCTATTTATTCTGGCGGATGTTTCGCAACCAATTATAGGGGTTGATTTTCTTCGACATTTTGGTTTACTCATTGATGTGCGTCAGGGAAAGTTACACGACCCCATTACTAATTTGTAGGCGCAGGGTATAATTGATAAGTCAAATAGTAGCAATATACGCACGGTTTCTGAAATGACAACATTCCATACGCTGCTCAACAAATTTCCTAGCCTAACCGATACTTCAGCCTCCCTTAACCCCCCAAAGCATGATGTGCAGCATATTATTGAGACAAAAGGTCCACCTGTGTTTGCTAAGCCTCGCAGACTTCCTCCAGATAAGCTTCGCGCGGCTAAGCAAGAATTTCAGTTTATGATGTCGGCCGGTATTTGCAGACCTTCTAGCAGCTCTTGGGCTAGCCCGCTGCACATAGTACCCAAATCGAAAGGCGATTGGCGCCCGTGCGGGGATTATCGTCATTTAAACGCTGCTACAATTCCGGATCGCTATCCTGTTCCTCATATTCAGGATTGTACACAAGCGCTCCACGGTAAAAAGATTTTTTCGACTTTAGATCTGTCTAGAGCATATCATCAAATTCCGGTACGACCTGAGGATGTTCCAAAAACAGCAGTCACAACTCCGTTTGGTCTTTTTGAATTTTTGTATATGCCGTTCGGTTTAGCCAATGCTGCTGCGACGTTTCAGCGATTTATCCATAGAGTGTTATATGGGCTTGAATTTTGCATTCCATATTTTGATGATGTACTAGTAGCATCGGAGAATTACGAGCAGCATGTCAGACATTTACAAATGGTGTTCGAGCGTCTATCTCAATATGGGGTACGTTTAAACCCATCTAAGTGTGTTTTTGGCCAATCTAATGTTAAATTCTTAGGGCATAACATCTCTGCGGATGGTATTAGCCCACTTCAGGATAAGGTTAACGCGATTAAAAATTTTCCCCGTCCCGAAACCATTAAAGAATTGTGACGTTATCTGGCCATGCTTAATTTCTATCGCCGGTTTATCTACCATGCTGCGCACACACAGGGGGTTTTAAACAAATATTTGCAAGGAGCCAAAAAGAATGACAAAAGCATAATTCAGTGGACAGAAGAATCTAATGATGCTTTTGTACGAAGCAAGGAAGAACTTGCAAATGCTGCCACCTTGGCATACTTCATACCTACGGCACCTCTATCTATTGCAGTGGATGCATCAGACTTTGCAATGAGTGCAGCCTTGCAGCAGCAGGTGAATGACAATTGGCAACCTCTAGCATTTTTTTCAAAATCTCTGTCACCGGCTCAACAAAAATATAGTGCTTATGACCGCGAACTTTTGGCGGTGTATTCCGCAGTACAACATTTCAGACATATGATTGAAGGTCGGAACTTTACAATTTTTACTGACCACAAACCACTTATTTTTGCATTCAGACAAAAAGCAGACAAATGTTCACCGCGGCAAACTCGACAGCTGGACTTTATAGGCCAATTTTCCACGGACATTCAGCATATTAGTGGTGTGGAAAATGTTGTGGCTGATGCTCTCTCCAGGATAAATATTTCCTCCATCAAGTCTTGTGTTATTGATTTGGAGCTGATGGCCAAATTACAAGCAACCGATATTGCTTTACAACATGCGAAGCAAGACAACATTAGCTTAAAACTTCAACCAATGCCAGTAGGTGATTCAGCGGTTGAATTACAGTGTGATAATTCCACGGGTCGCATTAGACCTTTTGTGCCAGCAGACATGCAAAAAACAGTGTTTCAGAAATTGCACGAACTGTCCCATCCTGGTGTCAAAGCGACACAGAAACTGATTGCTGAACGCTATGTTTGGACTGGAATGCAGAAAGATATTGCTTTATGGGTACGATCCTGCATCTCCTGCCAGAGGAGCAAAGTACACCGGCACACGAGAAGTGCTATTGGCATATTTGAACAACCGTCTGCTCGGTTCCAGCATGTTCACATTGATTTGGTTGGACCATTGCCACCGTCTAATGGGTTTCGGTTTTGCTTAACATGTGTTGACCGATTCACCAAGTGGCCAGAAGCAATTCCATTGGCTGATACTACTGCTGAGAGTGTGGCGGAGGCCTTCTACGCCAGTTGGATCGCCCGTTTTGGACCACCTTTACGTCTAACAACTGACCAAGGTCCCCAATTCGAATCATCACTATTTTCGGCGCTGAATCGTTACCTGGGTATCTCGAAAGATCATACTTCCCCATACCATCCGGCAGCGAACGGCCAGGTGGAGAAATTTCATCGACAGCTCAAGGCTGCAATTATGGCCCGCAACACCACGGATTGGGCCCGAGTTTTGCCAACTGTACTCCTGGGCACACGAACAGCGTGGAAAGAAGATCTGCAGGCTACAGCAGCGGAAATGGTATATGGTACCACCATCGTCCTTCTAGGAGAGTTCCTTGTTCCAGCAGCCGGTTCACCTAACCCAGTCGATTTTCTTCGCAGGCTACGGGAGGTGATGCGAAGATTACAACCAGCCACTTCTCGGTTGACACCTGAGCGTAAAATTTTTGTCAGCAAGGATTTGAAGTCTTGCTCACATGTTTTCTTGCGCAGAGAGGGTATTAAGAAGAGTCTGCAAGCTCCATTCGAGGGGCCTTACCAGGTTCTACAACGGACCGACAAAAATTTCACTGTTAAGATCAACGACAGAACTGTTACGGTAAATATTGACAGAGTAAAACCTGCCTTCTTCTGCACTGAGGAGCAGCCGTCGAATCCTCAATCCGCAGAAAACCACTCTAAATTAGATTCACCAGCAACAACAGTCACAGAAGAAGCGGAAATTCCAGCTCCAAGAAGTCCAGTAACTACTCGTGCTGGTCGGCGTGTCAGATTTAACCCTCGCTACCTCTGATGGTGGAAATTGTTTCGCTATCGCTCAGGGGGGGCTACTGTGGGGATCTGGCATCGCCGAAAACTTAAAACCAGCTAATGAGCTGGGTCCAGAATTTCGGATGTTGGATCCATGGTTTTTCATCTGTGCTTAACGGGAAACCGCACGGAATAAGCCTTCGCCGTTGAGCGGGAAGAAACAGTTAGTTGGACTCTGGACTGCCTGTTGAACGCACGTATTTTAGCGTGCTAATGTAACGATTAATGCTGAATTGCCGCACGCTGGTGCGTAGAGTGTATTTTGAGTTTAAATATAATTTACTAAGTTTTAAATGTGTTCTTAATTTGTGAAGTGCAATATTTTATTTAATCGATAATTAGTAATCGGGTTTAGAATGCCCGCTACCAAAGCATCATAGACCCATTATTCGACTAGAGAGAAAAAAAAGTTATACCGGAAACGGTTTTTATCAAACTAGGAAGTGAAAACTTATCATAAATTTCGAAATCTATTACGAGTAAATAAGATTGATCTTGTAATACAGATCGATATAAAGCGTAATTTTTTAATATATAAACATAGTTGAATGAAAATAAATACCATAAAACTATAAAACAGCAATGTAACTTACATTAAATCACTAAAATCGTACCAATTTTAGTGCATCCTTACAAGATTCTGTCTCGGCGTCGGCAGGGCGTGTAAACAAACACAAACAATTTCCTGAAGTTGCCATTCCAGATACCAGATAATTTGAAGAAAGCGTTCTCATTGGTCCATGGAGTTTACGATAGATGTAAAATTACAATCATTGTACCAGATTCATAAATAATTGCTAAACGATGATTTTTTTATCACTGGGCGAATGAAATCTTTATAAATTAACGGTGTTTCGACAATTTTCTAGAAAAATGGTAAAGTCAATGTAAAATTTACGGTCAATGCATTATTATTTTACGGAAATTTTTAACAGTGTAGGTGTAAAACAAATGGCGCCAAAATTGGCGTATGATAAGAGAGTAACATCTAACATAGAATGAATGATGCAACAAAGTAGATTTTTGGCAGCCATAGGAATTTGAATTTTGAACTTTTGAGAGCATTTGCCATCCCAAAATTGTGTTGATTCTCTTTTTTTTTCAGCTTTTAAAGTAGTAAATATTAAAGTGTGCATCATTTTCATAAAGAAAATCGTAAAAAATAACACATAGAATTAGAATTCCTTTGCAGGCTCTTCAAATTGCATACTAGTGAAGAATGACATAATGTAGAATGTAGGATTATTTACTTATAAAAACTATAGATATATTTAACTATAGAAAAATTATACCGCAATAAACGGAAAATAATGCTTGGGAATTATGAATTAATAATTTATTTTACACTTAATATTACGAAAAAAACGAATAGCTTATATTTGTAAAATATTTTAAACGCTAAGATTTTGCAACGTTTAAATTTGGAAATCAATTTTGCAGGGCTTCAAAGAATATGCTTTTGTTCTTAGTTTAAAAAAAGCGTAAAAGTACTTTATTTGTAAATGTATAAATATATGTATGGGATAGTTATGAAAGTAGTTTACTATAGAAAAATAAACCCCCAATAAAATTGAAAATAAATCTTAGACAAAATATTTTTCAAGAAAGGAAAAACGAAAATCTCAGAAAATATCTGAATGACTTTTGCATAAATAACATGTTCCAAGACAAATCTTTCTGAAAAACTGTTTGGTGATTTACATTTTATGTCACATAAAAAATATCCTTTCTTGGAAATCATTCGGCTGTTTACTGGTTTAAAGCACCTATTTAAAGGCTATTTTGCTGGCTTAGAGCCATTTTAAGATTACTGAATATAGAGGAAATGTTATTTTTGTGAATTTTTTTTATATTTCTGTGAAAATGTGAAATTTGCCCCACATTGAAATACCATAAATATTTGAATAAATATTTCCGATATGCTTCGGGAAAATTTCATTTATAAAATCATGATATATTATATATTAAATTTACTTTAAGCAATATTTAAATTGGAAATAAAACTTGTTGTTTAGAATAACAATTGGGAGAAATGTGTTTTTATTCTTAGTAAAATAATGTAAATGCACTTTCTAAAAATATTTAGCATAGTTGAGAGAATTATTCCTCTCTCTAACTATAAAAAAATACAACCAAAATGAAATGGAAATTAAATCTAGGGAAATACCGATATGCTTCGAATTTGAAATAATTAAAGAATTTTGAAATAATTATTTTATATTCTTGTAATATTATTAGAGAAAAAAATATTATCCTGTTTTGTGAAATAATTATAACTGGAGGATTTCGCAATCTTGGAAATCAATTTTGTAGGACTGCAGAAAATATCTTTTTATTCTCAGTTAAAAATGTAAATGCGCTTTATATATATATATATATATATATATATATATATATATATAATAGAATAGTTAAAATCCCAAACTTCTTGACTCGCGGGGCCCTTTTTAGAATGAACTTCTGTGAGGGAGCCCCTTAAATGCTGTACAGTATGTGTTATAATTTAATGGTGTTGTGATGTCCTTAAACCCTCCTTCGGGTTTCTCTTCGTTCGCACCTTTTTAAATTTAGAGCCGACAATTCGCCGAGTCCATTTTATTCTTATATTTCTATTATTACACAAGAATGTAGATATTTTTCACAAATAAACAAGTTTATTACGGACAGCACGTCACAACAGAAACATTGAAGCCCATATATATATATAAATGTTATATAAAAAATTTATTTCCTTCGTATCCTTCCAATTTATTCGCATTAATATTTTAAAATTAATCTAACTTCTGTCATAGTCAGTATTTCCTTAATTCTTAATAATATCTATTCCTATTTAAAGTCCTTTTAAAAGTAAATATCCGTATATTAATAATTATTTTATTCCAAATCTTAATCTAAAATTTAAGATCATTCGTAACTTTTATCAGTTCCCCAATCTATAAAATTCTGAGACGCGTTCTCATTTCGAATGTTTTTAAAACCCATTTTCTTTTTATTATTATTATTATTATTGCTCTGATTCTTTCGCGCGCTTGGGATTTTAACTTCTAAATTGGTCCGCACCAAAGTAAGGGATTCTTTAATGTTTTAGCCTCGCCCTCTAGCCTCATTCGTTGGGCTGGAGCTAGCTTCTCACTCATTGGGTTGTGCGCTCGTGACGTAATTCTGTGTATGTTTCCGCGGAGAGATCAAAACTCGCCAGCACCGGTCGGAGCGGCAGATTTTTGACGTTTTCGGAAGCTAAACAAATATGTGTCTGGTATTTGTATGACCGTAGAATATTCAACTGGCCCAGTAACATCTTAATTCAATGAAGTGAAGCAACGTTAGCCCGAGGGCTATAAGTTTTAGACCTTTGGGAATCGTTTCTGTGTTGTTCGTCTTCTAATAAAATTATTTGTCTGGAGATTGGCTGGATTTACTGGAGAAATTCTGTGATCTCATTTCATTGCCTTACTACTTCGCCATACTCGCTAAATTCGACTGCAACTTGCTATATCGTTGAAGGACTGCCATCTTTTCATCGAATAGTATTCATCGTAATATCTCAACCTCGTCAAAATGCTACATATACAGGTGGTTATCAAAATAATGGAAACACCCTAGATTTTGAAGGAATTCTTTATTAATATGGCGTAAGACCGCCTTTGGCATGTAATACAGCTTGGATTCGCCTGGGAATCGAATCATACAAATTCTGAATAGTGTTTAGAGGAATATTGTACCTTTCTTCATGGAGATATTGTGAAAGTTCCGTGAGAGATGCCGGTGGAGGATATCGATTCCGGATTGAAAGCTCTAAAATAGACCACAACGGTTCGATTATGTTGAGGTTTGGGGACTGTGCGGGCCAAGGTAGATGTTCCACCTCATCCTCATGTTCATCAAACCATGATTGGACAACTCTGGTTGCATGAATAGGGGCATTATCATCCTGGAAAATTCCATCTCCTGCAGGAAACAAAATTTGCATCATGGGATGGACCTGGTCAGCTAAAACTTCTCTATACTTCTCCCCAGTGATCCTTCCTTTCAGGGTTACGATTGGACCAGAAGAAAACCATGACACGGCTGCCCATACCATGACCGATCCACCTCCATGCTTGACAGTTGGACGGAGGCAATCAGAATCATACGCTTGTGCAGGTGTTCTCCAGACATGTACCCGTCCTGTTGTGGGGAAAAGTGTGAAAGATGATTCGTCTGACCATATAACAGTCTTCCACTTATCAATCGATCAGGTTTTGTGGTTGTGGCACCACTCTACACGACGTTTGGCATTAGCATCTGTGACAAGTGGCTTGGGAATTGCTGTTCTGCCGTAAATGTTCTCTTTATGAAGGTATCTCCGAACTGTAATTGTTGACACTGGAGAATCCAGATGCTGATTGAGCTCTGCGGTCACTTTGGCTGCAGTTGTTTTCTTTTTAGACATTACAATCCGCTTCAATACCCGTCGGTCTCTTTCACTCAGCTTCTCCTTCCGTCCACTATTTTGCTTTGCTGAGCTTGTCTTTCCGCGCTGTGTGTATGCTGTCATGACTTTAGACACCGTACCTCTAGAAACGTCTATAAGCTGGGATGTTTCGGTCACCGTTGCTCCAGCTAGTCGGGCTCCTACAATTTGGCCTCTTTGAAAATCTGTGAGGTCTGACATTTTACGCTTCTGACAAAAAAAAATCAAAACGTAGACAACTCTTCTAGAGCTCTCTCATACTACCTAATACATGTACTTTTTATATTAAAAAAAATCTGGTAGCTAAGATTATATTTTAATGCTTACGAAGGGAATTCTTAAATGTCCCTTTCATTCACAAGTGTTTCCATTATTTTGATAACCACCTGTATATAAAGATGAACAAGAGCAGTAGCAGATAACGGTATTACTCTTTCTATCAACACAATTATACTTATTTTCATAACCCCGTGCCCACTGCACGCACGTCCTATTCCTTTGGCCTCCAGCCAAACACTCACTCTCCGTCTCTCTTGCTCAGGAGTAGAAAAATAAAAAAAAAGGTTGCCTTTAACTCTGACGTCACCAGGCATGACAGGTGTTAACTGTTAACATTACTATTGAGCAGATGAAGATAGGGTTCGTAATCTAAACAAATGCGCATTGTTCCTGGAACTAAATTATCTATAGAAACTTTTATCATGATACTCAGTTTAGGAAAAATTTGCTGAGGCATCGTTACTCCAAAGGCATCGTTGAAGTAAATGATAGTTGCGATCGATCGATCGCATCGCACAAATTGATCGATATCGCAAAAATGATTGTTGAAGTAAAACTATCGATATTGTAAAAATTTGGCCATACTTAAAATTTCTTCAAGAAGTCTAAGCATTTAACTTATAGTAGATTTTACATTGTCAGTGTGACGAACCGCAAAGTATGTCTGTATAACATAATTTGAAACCACTGATAAGTTTCCTTTAACTTCACCAGCTATATTGCTGATTCATCGAAGAACGTTGTTATTTGGAAATTAAATGAAAATATTTTTCATTGGACAAACCCTTGATAATATCGATTGTTTAAGGTTTAATAAGAGTCTCTGAAATGGTAGCGATTTCTCTCGAGCCGATATCTTTACCAGGTACGATTTTCAGTACGATTTTTCAGTATTTGTCAAGTGTTGTTATAATTTTATTTGAAGTAAAACTATCGTTGCACTTTCTCGTGAAAAATCAAGTGCAATATTTTTCAAGTCAGGAGGGTTTCACTCAAGATGACACCTTAATTTAAAAATAATGAAATATTTTTGTAAATCTCTTACTCCAAATCACACAGAGACCGATACTAAAGAAGGCGAGAAATTTAACATGGCAAATTACCGTTAAGAATACTGTTTCTAGCATTCTTATTTTGAATTTGCCCTTTTCTCCCCTAATTTTTTCACATTTTGTATGCGGGAAACGTAAAAAGTAAAAACTGGTAATTGAATCT
Organism: Maratus michaelseni; assembly: GCA_963931845.1. Classification (NCBI taxonomy): domain Eukaryota; kingdom Metazoa; phylum Arthropoda; class Arachnida; order Araneae; family Salticidae; genus Maratus; species Maratus michaelseni. The sequence continues at coordinate 79,585,712 of OZ007590.1, read as the reverse complement.
GGAAACTAATGCTTGAACTGGTAATTTTCTACAAAAAATAACAATTGGTATAATCCAAGTATGAGATTAGATTTCAGTTATAATGATTTTTATAACAATGAGACTTGTGCGCACTTTTCAAAAAATACCTTACTTGCAATGTATTGATCCCATTCAAATTTTATTATCTTTTTTGGAGCGCTTCGAAGCACCTGAAAAGTGCACGAGGAGCACTTAGGACTCCACGGAACAGCTAGGTTGGGAACCGCTTTTTTAGAAAAATATTTTATTTTTAAATTGTAGAAGAATGAAACCCCAATAAAACTGAAAATAAATCTTAGCCATAATATTTATCAAGCATTGAAAACAAAAATCACAGAAAATGTCTGAATGATCGTTGCAAAAGCAATTCCTTTTCAAAGACGATTCTTTTTGGAAAACTATTTCGTGAGTTACATTTTACATCACATAAAATGTTTTCTTTGGTGGAGATCTTTCTACTGTTTACTATTTTAAAGCACCCATTCAAAGGCTATTTTGCTGGCTTAGAGCCATTTTAAATTTACTTAATATAGAATAAATATTATTTATTATAGTTTTTATCGGTCCTTGTGGAAAAAGTTATAATTTGCTTCAAAATCAATATTTCTGGTATTCTTTATTTATTTTAAGAAAAAAATCATTACTTTTACTTAAGAAGAGATTCTATTTCTCAGTGTCAAAATTTTCGATTTTTTTACATGTTTTGCATCTCTCAAGTGTGTAGCTCTTTGACATAAAGCGTTTTCCGTGATATTCCAATTTCTTGCAATCTGTTTTGCTCGTTGAACGTAACACTATGGTAAAACTTTAAACTTGTTTCTCTCGAAACCATGTTTTTCAAAGTGGGCAACCATTTTTCTCGAGAACTATTTGATGGATTTATTTCATTTAAAAAAAAAAAAAAAAAAAACGGTAATCTTTTTTGATGGAGCTTATACCACCGAAAAGTATAATTTTCATGTATTAATTATTTTTTTCTAGCTCGTAAAAAAAGGCCTTTTTTTATTCAAACTACTGCTATTTTGTCAAAAATCAACTTTTAAAACTAAATGTTGGTATAAACTTCAGAGAATTTAATAACCTTTAATAATTTGGCGACCAACATTTTTTCAGATGCTTCTGACCGGAGAAAGACGGTCGCCCGACTGGAAGTTCACGACGCGCACCTGCAAGTACTCCTCGTCGCACAAAGCGTATTATTCTTTTTTTTTACACACAAAAAAATTAAATATAAAAAGTGAAATGTCAATAAATATAATGCAAAAAATCCAAAAATGATATAACTTTTCTTTGTAACCCCCTCCCCTACCCCCCCAAAAAATCGCAAAAATCACACGAATTTTAGGCCTAAGAAGTTGAACCCGCTCTTAAAGTAACTTTTAATAAAAAATATTATAAGATTAAAAATTGAATGCATTAGATAAAATATATTTATCTGTGACTTTATAAAAAAGATAAAATATAATACTGGATTTATCACTATTTATAAAGCAACCGTAAAAAATTGCATTTCTATTTCCCTCAAAATACCATATTTTCTTCTCTTCAAATGCAAGTTTTGAAGCTTCACTTGATTAAAAAAAAATGTATGTATGAAGAACGTACTTTTCTACTATTTTCTACTGTTGGAATTTTGTGTAAAATTTACAAATATTGTTAAAATATTTAAACTGTAAACATTAGCAGTCGTTAAATTGAAAAACAAACTTACTATTGATAATGCGATTTTATTTTTAGTTAAATAATATAACTGTACTGAATTTTAAACAACATCAAAAGAAAAAAAATAAACATTTAGAATAGTTTAGAGAAATATTCTCTTCCCTAACTATAAAAAAATAAAATCACATTAAAATATATTTTGCGAAATGCATGAATTTAGAGTTTATTTTACATTCTTGTAATATTATGTGAAAATAAAAATTTAACAGCTCGTATTTTTGAAATACTTTTAACTGTAGGATTTTGCAATATTCAAATCTATATATTTAAAACGCTAAGCGATTTCTTTCGACAATCCGTGAGAACAAACTACTGAATCAAATTACATCATTCTGTTTTTAAATGAAAGCTATTTGGACACAGATTTGTTATCGTGCATTCGTTTGTTCGAAAATTTAATTAATTAACCGTCATTTTCAATTAAACTTTTACGTCTGCTAATGACGTCATAATCGGATAACACCTACTGTTCCGAAGCACAGAGTTTATTTTCTAAACTCTGTGGTTGAATAAAAGAGAAATAATAAATATTAAAAGCACGCGGTTTTAAGGCCGAATTTGTTAATTTGCAAGTTAAATTTCGGTAAAAATACTTATCCGCGTGTTTTATAAGCGAATAAAAATTCATATTTATTGTGACGTCACGGGAATATTGTCCATTGGGTTTATTTTATCATTATGCATTATAACTTTGTTGATGCCATTTTTTCATTCCAATTAAATACAAAATATATTTTTATTTGTACGCATGGTGTTTAAGCATTAAAGTAAAGGATATAAAGTAAGTGTGAAAAGTTTGCGCTGGTGAAAATCACGTTATGCTTACCTTGAAATTCATTTTAACATGGATAAAACTAAAGAGAAAAATGTATATGATTATGATTGTGTCAACATGACTTAATTTAAACTGAATTTTCCACTCATAATTATAAAGATTAGAATTGGAGCATGTTTTGATTACTTCATCTTGATTGCATACCTTGATTACATGATACCAATTGCTTTTTTTCTAATTATAGGATAGAAGATCTCCTTGTTTAATAAAAAAAAATCACAAAAGTAAAGGATTTCAGGAAATTTAAAGTTATTAAAAATAGTGTTATGGTAGAAAAAAATCTTGAAATAATTATTGTATTTTTAGCTAGAATAAACAATGTAAGACTAATATTTCATAGGAATTATTTTGGTAGATTTATTATAAGTTCATTTAACAGTTCCTTATTAGCGCAAAGTCCTATTTCTTTCACTGTGAATTTCTCTTTCGATGTCAAAAAATGTTTTTCCACTTTTGGACGCCAGCCAAAATACAGTGGCAATTTTTAGAAATGTACAACAGTTGTGACAACAAAGGCGCTATCACTTTAGCTTTCATCGCGCTTACATCACTTCGAAATACTACAAATTTCTATTTTTTACTACATTTTACAATTTTAATTCTTACATCATCAATTAGAAAAAAAATTAGCTTTCGATTGAAATTTATTTGAAAACTGCCGATTAATTTAACGACTTTTTAAATAATTTTCAAGCATGAAAAGTTTTTCAATTCTATCTTATCAATGACCACCAGTTTACTTCAATAATGTAAAATAGGCCCTGGGAAAGTTGCCACAATTGAAAATAGATCTCCCTAACCATCATAAAAAGTGAATTTAAAAAAAAAGTGATAAATCAGATTATTCATGAGATAGAACATTTTGGCGCTAAACAAAAATCTGTCAGGAAAAAAAAAAAAGACAATTTTTAGTTTATGTTGAACATAAAATTGATATGTTGAATTCGTTGATGAATATGTTCCATCAGATATCAGGATATGCTAGGAATTGCACTTTTTTATTTTTTTACATTTGCCAACTGTATAAGAGGAAAAATATCCCCGACTGTGATGGAAAAGGGATAATCATCCTGATTATGTCAAGGAACCGAAGAAACCATACAAATAAATTACACTTGAAAACATTAAAAATCTCCCTCATCTGCAGATAGATTTATTACTGTAAAAAACTTCTTAATCTTTGCATAAAAATTGATTAGCTTAAAACAATGGATGCGTTTTAGAAGATATGGATTTGAAACGAACAATGATTAAAGAGGACATTTTAAAACTTTTAATTTAATCATTTTAAAACTTTTTTAACGTCGAATTTTGACGGTGCTTTTGGGCAGATGCAATGCACATGCGCATAGAAGCTCATTCGGTTGCATTATCACAGGGGGGGGGGGAGAGAAGTGTGCTTTATTTACTATGTTCTGTTATTTACTGAATATGATATGAACGTAGGAATATACTATTTGTATATACTTCGTAGGTCCATGAATTTTTTTTCTTGCCGTGAGGAATATGGTGGTAATGTCAAACTGATTTGCATTATACAGTTATTTACGGATTTTTTTGTTTGGAGCTTGCATCGGAAATAGTACTGTATTTGATTGGGGAAAAATATTTGAAAGACTGTTTTATACGCAACCCTTCATAAATAATAAAGAAGCTTATTTTACTGATATTGTTATAGTATTTTTTTGCGTTAAGTTTTGACGGGTTCCATCTAGTTAGAAATAAATTTTGTAGGATTTAACGTGATACTCTTTATTCTTAGTTAAACAATTAAATGTATTTTATTTTAAAATACTTTTGGAATAGTTTAGAAAACTACTTTATTCCCTAAATTGTAAAATAAAATAAAACGGAAAATAAACCTATACATAATATTTTTCATGAAAGGAGAAACAAAAATCGCAGAAAATGCCGATATGACCTTTGCATGGTAATACATGCTCAAGACAGTTCTTTTTGAAAAACTGTTTGGGGATTTATATCTCATGTCACATAAAATGTTTCATTGGTTGGAGATCATTCGCCTGTTTGATGTTTCAAAGTACCAAAGTACTATTTTGCAGGTTTAGAACCATTTTATATTTACTAAATATAGAAAGAATGTTATTTTCATAGAAACTGATTACATCACAGCGTGTAAACAGTAACGAATACTTACATGAAAAATAAAAAGTATTACTTATACAAGGTATTACTTATAAATTGTACAAAATATCGAACAATCACTTTCGAGCATCTGACGTGCTCATCATCAGGGTTAAAGTAGTTAAATGTTACAAACCAGAGGTCGAGTTCATTTTGGTTCACATTTTGTAATGGTTTGTAACGTTTTAACGATTTAAGCCCTGATGATGAATGATGAGCACGTCAGATGCTCGAAAGTACTTGGTTGATATTTGAATAAATAATATTCCCTTTCAAATAAGTTCATTTATTTTTCAGGACAGTATTTTCAAAATCGGTGGACGCTATAGCTGCGCCAATTTTGAATCAATCAACTTGACCTATTTCAAAATTAGTCATAACATATTTTCTAATGAAATACATAAGAAAATTTCAAAATATTGATATTTCAATTTTCTGTGTTTTTATTATGTTTCTGTGAAAATTTTTAATTTGCCCAAAATAAATATCTCTGTTATGCTATATGATATATCATACAGGTTTTTGAAAGTAGGAAATAAATGATCAGACAATTATTAAAAAATAAATATTAAATAAACACAATAAATAATTATAATTAAAACAATATTATTATTTCTATAAAAATTAGTTTTTTAATGCGATTAAATAAATTTGCTTTTATGTACTATTTGTATTTATTGTATTTAATCTTCCGCTTCTGCATTTAACAGCAAAAATGTAATATACGGTTCACTAGAATGAATTTTTACAAAACTCTAAACAAATGTATTAAATTCCGTTTGTGATTTATGAAACAAAGTTTCTTGTTTAAATATATATTTTTAAGTTATTTAATTAGACGATTTTCATATAAATAACAAAAAAATTGAAAAGTAATGTTGGGAAATGCATTAAATAAATTTTATATTTTTATAATTATAACAAACACAATTTTATTATCTTTTATTTTTAAAATAATTTTAACTGTAAGATTTTGCAATGTTTAAACTAGGAAATCAATTTGCATGACTGCAAAGAATAAACCTTTTTATTCTTAGTTTTAAAAAGTTAAGCTTATTAAAATTATTCTTAGTTTTAATGTAATTTATTTTTAAAAACATTTGGAATAGTTTAAACAAGAACGAAAAATAATGCGTCCAACATAGATTAGGAAACACTTTCCGAAATACGTATGCAGAATACTGTAACGAAATTTCACCGTCAAATAAAGTGAAAGAAGATATGCAGTAAACAGTTTAGGAAACCTATACCACATTTAAAAATCCAGTTTTAGCAGTTACCTTCCATAATAAAAAAATAGTAGAATTATTTTGTGCAGTCTTCTATATATTCTATAGATTTGGATATATACTACATAGGATGATAAAATTTAGTTCCGTTAGAAAATTCACATTTAACAATTTTCGCCAATTGATGGAAATACACTAGAGATCTTTTGTACAGCCGTATATATTATCTAAAGACTTTTGTACACACAAAATATTAAGCTAAAATTTAATTCAGTTAAAAAACGCATAAGGCATCTTAAAACTCACTTCCAGCAATTACCAACCGTAAACGACAGTGTATCTTGTTCTTTGCGAAGCCCTGTATATGAATTTATATTCCACAAATTTCTATTAGTCTTCTAAATATATTTCAGCAGGAAAAGGCGTAACACACTTAAAAATAAACCTGAAGCAATTCACTCTCATAGACAGTAATATTACGAATTCCTTTGTGTAGTCCTGTATATGATACAGAGTCAACAGAGTTTATACACATCACGTAGCATGAAAAAATGTTGTTAAACTTAAAAAAGCAAACCAAAGTTGAAAACGCACTTATCACACATATCCTGTAATTAACGCAATAAGACTGTAACCAAATTCTTTTGTGTGTCCCAGTAAATGAATGATTAAATCAATGCACATGTTATGGTTGGTTTTTATTTAGATATTGTAAGTTTTTCCCATTTGTCTAAGCATAATTATTTTTTCTAACCCCCCCCCCCCTTTTTTTTTGTCTATATAAATACCAGTTTCAATTAAATCACCCACTATTTAAAAAAAATGTCTTTTAAACAAAATTATTTGTAAATTTAAATTCTAGGTGGATCCCCACCCCTTCCTCTTTTCTTTCTATATGTAAATATATTTTACAGTATTTTTTTGTAATCTTAATTCTTACTAGTAAAACCGCTCTTTCTTTTTATATCTGTAAAAACATCTGCTTCTTTCTCATGGGAATATAAACACGCGTTTCCTTTACAAAATTGGGTCCCCTTTAAAATATCTTATTCCAACATTTTTTACGACTCTTTCTACTTTAAAAAACACATTTCATTATCATCTTTGGGACATTGTTGGTGGTGGTACTTTTTAAATAGTCCAAACTATACCATTTTTATATCTTAGATGGACTGTCTTTCTAACATTTGAAATCTTCCATTTGTTCCTTTTCATTTGATCTACCCTTATATTTACGGGAGTTAGAGTGCAGAGGGACGGACAGATGGACAGACAAACAGAAGCCATAAACATTTTTTAACTATGTTGGAAAGTGCTATAAAGTATTTTACATCTTAAACTGTTGAAAAATAAAACCTCAATAAATCTGAAAATAAATCTTAGACATAATATTTTTCCGGAAGGAAAAAACACGAATCGTAGAAAATGTCTGAGTCATCTTTGCATAAATAATACGACAGTCAGAAAAAAAGTTACCGAAAAAATGCACCCAGAAAAGATGACAATTGGCGATTTGTGAAACATGTTAAAATCTAAAAACTTCACATTATTGAGTGTAATTGGGGAAGGGGAGATATTAATTTGTCTTTGACTGTCATATGCAATATGTAGGGGGTGGGGAGCATGGGAGTTTGTTTCGAGGGGGAGCGTCTTAATACTTAGGATGTTATAATATTATTTGTCATGCAAACAAAAAATGCGAAGATTTTTTATTTTCCGGCCTTTCTAGATACTGAGAGTGGCATAAGGGAGTAACAGAAAAAAAAGTCAATTTTTCAGATATGCACATGAGTATCCGATCATTTTACTGAGAAAAAATTTAAAATATGTTCTTTATCTTCAACGGGAGGAAGATGCCTTTGAGGGAGGGGAGACGTCAAAAGAGCACTTAAAAAAAAAAAAAGTAGTCTATAGATTATTTATACTCCCTACATGGATACCTTATCAAAGCTGCTTATACTTTTTTAACCTTTACTAAACACAGTCTTTGGGTGGGACGGAAGAGATAAATATTAAAAAAATCATGCATTAACTACAGAAATTTTAAAGGGGAGGAAATAAAGGCAAACAAAAAGTTTATTTTTAAAATAGAAATATTTTTCATTATCTGGCCTTTTTGAGCAAAAAGGGCAAAGTTAAGGCAGTAACTGAAAAAAATATAAGATACAATCTTGAAATTTCCTTGCCATTTTTTTTGTTAGCCTTTTTTTCTGATGCGATTTTATTCCGCCTCCCAACTAATACACGTTCCAAGACAGATTTTCTTTGAAAAACTATTTAGTAATTTACAATTTATATCGCTTAAAAATTTGAAGAATCACATGAAGATTATTCGACTGCTTACTGTTTTAAAGTACTAATTCAAAGGCTTATTTTTCTGGATTAGAGCCATTTTAGATTTACTTAATATAAAGTTATTGCCATTTTTATGATTTTTATTATCTTTCTGTGAAATTTCCAAAATTTGCTTAAAATACATTTCTGGCAAGTTTTGGTTATTTATTTTTATGTGATTTAGATATATTATGTATTATCAAATTTATTTTGATTTTATAAACTTTTTAGTGCGATGATAACGCACGATTCATGTACGTAGGGGAGAGGGAGAAACTTAGGACGGCTAATGTTTCAAGAGTTCTACTGCAAATATATTGTAGTACTCATGGGTAGTGATAGATGATAAAGCAATCTACTCCTGAGTTTAATATAAAGTTCATACAATAAATACAGTAGAATTTATATTTCTTTCTTTGTATTGACAACGTTTCAGTAACTTTTCTGAATTATGAATCTTTTTTTTTGTATAAAAAGTAAAAGTTTGTAAAAAGAAGTGTCCAACTTTTAAAATACATACATTTATCATGTACTGTAAAAGAGACAAATGTTTCTTAGTTTATGAAAATATAACATAACCACGTACGAAAATACACAATAACCTTTTCTGAGCTACCAACAATTCCAAACTATCCACAATCGCATGTCCTTTACCTTTAGAAAATTCAGAAATCAATATAATTTCGAGATTTAAAGAAGCATTTATAAAAAAAAAAGTTTCTTTTGCTGCCACTGATTTTAGGAAACATTTCCGAGAAGTTTTAAAGTGTATTAATAAGTTTTCTCAATCTGGAATATTGCTTTTTTGGATGCTATCAATTCTCAAGTAAACATTTTCAGCTGCATAACTGAAACAATACATGCGAGTAAAAAAAGAAATATATATATATATATATATATATATATATATTAATTTAAGTGTTAATGTTAATGCTGTTAATTTATCATGTTTGTCTGTAAAATATTTTGTTGATCATGGAAATGTTTACTTGAGAATTGGTAGCATCCAAGAAACGTATATTCCGGGTCGACAAAACTGATTAATGTAATATAAAAACTACTTGGAAACGTTTCCGAAAATCACTGTAAGCATAAGAAACTGTTTATATATATATGCTTCTTTAAATCTCGAAAATATATTGTCTTCTGAAGTATCTAAAGATAAAGAAAGCTTTTAGGAAGCATGGGTAATTTAGAAGGGGTCATGGTATATTTTTGTACGTGGTTATATCTACCCTATATAACAAAATCCTGATGAAATGATTTTATGAAACGACTGATTAAACGACTAATTAAACAAATATATGTAAATGCGGGGTTTGTAGAACGCTGGTAATGTAATGTTAGTATGTTACAGTCATCTACAACATGCCTTTTCTTGAAGAGGGTGTATATAGTATTTATAATTGTTTTACAGGACTGCACAAAAATATGAATATATGTAAAAACGCGGGGAGAAGGCGGATGATAATGTAATAGCAGTATATTGTTACAGTTACATGCAGCATGTTTTTTCCCCTTGAAGTGGGTATATATAGCATTTATAATTATTGCACAGAACCGCACAAAAAATTAGATTACACTACTGTCTATGGACGGTAATTACTCAAAATACATTTTTGTGTCATTATGTTACTTCATACTCTACGAAATTGTATATGTTATTAAGGTTTACCGCGGCATTTTCTCCGTCGAAAATATGAGATATAACATTTATAGTTCTTTTACAGGGCAACACAAAACAATACAGATGCATTACACTTTATCGCCAATTACTGTTGCAAGAGCTATTTTTATGACATTTATTTAACTTATGATGCTTCATGTATCTCAGTGTGCATAACTATGTCTTCAATTAACTTTTCGAACGCATTTTATGCTCACTTCAAACGAAAGAATTTCGCTCTAATCATCAGAAAAAGTTCTCGCCATTGTCAAATATATATATTAAGCTTTTTCTCATTATTTTTTTTTTTTACGCTGGTAGCGCCACTGGTAGGAAATCGTATAACTAAATTTTTAAATGGATTTTTTATTATATTTTCTCATATAGCAACTATACTTCAAGTTAAAATTAGATAGGTTGATTTATACTCAATTTTTTGTTACGCTGATAACACCCTCTAGCAAAGAATATATTAACCAAATTAAAACAAGAGAGTTTTTTTTAAATTGTTTCACTGTATGATGACCGTATTCAAGAGAAAAATAGGTAACATATGTAAAATAACGTGACTCAGTGTTCCCAACCTGATGTGACAGGAGGGAAAAGATGAAAGGATGTACATTTATTTTAATTAAACTTTTTCTAAGGCATCTATTTCAGTCACATTATTTTTTTTACCAAGCCATGAGATCAGACAATACGTAGCATTTATTGTGTAAAATTAAAAAAAATAAATAAATGTACAAAAATCATTGATCAAAATGTGTTACAAGGTGTGTATATAAAAGCTGCTCTATACAATGTCAAAATGTTAATAAACGAAACATGCTTTTCAAAATTTAATACTTTCTCAAGGTAATAAAATTTTCTATAGAGAAGCAACATTTCTAGATCATCCTTAAGAATAAAATTGTAAAATAGTGTGGTATTTGAATCTGATCACTATTATGTATTTCTTTATACAATACCTGTTAACAGCAAATACTGTAGGACAATTATTACATTCAGCTGCTTCGTTAAATCTGTTATTATCGTATCATTTATCTTAAGCAATATATTAGCATTTGCATCTTTTGACCTGTAATAGATATTCGTAAACTAAGTGAAACTTGAACCTATTAAACTTCACGATTTATTATAATACATTAGAATAACTATTACACATTGATTTGAAATTTGTTTCCTAAGAAGGCATTTATAGATTTCTAAAAACAATTTTATTCATCCTTGAACTTTTTTATCTATTCTGGACTTGGCGAAATAACAGATCGACTTATATCAAAGGAAAATCTCTTAGAAATGCATTTAATGATTATTTTAGCTATTGATAGATTAAAATGAAAAACATTTGTTCTTAATGGCCTAGATTTTTTTTTCACCAAAGTTCTGGTGCATTATAGTTATGGTATTTCTCATTAAAAGTCATAAAATTATGTAAATGTTTTGAGTTTTTTGCTCCTTTATTTTATATTTTTAAATGATTTTATCTTGCTATATTAATTTATTTCTATTTGAATTAAAGAGACATTTTCTAAATACAAAGTAAAAATAAAATGTATGTGTAAGGTTTTTAAAAACAACTTTTATTTCAAAATAAACAAATATTTTAGGCAAAAAATAGAAATTATAAACAAGTTGCTTTTAGAAACTAAAGAGCAAAAAAATAGTAATATATATACAGGATGATTATAAAAAAAAACTATCCCGATATATGGATTCTTAGCTATCATACCGTTCACAGAAACTGAATGAAAGTTTGGTTTAAAGTATTTTGAGGTATGCGCTGAAGAATAATATGAAAAACAACAGTTAAACTCTAATAGTTACGTTTACAGTGACAAAATTTCGAAACTTTCAAATGCAACACCTACTTTTTTTATTGGAATGTGATCTTCATAGTGAAAAACCATAAAAAGCGTTGGAACGGTACCTGTAGCACGAAAATCGCCGGCGCTAAACAAACTAAAAAAAAAAAAAAAGTGAAAACAACAAATAAGGACAGAGAAACAAAGAAAGCAAAACATTTTATTGTGTTTCACAATCTTTCTACATATGATCTCCTTCACACACGATGACAATTTGCATGCGGCAGATGGTGGATAGCACTGAACAATAAAATGTTTTGTTTTCTGTTGCTTTTCTGTCCTTATTGGTTGTTTTCACTTTTCTTCTTAGTCTGTCTAGTGACGGCGATTTCCGTGCTACGCGTACCGTTCCAACAATTTTTATGGTTTTTCACTACGAAGATTATATTACAGTGGAAAAAAAGTAGGTGTTGCCATTTGAAATTTTCGAAATTTTGTCACTGTAACCTTAATTGTTAGAATTTAACTGTTGTTTTTCATATGATTCTTAAACGCCAACCTCAAATATTTTAAACTAAAATTTCATTCAATTTCTATGAACGGTATGATAGTTAGGGGCTCATATATCGGGATTTTTTTTATATTCCCCCTGTATTTTTAATTAATGATTTTAATGACCTGTTTAAAATTTAAAAACGATTTTAATGACCTTCCAATGTTTCTTTTTTCTTACAACAATCGTAATATAAACTTATAAAACTAAATTTGTAATAGTATTTGGAACTGCTTATATACAGGAGTAGCAGAGTCCTGTATTTTTTACAAAGTTGCTACCACTATTTCCAAACTGTTATCTTTGTGGTAGATTTATGTAATATGTACAATAGAAAGCTACAAGGAAGATTATATCTTAAAGATAGCGGCTGTCAGTATATATGTTACGAACAATATGATAAATTCGGTAATTTCCAGTCATACTAACCGGTTATTATGAATAATTACCGAATTTATCATATGGACCTTAACACATACACAATAATAGGGCGCTGAGATCTGGTTCTTTGCATTTTGCTCGGAAACTTATTTCTAAAATATAAACTTAAATTTATGTTTCAAGTGTTAAAATCTTAGAGAAGCTGTCGAGCTATGAATAACATTTGAAAATTTCATGTCCTTGATTTTTTTCCTAACTGAAACTACAGTCATTGTTTGGTTATTTATTTATTTTTTCGACGCACTGTATATATAAAACAGACGAATATGCAATTGTCTTTTCTTTTTTCCTTTTTGTTTAAAAGAAGTTCTTCATGCCCCTTTCCTATATTTATGATATATATATCTATACTAATAAAATAAAGTTTCGCTCTGTGTGTGTGTGTCTGTTGGCGATGGCTAGCAAAATCTAGCCAACCTAGAAGTCTGAAAATTTAGGTGTGGATAGTCCAAGGCCTGGCCATGTGCACCTGAGTCTCAGAATTTTAATATTTTGATAATTACCCAAGATATTAATCAGATTCTCATTAACCATAGCTTCCAAAATGCCATCTTTTTCTCTAAATGGTGCAAAAGAAATGTGAAACCGCAAAATGAGGTGTGTGTTGGGAGAGGGAAGAAAGATTTTAGGTTTACTGGAAGAAGGTTGGTTTACCACAATGACTTTTAACTACGCATTCTCGACACATGTCGAAATAACAGAAACTACTAGGTCTTTCGACGCGAAAATTTGCAGATTTATATAAACAAAAAATCGCAAATTCAAAAAAGTCAAATTTCAAAAAAATTTCATCCACAACTTTCAGAAATATTAATTAGAAATGTTTCATTTTTCGAGCAATTTAATCATGCAATGAACAACACGCTTTTTGATAAAAATTTGAGCCGCGGGCAAAGAAAGAGGTACTAAGAGATTTTTTAGGTGACTCAAATTAACAATCCTAATTAAGCTACGATTTTACAATTAACACCGTTCGAATCCTCTCTGTTTCCACATTACAAGTTTGTAAAAATTAAGATTATCCGATTCTTATAACCGAAGATATTTATTATTTCGCATTAATTTGATTGCAGAACAAAAATTATTTTAACGTGTTTTTTTTTTTTTTACGAGCAAGCATAGCAGACAAGATGTCCATTATCTCTTGAATAAAGAAAGATACAAAACAAGTAATAAAAACTTGGAATGGTGCTATTAGAATCTGTATAAAATTATTAAAAATCTTGGATTGTTTTATTTGAAAAGTATGCATCCTTTCTTAAGACAGAGTGAGAATTAAAATTTTCAAAAAATCAAAATAATCCACCAATAAGTATTTATTTTATAAATATTTTGATTTTTATGGAAAAGAAATAAAAGCTTATTTGACAATGGGAGTGATGATTAAAGAAACGTTTGCATCGAGGTTTTCTTGAACAAATTATTCGTTATACTTGCGGGTATCAGGAGGGGGAGGGGGAAGCTAACGCCTTTTTATTTAGTATCGCATTTATTGTACTTCGTCAAGCGCCCCCTGGCGGCGACTTTTTCATTAATTGAGAACTCTTATTATTACTAAAAAAATGTATTGCTCTGATTTAGACAAAACAAATTTCATTTAAGAAATTGAACCACTCCCTTGATATAATGGGTACCCATGTCAAATGTTCGTATAGAACAAATTAGCGTCCCCTGGCGATGGAAGGTTGAACTAAAGGACTTTGCAGCGCGTGCGCAGCACGTCTGTTATACGGTGCCGGAGGCAACGGGGACACGTGTCCGAGTTTCCTTCGGAAGGTGGTTTGTTTGGAACAGACTGCGCCCCTGTCCGCGGAAAGTGGAACTAAAAGATTTTGCGTCGCGTGTGCATCACGCCTACTATACGGTACCGCAGGGAGCGGGAACACGTGTCGGAGGTTCGTTTAGATCAGAATGTGCCCCTGTCGGCGGAAAGTGGAAATAAAGGATTTTCCGTCGCGTGCGCAGCAATTTTAAGTAAATCATTTCATACAAAATCAAGTTAAAGATATAAAATCATACGAACTTTAGGTTTGTTTAGCTTTATTATCACAGGCCTGGGCAACGCCGGGCGGGTCAGCTAGTATATTTATAAAATCGAATTCTTTTTTTAAGGTAATATACTTATAATTTTTAATTCAGAAGATTTGTTCGTTGAACCCATGCAAAAAATATAATTGGATAAATATAATTTATTTAACTAGAGATTAATAATACTTTGATTAAAGTAATTGAAGAAATACTTTCAGTTTTCGTAAGCCAAAAATGTTTTGAAATACTTTTATTATAATATTTTAAATGTTATTAAAATTACTTCAGAATATAATTCATCGAGTAGTTAAATCAATACTAGAAAAATGTTAAACATATTTTTGTTCGATTTTCCTCTTTTCGCTTATTGTATTTTTACACTTTTCAACATAATTTAAAAGTTACTGGTTTAAAAAGTGTTATGGGGATGTATGGCTGTTTGTTCTAACTTTCGTAAATATACTTAGATTGTCACAAAATTGATACATGTTATTGGGATTAACTATAGCATGCCTCTATTAAAAAGTGAAGTATGTAGAATTTTTATGAAAATACCCTTTTCCATTTTTAGTGCTAGAAAACGCCGAAATTTCATAAAATGCAAAGTATAATAACTCGGGGGATTTTGGTCATAGAAGAATGAGCTTTTCACTATTCTTCTTATTAGAATATGGGTAAAGTTTATTTAATAATATCTACCTTTAAGTTCCAGGGATCGTACAAAATTTTAAATTTCGGAACTTAGAAATATTTTGACGTAAATGGCTATTGATATGATAAAAAACAGCATTTGAAACAATTTGAAATTAGAACATACCTCTAAAACTAACGGAATAGGAATTATCATGGAGATACATAAGATTACGGCTTATCAGATCAACAGGTTTATTAGGTGTTACAACTTATTCTAATGACGTTTTTCTGTTTTTTTTTGCAGGGAGTAAAGATTCCAGGAAAACAAAACTGCTACATTGCATGTGTTTTCCTGTTTAAATTAAGCAAAACTGCAGCGGAAACAAGAGCATCAATGCACTGAAGAATAGGCAAAGGCCGCTAATGGAGCGTCAACATCCAAGGAATGGTTGGAAAAGTTCCACAAAGGTCAATTCTAGTTCTATGATGCACTCAGAAACAGTGCATCAAAGGAAACTGTTGATATGCAGTTACAGGAATTGCTCGATGAGGACGCCACCCAGTCGATACGAACACGAGACCTCGCAAAAATCTCAATTCCGCCAATCATCCGTACAAAATCGATTACAAGTCATGTTTAAGATCCAGAAAGTTGGTCGGTGTGTTCCATATCAACTCAGCGAACGCAATACTACTCAACGACTGAACACTTGACTCGTACTGCTGACATATCTCAGACGAAAGCGATTTTTGTGGCTTATAGGGACTTCCGGTATATATAATAACAGATGGACTATGACAACCTAACCGAAAACGGGCATGGATAGATTCTGGTTAACCT
Source organism: Maratus michaelseni (assembly GCA_963931845.1). Classification (NCBI taxonomy): domain Eukaryota; kingdom Metazoa; phylum Arthropoda; class Arachnida; order Araneae; family Salticidae; genus Maratus; species Maratus michaelseni. Next base: position 79,569,459 of record OZ007590.1, on the reverse strand, counting down.
ACCACATCTATGTCAAGGGTCAACATTCATGACAAAATGTGCTGCTGTATGTATGGTGGTATACAGAAAGAGTCATTTTTTGCGAGGTATTGAAATCAGTGAAACTGTGAATACTAAGTGCTATATTGAGTAATTGAAGAAGGTGAACACCAAACTACGCAAAGTATGGTCATACACTGAACATAGTGAACGAAAAATTATCCTCTTGCAACACAATACCCAGCCGCATGCCCTTAAAAATGTTCCTTTGGAACTTGGGTGGAATGTTTTTAACGTTCAGCCTATTTTCTAGACCTGGCTCAAACAGATGACCACTTCTACCGATCCCGCCAATACACTCCTCATTGGTCAATTATTCCATGTCCTCCATTGCGAACTTCCATTCATGCATTTATAGCATCCAAATCTACTTCTATTTTCAAGGATGGTATACACAGGTTAACTTGTAAATAGCAGAAAGTCACAGATGTTAATGGCCAATGTTCTGATGATTAACTTGTTCGGCTGTTTGGTTTCAACTTAAGACCAGGAACGGATGCATAATACTAATTTATATTGGATAATGCTATTGGATAAGAGGTGACACTCTGTAAATTATATAGTACTTGCAACAAATTTACTCGTTTAATTCACAAAGTATACATATTTTCAGCACTATAAAAAACAAAAGACATTCCATTATCGACCTTCGTTTGTGAGAACTGTTGACATTCATTGCTATTCATTACATGCCAGAAATTTTAGAGCTGAATAAACAACCTATAGATCATATATGCTGAAAGTCATAGAGTGACAGAGATTCAATAAGCATGAGATCTTTTATACCGTACATAGATAAAAATGTTTCCTTTTCATGTATTTTTGCAATGTATTATTTATAAAAATAGTCGTGCAAAAAATTATTAGCATCAATATTTTAATTATTAAATCAATATTTTTATACTTTTAAAAAGCAATTTTTAAAATTATTTTATATCAATATTACTTATTTTTAAATTTTGAACTAAAATTTTAGAGAACAAATGATTCAATGTGGATGATAAGATTATAAATCAAAAAAAATATATATATAAATAAAAAAATAAATAAATTATATAAATTTATTGTTTTAAAATTTAATACTTTTGTGTTTATTGTAACCTTAAACTTGACTTTTAGTACAATTAGAAAACTTTTCAAACAATGTTATTAAATTCGTACTAATTAAAAATGTGTACAGACAGAAAAAATAAAGTAAACAAATTTAACAAAATAATAATCATTATAGCTACAAAATATTTGTTTAATCACGGTTTTCTTTATAAAAAAGCCTTGATACTCATTAATTTTATTCCTCATTAGGTATACATTACATTAATTAATTAATAACAGACTATTTTTTATTATATAAAAAAGGAATCTTGTTAAAAAGTGATTAACTTCTTTTATATTATCTTTTTAGTAACTGATGAACTATGTTTATTATCTTGTGTTAACAGCTGCTTGGAACTTTGTTCAACATTAGAGTGATCATTTTTATTTTCCCTTTGTTGATGCGTATCCATCAAAATGCCATCTGCATATTAAGAGAAAAGAGAGAAAAAATGGTGTAATTCAGTTTTTTTATTATCAGGCGTAAAACGAATAGTTTTTTAACTATCATAAGTGTCATCTACATCAGACGCAATAATATGAAATTGGAACATCATTATGTTAAATGAAAATGTTAAGGTCGCGTGTCTGTTAAATGTTTCTTTTCAGTTTCAATTAATATTAATTATTTGGGCAATAGCCAAACTTTTGTGTTGACATTTCTCCTTGTATTTTATATTTCTAAAACAAATATTTTAAACCGAATTCCAACAAAGGAGGTTCTATAACTCCTTTGTATAGATGAAATGAATTCCATTTCATAGTGAATATATCAATTGTGGCAATCGATGATCCCGTAAAACAGCAGATACTTTGCAGTCGAAGGTTTCAGATGGAAGACGATGTTTAAGAAAAAAACATTAGGAGTATTCCCGTATCAATAACAGAAAGCTTAATTAGTATCAATAAGTTTTTTCGACACTTCACCAATCAAAGACAATTCCACTAATTAGCAAGTACAGAATTCATAGCTGAGTTGTACTACGCCATAGAAAACAGCATGGAGATGTTACATTTTTTAGAGAATTACACCAAATGGACACTTCTCTTCCAAGTGACGGGTTTTGTTTAGCAATTGAAAACATGTAAAAATTCTGGCTCCGGGGATGCGTAACTGCGTTTTAAAGGCAGCGAGGCGTATGAATCTTTTCGACAATGCAGGGGTAAATTAACCAATAATAGGCTTGCAAGGCTGTGGAACTTATTATACACGGCATAATTTTGAAATGAAAAGTTAGACGCGCGAGTCGAAATGAATTATGGCATATCGAATGATAATTTTAATAAAAATAAAAATTGAATGTCTCAAAAGAAGAAATAAATTAAGGTTTTTTACATTTAAGTGTAGCTTTTAACAGATTAAGATTTTTAGAATAAGAATTAAAAGAATATGTTGATTAAAGATACGGAATAGAAACAGGGCTCGGAAGTAGCGCGCTACAAGTAGCGAAACTACAGTAGCCGCTACTTTTTTCAGCAGTTTGTAGTGTAGCGCGCTACATTAAAAAAAGTGTAGTGTAGCGAGTAGCGCGATACAAAATATCAGTAGTTCGTAGCGAGCATCGACGCTACTTTTGACGCTACTTTAGGAGAGAAAAAAAAGTACCAATCTTCAAATCACGTGATCATAACTCGTTTCTTTTGTGCGAAATATGTTCTCTGCTACAATTTGCGAATGTCAGCGACAAATCTCAGTTGCAGTGTCATAGATTTTTCCATAAACGACGGGCACGGTCAGAAATTAACTGTCATTTTCACAGTTTGGCTGTCAGAAACTTCGTGCATTGTCATTTAAATCCATGGAAATCGTTGCATTATAATCTATTTTTTATACGACTACGATTGTTTTTACCAAAATATAGTCGTCTGGCTAAGTTAAGTCTTTATCTGTCTCTAATTTCTTCCCCCTTTTGCCTCCCACCCCCAGCAAGGAAATAAATGTAAAATCTTTATTTAAAAAAAAAGAAAAATAAAAAGAACGGATTCATCTAAACATAAATCATCTAAACTATCCCTAACCTCTCAAATTCACGCTTCCCCCTAGTAGCATATAAAGGAGTTTAAAATATTTTAAAATCTTTATTTTTATACAAAAATAAAATCTTTCACTCCATTTATTGCTCTCTAATGACAGTAAATAAAAATTAATTCCGTGTCCCCAAAATTTACATTTCCCTTTTTGCACCTCCTCCAGCATACAGTTTCAAATATTTAAAATTCTTTATTTAAAAAAAATGGCCACATTCGTTTCTACCTAACAATAATATATAAGTAATCGTCTAAATTGTCCCCTGACCTCCCATAATTTATACCCCCCCCAGCATACAAATAAATCTAAAATCTTTAAGTTATTTTTATATTTAAAAAAAATCTTCTGCCCCAAATAGCGCTCTGTAGTGACGATAAATAATCAGTAATATAAATTATCCCTCTTCCCATAAAATCTCCTCCACCTCTCCATATTCAAAATTTAAAACTCTTCTTTTTTTTAAGTTCCGTATTCTTTTCTGTCTCGTAACATTAAATAAATAATCAATCATCTAAAATCTTCCCTTTCGAACAAAATTTCTGCTCGTTTCCTGCCAGTTTAAAATCGTTAGAACTCTAATTTAAAAAAAATATATATTCGAAAAAACACAGAAAAAGAACAAGTATACCATTTTATTATTAGAGAAAAGTGCACTAGGAAGGAATGATTTCTGTCCTTCAAACAAACTAGCAGCTGAAACGTAAAGCATCAGCTAGAGTCCTGCGCAGGTCGGGTACAACCCGACCCGAATCCGCAAAAATAATTTTCGATAACCCGCAACCCGACCCGAACCCGCAAAAATAATTTTCGATACCCCGCAACCCGACCCGAACCCGCAAAAATAATTTTCGGCAACCCGACCCGAACCTGAGTAATTTCAACCCGCTCCCGACCCGAACACGTAATATTTAACCCGTAACCCGAACCGAACCCGCAATGTAAAGATAGTAAATCAAGTTTCAATGCCACTATGAAAATTAATCAACAATTGTATCTCTAATACCATTTTTATGTTTTACATAAAAAAATGAACAAATCTATATTCTTTAATATTCAAATATAGTAAAACCTCTGAGCACCTTGGGATCGTTAAATAGTGTCAAACATAGGGTCGGGTTATCCCGAATTTTATTTTTTCAGCTTGGAATGAGTCTAATTTTCTTTCTGCAGGTCTGTAGAAGAATTCTTTCGGGTCATATATAGGTTTTTTTTACCACTCAGGTTGTTGGGAGTTTCACAAAAAGTTTGAGCACAACTATGCTTCAGAGGAAAATAAATACGTATTTGAATATCTAGGACTATATGTTCAATTTATTGCACGAGAAATAAAATGTCTGTGAGAAATGCGATAATAAATTATTCTTTCTTTAAGAACCACTTTTACTACTTTCGAAATATGAAAAAAGTTATCAACATTTCGTTTTTGATACACACAAAAACACAGGTATCATATTATTGATAGTTTATGAACACATGCACATGTTACGTGTGTCTAGATTGAGAGGTGCCCGCTATTCAGATATAAGCGTTCAATTAAATAAATTTTAGGAATTCAAAAAGTGTCCGCCTTTCGGGAGAAAAACCAGAATGTAGGTCTTATTGTATATAGATTTTTAACCTGAAAAAATATTTTGGGCATTCTTTTGAAATTCGGGAATTCGTGTCAACCCGACCACGACCCCGCTAGAGTCAAAACCCAACCCGAAATCGACCCGAACTCGAAACAATGAAATTCAGCATGCTCCGCAGTAAAAAAGTGGAAGTCAACCCGATCTGAATCCGACCCGGAACAAAAAAAATCTTGAGCCAAACCGAACCCGGGTCGGGTCGGATGCTGGTAACCCGCTCCGATGCAGGACTTTAAACGGTATAAAACTAAAAATCTAATCTTTAAATATACTTTAAAATTAGTTGAGGTTTCAAAACTTCCACTTATAGCGAAATACAATACACAGCAAAACACTAAATGATCCTTCCTGTCTTCTTGTAGATCACACAGTAGTTTTTTGTCATAACAAAATTAGAAGTATCAAGAATTAGAATTGTAACTATTCAGCAGAAATGCTTCAGCAATGCAGAAGCATTCGCTATAATCGTTATCGTACCAGTAGTTGAAAAAATATGTTTATATTAACTTCCTGAAACGAATTCTAAGACTAGACAAAACAGACAGGCACGCATTTTGCTTTTGTAAAACTTGGATCTGCGGTTTATATAGACTTTTAAAGTGAAAAAATTAATTTTCTTGCTGACAATCATTTGTCTTCTTACTCATTATTAGATCTTGTGAGATTCTTCTTTTGAGATTGATGTAATATAATGACAAACAAAAATAGTATAGAACTGCCCTGGTCGGCATATAATGAATATGTTGAAGTTATAGAACAACAAGAAAGTGGTAATTATTATGTAACATGTAAACTTTGTCCAAAAGAAGTTATCAGTATCAAAATCATCTTGCATACAAGCTGAAATTTCATATAGAGGTGAGTTAGCATTTTCTTTATTAATAATAATTACAGGATCGCATCTCGCACCGAATATCTAAATCCTTATTCATGAAAATTCATAAATCATTAAAAAGAGTATTTTCGAATTAAGATCCCTGGTTCAGAAAATATTCTTATCGAATTGTTTATTATCTCAAAAAAATATTTTATTAATACGTCTTTTGATAGTTGTGAAATATTTGTCCAATGTATGCATACAAATTAATTTACTACATGTTTCTCTTCGAAGATTTCAATAGATAAAACAAAGGTGGTTGGAAATAGAAATATATTACTTTAAAAAATGCCTAAGAATGCTTAATTTTATTTTTATGGCTATATTTATTTTTACTTTATAGCTGCACAGGTTTTTTATCGCTAAAATAATTGATATGTAATGTTTTATATTTGATTTGATATTGGTTAGCTTGGTGTTTTAATGAAATATATTTGTCTCCAGAATGAATCTAAAGCCCATTATGTTGAAATTCGGGTTTTCAAAGGGAAACAAACAAAAAGAGATAGAAAGGAAAAGTAAAGCTAGGATTTAACTTATGCAAGTCTATATGATCTTGTTCAATTTTTAAATTGCTTTCTGGAACTATATTTAAATTGTAAAGAAATAGGACTATTTAGCTGTATTTAAAAAAAATAATGTATATTCAAATTTACCCAGGGTTATCCGCTTTTAAGGTTGTTCTCAAATCCAAACTGGCTACTTTATGACATATTATTTAATTCATTTTTGTTCGGAAACGCATGAAAATGCAGGTGTTCTTATTCAGAAACTTTGTAACCGAAAGACATTTTCCATTATTCTTTATTTTATTTTATTTTTTGGTAAAAATAGAAGATTTTTCAGAAAACACTGTCAAATTCGGTGTTTTCAACTGAATTTCCGACGCCGCGGCAGAGGAAAGGGAAACAACGTGACACGAATCATTTAAAACCAGATAAGTAATTTATTTATCAAAAAATGGAAAACTCATTTCGGTTCCAAATCGCTTCCATAGTCAGGCCTGCCAATTTTATGCCTTTGTGTTTAAAAATGAGTGAGATAATGTGTCAAAAAGTTTCGCGTTGTTGAGCAAGGAATTTGAGAAAAACGTTAAGCGCTACTGTGTTATATCACTCACATAAATTTGTAAGATTGTTACAATTTTTGTTTTCAAATTTCCTCTTTTTAACACTTTAGAACATAATTAAAAAGTGTCTATGAATTCGCTTTGTCTGTCTGTCCGTGCTCTAACTCTCGTAAATATACTCGGATTGCCATGAAAGTTTTATCTGTTATTGAAGTTAACCATAGAATGTTCTGTATTGAAAATGAAGTGTGTAGCATTTATATCTCGCTTACAGGGACATGCAAAATAATTCTGTTACATTATGGTCTATGGGGGAAAATATTTTGCGGTGCATTTAATTAGCTTTAGGATATTTCAAGCATAATGAGACTGGTTTACATCAATAATGTGGACTACATCATACTTTCTCGGGATTATTGAATAAGAAGCAGTAATACAGTTTACAGGGACGCACATAAGAATTCAACTATATTATGATGTATGGTGAAAAATGGTTTGCTATGCATTTTAATAATGCTATGAATAATACGATGTTAAGATGATAATTAAAGTAGCGAAAAGTAGCGAAGTAGTGACTACTTTTGAAAAGTAGTTTGTAGTCGCTACTTTTTTAAAAAAGTAGTTGTAGTTGTAGTTAACTACATTTTTCATAAAGTAGTTGTAGTTGTAGTTCGCTACAAACAAAAAGTAGTTTTTCCGACCCCTGAATAGAAATATAATTTAGATTTAAGATATATTTAAAAGACAGGGAAAAAGTAGAATTGTAAGAGTTTGGAATAACTAATTAAGGAAAAATGGCTATTTTTTTTTATTATTACATATATATGTCAAATATGGGTGATCCCCGGGTGCCATTCTGTCACAAATTAGGGTTTATTTAGTGTAAGTCAAAAGTGTTGAGAGAGTTGTACCAGAAGTATTAAAATAATTTGACTCGGGACATCACTTTTTGAACTAAAACTTCGTTTATTGTAGTTAGTAACCAGCTAGAAGGTGGTCCGAGTCCGCCGGAGGCCCCGAGAAACCATATATTTCTTTAGATCACACTAGCAACTCGTTCCGGCTTCGCACTGGTGACATAATGTTTTAAAAATACCTCTAAATACATTTATGTGTAAAGTGCAAACTCAACATCATTTTTAATTTGTAAAAATAAAAATTACAGATTACATTTGAATTTTTTTTCTGTCAAAAAACACTGTCGACGTCAGACATAAACTAGTCGTTGGGGCCGCCGTAATACTTACCCATCATGGATATGCATAATATAAAGTACGAAAATAAAACATATGTAAAATATTTATTTATAAAATGCATTGCAATTCAAATAAAATCGTGGCTTGATGACGTCATAAACTTTAATTGCTCTATCACTGAATTGCGTAAAAGAAACATCCTTATAACTCCAAAATTGATTATAATATAAACTAACGGTTTACTGCGCCGCATTAAGCGTCTCATTTCCAATTAAAATATATCTTTTAATTGAAATTTGAATGAAATACAAAATGAAAAATCATGAAAAATCGAAGAGTGTGGAAATAGGATTACAAATATCTCGGCAACTCATTATCCGATCGACTTTATTCTTTATGCAAAATTTGTTTTTTTATTGTCTTTTATATTCATTCCTTAAAATAAACAATTTCGAAAATTTTTATGTACTTTTTATCAGAACGAATATTTCGAGAATCCGAAATAAATAGTTCCGGATAATCGAGGTTACTGAAATTCAATAAGCTTCTTCCCATTATTACATACTAAGTACATACCAAATTTCAAGTATCTATCTGAATTTGTTCGGGAGATAAAGCGTTTACAGACACACAGACGGCAATTTTTTTTTTCTAAAAATATGTTTTTCGGAATCTGCAATGTCTGAAACGTGTAAATCCGTCAAAACAAAATTTTCGATTTTCAAAACGATTACAAGATTACCCTACACTACGTATGATGGGTAAGTAAAAAGGTCAACTGAAAATGCAAAAATAGTCTGTAAATGAGATATAAAATTTACGATACACATAAAAAGTATATATTTTTAATCGTCTGTTGCGACTGTCACGAATTTTATATATATCAAAAAGCAAGAGGCCCTAATAGTAATTTTCTTCCTTATCGAAGGTCCAAATACAGGCAACAAAAGTGATAAATGGCCAAATATTGTCTCAATGACCGCCTTTGACATTGAATACTTCTAATGGCACCACAAAGGATATGAATTTCTTTTCACTTTGCTAAACAGCGTACAACATAGAGAGTGAAAATGTGTCCAGACCAGGGATCGAACCCAGACACCTTGGGATAGCGCACCAAGTGCTTTACCAATTAAGCCATCCGGACGACATCCAGTCTGGCATTTTTCACTAATATACGTTGGCAAGCCTGCAACTTTGCAGCGCAAGATGGAATGTTAACATGAGCACACTATTCAGTGGCGTACATGAGACGAATAAGTTCCCATCATCGGATATATATCTAAATTTCCAGTTAAATTTTCAGCAGAACTGAAACTGCTTGTAAATTTAATAACACTGACTCATTTTTAATTGGTCCTGCTGAAATTTTAATTGTAAATTTAGATAATATCCGATGCTGGGAATTTATTGGTCTCATTTACGCCACTGAACTGAACGCGGACTGAAAATATGCCATAAATCTTTAAATGACAATACAAAAGAGGTGAATTTCTTTTCACTTTGCTAAACAGCGTACAACCAACAGAGAGAAAATGTGTCTAGACCAAGAATCGAACCCAGATACCTTGGTATAGCGCACTAAGATCTTTACCAATTAAGCCGTCCAGACAACATCCAGTCTGGTATTTTTTACTAATATATGTTGGCAAGGTTGCAACTTCGCAGCGCAAGATGGAATGTCAGCTTGAGCACACTATTCGTTTGCGTATATGAGACTAATACATTTTAGTTCACACATTCCGAATTTACCCTTTCTTTATATCAGAATATATTCAGAAGCACTAAAAAGAAATCTAAATATAAAATATAAACTTTAAATCCCTTAAGTATATCATTCTCACAGAAAAATCGGAAAGAATATACCGAGCCACTATATTAGAAGTACAATCCCTCTTTATGCTTATATATTTATTTAAATAATATATATTTTTTATTATTGGCAATTTTTCTGCCCCCCCCCCTCAATTAAAATTACACAAGTTTAACCTTCCGTAGAATATATAAAATATTTTGAGCTCATTTATTATGAAACATAAAAATCGAATGCCTTTTATATGACAATTTTAAATTTGCTTCCGAATTAGTTTTTGGAGTTTTTACATCGAATATAAAAAAGGAGGAGGGGGTAATCCCTCTTAGTTTAGATTAAATAAGTTTTGCCTTCGTTAGAAATATCTGATTGGCTTCAAATTTTGTATACCCATTTATTCGAAACAAGATTAATATACAGAAACTATGAGCTCAATTCAAAAACATAAATCAGATGTAAATAGGACATTAAGTCAAATGAAAATCCAGATTTTGAATCATAAATATTAATTACTTATGCCCTTGTGGCGACTCATCAGTGCAGTGCTCTCTAGCTGTTGCCGCTGTGGACAGACTCTAGAATCTAACTACCCTAGATTCGAGCAACTCATTCATGCAGTCACTCAAGCTGTTTCGACAGTGGACAAATTTCACCAGCAAGACCTACTGGTACTGAGATATGGAAGTACTCTACTTCTCGACACCCACTTCGATGGCTCGGCTTTCCGATACGAATTATCTGATGACAGAATCGGACGGGTTGATAAGATGCAAGATCTCTCAAACAGGACTGTATTCATTAATTCTTTTCACAATGGCAACAGGCGAATGCTCTTGTATTTAAACTGGACGTTATTGACAAGAAAGGAGGCAGGAAGTCAAGAGAGCATTACAAAGCTTTCTATACAAACTGGACATGTGTGTCTTTAGCAGTGCAAAAAGCACGTTACTTTTATTTTATAAATTTCATAACTTATATTCGTTAGGTTAATAAAAGAATTGGTTAACCTCCATTGGTCTAGCTGTCGTCTACATACTTTCACACGCAATAATATTAAGCTGTCGGTGACATTGTATGGTTAAGTTCATGTTACAGCTATACTTACCCGTCTCACCACCTCTACACCCTTTATTCCTTTACGGATGGGGCATTTTTCCGATCAAGTGGGCGTCTAACCCTAAGTTCCGGGATATATGGCCAAAATCAATGATTAAGTTTTTTGATAATAACACTATTTTATATGGTATTTATATTATAGTAATATTTTTTATCAAATTCTACATAAAATTTGGAGTAGATAGGTTACATCTGCACTGCAAAAATCATTACTATTAAAAAGAAAAATGAAGAGGGCTTATGTAGGGAAAATACTCCGGACTTACCCTAAGTCGATTAAACCCGAAATCGACTTGACCGGCGGATCTGGTGGAATTACGGCTTGAATTTAAACTGAATTTTGGGTTCTGGTGGATAACAATAAAATGATAGTGATAACTGGTGGGGATGACAATAAAGTTTGCCACAAAACACGAAGGTATGAAACTACCTCTTAAGGACGGTTTTGCTAGGTTGAGCAAAAAGTTCTGGGAAATTTGTGAAAAATGCGTTGTTATGCGCAAATTAACAAAAAAAGCAACAAGGACTATTCTTCAAAGTATATACCATCATAGTCCACAAGTTTCTGCCATCGTTCTGCCAGATTCCGGATTTGCTGGAAGTACCATGGAATCGAAAAACTCTTGGCATGCTTCTTCTAAAGGATTCCAATTGACGGCCCTTGAAAAAGTGTTGCATTGATCGAAAGAGGCCATAATCGAATGGAGCCAAGTCTGGACTGTAGGCGGGGTGTGGAAGAATTGTGACGCCGTCCAACTGTGAAAACTTGTCCTTGGTCCCCTGGGCCACAGGCGGTTTGGCATTGTCCTGCTGAAACAAAGCGCGCTTTCGGCGGACCAATCTTGGATACTTCTGCACCAATTTGTCGTAGACGCGATCCAACTGCTGGCAATAGAGCTCGGCATTGATGGCACGACCATTTGAAACCAACTCACAATGCAAAATGCCTTCAAAGTTCCACTACACGCAGATCATGACTTTCTTGGCGAATCGATTATGCTTTGGAACTGCTGGAGTATCCTGGCCTTGTTGAACCCACGCTTCCTTCGATGGTGATTGACCAAGAAAACCCACTTCTCGTCCGATGACACAATTCTCTGCCAGAATCTGTCATTCAAATTGCCTACAAATCTCGAATCTTTTGGCGGCTTGTGCTTCGGCAGATCCTGGCTCATGCGGATCCTGGTGAGGCTTCTTGTGGACAAAGTCAAATTGATGCAACTTGTTGACAACGGTTCACTGCGCACCCGCGGTTCGGGTCGGGTCGGGTTGGAGCTCTATTTTTTCGTTGCGGTTCGGGTTCGGGTCGGTTTTGAGTTGGGTTTTGACTCTTGCGAGTCGGGTTCGGGTTGACCCGTGTTTTCGAAAGAACGTACACAATATTTCTGCAGGCTAAAAATATATATGCAATAAGACCTCCATGATGGACACTCCCGAAAAGCGGACAAATATGTTTAGTGAACACTTTTTAAATTCCCGACACTTACATATTTGTAAGCTTATACCTTGGAATAGTGAGCACCTCCAAATCTACGCACATATAGCATGCGTATGCGTGCATAGACTACCACAAATACGATACGTGTATTTTTATGTGTATCATAAACGAAATGTTGGTAATGTTTTTCAAATTCTGAGAAAAAAAAAATGGTTTTTAACTGAACCGTAAAGAAACTATAATCTATGATTACATTTCTTATATACATTTTATTTTTTCTCTGAAGAAAAAAAAAAAGTGTTGATTTTACAGTATAATACTGGCAGATTGGGGCTGGGGTGCTAGTATTATACTGTAAAGTCAACACTTTTTTTTGCAGTGTGCAGTAAATTGAATATATACTTATTCATATTCAAATACGTATTTATTTTCATCTGAAACATAGTTATTTTCAAACTTTTTGTGAAAATCTCAAACAATCCGACATGCAAGAAATCTAAATATGACCTGGAAGAATTATTCTAGCGTGAACCCGACGCGGAGAAAGAAAATTAGTCATCCCGACCCGAAATAATAAAGATACAACCCAACCCGATGCAGGACTCTATTCAACCTTTCTCAATGTGTCCATTATTCAGAGGTTTCACTATATTTGAATGTTAAAGAATATAGATTTGTCTATTTATCTATATAAAATTTAAAATTTGTATTTATAGATATAATTGTACAGAATTTACATAATATAGCATTAAAAGATGATTTATTGTTCTTTCATTGCGGGTTCGGGTCGGGTTGCGGATCGAGGAATTTTTTTTGTCGGGTTCGGGTCGGATTTCGGGTTGACTTCAAATGGAATTTACGGGTTCGGGTTGGGTATAATCAGACCCGTGTAAGACTCTAAGCCAAATCACGAGTGCTCGATTACGGCTGAGTATCCACATCCGCGACCAAGTCACTTTCATTCAAAACAGATGGCCGGCCAGAACGAGGCATGTCTTTGAGATTAAAATTGCCTTCTTCGAATCGCTTAAACCATCTGCCCACAGTCTATTTTGTCGCCGTACCAACACTTTCACCCTCATTAATTTTATCGACGACTTTCAGAATCGTTAGACCTTTTCTCCAATAATGCCGAATCAACACACGCAAATCATACTGTTTGTTCAATAGGCATTTTGGAACCGAAATTCCTGAACTCCTATAGATATACCACTAGGACTAATATATACGATACGAATTCTGGTAACTATTAGAACTAAAGTCCTGCATCGGGTCGGGTAATTCGTTTGTACTCGAACTCGACACAACCTCGGGTCGGGTTTATTTTCGTTTCTTTACTCCTTGGGTTGGCTTTAAATATTTCAAGTTCGGGTCGGGTTCAGGTTGACAAGTTTTTACAAAAGAAACTCGTGATAGTTTTCAAAGGAAAAAAAAACTATATATTTGATCCTAATGAGTGTATATTTCACTAGATTAATTTTGACACAATTATTCAAATTGGTAAAGAAATCATTTGAGTTGTAATTTTCCAACTGGACGAAAAATATCCGGATCAGGATGCGAACCTGCGATCTCTTGGCTGAAGCTGCCATGCTCTACCAACTGAGCCATCCCGGTCGAATCTGGAGGACCTAATTCATAAAGTTAACATTCATCCAAATTGGAAATCCAATTGGTAATTCATCCAAGTTGGAAAATTACAACTCAAATGATTTCTTTATTAATTTGAATAATTATGTCAAAATTAATCTACTGTAATCAGGTATCCAGCGTTGACTGGAGTTCCAAATTACCTGCGAGTGTATATTTGTTCATTTTTATACAAAAAAATATAAAATCGATATTAGAGCTATATTTGTAGACTACTATTTTTCCATTATTATAATAAAATATGGATTAATTTTCATTCACTTCGGGTTCGGGTCAGTTTCGTGTTGACGTGTGTCTGTTTCGAATTGCAGAAAGTTTTTGTATCGGGTTCAGGTTGATTTGAATATAAATTTCGGGTTCAGTTCGGGTGCAACCCGACCCATTCTGGACTCTAATTTCAATCATTGCGGGAGACCATAGCCTGGCTTTGCGTCCGTAAGTGTTATTCAAAGTACAAAAACAAAGGCAGACATGAAAGTGGTTTTATGAAAGGAAATAACCAGTTTGAATAATATCATGACTTCCAATGCAATTTTAATAGTATAATATCAAAATCTCATAATATGTACAAAAATGTAACTTACCTTATAAATCTTTCGTAAGATTTAAGACTCACCCTTAATCAAAGTTTTATGTAGAAAATTAAAACAAATTTCTAATAAACATTGAAAGTTGACAAAATCATTTGAAATTACAGATTTTTGATGATGATGAAAATTTACGCGATTTTTCTAAACATCTAAAAGCTAATTTTTAAAATATAAAAAAATCTTTGAAAAATAACTGTTAATTCTTTATAAATACTGAATTTTGTTGTTAAAATATAGTATGCAGTGATTCTAATCATCTGAACATATAACCATACAAAATTTTATGAAGAATAAATGTTCATTCTTCATAAATGAAGTCTTGAAAAAAAGTATGCAGTGTTTTCAAAGAATTAAACAATACTGATATTTTATAATACAAAGCATGAAAATACGCATGGTTGAGCCTTACAGGCTTATTTTCAGTTTTAAAATAAGTATAAAATATGCTTGCAGAAGTGTTAAAAATATTACTGTTTCTAAAACAAGTATTTTTTATTATCGATACAGTTCCACTTAAACAAATTACCGAGTTCAAATCTGTGTAAAATTCTTTGTATTTGAAATTACAAGCGAAGTTTTCGATAAATTCCACACAAGCTTTCGGAACATTTTCCCAATGGTTATTGTAATTTGTTAAATTATAATTTTTTTTATTAAATTGTTTTCATACAATTATTCCGGCTATTGTTGGATTTTGAAATTTTGTATGAAAACTTTTGAAAAGCTAAAAATCTTATTTTCATTTCATTTTTAGAATCTGTATGCATTGTATTTTGTTTAGTCTACACTCTACAACATTATACTTCCAATAAAAAAAAAAAAAAAAAAAAAAAAAAGGAAACTGACTTGGAGTGGGTTAATAATAAATCTGGAATTGCTTCCCTTCAGCAGCGTATGCTCCATGTTGAGAACCATTAGTCTATGGAGACCGTGTTCTGTTATCGTTGGCATCCACAGGAAAAAAAAGTCTTAGATGGTCAGCGGGAAAAAAATCCTGAAATTTCTTTCTTTTTAAGTGAGTTTAATATATATATATATATAATCGTTACCTGTTCATATCATACTTCATTTTAAGTATATTATTTATTTTCTAAATATTATTTTAAATGTTATTTGAAAGCAAAAACATAATAAACAGCTTTAAAACACTTTCTTTTGAGTAATAAAACTTGAATTTCACTCTAAAAAAATACTATTAATAATCCAAGTTATGTTCCCTTTTACCATAATGTTTAACTTTCTATAAAACATATAATAGTTACTGACATACAAATAAATCATAGCTAAACCTTCCAAGTTTTGAGAGCCCCACCAGTGACAGAGAGGTTCTGCTCTCGAAGCTGGTAGACGGGAGGTGCTGGGTTCGATCCCAATCGCGCCCGTCGGCCTAATCGTTCGGAGTTTTCGTGGTTTTCTTCGAGCGAGCCGTGGATTTCTCCATGCGTAAATACGGGTTAGGTTCCCTTAGAAAGACCCCCACGAAGGGCACTCCCCCCGGGCCTATATCCCAAGTGTAGATAATTGGCCGTCAATAATCAACCCAAGTTTTGAGTACCAATATTTCCCAATAAAAATATTTATTTATATAGAGCTGCACACATGATGGACTGAAGAGGTTGAATTGTTTCTCTTAAAGGATTATACACAGAACACACTCTATAAAATATTTTTATTGTTAGCAAATAGCGTAATAATAAAATCATAAATTTATAAAATGATTGCATAAAAGTTCCTTCACCTGATTTTTAAATCTATCATTTACGCTTTGTAATAGAGACTTTTAAAAAAGCGAGAAAAATTGCAAAAAAGAATAAGTTCTTTCAGAAAACTTCATCTTAACTTCATCATACTTTCTTAAAGCATACTTAAAGGCTTAAAGTATTAGAGAATGGGAGAAAGTGTGTAAAGAAAATTATATAAGATAGCTTTCTGATAATCTTTTGATATCATTTTGCCACGAGTATTAAATAAAGTTTTCTTTTTTAATGCTTTAATAGTTTAACTTTTTTTAAGTATTTGATTTATTACTTTATGTTTGTAAATGATTGCTTTTATCGTATATAAAACAGTGGCATTCCAAATGAATAATGTTTAAAAAACTCATAAATGAAACATAAATGTCAGTTTGAGGATTTTTTCGCTTGTTATTACCTGTACAAATAAATTGTAGTGTTTTTTTTTTAATTAAAAAAATTATGAAATTACAAAATGTATTTTATTTATTTTTTATATTATTATATTATATGAAAAATTAATTTTCACATCACCTTTCATTTGATATTACGCACAAAATACTTCTTTCTTATGATTTAAAATAATTTATTTTAATTCTACATCTGAAAAAAAAAATCCCTGACGGCTCGGCCTACAGGCACAGGTAGATTTCGAAGACGCAGACCGTGGGGCACCTGTTTGTCGGGAATTGCGGAAGAAATGACCTTTTTGCGATGATGCTGCAGTTGGAACCGCATACTTCGAAACCAAACTTGTTTGCAGGCGGAGCCAGCAAAGATTTTTTTTTTTTTTTTTTTTTTTTTTTTTTTTGTAAGAGTTGGTCCTATAAAAAACATGTCAATATAAAAGTTTTAGATAATATTAAGAGGATTTATAATAAATTTAAGCGGATTTGAAATTTTGGGAATTGACGAAGTTATGAATTTTTTTCTTCTAAACCCCCCCCCTCCCCCCCCTTAAGACAATTTTTAATTATATCAAAAATCTGTCATACATAAGTTTTTGTCCCTGTTCCTAGAAGTAATAATAACTTTAAACGGATTCAATACGTATCATAATTAAGAAATTATGGTTTTTTTCTGTTTTCACAAAAAGCCCCCCCCCCATCCCACCCCTCCTTGGTTCGATTTTGCCCATTAACGAACTTGACCGAGATTTTATCCCCCTTGATTTTATGTATCAGTTTCGAAAAGATGCGGGAGTTGGAACCGCCTACTTCGAAAAATAACTTGTTTGCAGGCGGAGCCGGCAGGGATTTTTTTTGTTTTTAATTTTTTTTTGCTATAACGGTTGGTCCTATAAAAAACTTGACAGTATAAAAGTTTTAGATAATACTAAGAGGATTAATAATAAATTTACGCGGATTTGATATCTTGTGAATTGACGAAGCTATGATTTTTTTTCTTCTAAACCCCCCCCCCCCCTTTTCCCCCCCTTGGGGTCATTTTTAATTATATCAAAAATCTGTCATACATAAATTTTCGGCCCTTTTCCTAGAAGTAATAATAACTTTAAACGGATTCGATACGTATAATAATAAAGAAATTATGAGGGTTTTTCTGTTTTCACAAAAAGCCCCCCCATTTCCCCCCCCCCTTGGTTCGATTTTGCCCATTAACGAACTTGACCGAGATTTGATGACCCTTGATTTTATGTATCAGTTTGGAAGAGATTTATGCAGAATTTTTCCAGTTATCGTGGTCAGAAAAAAGTGACATATATATAAAGTTTTGAACTGGGGGTGGTTTTGGGTTCTGGGAGTCATGATCGGCGTAGATCTGCAGAAATTTTTCAAATTTTCCAACTTAGGTGAGAATGTAATAGGTAGTATTTCTTACGAAATCTACCTAAAAGGTTAATCAAAGTGGGACAACAGTGCTGCGTGAAAAAAAATCCCTGACGGCTCGGCCTACAGGCACAGGTAGATTTCGAAGACGCAGACCGTCGGGCGCCTGTTTGTCGTGAATTGCGGAAGAAATGACCTTTTTGCGATGATGCTGCAGTTGGAACCGCCTACTTCGAAACCAAACTTGTTTGCAGGCGGAGCCAGCAAAGATTTTTTTTTTTTTTTTTTTTTTTTTTTGTAAGAGTTGGTCCTATAAAAAACATGTCAATATAAAAGTTTTAGATAATATTAAGAGGATTTATAATAAATTTAAGCGGATTTGAAATTTTGGGAATTGACGAAGTTATGAATTTTTTTCTTCTAAAACCCCCCCTCCCCCCCCCCTTAAGACAATTTTTAATTATATCAAAAATCTGTCATGCATAAGTTTTTGGGCCTGTTCCTAGAAGTAATAATAACTTTAAACGGATTCGATACGTATCATAATTATGAAATTATGGTTTTTTTTTCTGTTTTCACAAAAAGCCCCCTCCCTCCTTGGTTCGATTTTGCCCATTAACGAACTTTACCGAGATTTTATGCCCCTTGATTTTATGTATCAGTTTCGAAAAGATGCGGGAGTTGGAACCGCCTACTTCGAAAAATAACTTGTTTGCAGGCGGAGCCGGCAGGGATTTTTTTTTGTTTTTAATTTTTTTTTTGCTATAACGGTTGGTCCTATAAAAAAACTTGTCAATATAAAAGTTTTAGATAATACTAAGAGGATTAATAATAAATTTACGCGGATTTGATATCTTGTGAAGTGACGAAGCTATGATTTTTTTCTTCTAAAACCCCCCTTTCCCCCCCCCCCTTGGGACCATTTTTAATTATATCAAAAATCTGTCATACATAAATTTTCGGCCCTTTTCTAGAAGTAATAATAACTTTAAACGGATTCGATACGTATAATAATAAAGAAATTATGAGGGTTTTTCTGTTTTCACAAAAAGCCCCCCCCATTTCGCCCCCCCTTGGTTCGATTTTGCCCATTAACGAACTTGACCGAGATTTTATGACCCTTGATTTTATGTATCAGTTTGGAAGAGCTTTATGCAGAATTTTTCCAGTTATCGTGGTCAGAAAAAAGTGACATATATATATATATATATATATATAAACTTTTGAACTGGGGGTGGTTTTGGGTTCTGGGAGTCATGATCGGCGTAGATCTGCAAAAAGTTTTCAAAATTTCCAACTTAGGTGAGAATGTAAATAGGTAGTATTTCTTACGAAATCTACCTTAAAAAAAAAAAAAAAAAAAAAAACTGAAAAGTAAAATTAACTTAGAATATTAAATGAAGTACGAACTAAATGCATGAAAATATTTTTGAAACAGAAACTAATGTATAATCCGTCAAATCATGCGGACGATTGTAGGCGTGCCTTACACATTGATACATAAAATAACTTTGTATTAAAAAGGTTTAAAGTCCAAACTTTTATCAAATATTTTTATTCTTAACCAACATTTATTTACATACTGATACTTCATACTAATTCAACAGCACGATTTTCTAAATTATTATTTGCATACATAAAAAAAGTACACCCACAACAAATAAAAATATTTTGTTAAATTATGAAAATGATTTTCTAAAAAATCGATGTCTCTGTCTAAAGGTAAAATAAATTTTGGTTAAGTATAAAAATATTTCATATAAAAGTTATGGTTTTTAATTCTTTCAATACAGAGCTCATTTATGTGGAAAAGCATGATAAATCTCTCAATGTTATAGTCAATTACTTAATAACAAGGCTATTTATTAAATATCTGGCAAAGATAAAGGCTTTATGGAGGCAGTTGCAAAAATAAAAGGATATAATAGCGAAGTATGTATTAAAAACTAAATGAGTGCCTGTACTTTTAAAACTGAAACTTAAATATACGAGTTGTAATTTTCCAACTGGACGAAAAATGTCCGGGCCAGGATTCGAACCTGGGATCTCTTGGCTGAAGCCGCCACGCTCTACCAACTGAGCTATCCCGGTCGAATCTGGAAGGCATAATTCATCCAGTTAACCTTATTATCCAGTTAACCAGGATGAATTATACCCTGCAGATTCGACCGGGATAGCTCAGTTGGTAGTGCGTGGCGGCTTCAGCCAAGAGATCCCAGACAGCCAAGAGAACTCGTATGATTTCTTTACCAATTTGGAATAATTGTGTTAAAATTAATCTAGTGAGACTTAAATATTTGGAGCTGTTATAAGATTCCTATAAGCTGTTATAAGAAAATAATCCTTATTGAGTACATTTTTTTCTATTTTTAACAGTGTAGATATGAAAATACCAATATGAATACGATGAATATAAATGACCAATACAAAATAAATAAATAAATAAATAATAATAAAAAAATACACTATTTATTTATTTTTTAATTCAACTTTGAAAGACATATCTTTATTATTTTGTTTCCTTATTTCAAAAATGTTTCAAGAGTAACTAACATTGTTCATTAGTCAGTTCATAAATACCACCTTTTTCAATCATTTTAATTATATATAGAAGAGCGGTAAATGTTTGAGTGCACACTTTTATTCAAGCGTAATATGAATATTCTTTATCTAATTTTTGAAGAAATACGATACTTTAATGAACTTCGTAATAAATCTTTCTTTCATCAAGTTGTCTTGTTAGTATTCTTAATTGGCTGACATACAAACTTATGTTAAAATATTCTACGACTGAGTACTCATGCAAAACATATTCCTTAAGAACGTAGTATGAGAAGCGTATAAGGGCAGTAAATATCGAAAACTTTTGTATGTGTAGTAATGCAATTTTCTCTATATTAGAACTTTAATATAAAATGTGTTATTATAATTTTCATAAACATATTAATTTAAGTGTAGTTACTTTCTGTTATACATGTATATATGTGATATAAATAATTACTATGTATTTCAAACAAACAAACAAACAAAAGGAAATACAAATAGAATGATAAGGTCGAAAATGAGTAAGCACATGAGAATAAAAATGTGAATTTATTAACAAGCTTAACAGAATTTTTTAATTCTGTTTTTAGTTTTCTATGTACTTTGGTGTACGTGCTTTATCATCCGAGAAAACCGATTAATTAATAGACATTTTCACTAGACAGCTGGTATAAGAAACTTTTCTTAATCAAATGTTACTCATATATTGTAAGAGGATAGAATTTAAAGGGGAGGTACCTGTTTATTGGCCCAAAAATAGCTCAACTTTGTAGGTCTAGGATTTTTCTTTTCATAGAAAGAATAAAATAACACAAAATTGAATTTACCCGCTAATAATCAGAGTTTGTACTTTAAAAAATATTTTTATTATACAATAATTATTAAAATGGACGGAGATTAATCATGTCAGTTGCATATGGGTATTCTGGTCACGCTTGGCGTGTAATACATAGCTAGTTTGTTTCAAAGTCATTTGAAACAACCAAAATCAGATTTTTCAGAAAACATATCGAATTTGAGGGAAGGGGGCATAAACCTATTTTTATTTATTTATTATTATTATTATTATTTTTAATGTAATTGAATCGAAATTTGGTAAAGTGGTAGTCGTTTGAAAAAAGTGTAATTGTTTTTTCGTTCTTTTTTCTCTACTAGAACGTGACTTTAAAAACAAATATTATTATTGTTATTTTCCACATGAAAAGTTTCATGGCCCCACAAAATAAATAAATTTTAATTTCCAAAAGAAAAAAAAAATGACTGTGTTGATCTGTTTAAACGCTAATTTACACGGCGTATTAAAAATGTCGTTTCCAAGAATACCGCGTTTAAAAGGTTTTACTGAAGAAAAATGTATAAAATTTGTAGTTAATTGTTATAATTTTCAACTTCACAATTAGTCCACAATTCCAGGATTTATATTTACGAAGCAAAAAACTCAGCACGTGTTGAACTCTGTCTCGCCAAGTCCTGTATGCCTGTTTTACAGTCGGTCCATGCTCGCTTTCAATGAACTGTAACTTCAAATATTTCGAATTTCACCTAACCGTTCTAGGTGCTTATTCTACATACAATAAGAATTCAAAAAATGTGTAAAAAAAAAAAAGTTTTCATCACTGGTAACCTCCCATTAAGGGCGCATTTTCTCATAACTTAAACAATTTTTATTTTTTAATCTAAACTTTTAAGAAAAAGAATACTTCAATGAATTTTTTAATAAATCTTTTTTTCGTCAATTTATCTTGTTAATATTCCTAACTGATTGATATTTAATCTGGTTTTCTATGAACTGTTGTAATATATTTGCATTACTATCCAGAAAAAAATGATTATTTATTTAAAATTTCTATTAGGCAATTTGTAAAAGACACTTTTCTAAGTCAAATATTAATCACGTGTTATAAGACGATAGTTTTAAGTGGGTGCATTTTCTTAGAATTTAAACTAATCTTTTTTATCCAAACTTTTAAGAAAACGAGTACTTTAATAGATTTCTCATTAAATGTTCTTTTCGTCAATTCATCTTGTTAGTATTCTTAACTGACTGATAATTAATCTGGTTTTCTATGAAATATTGTGATATATTTGCTTTAACTATCTGAAAAAAAAACTCGATTAATTATTTAATATTTTTCATTAGCCAGTTTGTAAAAGTAACTTTTCTACATCAAATCTTAATCACATTTTTTAAGACGATAGAGTTTTAGGTGGGAGCATTTTCTGATAATTTAAACTTATCTTCCTTATCTAAACTTTTAAGAAATAGAATACTTTAATGGATTTCTTAATAAATCTTCTTTTAACCAATTTATCTTGTTAGCATTCCTAACGGATTGATATTTAATCTTGTTCTAATCGAAAGCATTCTATAACAATGATTCATGTGTGCGCACACTCTTTAGTTAGCAAAGAAAAAAAAAAGCCGGGAATGACCAGGTATTATTTTCGTAGTTATAATAATCATGTTTTGTATGAAACAGGACTTTACTATTAAGCGTATTAGTATAGTTTTGATAAATATATCAAGTAAAATATTTTTAATTTTTTCTATGTTATGTAATGTATTCCTACGTTATGTAAAGTTTCTCTATATAATTATAAAAACAAAACAAGTAATATGATTAGATCAAACGTTTAAAAGGCATAAGAAAAAAAAGATTATGTACAAACTTTAATAAGTTTAACAAATAATTTTTGTTTTAATTTTTATTTCAATAATTTTGTCAAAAAAGGTTGTGATCGATTCGATTAAATATCTCGTAAAACCGCTTTATTATTTAATACTTTGCATCAGCTGGTTAAGTAAAGAAACCTTTCGCAATTGTTAATCATATATTGTTATCATATATCATAGGATAAAACTTGTGCACGTATTTTCTTGTATGTCTAATCTTATATGTCTTGTATGTCTTGTATGGACTAATCCTTTTTAAATAACTTTTAAAGGGAACACGATTATTTAATGGACTTCTTAATTAATCTTTTTTAAAGCAATTTATCTTATAAAGGAATTTGAACTGACTGGCATATAGCCTTTTTATAGCATTCTTCAATAACATATTTACTTAATAGATCCACTTACTGTCTAAGCTGAGACTGAACATTTATCTAATATATTCCATATCTAAAATATACTGAGAAGGGTATATTTTTCGTAGTTTGCATAAATTTTGGAGAAGTTGTTTGATGCATAAAGTTAACCAATTAGTTAACTTTATATAACTTTATAGTTACATAATTTTATAAATCGTTATAATAATATGTTTTGAAAAAGTAAAAAAAAAAACAACAACATTGTTTTTATCTTTACAGTACAACGCCTTTAGCTAAGAAAAGGCGTACGTGGCAGAATTCGATGATCGATGACGACATTTGACCTAAACCCTTCGACTCCGAATCAGTGTCTAAGAACGTCCAATTTATGCGACAAAAATGGCATTTGATTCTTTAAATTTATTATTCTTTTTTATGTTTTCCCCATTTCATTATTTGAAAGTAATTTTCAAAACTCTTAAAAAAAAAAATCTGGATAAAACATTTTAACATAAGAAAAATCATTTTCAATCGCGTATCATCAATTATAATAACTTAATTATTATATAATTACAAAACTAAACAAAAATTTCCTTTGCGAAATGATTTCGAAAAGAGGAATTTTATACTATGACTGCAGTCGATATTATGCTCCTAAATTTAAAATGCTAATCAGTTCTAAATATTTTTGTTAACCCTGTATTCTTAATAAAATCCATTTATTAAAAAAAATGTTATTAAAAAGACATAGAATTTTAAATTAAATTCTACTTTTATAGCTGTATTATATACAATTCATTTCATCGCATTAAAAAGGGAACTAAAATTTGTATTCATGTATTAAAACTTTAAGATTTTTTTTTATTAGAACATGACTATTCATTTTCCGTAGCAGTATTTTCAATATCTACTAAGGATCTACCTGTAGACACCTACCCAAATTTCCCTAGATTTAGCAATTATCTTCAAAATTCGTAGCACCACCTATATTTATCATATAATATAGGAGGAGCTGCCGTGGATGTGTAGTAAATAAAGAATCAGCGGTATTAGTCATATTCATCTATGTAACACAAGCGAATTCTTTTTTATAGCAGACAGCTTGCTTATAAAAATGCCAAATATAATTTTTTTTTTTTACTTTAAGAGAAATTTTTATAAAAGTAAAATAAATATCTAACTAATATCTAATAAATGTAACTGGATTTTTAACTAAGACTAACGTTTCAGTTTCCTTCTAATAACCCCTCCCCACCCCCTCCCCCTTAAAAAGGACACCAACCACAAAATTTCCCCCTAAACCTATTGAAGCAGACCCCCTAGTAAAAAACAATATTATACAGTGTGAACATTTCTAAATAGTATTAAAATGAAATAATTCTAAAAGTTCAACTTTTTCTATTGTGTATTTTGAAAATACACTTATATTATTATGAATGAAATTAAAATCTATCTGTATTCAAGTATTACTGGTTTTCTAAATTAGAATATCACTACTAAAAAAAAGTATTCACTTTCAGAAATCGCAGCTGTTTTTAATTTTCAGAAAACGTCTGGTAAAGCAGATATTCTGAACGCAATCATTTTCAACGAAAAATAGCAGTAAGTGCTAAAGATAACTAACATACATGACTTCCCCTTCAAAAAGACAAAGCTTTGCGAACTGACGAAAAGCACATGGTTTTTCTTCGAGACGGGATGTTTATACTTCGGGCGAAACTCATTAAAAGCCTCGCTTTCTTAGTTTTATTTTCATTGGTGTGGTTTCCTTTCCACAGAGAAAGAATAATTTTCGACGCGCACTAGATCAGAAGCTGATATTGAAATCTCTCATTTGAAGACATTAAACTCGCATAAAATGTACAGCATACCATACGTGATCTTTGTGTTAGTGACTTCGATGTGTGTTGCAGTCGCTTATCGGGGATCGAGTGATGAAAACGTTTACGATACGCATTACGAAACACATCCGTGGAAGATATCCGAGGATAAATTGTTTCGTGAAAGCGGTATTTGTGTTGCTGAAAACCGATCGTTCGTTGCACTTTGTGAATCCGCTAAAACAGTGGTGAACCTTACGGAATTAAAATTTACTAACTGTTTTTGTGACATAGATTGTTATAAATATAATGACTGTTGTATGAATGTCGGAAGTGACGCTGCTGGTTCTAAATTTCCATGGCAATGCAGAGAAGTCGGGCAAGGTAATATTTCAAAATATCGAATATATGTTCATCAAATGTGTCCGGAAAATTGGACAGATGATAAAATTCGAACGCTTTGCGAAGTAGAAGTTGTTGATCTTCAGAGAAAAAATAGAGAATTCAGTTACTTACAAGACATACCTGTCAAAAGCATAGAAACAGGAATATTTTATAGAAATGCATATTGTGCTATGTGCAATGGAGTAAGTGCTTTAGAAAAATGGGAAATACAGCTATACTGCAATAACAACAACGTTTTTAACAACGCGGAATTTTCTGAAAATGAATTTGATTTTTCTCAATCGATTTACGAACCGAGAAGCAAAAGATTTCTCAGAGTTTTCGTTAAAGAGCATCAGATTGCTTGCAGAATAAATATTCATGACTTTAAATTCGACATTTTAGTGGAAAAACATATGCCTAGACTTTGCAAACCAGCAATAAATACGTGTAGCGAAAATGATAATAATGTATTATTACGAAAATGTAATTCATACACTTCGTTTGTATATGAACGTAAACAGAGAAAAGTTTATAAAAATTTCCATTGCGCTCTGTGCAATCGTATAGATGCAGATAAATTGACTTGTTTAGATCCCAAGTTTTCAATTATTCAAGCGGAGCCACCCATAAAATCATCATTAAGATTCTTATTTGATTTTAATTTTGGCGGTGGAAATAATCAACTCGGTATTTCCAGTCCTTGTAAGCTGTCAGAAGGTTTCATATGGGATCGAATAATGAAAAAGTGCGTGAATTTCACATGTGGTTCAATGTTTGAAAGGAAAGGACTAAAATGCATTCCACGTGTGACAGATGATAAAAGAAGTGGTTTAAATAACACCTGCTTGAAACGAGTTTTGTCAAAAGAATCTTTCACCATGTACAGGAACAGAAGCGTTTTAATTGCAGAAACTAATAAGCTAATAACAGCTAACGAATATGAGATAAATGAAAAGGATGGATATGAAGTGATTTCGATAAATGTTTGCGCGGAAGAAGGGTCATATTTACTGAACCTGTCACAAATTCACTATTTGCTTGATGAAGTGACATTAAGCCTATCTATTATTTGCTTAATTTTACACCTACTAGTTTATGGCATTTTGAAAGAACTCAGAAACTGCCCAGGTAAAATTCTTATGTCTTTATCATCATGCATTTTATGTGGGCACATTTTTTTGCTTGTTGGTCAACATATTAACAATTACTGGCTGTGTTATATATGCAGTGTTTTAACGTACTTTGGTTATCTATCATCATTTATTTGGATGCATGTCATGGCTTTTGATATTTATCGAACCTTTTCTGTTACTCAACGGAGAAATACTCATGAGAGATGGAAATTTATAAAATATGGTGCTTATTCATGGCTAACTGCTATTTTTATTGCA
This sequence comes from Maratus michaelseni, assembly GCA_963931845.1. Classification (NCBI taxonomy): domain Eukaryota; kingdom Metazoa; phylum Arthropoda; class Arachnida; order Araneae; family Salticidae; genus Maratus; species Maratus michaelseni. The sequence continues at coordinate 79,542,227 of OZ007590.1, read as the reverse complement.
ACATTTAGTGTGGTGTTTGACAATTTAATGGATTTGAATAGTGAATATCGACCAGTGTACGGTAATCCTGTATGCTGGTTCAATCAAAAGAAAGGCCTCTTGGTATACTTTGTTCTCCCAATTTTTATTGTGTTAACAAACAATGTGGTATTTTTCACCATTACAGCTTTTCGCATAAGAAAGGTATCCAAGGAAACGAAAAGAGTGAAAAACTTTTCGGATAGAGTACGCTATTTGTTATACATCAAACTCACAGTTGTGCTTGGATTAACATGGCTATTAGGCATTCTCGCAGGAATATTGGAAACCACTTTCTTGTGGTATATATTTATAATCTTTAATGGACTTCAGGGAGTATTTATTTTTGTTTCTTTTACACTAAAAAGGAAAATTCTCAAAAAATTAGCTGTGAAATTAAGAATACATTCACATACTTATGAAATGGGTAAGGAAAGTGCTGTTAGACGGGCTATATACAGCAGTTTGTCTAACTTATCAACATTGCATACAACTCTCACAACCCAGTTGCCCCCATATGAAGAAAATCAAGACATTTTAAAAGCAGTAAGAAAATTTAACCCTTATTAAAAATATCCGAGGTCTTAAAATTTAAAGTTTTTTACAATAAATTGTCTCAATATTATTAAGCACTGGAGACTTTTTCACAATAAATTAATTCTCATTTTATTCCAAAAGAAAGCATGATAAATATTAAAAAATGTTTTAAAATGAGAAAAATTAGGGCATTTTAAAAGCAGTAAGAAAATTAAATCCGTATTAAGTACAGGGGATATTAAAACTTCAACTATTTACAATAGATTAGTTTCCATTATTTTTACAAAAGTAAACAGAATAAACATAAAAATGTATATTAAACGCGGCAAAAAAATGCTATTAATAATTTGAAACTTTACGTTATGTGCAAAATGTGAGTAATTGCTTTAAAGTAAAAAAATCATGATGGATGAAAACAAACCATTTAAGGTAAAAAAACCCCAATTAAGTTCTGGAGAACTTAAATTTCAAAATATTCATTAAATATCAGAAATTGCTTAAATGTAAAAAAAAAAAAAAAAAAAAATGGAGATAAATATTAAAAAAAAAGTATATAAAAAGGTTGTAAGAAAATTGAACCCTATTTAAATAATTAAGTTCTTAAAATTTGTCTTTGTTTAAATAAATAAAATTTGATTAATTTGAAAGGTTAATAATTAAAATTGTACTCCAAAACTACTTAAACTTACTTAAATTTTATTTAAAAATATCTTAACAGTTAAAATTTTATTTGTTATGTATGTTATGCTAACATGCTTCGAAAATTGAGACCTTTTAAAAAACGCAAATGAAACTTTTAAGTTATATTTTATCCTAAAACATCCCATCTTATTTTTTATAAATTATATAATAACACTTTCTTGAAACTATATGTGACAGCAGTTGAAAGATTTCCATGTTTTCATATCTATACATAAAGGAATGTGATATTAAAAGTAAGGTATAAAGATATGTATATAGTATTGTGACGGATATAGTAAGAAATTTAAACTCTTATTAATCATTAACCAATAACTATCTTGTATTTTAAACTAATTGAAAAATACCAATATCTATTTTATGACTGGCGGAATTATAATAACATTTTAATAGCTGTTTGATATTTAAAAAAATTCTGTTTAATATACAATACTCTGGATTACTCTTGTTTATTAAAAGAATACTCTTGATTACTTAACACTAATGTTGTTAAGAATATAATTTCATTTATTATTTTCTTAAAATAACCTCAAGAAGTTCATAGAAAATATAAATGAAATTGATAAAATCTGATTTAATTCAACTCTTGATTTCTACTTTTTATTAATTTTTTTCTCCTTATGAAGAAATTTTATTTTTATTTTTTTAAGAAATTTCATATAGCTACATATAGTTGTTTTATTTTCTCATTTTTCAAAAAATGAGCATTATTTAAAAATATATATATCAACAGGATGAATGAGATTTACCAAAGTGATTTGCAATAATAAAACATACTTTTTTTTTATCGAATTCAGAAATTACGTTCTGAAAATACATCATATATTCATAGCTATCAGGTATTCATAATTTTCATAGAATAAAATATGATATTTAGATATTAATGCTAAATGAAATGTATTATGTTTACCAATATATTTTAGAAAGATTCAATAATTACTAGTGTGTACAAGTTCATTAATTCAGGTTACAAAATACAATAAAAATATTGATGACCATTCATCAGTTGATTAAGTAAAAGTAATTAAAATATTTGTCATTCAAACATTTATTTTTGTTACTTGTGAACACAATGATGCCAAACAATTTTCTTTTCTGTTAAGTTTTAATTGTCTCTTTAAGTCTTATCTACAAATCTGAAATAATTTTTAAAGCATAAAATGTTGTCCAATTAATAATAATAATAATAATAATAATAATAAAAATCCATAAAAAAAACAAATCTGGCTGATCGTCTATTCGTAGAGTTAGGGTCTCTAATCTGCGGCCCGTGGGCCACCAAGCTACCAATATTTTATAATAGATGACTTTGCCTTATTTATTGACAGAAACTTTGCGACTAAATAAAGAAGAAAGTTACCTTTCAGGATTTGTGGTGGCAAGCGGCTTTCAGGCAAAACGGTTGATGACCCCCTCCCCCCCCACTACTATAGAGAGTATATGTAACTGGATTTAATTTCAGTAAACAACGATGTTTGTCATTTTTGTTCTACTTTTCAAAGGTTTTGTATTCGAATTAGATTGCTATTTACTTTTAAATTGAACAATTAGGTGTCGGATGTATGTTTTTGTTAAGTTATTTCTATCAGATTTTTAAATGTTGTTCCCGAGTTTGAAAGCTTTTAAACACTTTACTGATAAACTCTTTGCAGAATAGCAAAAATTTTTAACAATTAATATATTTATTGTTTGAGCTTTATAAATGTTGTTATTGAGTTTGATATTTTAAAAATAATTTATTGTTAAGTAAAACTTAATAATTTGTAGAACTTTTAATAGTACAATTTAATTCTTGGTGTAAACATAATAAATCTTGATATTGTGCTTGAAAGATTTTAAACAGTCTATTAATAAGTGAAAAGTATGCAGGAGCATAGTGATTACAATGATTTGCTGTATTATATTTTACGAGCTTTATAAATGTTGATATCAAGCTTAAAAGCTTTTTAAACATTTCATTCATAAATGAAATACTTTCAGATGGAGATGATTATTATCATTTTATTGTTATGTATTTTATAAATGTTTCTACCAAATTAAAAATTGATGTTAACAAATTATAGATTTTATTATTACACGATTTTTAACCTTTTAATTTATTTGTTGTTTTGGACTTTATAAAATGTTAATATATCGTATATATGCATGCTTTTAAAGATCTTAATAATACTGTAAATATGAAGAACCACAGAAATCATAATCATTATCATTTGATGTTGTTATTGCTATGAGCTTTTAAATACTGATATTGATTTTAAAGTCTTTTAAACATTTTACTATAAATTAAATATTTTGTAAAAGAGAAAATGTTTTTTGTTATGAGCTTTATAAGTTGTGATAACATGTGGGGCAGCTTTTAAACGCCTTATTAACAAATAAAAGGAAATATTATCTTTCATTTGCGCATTTCTATGAATTTTATAAATATTCATATTAAGTTTGAAAGTATTTTAAACATTTTATTAATAAAATCTTTGAACATGAATTTAATTATTATTATGTAATGTACTTATTGCTATGAGCTTTATAAATGTAGCTATCGAGTTTGGGTTTTTAAAATGTTTTATTACTAAGATAAAATTTTGTAGAAGTGCAAGTTTTTTAATCTTTTAATTGATTTAATGCTTTTTAAATGGTGATATCGTAAGTAAAAGAATTTAAACAATTAAAAAATTTTTTTCAGAAGCACTTGAATTATTCATTTGCTTCTGCAAATATTTTACTCATTACTTATTTATTTCATTCATATCTATGAACTTTAAGATAAAAGATAAAGTATTAAGATAAAGTATTGGTAAAACGTGTGAAAGATTTTGATTTTTTATTCAAAAATGCAATTTTTACTAAAACGCAGAATTAATGTAATTTATTTATTGCTATTATCGCGCATGGACCCTTTTGAAAAATTATTAATAAGCAAAATCTTTGTATAAGTGCAGAATGTTTAACCCATCAGTTTTTATATTGCTATGAGCGTTATGAACGCTGATATTGGGTTTGAAGATTAGTAATGTTCAACAAAGTATTTGTTTGAAATACTTTTATTTCATTATAAAAAAAAATGCTTAAATTAGAAATTAATTATTAGCAAATTTTAAAAAACTTGTCATCTAAAGAAATAAATTGTATATATTTAACATTATATTAAAGTTAAATTCTGACAAAATAGATTATATAGCAATATGCATAGACATTTTTCTATAATAAATTGTTTTATTTCATGTTTATTTATAGGAAACTAAGGAAATACTTTCACACCAACCTTTTTAATTTGAAGAAGAAAATGTTCCTATTCTCAAATTCAGTGTGTTATGTCGATTTTGGCATTGAAAACAAAAATTTAAACGTAGTAAATTTTAGATTAAAATTAAAATTAATTATTAATTAAAAATTAATAATTAATTGACCTTAATTTAAAATTTCAGTAATAACACTAGTATATACAATTTTCGGAACTGAATATGTCAATAGGTGTTTCATAATATTTTTAATAAAAATTCTATATCACGTCACGTATTTTAGTTATGTAACTTTATGTATAAAAATTATTAAATTAATATTTGTAAAATATGCATTGTATTGTAACCTATGAATATTTTAACAGAAAGCAATTTTTAGAATCTTTAAATATGCGAATCCACAATTACAGTTCATTCCGTCCAGTAGTTTTAAGTTATGCATTAAAAACTACATGTATTGCAATTGGTTTGTATTATTTAAGAGAAATTTAATTTTGGAGTTCCAACATTTAATCTGCATAATTTCTTTAACTTCTCTAACAATTAGTTTCCCGTTTAGTATCCGAAGCCAAAATTTAGCGAAGAATCCAAATATGATGTCAAAATAGGGTGTTCGTATTGAAAATTTCAAAGTTTGTAAAAAATTTAATATTTAGACAGTTCTCTCATCTCAAGGTTATATAACAAAAATGTGATGCGTGATGGAGGAACACTGACTTCATTTTCAGATTCAGCATCAAAAAGAAAAAAAAGAAGAAAGTGCATAAAATTGCACTATACTGTTACAAACACAATAAATTTTTAACTGATAATCCTGTTATTTCTTCGTTGCTACACAGGTTTTAATACTAGGAGCTTGGTGCTTTATAAATGTTTATATAGCTTTTGAAAGATTTTTAACATTGTATTAGTAAAGGAGAACTTTTCGGAAGTAGTGAAATTGTTATCATTTAATACAGGAGTCTTCAACCTATATCCCGCGGGCCGCCCGCCGAAACCACTTTAGTGACTCGGTGTGTTATATCGTATATTAGGAAACAAAAGAAAATTTCCTGAATCGGAAAGACTTTCAAAGCGCCTTATTAGGGCAAATCCCTGCAGTACCGCTTTATGCCAACAGGTCTCAATGGGATACATGTATACTTTCTCATGTATCAAGTACTGTAGAAACATAGTGTTGATAACTTCTTTCGATTCGTTGCTTGGAGAGTTATCTGAGGAATAATAATTATTTTTATATAATACTCCTTCTACTAATACTAATTGAAGCAACTGTGCAGAATTTCTAATGATAAAATTAAATAATACGTGCAAATATAAATGAATATAATATTTTTTATGAATCAACAGGAAAATGAGATATCTTTACTCTCGCAAGCCTATATACAACTCGCCCTTGGTCTTATAACCTAGGCGTGTGTATATTTCTTGGCTATACTATTTAATGATTTATGTGTAGCTCGCGGGACTTTTAGAGTTTTTTTTTTATATGGCCCTCAAACGCGAAATGTTGAAGATTCCTAATAAATGCATTTATTGTCATGGGTTTTATAAATATAGATATCATATTTCATTATGTATTATTTTCAATAAAATTTTCATTGAAATTCTCTGTACTTCATTATAGAAAATAGTAAAAAAAAAAAAAAAAAAAAAAAAAGGTGATTACCGATTATATAAAACAATCTGTTCAGCAAATGCAATACATAAAATCAAATTATTTAGAGTAAATGAATTACGGTAATGTTTTTATTATCAATTGTTTTGACCAATATTTATATAGAGCAAAATCTGTTAGGACGTAATTGGAAGGTACAATAGAAAAATACCGTTTTATACAGATATTAGCACGTACAGTGTCCCGCATACCTGCTTTATATTTTTTTCACTAAAGATCACGAAAAATTTGCATTTGAGGCAGGATTCCATTACAGATAATTTCCGTTTATGCAGGTTTTACTGTACTTCTAGGTCACCATTTTTACATTAATTTGAAGAAACATTTATTTTTCTTCTTAAGTTCAGTGCGTAATATAAATTTTGGAATCAGCTTCATTGCAATAGTATATTTTTCTATCTTAATTTTTCAATAGAAATTTCAAGTTGATATAGATTTCGTCTTATTTTAGATCTTGTGCTAAGATACATCAAGCAGTGTAAAAGTTATTTTACCGAAATCATTTAATAATATTTTCTCCTTAAATGCATTAAAATGTATTGGGATGAAAAATAGCAATCAGTATTCGACTTAAAAAAAAATATATATATATATCAAAATGTAACCTTGTTTTACTTTCATTATTAAGTAACATTTTAACGATTATGATATGCATTTTTCAACAACATGCTCAAATATTCTGTAAATGTAGTTAAACATAAAACAAAACAAAACAAAACAAAAAAACCCACTAAAATCTATGAAAAACAGATTTTTCACATATACAATTCAGTTCCGATTAATACATTTCTTGTAAGAATAAAGTGTGCAGAACTTCTTTATTATTTTCTAATTTAATAGCTGAAAAATCATAATTTAATATGTTTAACATGGAAAGAGATAATTTGTCTAATTTATATTAAAATATATATTTATATTAATATATATAAGAGTTGAAAAGTAGTTTTTTTTTATCTATATTTATGAAATTAGGATCTGTTGTAATCACCATCCCTCCTTTCTGGCATCTGAAAAAAAAATACACTTTATAGGGTAAAAATTCACCTCATTAGACGTATTTTATAGGAGGTGAGGGATTTTATTAAGAATCGGCGAGTTTTAGTTATATTGTTGTAGGGAAGGATACCTTGGATACCTTCAAAGAGGACTTTTAAAGAAAAAAGTGACCGAATTATCGTTCGCGTTCAAGAAACTCCCTGAAAATCTTGCACAGTTACCCCACCCAGACCACACTGGTATCGGTCTCACGAACATCAGAACCAGGTCAAGATTTTTTATTTTCTGGTCGGCCAGCCTGCTAATCACTGGACTGAGTGGGATATACCATCATCATCATCATCTTTATTATTTAAGGATAAAACTCCTTAAAGGTTTTGAAACTAATATATTTGTTCTTGCCATTATAATCATCATCAAAATCATCATTATTATTTCCGGATAAAACTCCCTAACGGTTTTGAATAAAATATATTTGTTCTTGTCAATATAATCATCATCATCATTATTATTTCAGGATAAAATTTTCTAAAGGTTTTAAATAAAATATATCTGTTTTTGCCATTATAATCATCATCATCATCATTTCAAGATAAAACTCCTTAAGGGTTTTGAATAAAACATATTTGTTTTTGTCATTATTATCATCATCATAATCATCATTAATATTTCAGGATAAAACTCCCTAAAGGTTTTGAATAAAAAACATTTGTTGTTGCCGTTATAATCATCATTACCATCATCATCATCATCATCATTATTATAATTTCAGAATAAAACTCCCTAAAGGTTTTGAATAAAATATAGTTGTTCTTTCCATTATCATCATCATCATCATCATCATCATCATCATTATTTCAAAACTTCCTAAGGGTTTTGAATAAAATATATTTGTTCTTGCCATTACTATATAAAAAGATTTTTCACAGCTAAAACTTTGACGAAAACATTAACTGCATATTAGTCATACATATTTGAACGTTTCTAAAAAATAAATTTCTTGGGGAGAAGAATGGAAAACACCATGATACGTGAAGTAGTGAGAAAATAGTTAATTTACAAGATAAGACGAAATTTATGCAAATCGAACGCATGCAGCTCTATTATTATTATAATTAATAAATGGAAACAACGAAGTATTTTCTATCAGAAAAATCACTTATAACATTGGAAATCTTATTAATACATTTTATTTAAATATAACGTGAACTTGCCTTCAGGCAAAAAACTTCTTTTTTTCTTACAGCGAAAGGTATGCTTCATAATAGATTACCTTAGGAAGAAACATATATCTATTGTAAAACATCAGTTTGCAAAATAAATACTGTAAAATTTTTATCTATACAGAGTTAGTATAAAAAGTAATGAGACAAAATGACACAAAATGAAATAAAATTAGACAGGGTATTTCGTCTTAGTGTTATTGAATAGCTAATTCTAAAACCATTAGTTTTAGAAGTATGTTTCCAATTCCAAAAATGTTTTGCTTGTTGTTAATCGTATTGAAATATACTTCAGCGTTTTTTTTAACTGAAAAACGCTGCAATAAAAAATAGATTATTTGACCATACTGTAGAATTTTTATCTATACAGGGTTTGTATAAAAATAATGAGACAAAATGACACAAAATAAAATAAAGTTAGACAGGAAAGTAGGGTTTTTCAACCTACAGGGTGATTATAAAAAACTATCCTGACAGTTGACTATCATACCATTCACAGAAACTGAATGAAATTTGGGCAAAAGGTATTTTGAGGTATGCGCTCAAGAATGATATGGAAAACAACAGTGTCACTCAAACAATTACGATTACAGAGAGAAAATTTCGAAAAAATCAAATGACAACACCCAGTTTTTTGTATTGGAATGTGATCTCCATTGTGAAAAACCCTAAATAGCGTTGGAACGGCAACTGTAGCATGAAAATCACCGGCGGTAGATAGGCTAAAAGTGAGGACAACCAATAAGGACAGAGAAGCAGCATAAAATGAAGCAGTTTATTGTGTTTCACAAATTTTCCACATGACCTCCTTCACACACGATGACACTTTGCATGCGACTGATGGTGGATAGCACTACAGCACGTATCATGGCAATAGGAATCTCTTGAATCGCAGTTCTGATGGCATCTTTCAAATCAGATGCAGTTTGAGGACGAAACTGATACACTTGGGATTTCCGATATCCCCACAGCCAGAAATCCATTGGTGTCAGATAAGGAGACCTCGGTGGCCACGGAAATGGGAAATGACAGGAGGTAACTCTGTCACCAAACTGTTGAGTTAAGACACGTTTGACTGAAGACCCGACATGTGGAGGAGCGCCATCTTGCATCCACACAACTTCAGATAGAGCACTTTGCCGTTGCAATGCGGGAATCGCGTAATGACTTAACATGTCCAGATAGCGAGCACTCGTTACTGTACACGTTTGCAGATCACCGGCAGTAACCTCTTCAAAAAAGTAAGGGCCGAGGATGAACGTACTCGTTATACCACACCACACAGTCACTTTTTCCTCGTGTAATGGACGTGCATGCACATTATGTGGATTATTCTCTGCCCAGTGCACACAATTTTTCGAATTCACGTTACCAGTTAACGAGAAATACGCCTCATCTGTCCACAGAATGCGTAAAGGCCAGCTGCTATCTTCATCGTACCGGATAAGGAATTGATTTGCAAAATCCAGCCGTAATTGATAGTCTCCCGCTTCCAACATCTGGACACGCTGGAATCGATACGGAAACATGTTTAGAACAGAGCGCAGAATCTTGCGTACAGTTGAATTCGGCAGATGCAGAACACGTGAAACACCGCGTGCAGTTGCGGGACGAACTGTGCTTATCGTCTGATGGACTTCTGCAACAGCTTCCACAGGAACGGAAGGTCGTCCAGACCGAGGTCGATCACATGTGCAACCAGTTTCTTCAAATTTATGAATCAAGTCCCGTACAGCTTTGACAGTGCACGGGCCTCGCCGTAATCCATGGTTTCTGTGGTAAACACGCAATGTCTTTGCGGCATTTTGTCCATTTAGGTAATAAATCTTTACAATTACCCCACGTTCTTTCCCTGAAAGCGGCATTATGATATGAGAATCATATATTAAGTTTTAAAAAACCCTATCCTTTATTTAATTTATATTTTCCCCCTTCCTTTGTCAAAATTTAATCGTGTTATCTTTAACTTCAAACAATAAGCCCGCTGTAATTTATACCCTTTCCCTTTTTCATTTTCACTTATGCTCGATCACTAATATCTCACGGCTTTTCGATTAAAATAAAAAAAGAAAAGAATTAAATCAGCACAGATGCCTTTTCGTAATTTTACTTTCCGTAACCAAGCTTATAACACGATATGTGCATTGCACATTTTTGTGGCCACAAAAGTTATGCGAATCTTCCATTTGGCCAAAATGCATGCCCTTATATGGTAGTGGTAATAACTCAATCACTCACACCCAGGTCTAAAAATATATTCTCATTGTTAAAAGCACATACTGTTTTGTCTGTCGAAAAATCCGTTCTCATGAGAAAGATATTTGTCGGTTATAATCGCCAGGGTGATATTAATTTTTGAATCAAAATTCGTCCTGTCGCCAAAATCTGGTGACCCTACTGGGTAAATACCATTGGTTATGCCTACCTCTGTCTGAAAGTATTTACGCCTAGACACTCTGTAACAACCCTATTTTGGCGAGATTCTTGTCAGTGCAATTCCAACTTCTATCGTGGAAACAACTCACTTTGCTTTCTGTCTCCGCATAATAATGACTGCTTAAGAGCGGCCTTTCTTGTTTCCCCCTCTTCTGTCCGCGACCATCTTGACATCCTCATGGTGATCTTACAATAAAACGACTTGACATCTATTCTGGAGTTTTTTTTTTTATTATACACGAACCTGGCTCATGTGGATTGTTTTATTTGATCAAGTACAACAACTACGAAATATGATCTGATCAGCCAACTACTTCACAAATTTTGGTATCCGTGACCTGCTCTTTTCTCCAGTTTAAAAAAAAAAAAAAAAAAAAAAAGAGGTATATAGTTGGCAGAAGAGGGGACGCTTTTTCTTTACCTGCACTCGCCTGTCTCTTTGGATTATCAGCATGCATCTAAGAAAATTATCGCCTGCATATTTCCATCCCACCGGACCGAGTGGACGGTTTTAAAAAAAAACTTTTGCTTAACCTTACCCCAAAGTTATTCTCGGGACTTTGCTGCACATATCTCCACTAAATTTATTCTCCAATCCCTTTCCTACAACTCTCATCTATATGTCTGTGGATGAACACCCGCCTGCTATCTTCCAGTCCCATGCTCCGTAGATGTCTCCCACTGGTACGAACGACGGAGATCCACTTAACTCCAGTTATTGTCCTACATCGGATATCGTCGGTTGACTTCTTTGCTCGAAATGTGTCCTCTCTACGCCACATCCATCTCGTCTTGCTGTCTCACTCAACTGCGCCCAGTGCCTGCCAACCCCATTCTCAGTGTTCTGTGCCCAACGTGCTCCATCTGCATCACGCCCAGTGCCACGAACTATAATACCAGTGTCCATGTTTGTCTGCAAATGTGCCTATTACAAAAAATCTTGCTACTAAATTGTGCTAAATAGAAGTTCATCAATTTTCCAACCTGCATTCCTCCGTGTTAATCTATGCACGATTCCTGTGTGACTGTGCTTCATGCTCCATGTGAATGACGCCCAGTGATACGTTTCTACAATCAGTGCCATGTATTGTGCTTCACTCCCTATGATCCCCTGTGATTTCTGCACGTATATTTTTTAAAAATATATCACCGTTCCATATGCCGTTAGAACTCCTACAGAAATCCGTATTTATTACATTTTCTAAATCCGTCAACTTTTGGCTCTTCCCTGTAGATGCACTCTAAGCCAAATTCCTCCAGAATTTATCGACCTTCGACGCATTCAAGTTGTGCAGTGGAATTCAATATTTATGTGCTTTTTATCGCCTCTTTCCGAACTTAGTAACTACTGATTCTATTTCTAACATTCATGAACCTTTTCTCTCCATCGAAACTAAATAACAAAAAAAAAAACTGTGGTTAGACGTTCTAGTATGAACAGCTGGTGAATGTAGAAGTGTGAACTTTGATTTTTCTGGCTGACTTTTAATTCACAGCTGATTATGATCGCGTTTTTTTTTTTTTTTTTTTTTTTTTTTTTTTTTACACGATTGCACTTTTAACGTTGAATTCAGTGCTTGCAGAAAACTACGAAAAGTAAACCTTTTTTTAATTTCAGGTGTTGTGGTTTATTAAAAAAAAAAAAGAGGTACAAAATTCTCTTTTGGATTATTTTTATTCTATTTCTCGAATTAAGGTAAGTTGTCGTTTTTCTTTTACAATGAGAAATATTTTAAGTTGTGGCTTGCCAAATAATTGTTTATAAAGTATACAAAGAGTAATAATTAATTTATAACATTGATTTAAACTGATATATCATTTTACAAGAAACGTTTTCCGTTTTATTACATGGTCATATGTTTTGATAATGATTTATTAGATTAATTTTAAACAATTTCTGATTATTTTCTGTTTTAATGTTAATGGTTCTTGCCATATTATAGGTAAGTTGGTAAATTATATTCTGTATGTAAAAAAAAAATTATTATAAATTAAACATTCTCAGGAGAAATTTTAATAAAAAAATAAGTGAATAAGAGAATTTTTGCATATTATTGATTAATCCTAAAATTTTTGTTCCTTTTTCCTACTATGCAATGACACTTTTTCAAATATTGAACGTATTATTATTTTGAAACGAGAAATGATAATTCTATGTGCATTTCTTTTAATATTTTTATAAAGGTTTAGATATTTAGAAGAAACAATATTTATAATGAAAGGTATAATATAATTCTTATTATCTCTCGAAGGTTTGCCTAGATAACACATTTCTTTTATGACTGAAATTTTATTTAGTATATTGCATAAAATTTTGATTTTATAATAAGGCAGACATACTTTTTTCTATATAAAGTTCATATTACTTTTTATTTATCTGCCACAATGAGTATTGCAGTCTGCAGAATGAGCGATTAATTTATATATTTGCATAATTTTTTCCAAATTGTTGGTTCTTTTGAAAATTAAGATATCTCTTGGTTAAGAATAAAAAATAAAAAAAAATAAAAAAAATATATATAGATGGATAATAATAAAAAGGAAAGATGACATATTTTTGGTGTGAATAATTGTTCATTCTGGAGATATAGGTATTTTGTTCTTTTTTTTTTCTTTAAAAAAAAAAAAAAAAAAAAAAAAAAAAAGAAAGAGAGATTGCATTCATTTTATTTATTCATTTATTATATATTTTGCTCATAACTAATTTTTGCGGTAAAATATTTTCTGGTAAGTTACTGTGAATATTTTAGGTAAACAAAGTTTTCCCCACCTGAATTTTTAATATTTTAAGGTAAAGATTTATTTAGCTAATAATTTATTGCAAACAAAATATTTATATTTGCTCACTCGTTAGCCAAACATGGCCAGCAAACTAACTTTTAAAGTGACCAATTTTGATGGTGAACCCACGTTACTAGACTTTTTTTTTAACCAATTACGAACATTAGCCCGTATACAAAAATGGAAACAAGATGAAACTATTCAGTTTCTGGGTGGAAAATTGACAGGCCCAGCCTTAACCTTTTTTACGCAAAACCCTGAGATCTATAAATCTAACGACTTAGATTTCGTCGAGAAAGAATTCAGAGCATTTTTCGCTCCCCCGAGTAAAACTGCAGCACTGGTTGAATTCAATAATCTATTATTATTGCCAGAAGAATCAATTAGAAATTTAGCCCATCGTATTAACACTCTCACTGCTCGCGTGCATGACACTATAACAGATAGAACGGCTCTTGATAATATTAAATTTACAAAATTTATTTCAGCGATTCCCTCGAATTTAAGGGTAAAAATACAAGAAGAGGGAATATCAACGTATAAACAAGCAGTAGATAGAGCACAAACTCTCCAGGAAATTATGCAAAACGAGAAAATATTGCAGCCCTGCGCGTCATCTAGCTCCGCAGACACGATCGCAGTGCAGTTGAAATCACTAAATGAAAAAATTAACGCTTTGTCGTTAACAGGTAGCGAGGACAAAAATAACACCCATAATCAACCCTCTCGCCCACAAAACTCGCATGATCAGTATAAAAAAGGACTTTAAAACAAGACACACTGGTCATAGATGTCCGCACAAATAAACATAACAAATCGAATTCTCCACCCACTTGTCAGTTGTGTTTGAAACGTGGCCACACTGCAAAATTATGTTTTAAATGGAGAAGATCAAATGCGAATAGAGGTGGATATCAAAACTACAAATTCAATCCAAATTTTCGAAAAAAAAGTAATCAGAAAGGGGAATCTTTAAACTATTAAGGAGATGTAATTTAGCTGATGGCTTTGCATCTCAGGAAAACATTTTAACATCAGTAACTTGCCCTACATTCCCATGGTCGTTTGATGAAACTCTTCCAAAAATTTCTAAGGAAAGGTTAGTCAATTCGGTCGCTTCACAGACCACAACAAACATAAAAATGACCAGGAATGGGTCGTCACAAACAGTGCACAGATCAACTGAAAGTTCATCGCAAACTGCATCATCAAGTGACGAAAAGAAAGTTGAGGTTATTTCAAATGTGAATAATAATTCCCCAGCACTCCCCCTTATAAAGGCCTCTATAGCAAGAACAGACACAATTTTACTTTTAGACACAGGGTCGACAATTTCTCTTTTATCACAGTCCCTTTTCGATTCTATTAAGGACAATCTTAAATATAAAAGGTTAGGCACAACAATTACTCTTAAAACAGTAAATTCCGATGTTGACTTCACCGCATGTATAAAAGCATCAATCAGAATGCATCACAAATCTTTTAGCCACAACTTTTATATTGTGGACATTCCCGATACCTCTAGTTTTCAAGGAATATTAGGATTTGATTTTATTCATAAACACAGGATCATAATTGATGTTCACAAAAATAGAATGTCAACAAATGAATTTCACGTGCCATTACTTAGCGCGTCAGCTGATGGCAAAGACATAAATCTTCTAAGTGAACATGTAAACTCTCCGTCAAATTCAGTCAAAACGATTCGCCTTGCGCATAAATTAAAACTTGAACCACATGAGAAAACATGGATTTCCATCGACACTGATTCTTTAAACCCTTCAATGCAGTACTGTTTTGAAAGTACTATTTCTAATAAACAAATTATTTGTTATGACAGTCTGCTAGGTAACAATAAAGATATTGAATCGGTCGATCGGGAAAATCATAACAAACACCTACAAAAATCACATGTATACATATTCTTACAAAATTCTTCTAACAAACCAGTACACATAAACAAAAATGCACGAATAGGAATTTTATATGAAGTTTCAGAAATTATGGAACCATCTAAAAGTGACAATTTTTCACAGACCATGAAGTCATGTGACAACATCAACAGCTTCAATATTCAACCTCATGATAATTTACAACAGTTTATTTGCAATTATATTCAAGCTTCAGATGAGGTCTTAAAAAAAAGAAAGGAAGATTTAACAATACAAGACTTCAAATTGGAACATCTAGACACTCAACAAGCAAAAACCTTAGGCTCATTATTGCTAAAATACTACAGTTCTTTTTCTAAATCAATGAAAACATCAGGTCACACAGACAAGGTTATTCCAAATCTCAAATTCATTAATGACTACCCAATCAAAACATTACCTTTTCCGGTACCACAATCGTTACACCAAGAAATGAAAGAGCAAATAAATCAACTTCTTGAAGCAAATATTATTGAACGTAACTGTTCAGAATGGGCATGTCCTATTTTGCTGGTTAGAAAGAAGTCTGATGGGTCTGCAAAACAAAAATACAGACTTGCTCTTGATTTAAGAATGCTAAATTCCGTCTTACAAGGATCTTCATATCCACTTCCCAAAATACAGACAATTATTTCAAATTTATCTGCATATAAATATTTCACTTCGTTAGATTTTCAACAGGTCTACCATCAGATAAATTTACCTGAAAAATATCAAGATCCACTTACATTCACATGCATATACGGTACTTTTCGTTTTAAAAGGTTGGTATTTGGATTAAAGAATAGTAGTAGTTTCTTTCAAAATTTAATGGACACTATTATTGATGAATTAGAAATAGAAGGTATTTTTGCATATCAAGACGATTTGATCTTTGGTTCTAATTCTTTTGAGGAAACATGTGCAAAATTACAGAAAGTACTTGAAATTTTATCGAAATATAATTTAACGCTCTCGCCCAATAAATGTTCATTTCACAAAACCGCTGTTGACTACTTAGGTTTTCATTAGGTTACATTGAAAATCATTCCATTTCTCCCATCCAATCAAATATTGTCAAAATAAATTCTTTTCCTACCCCGACAACAAAAAGACAATTAAAAAGGTTTATTGGTCTTGTCACATTTTATAAATCTCTAGTTCCTTCATTTTCAAAACTCATCCAACCACTTATAGATCTCACTACACCAAAAACAACATTTAAATGGACTCAAAAACATTATTTGATCAAAATTATTTGATCAAATGCAACAGGTGTTCTTTAAGTCTCCCATGGTTCGTTTACCCGATTGGTCTAAAACTTTTTATGTAAACACAGATGCGTCAATTATAGCCATAGGGGGTGCTCTGTTACAGGAACATGAAGGACAATTACTTCCCATTGCATTTTTTTCTAAATCTCTTAAACAGTCTGAAAAACGTTATCCAGCACTAAAACTTGAATTAATGGCCATTTACAAATCCGTAATCGCTTTTAAATACTATCTATATAACCGAAAGTTTGTAATTTTATCCGATAGTGCTCCTTTAAAAAAATACAAGAAAACAACTAATCCCGCTGATATAACAACTAGATGGTTAACAGAATTATCAGAATATACATACACTTTTGATCACATTCCCGGTTCTTCTAATGTACTTGCAGATTATTTGTCCAGATGTTCTTTCGAGAAAAACACAGTTGATTTAAATTCCAACCCAGAGCTCATCAATGAACCATATGCTTTGCCAATTGTCGATAATGATCTTCCAGACACTAATAATGATCATTTATCATACAGTACACATTCTCTAAATTACTTAGTTATTGGTAACAAGGATAAAAAAGACCCTTTATTGGAAATTTCAAATGAAACATTTGTAAACGAACAAAAGAAAGACACAAAATTATCCGAAATTTACAACGAAATTATGCAAAACGGCTCATCGAAACAATTCCCTATGTACTTCATTCATCCCGATTCAAAGGTTTTAATGTTAAAAAAAGAAAATATTTGTAATGACACCTTTTCTTACCACATTATTGTCCCAAATTCATTAAAAGCCAAAGTTCTAACAATATGTCATTTTTCACATTTTGGATTAACAAAAACTTATGCATTTGTCACAAAAAATATTTTTGGAAAGGAATGTATGCTGACACTTTAAATTTTGTAGCGTCTTGCACAAAATGTTTACAGGCAAAACATCACAAAACTCCACTTGCTCCACTACAACCTACATACACACCTACGCATCCAGGAGATACAGTCAGTGTTGATTTGGTCGGTCCCTTTACTAATGGACAGTCGGTATTGACAGTAATTGACCATTTTTCTCGACACCTAGAACTCTTCCCTTTGCGTACCATCACTTCTGAAAAGATAATTAAATGTTTATTCAGTTATATAACTATCTTTGGAAGACCTTCTGTAATTTTGTCAGATTTGGGAAAACAATTCACTTCACACATATACGACAAATTTAACGGCACATTAGGCATAAAGGTACGTCATTCCAGTGTAGCGAGGCCACAAAGCAATGCCGTGTCAGAGCGAATCAATAAATCAATTAAATACTCAGTTTCTACTTTACTTCAAGAAGGTCACACTTTTGAAAATGCTTTATCAATTCATAAATCTCTTTATAATGGATCTCTACATTCCTCCACAAAATATTCTCCCAACTTGCTTCACTTTGGAAGAGAGCTATCCTTAATATTTGATACTTATGACCATAATGTCAATCAAGTTCTAGATAAAGATTTTGAAGCTTACAAATTGTTACAAAATTTAAATTCTATTTACAGGAAAGCATATAATAACATCAAACACTCTCAAA
The DNA here is from genome assembly GCA_963931845.1 of Maratus michaelseni. Lineage (NCBI taxonomy): Eukaryota > Metazoa > Arthropoda > Arachnida > Araneae > Salticidae > Maratus > Maratus michaelseni. The sequence goes on along the minus strand of OZ007590.1, from coordinate 79,523,869 downwards.
ACAAAAGAAATGATCATTTTCAAAAACGTGCTAAACTAAGAAAAATTATGAATAAAGATATTGTGTATTTAAAATCAGTAGATAAGTTCAAACCAAAATATTCTGGACCTTACATTGTTATACACAAATATTCACCTGTCTCTGTTTCAATCAAACGCTTACATGCACCTGATGACTCTGCTTTTAGAGTACACATTGATAGGTTAATCATCGCTCCACCAAGAAGTGATCACTTACTTACAAGTCATGATGGTTACAATAATATTAACTCTTCAACTTATTCAACACGTTATAATTTAAGACCTAGAAAATAGCGTATAATTTTTATAATTGTTGTATTTTGTGCGAATTTTTGGTTTTGTTCACACTTTTGTATATTGATGTACACAATATACTGATGTTATATTTGATGTTTCCTTGTGAAAGTTCTCGGCTGGTCCAAGTTTGTTTCATCAAGGGAATGGCAGATATGGCAATCTTGTTGTGAACATTATCTTTTATGTTTATGGGGTGTTTGCGCATATACACTTTATAAAAAAAAAAAAAAATCTTAACTTTTGTCGTCATATTTTTTTTAAATCTCATAAATAGCTATAAACATAATTATAGTAACATTAATTGCACTAAAATTTTTTTTTCTCTTAAGGTCAGTTTTTTTTAAAATTTTAATAATACTAATTAAGTAAATATGTACCTCATGACTTAACATTTTTACCGAACTTGACAAAACTCTCTCTCATTACTCTAGGATTGACTTTTATTCGACATACACTAGGTGTATATATATTTTTATTTTTCTAATTATTCCCTTTCGGAGTGGTGATCTGTTCAAAATTATTGCCCTTAGGATCTTCCACCCCATTGTAATGAGAGACACATTCGAATTGATATTCCAATTCACCTTAAATCCCCTGTCAAAATGAGTATACGAGACTGCTCCTCAGTTTGTTGAATTACTGCTGCGGGAGCAACGGGGTCTATGTTGTGACAACAATGTGGACCTCGCCCTAAATATTCCCTCCACAAATAAGGCAATAGTCCTAAACTTGCGCCATCACACTTGTCCTTAGACAAGATTTAGGGCAGGAATTTTTTTTGGATCGTGTGTCACTTTCCCTATCCTGTCCTGTGCGAATGCACAAATTTTTACTATTTTTAAACCCAAATTTTATTCATTTTTATCTTCATCATTTTTGTATTTCATTTTTACACATGTGTAACAGTAAATGTAACTGTAATTGTAACTGTATCTTATTTTTATATTTTGTATTTGCATTTATATACTTGATGTTTATTTTATATAATATTATATATATTAGTATCTTATATTCTGTTCGAACAAAGAGAATTTTATTATATTGTAGTTGCAACTTAACATAAGCTTATATGTTCAGAGTTATGAACATTTTAAATTCATTTAGCATGCTTACGACCAGTTATCAGTAAAATAAACATTAGTTGATGATAATGCAACCTTTCTGGTCATATTTTGGTCATCACTATATATATGTAGAGTAATTAAACTGCTATATGTTCCGGAACAGCAAAAACAACAACAATTTCTACATCTACAAAAATAAACTGTTAAGAAACCATGGACTCAAGGAATAAAATAGTGTACACTATGATGACCAGTAGCAAAATTTTGGTATACCATTTCTATTTTCATTCTCATTGTTGATATTTATATGTGTTTATATATATATTTTTTTATCTTATATTGTGCATTGATTATATGTAAACTTTCAGACGGAGCGTGCCCCAAATTTAAACCCTAACAAATTATTCTTTTATCTGAGCAAACGGGGGAAATATATGATATGAGAATCATATATTAAGTTTTAACAAACCCTATCCTTTATTTAATTTATATTTTCCCCCTTCCTTTGTCAAAATTTAATCGTGTTATCTTTAACTTCAAACAATAAGCCCGCTGTAATTTATACCCTTTCCCTTTTTCATTTTCACTTATGCTCGATCACTAATATCTCACGGCTTTTCGATTAAAATAAAAAAAAGAAAAGAATTAAATCAGCACAGATGCCTTTTCGTAATTTTACTTTCCGTAACCAAGCTTATAACACGATATGTGCATTGCACATTTTTGTGGCCACAAAAGTTATGCGAATCTTCCATTTGGCCAAAATGCATGCCCTTATATGGTAGTGGTAATAACTCAATCACTCACACCCGGGTCTAAAAATATATTCTCATTGTTAAAAGCACATACTGTTTTGTCTGTCGAAAAATCCGTTCTCATGAGAAAGATATTTGTCGGTTATAATCGCCAGGGTGATATTAATTTTTGAATCAAAATTCGTCCTGTCGCCAAAATCTGGTGACCCTACTGGGTAAATACCATTGGTTATGCCTACCTCTGTCTGAAAGTATTTACGCCTAGACACTCTGTAACAACCCTATTTTGGCGAGATTCTTGTCAGTGCAATTCCAACTTCTATCGTGGAAACAACTCACTTTGCTTTCTGTCTCCGCATAATAATGACTGCTTAAGAGCGGCCTTTCTTGTTTCCCCCTCTTCTGTCCGCGACCATCTTGACATCCTCATGGTGATCTTACAATAAAACGACTTGACATCTATTCTGGAGTTTTTTTTTTTATTATACACGAACCTGGCTCATGTGGATTGTTTTATTTGATCAAGTACAACAACTACGAAATATGATCTGATCAGCCAACCACTTCACAGGCATTTTGTTCAGAATGGCAGAAAGGAACATACGCGGCTCGCATTTCGCAGTGCCTTTTCTTTCACCTAGCGTGACGACGTCAGTAATGACTGTGCCTTACGTAGAACCCAAAATTTGCGTTTCTTGGTTTCTTCTTCTCGTTTTGTGGAGAACTAATCAGGCTGGGATATCAGCCAAAGAAACGGTGGGACGTGTGACGTAAATGAAACGAAAATTAATGCTCTGGGCCACGGCAAAGTCCTTTTTACTTTTCAATTGCCTAGTTCCGGTGATTTTCATGCTACAGTTGCCGTTACAACGCTATTTAGGGTTTTTCACAATGGAGATCACTTAGGGGATAGTTAGGGGATAGTTAAGGGCCCAAATGTCGGGATCGGCTTTTTATAATCACCCTGTATTACTATTTCCTAATAGAAAAAATTGCTTCACTTAACGAGAGAAACGTTTCGATTAAATAAAGTTAACTTTACCGTTTTTAATCCTACGCTAAACGTTTTCCTATCCATAATTATAACTATACGCACTCTTATATAGTTTAAAATTTCTAAACTTCTCCTCTTTTATGGCTCCCTAAGTTTTAGAAATGCAACTACTCCGAGATAGGGCGTAAAATTGACGTCAACTAGAAAGTCCAAGAAATGCCTAAAAAATGTTCACTGATCACTGTGAAAATACTCATTCCATGTAAAAAAATATTCCTTATAATAGTTTGTTTAATTTTAGTTTTATTAGCTTAAGACAAAAAAAAAACTATCTACTGTGAAAAGTTAGCTTGCAAATTAAATTCTGTAGAGTTTCTAAGTTAAAAAATGCTATCAAACCATTCCTATTGAATTTATTTATAAACATTGGTAATTAAAGTTATAAGTAAAGAAAAAGGAAAACGAAAAATGGTAACAGTTAATTTTTTTATAAAATAATCAAAACTCAAATCACAGAAGAATACACAAAATGAAATAAAAATAATATAATAATACATAAAAACTAAATATTTAACCATAATCTAAAATAACTCCCAGACTAAACACTTTTTGGATAGGATCCAGTAGTTTAATGGCAAATGCAACTTGTAAATATCAAGAAATTTCCATACCTTTTACGTTATTATTATTTTTTTATTTTAAAGGAAAAATCTGGATGGCTTCTTTCTTCACAGAAAATAAAATCAGCAATATCTTTAAACGAAAGGAAAATAAGCACGGCTGAAAAGGCTTTTCAGGCCTACTTTAACAAAAACAAACGAAGCGGAACTTACGGAGCTCGTTCCCTGTTTTCTCAATATTCTGTGTTTATATTTTTGTTTCGTAGCAATGGAAATAGAATAATTTCCTCCCAAGAGCTTAACTTGTTTTAAGCGAAAATAACTATGCAGAGTTTCGTAAAAGAAAGAAATTATAATTGGTGTCTGAAACCTATGCATATTGTTGATATATTTCTATATTTCTATAAAAGTATAAATATATATATATTTTTAAAAACACGCTTTTTATTAAAAACAAAATTAATGGATTAAAAATCAACTTTAGCTGAGTTTATTCTTAAGATAGGTAACAGGAAAGATAAAAAGCACTTTTAGGTAGCTTTCATTACAAAAAGCTACCTATTGCAGCCGTTCGGAGGAAAGCAATTCCGAAAAAATTTGGTATATTTTCACCGGTCAGGACCCCAGACCCCCAAACCACCCTCTGTTCAAATGTTGATTTATATATATATATCTGACATATGTTATGCTGTAACTCTCTTATTTATGAACCGATTCAGATGGGACTGAGTATGTATATAGAACATACCAAGGTTTCGACAGACTTCGTTGGCCAGCTTCATCCGCCATCTTGATTCAAAATGGTGGCCTGTTAAAATTTTTAAAAATTCAAAAAGATATACAAAAAATTATAAATGGAAAAAATTAGTCTTAAGTGTTAGAACGTGATACAAGGATTCTGGAACATTTTTTGTTTTTGTTATATCTTAAAAAATGGCTGAGATATCGCAGATTGAATTTCTAGGGTGGCTGATATTTTGAAACCATCTGATATTTGTTATGCTGTAACTCTCGTATTTATGAACCGATATGAATGTGACTGATCATGTGTACAGAACATACCAGGGTCTCGACCGAGTTCATTGGCCAGCATCATGCGCCATTTTGTTTCAAAATGGCGGAAAGTTAATTTTTTAAAATTTCTTTTTTTAAATTCAAAAAGATGTATAAAAATTATAAGTTGAAAAAGTTGTTTCCTTTAAGTGTTAGATCGTGATACAAGGATTCCGGAACATTTTTGGTTTTGGCATCTTAAAAAATGGCAGATATATAGCAGTTTAAAATTCTAGGGTGGCTGACATTTTGAAACAATCTGATTTTTATTATGCTGTAAATCTCATGTAAAATTCGCATTCAAATTCAGTATTAACGATAACTGGGATTGAATTTTCTATAATCGGGTTCCAAGCAATTTAGCTTCGGGTGTTTTAGTAAAATGAGTTAAATTTTTAAAAACGTGGACTATGAAAGCTACCTTTTCCTCTCGGTATAGGCCGGAAGGACTTTTATATTACTAAAAATGTTACTTTACATTATTGTAACATAAAATATTCATTGTGGAGCAAAATGGTAATAGATTTAGAAAAAAGCATGCCGGAAATAGATGTATTAAGCTATCTAGAACTTCTAACATATTTTCTCTACGTATAATGAAAATTGATTAAAATTAATTTATTAATTGATAATTAAGTTCTGGAAATATGTTATTGTTATCGGAAACACACATCTGTACACAATTTCTAGAGCTCTAGCACATCAAGAAGTGAGTGAAAAAAAGAAAACTGCCCAGTTAAACTGAGGGCATTGAGCTCACAGGCTATTCACACTAATTGTATATTATACTCGTATTTCAAAGAATTTGAAATAAGCCTCTTGAAAAATAAAGAAATCGACAATATATTAAGGGGGGGGTTATCCCCCCGTTACCCCCTCATAGTTAACTAATGAACCCCTTAAACTAATCAGGAGAGCCTCTTATTACAATGAATATATATATACAAAATTTGAAGAAAATCGGATAATGCTGCTTGAAAAACCCATTTATATAAATTAAGGGGGGATTGGCCCCCCGCCCCCCCCTTTATACTTAACCAATCAATCCCGAAAACTAATCAGGGAAGCGTCTTAACCCAATGAACTTATAAACAAATTTTGAAGCAAATGAGATAATTCTGCATGAAAAACCCATTTATATAAATTAAGGGGGGGATTACCCCCCCCCCGTTCCCTCCCTTTATACTTAACCAATCAATCCCGAAAACTAATCAGGGAAGCGCACACAGTGAACCTATAAACAAAATTTGAAGGAAAACGGAATAATTCTGCAGGAAAAACCCATTTATATAAATTGAGGGGGGGGATTAGCCCCCCGTCCCCCCCCTTTATACTTAACCAATCAATCCCAACAAAAACTAATCAGGGAAGCCTCTTATTACAATGAATATATATATACAAAATTTGAAGAAAATCGGATAATGCTGCATGAAAAACCCATTTATCTAAATTAAGGGGGATTAGCCCCCCCCCTTCCCTCTTTATACTTAACCAATGAACCCCCAAAACTATTCAGAGAAGCGCATTATCACAATGAACCTATATACAAAATTTGAAGAAAATCGGATAATTCTGCTTGAAAAACCCATTTATATAAATTAAGGGGGGATTGGCCCCCGTCCCCCCCCTTTATACTTAACCAATCAATCCCGAAAACGAATCAGGGAAGCGTCTTAACCCAATGAACCTATAAACAAATTTTGAAGCAAATGGGATAATTCTGCATGAAAAACCCATTTATATAAATTAAGGGAGGGTTTAGCACCCCCCGTTCCCCCCCCCTTTATACTTAACCAATCAATCCCGAAAACTAATCAGGGAAGCGTCTTAACCCAATGAACATATAAACAAATTTTGAAGCAAATGGGATAATTCTGCATGAAAAACCCATTTATATAAATTAAGGGGGGATTAGCCCCCCGTTCCCCCCTTTTATACTTAATCAGTCAATCCCAAAAACTAATCAGGGAAGCGTCTTAACCCAATGAACCTATAAACAAATTTTGAAGTAAATGGGATAATTCTGCATGAAAAACCCATTTATATAAATTAAGGGGGGATTGGCCCCCGCCCCCCCCCCCCCTTTATACTTAACCAATCAATCCCGAAAACTAATTAGGGAAGCGTCTTAACCCAATGAACTTATAAACAAATTTTGAAGCAAATGAGATAATTCTGCATGAAAAACCCATTTATATAAATTAAAGGGGGTGGATTACCCCCCGTTCCCTCCCTTTATACTTAACCAATCAATCCCGAAAACTAATCAGGGAAGCGCCTTAACACAGTGAACCTATAAACAAAATTTGAAGGAAAACGGAATAATTCTGCAGGAAAAACCCATTTATATAAATTAAGGGGGGGATTAGCCCCCCGTCCCCCCCCTTTATACTTAACCAATCAATCCCAACAAAAACTAATCAGGGAAGCCTCTTATTACAATGAATATATATATACAAAATTTGAAGAAAATCGGATAATGCTGCATGAAAAACCCATTTATCTAAATTAAGGGGGATTAGCCCCCCCCCTTCCCCCTTTATACTTAACCAATGAACCCCCAAAACTATTCAGAGAAGCGCATTATCAAAATGAACCTATATACAAAATTTGAAGAAAATCTGATAATTCTGCTTGAAAAACCCATTTATATAAATTAAGGGGGGATTGGCCCCCGTCCCCCCCTTTATACTTAACCAATCAATCCCGAAAACGAATCAGGGAAGCGTCTTAACCCAATGAACCTATAAACAAATTTTGAAGCAAATGGGATAATTCTGCATGAAAAACCCATTTATATAAATTAAGGGAGGGTTTAGCACCCCCCATTCCCCCCCCCTTTATACTTAACCAATCAATCCCGAAAACTAATCAGGGAAGCGTCTTAACCCAATGAACATATAAACAAATTTTGAAGCAAATGGGATAATTCTGCATGAAAAACCCATTTATATAAATTAAGGGGGGGATTAGCCCCCCGTTCCCCCCTTTTATACTTAATCAGTCAATCCCAAAAACTAATCTGGGAAGCGTCTTAACCCAATGAACCTATAAACAAATTTTGAAGTAAATGGGATAATTCTGCATGAAAAATCCATTTATATAAATTAAGGGGGATTAGCCCCCCGTTACCCCTTTTATACTTAATCAGTGAATCCCGAAAACTAATCAGGGAAGCGTCTTAACCCAATGAACTTATAAACAAATTTTGAAGCAAATGAGATAATTCTGCATGAAAAACCCATTTATATAAATTAAGGGGGTGATTAGCCCCCCGTTCCCCCCCTTTATACTCAACCAATCAATCCCGAAAACTAATCAAGGAAGCGCCTTAACACAGTGAACCTATAAACAAAATTTGAAAAAAAAAGGAATAATTCTGCAGGGAAAACCCATTTATATAAATTAAGGGGGGTGACTAGCCCCCCCCCGTTCCCCCCCCCCTTTATACTTAACCAATCAATCCCAAAAACTAATCAGGGAAGCGCCTTAACGCAGTGAACCTATAAACAAAATTTGAAGGAAAACGGAATAATTCTGCATGAAAAACCCATTTATATAAATTCCCCCCATTCCCCCCTTTATACTTAACCAATCAATCCCGAAAACTAATCAGGGAAGCGTCTTAACACAGTGAATCTATAAATAGAATTTGAAGGAAAACGGATTAATTCTGTATGAAAACCCCATTTACATAAATTAGGGGGGGATTAGCCCCCCCCCCTGTTCCCCCCTTTATATTTAACCAATCAATCCCGAAAACTAATCAGGGAAGCGCCTTAACACAGTCAACCTATAAACAAAATTTGAAGGAAAACGGAATAATTCTGTATTAAAACCCTATTTATATAAATTAGGGGGGGGGGATTAGCCCCCTGTTCCCCCCTTTATATTTAACCAATCAATCCCGAAAACTAATCAGGGAAGCGCCTTAACACAGTCAACCTATAAACAAAATTTGAAGGAAATCGGATATTTCTATGAAGAGTTATCGCGTTACGTACGTACATACGTACATACATACATACATACATACATACATACAGAACCGGCGGGCACATAAGCTCTCAGGCTTTGATAGCCTGTGAGCTAAAAAGCGATTACAAAATTCAATATTTACATACATGAACCAAGTTAAGTTAAATAAAAGCGAGTAAAGATAGCTATAACAGTAATTGTTTTCAACAAATAAAAGCAATAAATCATCCTACTGGAAGACCTTATTTAAGTAATATTGGGAGATTTTACAAAAAATGCCCTATTGTAAAATTTTATTTCCTTTTTATTGGGTAATTTGATAAAAAATGCGCTATTGGCAAATTTTATTTATATTTCATTGGCAGAAATTTAAGAAATGACAAACTGGCAAATTTTACATACGCTTTATGGACTGATTTTATTAACTAATGTGGTATTGGTAGATTTTATTTACGCTTCATTGGCAGATTTTATAAAAAAATGCCCTATTGATAAATTTTATTTATGATTTACTGGCTGATTTTATAAAAAAGATTCCCTATTGACAGATTTTATACTCACTTCATAGGTGTGAAGTTAAATATAATCTTAATTTATAAGTTACTGTTATTTTATATAATTTTCAAAATCGTTCTTCTGTAGATACATATGTTACAATCTTGCACATTTTAAAATTTTGAAAAAGTGGTTGATTTTGGACGTTATTACAACTAACATTGTTAGTAGTATGATGCTGTATGACTTGCATGACGAATATCAGCATAACTCTATAATTTATCACCACTTAAAGATGTTCAAAATATAAAAATATTCTCCGCAAAATTACTCAACTAACAGTGTATTTACCTTTGGAAATCTGTTTAATAGAAGTTAAGTTTTAAGTTATGTCCTTTTTCTACGATCGTGCTTCAATGTATACCATTGTTTCACAACATTTTTTACCTCAGAACTTAAATCCATAATTAAAATTACCAGACACACTAAAATTATGATAGTGAAAAAAATATAAAAGGATTATACATAATTTAACACAACACAAAGAAAATACTCCACAAAATACCAACCGGAAAAAAAGCAAAATAAAACATTATAATTTATAATAAAAAATATTAAAATTCTTACAAACTCTTTTTTTTAATATTACTCTTTGACCCTTTTAGTGCGGGAGTCGACAGAAGTCGACACAAGGGTCCGAGTGCGGGAGTCGACTAATGTCGACATCTAGGAATTGGGTGCAATATATGCTTAGCAAAATATTCCGCACAGGGCATTAACCACCCAAAAAAAAAAATCCGCACTGAAAGGGTTAATGTACATTAACTATTAAAGAGATATTCGAACTTGAAGCTTTATAAATTAGAATGTTTTGTTTGTAAGATAACATTTCGGATGGGCATACCCTTAAATCCTCTTTCCAACGACCATTTCTAATCCATTTTATATAGTAATAATTTTCCTTCAGGAGGCATGATTTTTCACTGAAATACTTAAATTTGTTTCAAGATGTAAAATCATTTTCTCGATACTCTTATAAAAAGTACATAAACAAAGAAGTAAACTTATATATATATATATGCTACTAAACCTCATTTCATAGTAAACCGTATAATATGAATTGTTGGATGTTAAAGTATCGATACTCCTGTTTAATTCTTAAAAAAAAAAAAAAAAAAGGTATTTGAAATGAAACGTTCGAGGTACACCTGATACCCTCTCTCTGGTTAGCACTCTGCCGGTGCACAAATGTGCCACGGCACACCAATTCAGATAACAAAAACTTGCCATTATTTAGATTTCAAAGATTTTTTTCCCTATTCTTCTCTCTTAAGAAAATTTATCCCATTTATTGCATGAATACTAATAATCTGATATGTATTTTAATTGAAACGTGCTATTTATTTCAGTGTAAATTTTCAATTAAATTTCTTAAAATATTGATACAACGTACAATTTTCGCGACAAACTTGAGATTCTTTTCCGGCGCACCACTGTGCCACGACACAACGGTTGAGATCAAGAACTTTCCATTGTTTTATATTTTAAGGATTTTTTTTTTCATTTTTAAGCGCGTTTGTAATTATATAAATACGTAGCACCTATAGTCGTCGTCTGCTCCGTGGATTTGTCCGCATAAAAGAGCGCTAAATGCTAACAGCTTTCAACCGCTGTAATGACTTTCAGTATCAAACCCACTTTCATCTAAATTTTCTGTCCGAATGTTACCAAAATATTATAGATTTTAAAAAGGAGCGTATCCATTGCAGCATTTGTATCAAATTAAAGCCTCGATTGATGATCAAACTATCAGACTAATAAACAGAATTCATATTAATTTTTCAAGTAACATAAAAAAAAAAACCCAACAAGAGATTGAAATTATAAGTTAATAAAACACACCTCATTCAGTAAATATACATAGAATGTACTGTATTCGATATCCTTTTAGTAATCCTGTAAATGAACCGTAGATTCTACAATGCCTTTTTACAGTAAGTGAGCTCACTGGGGTCGACTATATTGTATATGACTATTTTGACAACAGAAAGAGCATCTATTTCTTTTTGCACAATATTAAGTATAGAAAACGAATATTTTAAACTGATATAATAAAAACTTATTAGTATTGTTACATGAAACTACAAAGGTACGAACTACTCATAAGAAATATAAAATGCTGCAAATCACGTAAAAATATTATACTTACATATGTCTATAACTCCGTTAAATATTTGGGTTGAACATGGCACAGAAAATTTGAAAGAAGTTTAACCCCTTGGGGACGAGCGACACGTACACGTGACGCATAAGATGCTCAGAATCCTGCATTATTCCCACCACGTATTTTTTACTGTAAGCTTTGCCTTATTTAATCTTACCATTTCTGTGATTCAAATAGGCGAAAATTTCTGCATTGAAGAACCGGTGGTAAAAGAATAAAAATTCTGTAAAGGACACTCGTCGCGAAGGGGTTAATATCACATTTACTAAAATCTTATTCATTGGATTCCGAGTTAATCTTGGTTACTTCGTCACTTGTCATGTGCCATTTTATAGATAAATAGTACGCGTGCTGTAGCGGTGTCAAAGCCCCATTTTGTTCAATCCGTAAAATATAAGCTAATATGTTGTGGCAATCAGAAAACTTTCTTCTATATAAATCAAATCATCTGCAACCCAAATTAAATCAATCAAAATTAAATCAAAATCAATCTGTTCATTCTTGAGATATAGCTATCGTGGAAATCGCGAAAAACAGAACATAGCAGCGATATCTGTTGAGCGGTATACACCTAAACCTAATAATGTATTATTATATATTAAGATCTAACAGAATATAAGATTTGGGGAAATTCCGTGCATTAGTTCTTGAAATATAGCTGAAGGAGATCGTGAAAAATGCAGTATAGCAGCACCACCTGTAGGGCAATTTACACCAATATCTGAACATCATCAATTTATATCAAAGTCTAACTGAATCTGAAGTTTAAATTAATTCTGTGCATTAGTTCTCAGCTAGAGTTCCCACAAAATTTGTGACACACACAGACAGACACACAGCCTCACGGACAGAGAGTTTCTAAAAACAGTCAAATCGGGTACAGGACCTTCAAAAATATAAATTCGTTGAAAAGCGGAAGTCGAAAATTTTTCTCGATTCCAATACTTTTTCCTTGTAAAAATAGTAGAAAGTAACTAGACAGAGACACTTAATCTTGGACAATCGTTCAGGAATAATTGGCAGAAATTCATTTCTTTTGCTGCTCATTGAATTATTACTTCATTTGTTTGCGAAAAACTCAATCGAATATTTATGATTGGACTTTTACTTGAATTTTTATTATTTTTTTTTATGATTGACAACAGGAAATATGAATAGCAAATACTTTTCCCACGATCAACTATTATTTATTCTTATCCTTAACATATCTTTCATTAAATCAGATAATAACAATCACAGAGTTACACATTTCATATGAACTACTTTATCGTGATAAAAGGACGTGTAGAGACCTTGTAAACCAATCAGTATATCAAAACAATTACGTCACGATTTTTCTGTTTCTCACGCAAAAGAAAAACAGCCATTATAGTACAATGAAACTCCAACTATCCGAACTAATGTATTCTGGACAGAATCGAAATATGCAGAAATCCGGATAAATGAGACAATAAAAAAAAAGAATATGTTGTGAAAAAAAAAATCTTTAAATTCACTTTATTTTAACAATTTATACTCCGACAAAGATTTAAAGTACCATTAAAAAACTTGTCATAAATTCCTTTAACACATAGATTGGCAGTAATACAATTTCGGATGAGTTATAAGATAGGTATTATTCGTCGTACAAAGAAAAAATATTTTAAAATGCATAATTTATTTTCCAATTACATAAATGTGCGTCTTTTTTGATTTGGAAAGACATGCAATGGAAGATTTCAGTTATGACAATTTTAGTATTGATATTGTTAGGCCATTATATTTGTACATTTTTTAACACTTTCCAACAGAGTTGAAAAGTGTTTATGAATTCAGTTTTTAGGCCATTATATTTGTACATTTTTTAACACTTTCCAACACAATTGAAAAATTTTTATGAACTCGGTTTGTTTGGCAGTCTGGTCGTCTGTCTGTCTGTCCGAGCTTTATCTCGCGTAAATATAGTCGGTTTGCTATGTAACTGATATAATGTTATTGAGATTTTCTGTAGCATGTTCGCTATTAAAAATAAAGCGTGTATCATTTATAGTTCATTTACAGGGCCACTCAAAAGTATTCCGTTACATTATGTAACACGGGGAAAAATCGTTTGTAATGCATTTTAGTAATGTTATACTATTTAAAACATATGGAAATTTACATATATCACTGAGGTATACATCAAGATATTTACTGTTGGATATGGTGCACATAGCGTTTATCATTCATATACAGGTGTACAAAAAAGTGTTCGGTTACAGTACTGTCTATGAGCGTTTATTGCTGGAAGTGCGTTTTCAGTTGTGGTACCATTTTTAAATTTAACAATTTTTTTTACATATTACTTCGCGTGTATAAATTATATAGATACAGGGTTGGACAAAATAATTCGAATACATTTCCGTTTAATGATGGAAATTGCTGAATGAGAATTTTCAACTGTTTTAAGCGACTGAACTAAACTGACTGACTTCTAACTGAACTAAATTTTAGCATAATATGTAGTATGTATACAAATCGATAGATCATATATAGAGATTTACAAAAGAATTTGAATTATTTTCCGACTATAGATGGTAATTGCCGAAATTGTGTTTTCAAATATTTTATGCATTTTCCAACGTGTTCACTTAGATATCATCTTTCATCCTATTAAAAGGTGAATTTTTGTTACAGTATTATCAACGTGTTGGAAAGCTTTACATAATATGTGCTTGACGCATGATTTTTTTTCTTGTTAATTCTGTAAAATACTAAAAACACTATGCTATACATATGATTTGAGTAGAGTTATAAATATTCCACAAATCCTCTATAAACACACCAATATAGCTTATTAATTAATACACGAAATTTTTCTAAAATTTATTTATTTACTTCACACTCTAAAAACGACATTTTCAAAACTGAGCAAAAAATACTCAAATCTGAGTATATTACATAGTCAAAATGACTCCGAATAAGAATTATTCAAGTTTAAAACATGTATATATTCATTTCTGAAAACATGCGCACACTCAAGAATAAAACATCATGTGCTCATATTTGAGTATGTGCATGTTTCAAAAATGAATATGAACTGACTTCTATGTGCTCATTTTTAAGTATTTCAATGTTTCAAAATTGAGGTTGAACTGATTCTAATCATTTTTGAGTATTTCCGTGTTTCAAAAATGAATGTATGTCAGTGTTTCAAAAATGAATATTAACTGACCTCTATGTGCTCAGTTTTGAGTATGTCTATGTTTCAAAATTCTGAGTATTTTTGGAATTTCAGAATTGAAAGCATTGGATCGTCATATTTGAAACAAAAAGTTTCATAACAAAATCAAAATATCGATTTACTCAGATTCGAAAGTGTCATTTTTGTCAGTGCACAAATCTGCTATCACGTTTAAAAAATAAGAAAAAGTTCTTTGGAAGGTGACTAGTTTCATTAATTCATAATTTTGGAAATAAAAGGTTAATGAGAATGTAAGCATAATTAATTTAACTTACATTAGGCTTACTTTTTAAGGGTATATTCAAATCCAAATTGCTTATTTTGAGACACATTTTTAAATTCATTTTTGCTCTAACATGCATCCAATTGGCAGGTTCTCTTATTCAGAAACTTTATAATGTCCCTATTGTCTCGATTGTTTGTTAAAGGTAGAATCTATTTCAAAAAATGCTGTCAAAGTGGACATTTTGAAACGAATTTCCCGAAACGATAGCGCAGGAAACAACAACAACAACAAAAATTATCGTACTGTGAAAATAATTGTTTGTAAATCAATTTCTAATTAATTGAACGAAAAATAAAAACATGGGTCCCTTATAAATCTCTTCATAAATCACGCTGTCAAATTTCATGTTTTTACTTTTAAAAATGAGTCTGAAAATGTGTCTCAAAATTTTGAGTTGTTGGGCGTGGAAAAATATTTTTTTTGAACACCGCCTTAATAAGATTACTTTTACTACAAAAAAAGAAAATAAGTATAAAAGTAAAGATAGTATAATTTTAAATACACTATTTTTCAATCATTCAATGTTAATCTTGAAAATCACGCCTAATTTCATGACTGCAATTTATGATTTTTCTAAAACACTTCTATTACGCTATGTTAATTTGGCGTAGGCACCGAACTCGATTCTGGAAAATTTAACGCCTCATTTTTACGCTTGGTAGAAAGTGCGAACTAGTGAATTTATTTAAAAATAATTATAGTTTTTGATCTGTTTATTTTTTCTGATACGGCAACAGGAAAGAAAAAAAGAATTATTTAAACTATATTTTAAAGATTTCTAAATTGATTTCTCAACGTATATTCACAATTTAATTAATATGAAACTATTAGCTGATTAAAGCGTATTTTTTAAAAGTATATATTTTTTATTTATATTTTCTACTATTTAGTGTTTAAAATATTTTACTGGTGCAGCTTCACAATCAGTCGGCATATTTTGACGAACGCGGTTTGGCACATAATTAAATCCATTGTTGTTGTAACTTGTATAGAACTGTAAACATAAAGAATATTTGTCAATTTATCTCTTGTGGCAATTAACGTAAAAATGGCTTAAAATTAAGTTATTAATTTAGAATTAAGTTCTAAAAATACTAAAATGATGCATTGTCATCAGAAACACACCTTTGTACATGATTTTTATATTACTAGCATATCAGGAAGTGAGTTACAAATCGGTTCAAAATTCAGTCTTTACATACAAAACCCAAGTTATGAATTAAATAAAAGAGTATACAAAATACGGTACATTTAAGTGTGTTAGTTTAACATAACTAATAAAATTAATTGTTTTGTCGTAGTCAAAAATACCGACTTGGAATTCCGAAATGACAAGTTTAAATTGTAACGTTGATTTAAATAGAATTTAAATGAAATTACGAACGAACACTTACAATTCGCATTTCAATAAGACTGTTTTTTTTTTATTTTCTTCTATCTATAATAGCAGAAAGTGTTGTATTCGAAATTTTCTTCGACTTTCGGTTTTCGACGGATTTACACGTTTTAGGGGTCAGAGATCCCGAAAAAAAATGTTTTTACAAAATGTGTGTGTCTGTCCATCTGTGTGTACGACCTCTTTGTATCATCGAAAAGTGTATGAAATAATGCAGAGAATTGAACCAAATTTCATATATGCGGTTTTGGCTATGGCCAGCAGGTCCCAGTTGAATTTGGTGAAGAAAGGGGCCGCTGTGATAACGATTTTGGTTCAATTTTTATTGTTGTATCATCGAAAAGTGTATGAAGTTATGCATAGAATTGAACCAAATTTCATTTATATGTTTTTGTCTATGGCCAGCAGGTCCAGTTGAATTTGGAGATATTCCACCGGAAGGGGGCGCTGTGATAGTGGTTTTTGTGCGATTTGTTTTATTTTTGGTAGTTGTGTTGTACGTCAGCAGCTTGTACAGCGAAGGTAACCAAGGCTTCGTAACCAGGTAACCCGGCGATTCGCAAACAGATGACGTTCAAAAGAATGACGAAAAATATTGATTTTATTGGTGCTGTGGTAGCGAATTTTGAAGTATTAACATGTATGAGATAGAAGAAAGTTTTAAGATTGGCACATCCGACTTGTTTTCTTTAAATGCAACATTTTAATTTCTGATATCGTACCGGATATTTATATATCCCGATGACCGGAGTTCAGAGTCCAGATAGTTAGGGTTTAAATAAACTTTTTATTCAAACACAAAATTTTGTATGCAAGGTAATTCCAAAATATCTGACAAAAATTATAGAGAAAGTCAGCTGTGCCGGGGAAAAAACATTACATTGGAAGACGGGCTCGCAATTCACTTATTTAATAAAACATAAATAATAATTCTTAATAAAACATATAATAAAACATATAAACAAATAATTACGTAATAAAACAAACTCATTTGAAGCAAAACCTGACTATTCACTTACAATTTTAATGAAACTATTTTAACGAATTATTCAATATTCTTTTAAGAGGTTACATGCGTTCTTTGTGGCGGAAAATTGATATATTTTGGAATTTTTGTTTAAGAAAAGGAGTAAAATTAATTAAAAACTAAAAAATCCACGTTCTTCTTTATTGCTTCAAGTATTTAAAAATATTTTTTTTGTCACATTTGGTCACATATTACGTCGGAAACTTGCAGCCGCGTTGATCTGTACCAAAATATCCGGGCTCAAGGGCAGCATCCTAACTTCCTGTAGAAACAAAAATATATTAAAACATCTCTGTTCTTCTAAAATAAGGTTGTAGCTAAGGACTATCAGCTCAAATTTTGAATTTTTTGAAAAAATAAGAAAATTGTGCCATTTTGAATTTTTTTTTTACATTTTTCGTATAAAATTTTGAATTTTAAAGGTATTTGAAAAATATATACAATTTTCCAAAACTGGCTCGATGGCCCTTAGACAATTTAATTATGCGTGTATGAGTGAAAATTTTATCCAAAAATGTTAAATATTGTTCAAGTTGCCCATGTTGAAAAATGTAGTTTCCAGAAAATCGTGTTTTACATAAAATATATATATATCGATAATTTTATTTTTAGAAGAAAAAAATATATACTGATAGTTTTTTTTTCAACTTACACTTAATTTGCTACTCTTACGCTTATACTGTGGACTCTCTTGTACCTTAATCAGCTTCAATAAGATAGTAGGATGTTTAGTAGAATCTTTTTGGGGAGGTCGGTTTTATCGATCGTGCGCGCTCGCGCTCACATTTTTCTTCATATCTGTCTTGAGATAGCTCTTTAAATCTTTTTGGTTATAATTACTTCTTGCTTATAATTACTACACACTATAAGGATTTAATATCCGTCAAAAAAATAATCGATTTTTTAAAAGATGAGAACGTATGTTCTAGAACCCTTTTATTCTTTAACTTACTTTATGCGAAATATGATGAATGCTCTGAAAGCTGTTCCTTATTTCGAAATGTATATCACATTGCGTTTACGATGTCACTGACTAAATTACTGTGTTCTTCCATCAGTTTTGACGATGCCATTCCATTTCACACAAATAAAACAAAATTTGCTGTAAACATAATTACAAATCTCAAAACTTTATGAACTTTAAAGTTTCGCACGAAGATTCGGTTTAGCTTTAATTGAGACATTTTTGATTTCACAAATTTTTTGCGACCCAATGTTTCTATGTGTTTGTTATAGTATATTCTTTCAGTTTAGTTAGATATTTTGCAACCACTCTGTATATGGAAATTCTAATATGCGTGTAACCGTCATTTTGAAGAAAAAATTTGAACAATTACTTGTGCATGTTAACATCCTACTTATTTTTTTTTCTAACATCCATTATATCACATATTTTTTTTGTCTCCCGGCATCTGCGATGTAACAAGGATCTAATTCATTATCAATGAGGAATCTTCCATAATCCTCGTCTAAAACTTAATAATTGTCACAAAAATAACTTTTTATCATAAAGGACATAACTTGTTGTTGTCGATGAAAAGCAATAAGTAATTCTATTTCTTAAAAAAATATTTAAATCAACAAAATTTATTAATTAAATGGGCTTATTACTTAAAAAAATAACTTTTATTAACATTTTAAAGTTTATTATTGTTTATTGTTAAGGGAATGAAAAGCAATTAATTGAGCAAAATTAAATGTCATATTTATGTTACAAAATTTACTTTTATTTTTCTGATTTTTTTAATGTTTTAAGTATTTTGCTTCAGTCTTTATAGGTTGACAGTAGCAAAAGTATCGAAATTTAAGTATCGAAATTTGCTTAGTGGCATTTTTTTTAGAGTAAAACATTTTAAAGGAAAGGGCATTTAGCAAAGAGGAAATGACAAAGCTATTCCCATTTTATCAGATTATTGGCAAACTCATTTACGATACACGCCTCTCTTTGTATTTCTTTTTCTTTTTGCTTAAGATTTGACCTACTTATTGTCTTCTAATAATTTAGTCTAAACTTTCGTAACATTCTTTTCTTATGCTATCTCCTGGAAGAAAAAAAAACAAAAAAAAAACATTCCTTTTAAAAATATGGAGATATCAATTGTTGGGGAATAATGTGTACTATTAAATGATATTCATAAATTATGCTCAGGTGTCGTTTGCATACTAAACATTCTGCCAACTTTTATTTTTGGTAAAATTTACTTCTGATACTTTATTTGAGTTTCTTCAATCGAATCACGCCAGAAAAGTTTATATATGCACTTTGCCTTAAATACTGATAGAATTATAATAGAAAATGTCTTAGGGGTTTATCCATTAATTAAAAAAAATAAAATTAAAATCTTACAGTGAAACAGTACAAAAATCATTATTATTATTATTATTATTAAACCACAGACCTGGCACCTACCTGCCGGGCATTGTGTCCAGCTTAACGAGTTTGTGTACCTGTCTGCGAGGCGAAATTCACGTAATCTCCTCATAGTAGAGATCTACCTGACTAGCTCCTTGGGTGTCATTGGCTGCATAATTTGTACCTGGAAAATTTTATAGAAAATTTAAAATATACACATACATGCTAAATGTGATTATAGTACATATAAAATCAGCCTTAAAAACTTTTTAATAGCAAATCGATTACTTTATTATATTACTAACGGTGACATTCTTAAGGTATGTAAACAATAAGTAAACTGTTAAATTTCTACTTAAAATTGAACTTTGAAACTAATGAACATGTATCATGATATGGTATTGGGCGCCATCTATTGTTATTGTACTTTAACAACAATAATTTTCCATAAACGTGATTTAATTTATATTATCTTTTTGAATCTTACGAAGCATCTCACGCCAAATACTAGGTAAATCTAAAGAGACTGATTCATTACCAATGTTTTTATTACGTATATAGATTTCTATTGATTCACGGATAATGGATGGGTAACAAAATTTTTATGGATAAATTATTTTACTTTATTTAAAATTAATCTACAAAGGTTATACGTTGTTTAATGAAAGTGAAATAATTTATCTCTTAAAATTGTATTCCCCATCCACGAAAAATAAAATTTCTCTATATCTAAGAACTAATGGCAGGAATGAGCTTCCCATTCAACAGACATGTTTTTACCAATTCTTATTCTTTTCATGTAAAATGTAATTTAAACCACAATTCATAAATTTCTCAGCATTAAATTAACAACAATTTTCTTAATTAAAAATATGTTTACGAAATAAAAAAATGCTTTCATTATGTTTACATCCTGTCATTGTATCTCATAAAAAAAAAAGAAACAGTTCAAAAGGGTGATATTTTGGTAAGGTATAAAATAAAATTTGTCACATGGATTTACCATTAGCTTCCTCAATTTTTTACCCCTTCTAAACTCTATTAGGAGTTAAGGAAAATGAATAAAATATGTAGTTTCCCGTGTTCAAGGATTCAAGGATTCATTTTATCAAAAGTGCCAAAAGTGGGTATTTCCTACTTACACAGTTTCTATTAAATTCGTATAAGTTTCATGTACAAAATATGAATTTCGGTAAGGTGTTTTTCACATATATTAGATGAAACGGAATCTTTTTATTCTCAGTTTGAAAACATCGAAAAATACCCTTAAGCAATTCACTCCCATAGTCAGTAATACTTACGGATTTCTTTGTGTAGCTCCGTATATGATCAACCGAATTTATACACACCAGAATTTATACACACGTGCTATGCAAAAATTTATTTACACTTAAAAACACAAACCAAAGTTGAAATCGCACTTTCAGATATAGATTGTAATTATCGCACAAAGACTGCAACCGAATTATTTTGTGTGTCCCTGTAAATGAACTATAAGTGCAATGCACACCATACTATTCGGTGAACAATTTATAGTGCAGCTCAGTAATACATATAAATTTCAATATGTTTTAAATAGTGAAACATCATTCGATTACACTGCAAACGATTTTTTTCTGCGTAGAACATTGTGTAATAGAATTCTTTTGTGGGACCCTGTAAATGAATAATAAATGTTTTGCATACCATAGTTTAGATAAAGAATGTTTCAGTGCGCTACATAATTGTATATTAATTTCATCACGTTTTGAATTGCGTAACATCATCGAAATGCACTTGAGAATTGTTTTCCCATTGGCCGTAACTGAATACTTTTGACTGTCTCTGCAAATAAACTATAAATACTTACACACTTAATTTTCAATAGGATCATGCTATAGTAAGTGTCAATGACATACAAAAATTTCAGGGCAATCCGAGTATATTTACGAGAGTTAGAGCATGGACGGACGGCAGACAAACCGAAGTCATAAACACTTTTCAACTATGTTGGAAAGTGAAGTGTTACAAAGAACTCGCTCTATTAAGAAAGTGTTTTTATCAAAATGGTAGTAATTATAGCGCTGCTATGAAAGAATATCGTCGTCTCAAACGATATTGATTAAAATGATTTATTTTGGTTAATACTTGCTAATAAAATATCTGTAACATTTTAGCGCCATCTATCGGTAAAATTTGTAACTAATCATTTTTATTGCATAACTAGTTTTCGCATACTCTAAACAGCATAAATACCGAATCGTTTAAAAATATTCCAAATAGTTTATATTGTAGAGCCTTTCAAACACATGCACTTTAATTATGACCAAACTTGCATATCTCTAACGATGTTTTAACATAATAGTCATTTAATTATAAATATCAGGGCAGATTTTGTCTTCCTATAAAATTGCATAAAACAATAGTGATGGACCTAAGTAGCTTTTATGCGTATCTTAAATGTTTATAAATAGGAACTAATAATTGCATGTCTCGGCCGCGCATAAGAGGTCTACGAGCCCCAGGTTGAGAATGGCTGCCGGAATAATATAATAATCTTGAAAAGTACTGGGAAATTTGATTTAACTCAATGCAATGGCTAAGCGCTGCGTACAGGCTCTGTGAGGAATCTTGAGTTTAGGCTTGAAGGACTATGGCTAGACGGGGGTAAAAGTAAGCTGCGCCGTAGGCGCCCTGAGAGAGCGCACGGCTTGTAGACGACCACCGAACCAAAGTCCTGAGAGACTTTTATCGCGCCAGAAGCTTTGACTAACTACGGCACTTTGGCCGGTCAGAGGACCGTCACCTACGGACCCTCTAACCTTAAACCCACGTGTTGACGACGTAGGCCGTTGCGATACACGGTGAAACCACGGGGAGTCACCGCGAGACACTTGGAGACGGGCCGGCGTCCCCCAGTAGCTTCGGAGATGGAAACCTAAAAGGGAACCGGGCCTTAGGCCGTAAGTCGGGATGTTCCAACCCGTACTTGCTCTACCACAACTCGAGGGGTGTGAAAACCTACAGAGGTAATCACGGTTCCCTCTCGTAGTGAACCTAGATGGGGGTAATGACAAAATGCAGCTATGCAAATGTATTTTTTAAAACTACATTTCATTTTTATGGCTTTATGCTCTCATGGAATGTAAATCAAGCAATTTGTTTTTAAAAATATCGAATTGAGTCAGATAAGATGGGAAAATAACCATCAATTAAAAGAGCTTAAGTATAGAAGGTTTTAAGATAGAATAGAAGGGACAGCTGTTTTAATATAAAAAATGAATTTGAATTGTAATTATTTTAATGCAACCTTTTTTTACTACTTTATTTATAATTTTTATAACATTCGTATATTTATGCTAATTTTTGATACTAATGAAGCGCACATCTGTAGTAATGATCATAATAAAAAGATGTGTTATAAGATTAATCGAATCTGTATAAAGGAAGTAGAGTACGCTTAATCCTGGTACGCAAACAGACACTAGTGTGTGTCAACATCCAAAGTATAGTACAGTAAGGGTAAATCAGAAGTGCTAATTTATGTGAAATAACGTTTTCTCTCATTGACTGCTTTAAAAAGAAAATATAGCTATAAATCATATGTGGAAGATGATCTGCGGCTCTACTTCAGCAAATTAAACGCGAAACATTATTCAAGGAAGGTGCAAAGATAAACAAATGCACCAATCACATTGAAAAAAAAATTGCTATTTATAAACGACTAGCAAAACCTGCGGCTTTTCTCGCGTAATTCTTGAAAAATTCCAAGTGGTATTCGTTGGCCTATCTTCATTAGAGGAAATTTTACTGCCACAGATAATTTAGAAATTTATAATTAAGCCACACTAATGTCGAATAAAAAAATCGGAATTTTAGTACGTTTTTCGCTTTTTTACTCCTCACCCTCTGTGGTAGTGTCACCGATATAAAATATAGCCTATGTTACAGCAGCGACTGTTACCATCAATTTGCCACCATCACTTTTGAAAATGGTTCTGTAGTTCCAGAGATTCCATAGAAATTTTAATTTAGAATGTTTTTCGAACTCTTTTCACTCATCTCACAGATTTTTAAATTTCGAATTTTTTTAGAATTCGTTCTTAGAGAGAATTTACATCTTATAAGTAACTACCATGCCAAATTTCATGTTTCTAGCTCCTTCAGTATAAAAACAATCGAAATTTTAGGACGTTTTTCGCTCTTGCAACTCCCTGGGGTTTGTGGCACAGACAGAAAATACAGCCTGTGTTGGAGCAGGGATTGTGACCATCAATTTGCCATCATTACTTTTGAAATCGCTCCAGTAGTTCCAGAGATTACTCTCTACAAACAAACAACCAAGCAAACAAAAAAAACAATCTTTACTTCTTTATAATATTAGTATAGATTACATTCAATGCAAAATAAAAGTTTTAAATTTATTTGCATTAATGTTTGTTGTTTTTTGTTTGCTTTCTTTTTAGGTGCATTCGTAATTATATAAATACGTTGCACCTATAGTAGTCGTCTGGTCCGCCCGTCTGTGTGTCTGTTGTTCGTCCGTCCGTCTGTTGTCCGTCCGTCTGTTGTCCGTCCGTCCGTCTGTTGTCCGTTTGTCTGTCCGTCTGTTGTCCGCCCGTCCGCATATAACAGCGCAAAAACTACCTAACCAAATAGTTTGAAATTTAATGTATAGAATCATTGCAGAATTTTGGCGAGTCATTTCAAATTTTATGAAAATCGAATCAAAACTTAAAAATATATTAATAAAAATATTTATTAAGTAATTTGAATTTTTTAAAAATCAAAAATCAAAATTTAAAAAAAATAGAATTCTTTGTTATAGCAGCTTCCGTGGATTAATCGCCAAGCGACCGAGATGTAGCGACAATTTATTTGATATACATGATGTTATAGTCATATGTGACGTCTATGACATTATATAACCTCTAAGACGAGGTTATAGTCACATTCTTCATTCGATTAAATCCTATCATACGTAATTAATTCAATGATATCCCACGACAGGTACTGATTCTAGGTTGCCATGGTGATTAAGTGCTATTTAAGATGGAGTCCTATTATTTCCGTATTACTAAATTAAAAAACCGAATTTGTATACTAAAATTGTTTAATTATAGCAATCCTATATTCTACTGACAGTTTTTTGGATAAATGTTTTCGGAGAAATAGATATTGAATGGAAAAAGAGTCTAAATATAGATTTCAAGTTCTGAAATTTTCAAAGCCCATTGGCATTTTCAGTAAATGTCAACAGAAGATAAAATGTTGCCACCTTAAAATGCACTTATTTTATTACGAAAATTAATCATATCATAATAACAGACGATATAATTTATTTCACTGAAATATCAACAGTATGTACAGAGTACAGACCTGCTTTGTTCCCCTGCTTTGTTGCAGAGAGCTTTTGATCACGTGATATGCAGTCGGATCTCAGAAGCTCTGCAGTGCGTTCATGTGTTATTCTCGCAGTGACGTTCACGACATATTTGGCAGCATTATGTTTTGTTAAATAAAGTTTATTTTTATAATTAGCATTCTGATTATTCGAGTCACCAAGATATTACTATCACGATCTCCTGAATATCATCTAACGCACACTGTTAAAAAAATGCAACAAACTGTCCAGTCATTTCATCGCGTTTAGAGAAAACGGTTACGTAACAGAATACAATTAAATTACGGTTGTGTAACTGTTTTCTGCAAAAACGGTGAAATGACTGGACAATTTGCTGCACATTTTTAACAGTGTAGACTCGCCGGCGGTAAACCACACAGGAAGAACTGGAAATTTGTTTTCAATGTAAAGGAACCGAAAATGACAAAAGGTGTGTGTGTGTGTGGGTGGGTGGGGTGAATTCCAGCTGAAACGTATTTTCCGCACACATTTTAAAACATCGGTCACTCAGTTGTTATTCCATTAAGCGGGGTAAGTCCGCGGAAAGTATTCCGTTAAAGCGGGTTAAATAACATTGACCTAATGGAGATAAATTCGGTTCCGAAGGATTCAATTCGATTAAGCGGGTTATTCGATTATCCGAGGCCCGATTAAGAGGGGAGGACTGTACGAACATACCTCATTTGTCACGTTTGACGTACAATTTCTAGCTTGTTTCTGTTAGAGATTTTTACAAGTAAGGAACAATAAGAGTAATCCAAGTGCTTGTATTTCTTCAAGGGATACGCGAGGCATAAGACTTGAGAACCATTAGACAATGGAAAAATTATCAATTTGAATTTCATAATCTTTCGCTTCAACATTTTCTAGAATAACTATTAATTAACTTTACAGTCATAACCATAACCTTTAATGATATTTTATTGATTTTATAATTATTCTGTTTTATATTCCTTCACGATCTAAAAGAATCATTTTCACCAATAATTATTGTCTTTAAATGACACACAGTGTTAATCACCCAGAACATAAAAAAATGTTTTGGAATTTTTCTTAAGGTTAATGATATTTTAAGTACCGTTTGTTGGAAAAATCAATACGCGAAAAGCAGTCATGCTTAAACATAGTAATTTCCAATAATGAACTTTTTGTAAGACTAAAAATATATTGGAAATAAAGGGATTTTCATTAAAAACCAGAATAACTGGAAATACGATTTCATAAATTTCAGTGATAAATTGACAGATAATATAAATTAAATAATAAAAATATGGCTATAAATTGTCGCTATTTTGAACTGAGCGATATTTTATTAAAATAATGTTCTTATGGAATCATGTTTCATACATATTATACAGGGTGCCTCGCAATTATATTTGTTCAAATATTTAAGGCAGATAAAACACGCCTAAGCAAGCAGAAATCGCCATACAATGCATGGACTTAATTTAAGAGGCGAAGCGCTTTCTGATAGCGGTAAAGAACGTGTTTATGTCATATATTTCAGCAAATGATTGCTGAAGTTTGTTTTATGTAGCACTGTTATCAACAATAAATAAAGAAATATATTAAATGATTCGTTAAAAATATAAAACATGATAACGAAGCAAAACATATTAAGGACTAATTAAAAGATTCATTCCGAGGAATGAGTATCATTCTGTAATCTTTTGAAGAATATTACGCGTAACTGAGAATTCAAATTACTCTCTCTTTAAAAAGTCTTTCCTGGGAGCTTTGACATACTTTTAGGGATTCGTCCTAAGACAATAAATGTAATGCAACAAATGAAAGAATGATTTATTATCACTTTACATTTTTACTTTTGAACAATGCACAATCGTCCAGAAAAAAAAGAAAAGAAAAGAAACAAAAACAAAAAACAACAACAACAAAAAAACACCCCAATTAACTCTGTCACAAATAATATAAAAATGTAACTGGTACCAATCGATTAGTAATAACGTCTGTTAATTAATTTTTCTTAAATTTTAGTAGGCGTCTACATATACAGGGTGTCCCTAAACTCATGGTACATACGCTAGGGGGTGATAGAACACGTCAAGACAAACAATATTAAATAAGAAACTAAGGGTCCCAAACGTCTTCCGAAGGAGATAGGCGCCATTAAAGTTTAGGGTCCAAAATTTCAAATGATTATAAAAAACGGAAAAATTGGTCGATTCCTTTGCGGTTTTCGCTAAAACTATTCTTTATGTCAGTATTTTCTTAAAAATAAATTTTAAAGATAAAGTTCAAAAAATGCCGATAGAGGGCGCTTTAGTCTTTGGAGTAACGAAAATCTATTTTTTACCGTTATTTTTTGCAACTCATTAAATGCTTTCAAAAGCTTAGACTTAAATTTTGAGCTCAAAATCTGAATCGTTGGGAGTGATTAAGTAGCGCAAACTGAACTGCGTTCAGGAGTTGAAATTTGAAACGCCTCCCCCCCCTCCCCCTCCTGAACACAGTTCAGTTATTCCCGATCTTGGTGTAGCAGACCAGGCGGAAACAATATGAGTTGTAATTTTCCAACTGGACGAAAAATGTCCGAGCTAGGATTCGAACCTGGGATTTCTTGAAGTTGCAATGCTCTACCAACAGAGCTATCGCGGTTGAATCTGGAGGGCATAATTCATCCAGTTCATGCCGGGATAGCTCAGTTGGTAGAGCGTGGCAGCTTCAGCCAAGAGATCGCAGGTTCGAATCCTGGCCCGGACAATTTTCGTGCAGTTGGAAAATTACAACTCATATGATTTCTTTACCAATTTGGATAATTGTGTTAAAATTAATCCAGGCAGAAACTACTACCCCCTACACGTAAAATAAGCGATAGAGTAATGACAAAACTAAACAGAAAATTTAATCATAACAGACGTGAGCAATTTCTTCGCGTAAAATAAAAAGGAACAATTTGATGTATGCATGTAGTGCGCAATATGAATGAAGGTTGACACGTAGAAAATGGTACACGCATGATGTCACAAAAACTGCTCGAAAGAGTGCTCACCAGCAACGATGCAGGCCTCACTCTGCCGGCGGAGGGAGTTGCGAACATTAGTGAATACCCCGGGCATCTCCCGGATATCGCCTGCTACGACGGCAATCCTCGCAACCAGGTCGGAGTCGGAGTCGACGGTAAAAAATATTTGTTCATTACTCCAAAGTCTAAAGCGCGCTCTATCGGCATTTTTGAACTTTATCTTTAAAATTTATTTTATTTAATTTTCTCATCCCTCTATCGTTTATTTTACATGTAGGGGGTAGTAATTTCTGCCTGGTCTACGACACCAAGATCGGGAATAACTGAACTGTGTTGTGGGGGGTTCAAATTTCAACTCCTGAACACAGTTCAGTTTGCGCTACTTAACCACTCTCAACGATTCAGATATTGAGCTCAAAATTTAAGTTTAAGTCTAAGCTTTTGAAAAAATTTAATCAGATACAAAAAATAACGGTAAAAAATAGTTCGTTACTCTAAAGTCTAAAGCGCCCTCTGTGCACATTTTTTAAACTTTTTCTTTAAAATTTATTTTTAAGAAAATACTGACATAAGGAATAGTTTTAGCGAAAACCGCAAATGAATCGACCAATTTTTCCGTTTTTTATAATTATTTGAAATTTTGAACCTTAAACTTTAATGGCGCCTATCTCCTTCGGAAGACGTTTGGGACCCTTAGTTTCATATTTACTATTACTCGTCTTGATGTGTTCTATCACCCCCTAGCGTATGTACCATGAGTTTAGGGACATCCTGTATAAATTGTATTGAACATTAAAATTACACCTAACACCTATTTTTCACTTCAGTTTGGATTCTTCGGTAAATTTTAACTTCGGATGCCAAAGTGGAATGTATTCGGCCAAATTGTTTACGAAAAATGAACCTTTAAAATTTGAAACTCCGAATTTTAAATTAACTTTTAATCGTTTCAAAACAGATTTCAATGCGGGTAGGTTTCTAAGCATAAGAAAAAAAAACTACTTGGCGTAATGAACTGTAATTTTGGATTCACGTAGTTGAAACTTTTAGTTGATTCCAGATAATAAAATTATAACTAATATATTTTTAATAATTTTTTTGAAAATTAATTTCCAATATAGAATATTTTTGAAAATAATTTTGGAAAAAAATATGAATTGTAACCTATAATTTTTTTAAACAGAAACCGATTTCTAGTTTATTCAAACATGTGAATCAAAAAATATTACTCATTCCTATAATGAGTTTTTGAGTTATGCTTAGAAAACTACCCGCATTGTAATCAATTTTGCAACGATTAGAAATGAATTTATTATTAGGAGTTCCAAATTTCAAACCTGCACAATTCCTAAACTATTACAGTGAATTTCTTTCCTTTTGGTAGCAGAAGTTAAATTTTATCGAAAGAGTCCCAATACAGGGCTTCCAAATGGTCCACTTTTTGAATACCTGCATTTTCTTAGAAAAAAATATTTTTAGATTTTTCTTGCAAGTTTAGCAGAAAACACCTTCGGTAGTAAGTTTTTGCGGAAATGTCGTAGACATACCACATACCACAAAATTTTCTGTTAAAAATATTGGTATTCAGTTGGCGGACCATTTGGGAGACCTGCAATATGATTTCAAAATAGGTGTTAGTACTAAAAATATTTGGTACAAGTTCTGAATTTAGACGACCTCTATGCAAAATTTAAGCACAACATTAATTAACGGACATTATTTCTAATCAGTTCGTACCAGTCACAATTTTATACGATGATTTGGAACATAATTAGTAGGGGTGCCCCCTTTTTGTTTGAATGACTGTACAAAGTCGAATACAAAAAAAGTCGCACTCGTTTTTTGCATGTTTTTACAAGCGTTGCATGTTTATACATTGTCAATTTTACAAATACAAGTATTTGTAAGAACTGTGCAGGTTTGAAATTTGGAACTCCTAATTAATAAATTCATTTCTAGTCGTTGCAAAACCGATTATAATGCGGGTAGTTTTCTAAGCATAACTCAACAAGAACGAAAAATCATGCATCAAGCATAGATTATGTAACACTTTCCAACGCTTCCAAAATAATTTTTCAAATCATACAGTTTAATAAGCTGAAATATAACATCTAAGTAAACAATTTGGAAAACGCATAACATATTTAAAAACATAATTTCAAGAATTTCCAACGTATACAATATTCGGAAAAATATCCGAATACTTTTATTCAGCCCTGTATATGATCTATAGATTTGTATATATACTACATAGGATGCTAAATTTTAGTTCAGTTAAGAAACGAGTAGCACAGTTTAAAATTCTCCTTCTGGAGTTTCTGTCAATAAACGGAAATGTGTTCGCGAACTTTTGTGCTTCCCTGTATATGATCAACAGAATTTATACACACCACGTAATAAACAAAAAGTGAGTTAAATTTAAAATCGCGTTCAATAACTTAAAACGCACTTCCAGGAATTATTGTTAACAGACAGTAGAGAATTCTTTTGTGTGTCCCTGTAAATGAACGATGACTGCTATACACACAATATTCTGCAGTAAGCCTCTTGTAATGCACCTTAGTGATATATATATATAAATTTCAACGCGTTTAAAATAGTGAAACATTATTTAAATAAACTGCAGACGATTTTTCTCCATAGACGTAATGTAATGGAATTCTATTGACTGTCCCTGTAAATTAACTATAAGTGCTATGCACACCCTATTCCATATTAAGCTTCTTGTAATACACCTTAGTGATATATATCAATTACAATGTGTTTGCAATTGTGTAACATCATTAAAATAAACCGCAAATGATTTTTCCCTGTAGACCGTAATGTAACGGAATTATTTTGAGTGTCCCTGTAAAAAAATTATAAGTGCTACACACTTCAGTTGAAATAGGGAGCGTGCTATAGATAACAACAATAACATATAAAAATTGCAAGGCAATCCGAGCATATTTGCGGGAGTTAGAGCACGGACAGACGGCCAGACGGCAGACGGCCAGACAAACCGAAGTCATAAACACTTTTCAACTAGGTTGGAAAGTGTTAAAAACTCATTGTAGGAATGAGTAATATTTTTTTATTCACATGTTTGAATAAAAAAAATGATAGGTTACAATTCATATTTTTTTCAAAAATTATTTTAAAAAATATTCTATATTGGAAATTAATTTTCAAAAAAATTATTAAAAAAAAATATGAATTATAATTTTATCAGCTGAAATCAACTAAAAGTTTTAACTACGTGAATCCAAAATTACAGTTCATTACGCCAAGTAGTTTTTTTTCTATTTTTGTTGATTCTATGTATCTCTCTTGTAAAATTGATGAAGATTAACAGAAAAACGCATTTTTGCTCCAGGTTCATTTAAGAAGCACCTGTGTTGCAAGTTTGTGTGTACTAGCGGAGAACTTGTGTGTGCTCGCGGAGGACAACATTTTTGCCATCATCATATTGCCACAGTTCCAGCGCCATCAATTATCTTTTTAATAAACAAATATGTTAATGATGTTAAAGATTGATATAATAAATTCTTCCAAACAAATTTTTATGCCTATGTATAGTTTTCTGAAAATAAAATTATCAAAAATCAGTGATTTGCCAGGCATATAAGCAGTAAAATTTCATTAGTTGGGAAGATTTTGCACAAAACTAGACGACGCGACGTTAACATGAAGTCTGCTATTAACTGTACCGATTATATTGATTTAGGTTCTTTATGAAGCTGTCAAGGTTAAAAAAAAACGTGCTAATTTGGTGCAATTGTCAGATTTCTTTCGATTAGTCTTTAATTGCTCTTAGTTTAGAAATTACTACATTTTAAAAGGCCATACCAGTTTTCAGTTATGCCTATTGTCACACAAGGCACCTTCAAAATACCGTAAAAAAAATAAATTTTCATTTGAAGTTTGAAAATCATTTCAATAAAAATACTACATATAAAGATATGAATGCAAGAAATTTCAAAGCTATACTAACAATCTAAGAATGATTTTATACTATTGTTTTTTTATGAATGGGACTTTACATGGAATTATAGTATGTTGGAAATATTCAATTAAGAAGGAGGAGTCCGTACCCCCTGGAACACCCACTTGTGTACGCCACGGTTCCAATAATCGCAGGTATTCTAACCATGTACAGAATCTACACTTTTACTATCGATGGGATCTAATTCCTGTAATATTTCAATATTAAAAGACAACGTTGATTTACATGCAAAAATATTTTTAGCTGTTGTTTACTCTAACATCCATCTATTTTATAACCTACGTGAGTTTCACCGTAAACAGTTGTCAAAGTAATTATAATAACTGTTAATAATTGTAACAGTTAATTACTGTGTAATAACTGTAAAACTGTTCATGATATAAAACAACACAAGCCGAAATATACTGGTACCGCAATGGATTATAATTCTACTTTAAATATTCTTGAATAATATAATATAGATACAATATTACATATTTACTCATTTTTTTCCCTATTTTTCCTTATAATGTTCGTAAAATACTCAGGTAAACATAAAAGGCGTGAGTATAAAATATCATAAATTTACTAAATAGTGTATACAAATGTCAAATTTAAAACTTATACATACATTAAAATCAAATTAAAAATAGCAACGTTTCGACCTACTTCTATGGTCATCCTCAGGAAATAGTTCTTACATTGCTCATAAAGTTTCAAAGGCGAAAAACAAGCCGTCCATAAATTAAACAAGAACGAAAAATCATGCTTCAAGCATAGATTATGTAACACTTTCCAACGCTTCCGAAATAATTTTACAAATCATACCTTTTAATAAGCTGAAAGATAGCATCTAAGTGAATAATTTGGAAAACGCATAACATATTTAAAAACATAATTTCAGGAATTTGCAACCTATACAGTACTCGGAAAAATATCCGAATACTTTTATTTAGCCCTGTATATGATCTATAAATTTGTATATATACTACATAGGATAAATTTTAGTTCAGTTAGGAAAAGCGTAGCACAGTTTAAAATTCTCCTTCTGGAGTTTGTCAATAAACGGAAATGTGTTCGCGAATTTTTGTGCTTCCCTGTATATGATCTACAGAATTTATACACACCACGTAAATACACAAAAAGTGAGTTAAATTTAAAATCGCGTTCAGTAACTTAAAACGCACTTCCAGGAATTATTGTAAACAGACATTAGAGAATTCTTTTGTGTCTCCCTGTAAATGAACGATGACTGCTATACACACACTATTCTGTAGTAAGCCTCTTGTAATGCACCTTAGTGATATATATAAATTTCAATGTGTTTAAAATAATGAAACATTATTTAAATAAACCGCAGACGATTTTTCTCCATAGATGTAATGTAACGGAATTCTTGTGACTGTTCCTGTAAAGTTACTATAAGTGCTATGCACACCCTATTCCATATTAAGCTTCTTGTAATGCACCTTAGTGATATATATCAATTACAATGTGTTTGAAATTGAGTAACATCATTAAAATAAACCGCAAATGATTTTTCCCCATAGATCGCAATGTAACGAAATTCTTTTGTGTGTCCCTGTAAAAAAACTATAAGTGCTACACACTTCCGTTGAAATAGGGAACATGCTATAGAGTACTACAATAACATATAAAAATTGCAGAGCAATCCGAGCATATTTACGGGAGTTAGAGCACGGATAGACGGCTAGACGGCCATACGGCCAGACGGCCATCCGGCCAGACAAACCGAAGTCATAAACACTTTTCCACTAGGTTGAAAGTGTTAAAATGTTCACTAGGTTAACCATCAACCATCGTTCCAACCAACCACCAGCAGAAACGATGGAGAAGCACCGCTTAACGGACGAAAATCTAACAGCTTTAAATGTATTACCGATGAAGAATGGTCAGGCACCCACTGTCGGATAACCAACTTCAAAACCAAAAATGGCAAGCAGCGGTGATAACTATCCAAAGTTGCAAAGACTTGGCATGGACCCAATCAAAGTAACTGAAATGGCGAGTTTAGCTGGAACTATAAGAATAAAATAGTGCATTTTCAAACCCTAACTTCAAAGGATAAATTAATAATCCTGACAGCCGCATTGATTTTGATAATGCCAAAATTAAAATTCCATGTAATAACGTCTTTGAGGGTCTGCGGAAGGAGTCCATTGTAATTATTGTTAGGAGTAACGAGGTTTGTAATGATAGCATTTCATTTAATATCCCTAAACTTTGGATGAGCATCTTGAAACAGTCAATTACGCTTATTTTTATCCTTTGAAGTTAGGGTTTGAAAATGCACTATTTTATTTTTATAGTTCCAGCTAAACTCGCCTTTTCAGTTATTTTGATGGGGTCCATGCCAAGTTTTTGCAACTTTGGATAGTTATCACCGCTGCTTGCCATTTTTGGTTTTGAAATTAGTTATCCGACACTGGGTGCCTGACCATTCTTCATCGGTAATACATTTAAAGCTGTTAGATTTTTGTCCGTTAGGCGGTGCTTCTCCATCGTTTCTTCTTGTGGTTGGTTGGTACGATGGTTGATGGTTAACCCAGTGAACTTTTTAAATTTGTGGATGGCTTGTTTTTCGCCTTTGAAACTTTAGAAGCAATGTAACAACTATTTCCCGAGGTTGACCATAGAAGTTGGTCAAAACGATGATATTTTTAATTTGATTTTAATGTATGTATAAGTTTTAAATTTGACATTTGTATACACGATTTAGTAAATTTGTGATATTTTATACTCACGTCTTTTATGAAGTACTGTTTCATGGTGTAATCGTACGGCATTTATATTAATACTCAGGTAAATTTTGAATTATTCTATTCTTAAACATATATAATATTACTTAAGAAGAATTATGTAGCAAAAATACATAAATTAAAGTCTAATTAATATTTAAAGTGATAAAAAACATAACACGAAATGTTTAAAAATACTTTTTAATGTAGATTACATGTGTTTCATTCACTCTATCGGCGACATCTTCAGATCTAAATGATAAATAAAATATTCTCGCATAGTTTTTTGAAAATGGTGAAAAAACTATGCGGGAATATTTTATTTATCATTTAGATCTGAAGATGTCGCCGATAGAGCGAATGAAACATATGTAATCTACAATAAAAGGTATTTTTAAACATTTCGTGTTATGTTTTTTATCACTTTAAGCATTAATTAGACTTTAATTTAAAGTTAACAAATGATTCTATTATATTATTTGCAAAAATACATATTCAATTCCCAAAGGCATTTTTTTCGGTCTTAATTTCTTTTCATCCTTGCATAGATAATAGTTTTCAAATTTCTTTTAAAAGTGAAAAAAATACACTCCAAACTGTTTAACGAAGCATAAACATGAGGAGAAAAAAAGCCAGTTCTTAATTTCTGGTTACATTAGTTTTCAGGAAATTTCTTTCATATTTAAAATTTAGCTTGATTAGTTATTAAAAAAATTCGCCTTTTTGTTTTACTTCTTGGTTCAGCATTTTAAATCTAATGTTTTTGTCTGCAAAAAAAGTATTGAAGTTTTTCTAGTGTACGGATAATGTTTTATTACTTGAAGCTGAGTTGGTAGAAAAGTTTTAAAATAAAGGATTGCTTTCTTAAGTAGAAAAGCTGAATTCCATTCCATTGTTTTTTTTTAAAAATCTAATAAAAGTGAATTGAAAATATTTTTTATAAGCAAGAAACTTTTAAAAACTAGTCGTTGGGGCCCACCGTAATACTTACCCATCATGGATATGCATAATGTAAAATATTAAAATAAAAATGTGTAAACTACTTATAAAGTGCATTGCAATTCAAATAAAATCGTGGCTTGATGACGTCACAAACTTTAAAGTCTCGATTACTGAATTGCTTGAAAGAAATATCCTTATAACTCCAAAAATAATAATCCTATTAACTAGTAGTTTATTGCATCTGATTAAGCGTCAAATTTCCAATTAAAATATATCTTTGAAGTGAAATTTGGATTAAATACAGGGTCATGAAAAATCGAAGAGTGTGGAAAATAGGATTCCAAATATCTCGGCAACTCATTATCCGATCAACTTCATGCTTTATGCAAAATTTATGTTTCTTTATTGTCTTTTATATTCATTTCTTAAAATAAACAATTTCGAAAATTTTTATATACCTTTCATCAGAACGAATATTTCGAGAGTCCGAAAAAAATTGTTCCGGTTAATCGAGGTTATTGAAATGAAATAGGCTTCTTCCCATTATTACATACTAAATACATACCAAATTGCAAGTCTCTATCTCATTTTTTTCGGGAGATAGAGTGTTTACAGACACACAGACACACACACAGACACACAGACGGACGGCAATTTTTTTTTTCTAAAAATATGTTTTTCGGAATCTCTAGTGTCTGAAACGTATAAATCCGTCAAAAAAAAAATTTCGATTTTCAAAACGATTACAAGACTTACCCTATACTACGTATGATGGGTAAGTAAATATAGTTTATAAGCATTTTTGTTGATTTTTATATCTGAAGTAATCTTAAAAGTAATCTTCAGTATGTACATCAACAGTTTTTTAAAAAGCTTATTATAAAAATAATGAACTAATAACTTTTTTTTCCTTCTTTCTTATTTTTTAAATTTTTTAATTAATACAACGAAATGCATGATAAATTATTAATTTACATGAGTCAATTTTTAATTCATACAAAAGTGAATTCGCCCCGACCACTTAGTGCAACACAGATGAAAATAGAATTCAGTATTTATTAAGAGACTCCCACCTAGCAAATATCCAAATATCGAAACCTCGATTGGACTTTCTTCTTTATAATGTCCAAAAGAGAGAATAAAGAATTTTTCTTTTTCCTTTAAATTAAAAAAAAAGATATCAGAAAATTCTAAAACTTTATAAATACCGGGGGGTGCCAAAAGTTTGTTAAAAATTAAAAAAAATCATTAAAAAGAAACAAATTATACTAAAAAATTGCGGTTTGCAGGAATAGGATTAAAGGAAGGGCGGATTTTAAATAATAATAATAATAATAATAATAATAATAATAATAATAATAATAATAAAAGGTTCAGAAATTACCCACAGATGGTACTGCATGCGTAATATGAAGCATATTTAAGCAAATCAGATTGTTGATAAAACCCCTGGATGCACACAGATTCTTAATTCAATTCCAGCGTTATGCTATCGTTACCAGACCAATCACTGTTGATTAAACTTTTTTAGAAGAGCGGGGAATCAGCAACTGGCGCAATGCGAAAATTCTGCATGGCAAATTGACTGAAGACGGAAAAAGTGTTTCATGATCTGGGATATTGAAGCTTGTCATGTCAGACACTTTGCTGAAATGGGTCTTTTATTATAAGACAAATTTCCATACATCTGCTTCATATTATGCATGTCAGCGCCATCTATCGGTAATTTCTTTAACCACAACTTTTTTTGCTATAAAAAAATCTGATTCCTCTCATCAAATTTCTGAAAACTGCAATTTTTTAGCATAATTTGTTTCTTTCAAATGAATTTTTAAAGTTTTAACGAACTTTTGAGGCGCCTGGTTTATAAAAATACATACAGCAGTACTTTAACCGAATTCTTTTGTGTGTCCCTGTAAATGAACGATGAAAGCTATATACACAATACTCTATAGTAAGCCTCTTGTAATCCACGATAGTGATATATATCAATTTCAATATGTTTGAAATGGTGAAACATTATTAAAATAAATTACAAACGATTTTTCTTCATAGACCGTAATGTAACGGAATTCTTTTTAGTATCCGTGTAAAGGAACTATAAGTGCTATGCACACCACATTCTATAATTAGTCCCTTGTAGTGCACCTCAGTGATATATATCAATTTCAATATGTTTGAAATTGTGTAACATCATTAAAATAAACGGCAAATGAGTTTTCCTCATAGACCGCAATGTAACGGAATTCTTTTGAGTGTCCCTGTAAAAAAACTATAAGTTCTACACACTTCATTTTCAATACCGAACATATCACAGTAAGCCTCAATAACATATATTAGTTGCATGACGATTCAAGCATATTTACGCGAGTTAGAGCAAGGACAGAACAGACAGGCGCAGATAGACGGCAGACAGACTGACAGACAGACGGCAGACAGACAGACAGACAAACCGAATTCACAAACACTTTTCAACTATGTTGGTTACGATTGTTTAAACTAAATAAATTCAACTTTTGAGATTTATGGATTGATTTCATTAATGTTTGACATTGAAATTTTAATAAATTTTTATTATTATTTATTTTATTTTTGCTTATTAATCAATGTTTAGCATTCAATTATTCATTATCTAATATTATAATATTGAACGTATTTTTGTTCAGATTCGGCTTATAAAACTATCTAAACCTGTTGTTCATAAACTGCGATCCAAACATTCAATTGAGGTCAGTGATGCAACATTAGAGAACCATAGAATGTGTAACGTTCTGTGTAAAAGTTTTTACATATCTAATATCTAAGATAAATATTGCATAACAAAATTAATTAAAAATAAATTTAGGCTCATAATATTGCTGACAAGACAAAAAAAGATTTTCGTTTTTGGTTTTCACCTGTTTTTCTTACTTTCGAGATGCATTTCCTTCTGAAAACGAGGCTAGACAGTATGTAAGGGAAAATCATATTTGTTTTCTCATACCGTGGGACTAACAGAACAACCCTACATAGTTGTCAAACCTTGTGTAAAAATATAAATATTTCGCATATGTCGTGGAAATTCATCGTTTCGATACGTGAAGGGGCCACCAAAACCATGGCACCTATTCAAGGTTTACTTGGCGCCCTTTCGAATGTTTACTCTGTTACTAGTTTAAAAAAAAAGCATGTATGCTTTTTTATTAAATCAATGATATTTGCATGTTTTATTATTATTATTATTATTATTATTATTATTATTATTACTGTTGTTGTTGTTGTTGTTATTTTTATTATTATTGTTATTATTGCAATTTTTATTATTATTGTTATTATTATTGTTATTATTATTATTATTATAGGTACGATATTTTATCATTGGCGGTATTTGGCTCCTTCCTTTACAAAACTTTTAGAGATAGACCCCCCTCCACCCCAACAGCAAAATGTAATTTATGTTTTTGCTGTAAATTATTTTTACACAGAGTTCCTGAATCGTAGGGCCCGTATGGCTACGACTCTATGTACGTCGTATAAGATGGGTCGGTATCATTACTACTACTACATTGAGATAATATTGTTGCATGTTTTGAGTCATGCGAATAATGTTATCCTTCATTGTTTACCACAGCTTCGGCTTACTGAAAGGTTCAGCAGGCCTGTATTATACTTTATTTTCATCTCTTTGAAATGTATTTTAATACATTTATAAAGTTTTAGAATATTCTGACACCTGTTTTAAAATGAAAAGAAAAAAGAAAAATTATTTATTGTCTGTTTGGACATTATAAAGAAGAAAGTCAAACAGAAGTTTTGATAATTGGATAGTTGGTAAGTGGGAGTCTCGTTATAAATACTGAATTCTATTTTTGTCTGTATTGCAGTAAGTGGTGGGAACGAATTCACTTTTAAATGAATTACAAATTTGCTCATGCAAAATAATAATATATAATGAAAAACTTCACAATTTCGTTATAGTCAATTTAAAAGATTAAATAAATAAAAAAGAAGTTAAAAAATAGCTATTAATTCAAAAATTATTTTTAAAATAAGCTCTTTAAAATTTTTGATGTACCATACTGAATATATTTTTAAGATTACTTCAGATATAAAAATCAACAAAATTCCTTATAAACTATATTGTTTTAAAGTTTCTTATTTATAAAAACTATTTTAAATTTACTTTCATTAGATTATAAAAAGAAAATGGAATGAAACTCAGCATTTCTGTTTAAGAAAGTAATCCTTTATTTTAAAAACTTTTTTGCCAACGCAGCTTCAAGTAATAAAGCATTATCTGTACAGTACACGAGAAAAACTTCAATACTTTTTTTTTACAGAAAAAAGGCTGAACCGAAGTACAACTAAAAGGCGAAATTTTTTAATAACTAATCAAGCTGAATTTTAAATATGAAAGAAATTTCCTGAAAACTAATGTAACCAGAAATAAAAAACTGGCTTTTTTTCTCTCGAAGTTTATGCTTCATTATACATTTTGTATCATATTTTTTCACTCTTAAAAGAAATTTGAAACTTATTATCGATGCTAGTATGAAAATAAATTATTACAGAAAAAAATACATTTGAGAATTGAATATGTGTTTTTGCTACTTTATTTTTCTCAAGTTACTTTATATATGTTTAACAATAGAGTAATTCAATAATTTACCGGAGAATTTTACGAACTTCACAAGGAAAAAAAAGCAAAAGATTCGAGTATATATGCAAAAAAAAAATATATATATATATATATATATTAGAATATTTAAAGTAGAATTGTAATCCATTGCGGAAGCAATGTAGTTTGATTGTTGTTGTTTTATCACGTTTTAAACTGCTCCTCGTGAACAGTTTTTACAGTTTTTACACATTAATTACCGGTTATTGTTATTAAAAGTTATTACAATTACTTTTACTTTTACTTATACTTGTTTATACTTATTCTTGACGGTGAAATTCACGTAAGTTATAATTTGATGTGTGTTAGAGAAAACAACAGCTAAAAATAATTTTGCAATGTAAATAAATGTTATCCTTTAATATCAGAATAAAAATTTTCAGAATACTTGCGGTTTTTAGAACAGTAACGTACACAACCACTGCTTTCATAATAATCTCCATTTAATTGGAAATTAAATTCAAATATTGTTAACTTTCATTTGCTAAAATTCAGTTGCCATAAAAATTTCAAAACACTATCTGTAAAAAATAAATAAAGAATTTAGCGATATACGTTTCCTTGTCATTTGTTAAATTGGCGAAAACAATTGAAAAAAAGGTCTAACGACAGTTTTTCCGCGACAGTTTTGATCAGGTGATAGTACACGCTAAGGCAACGAAATTCTATTATGATACACAAGGGTAGAGTTTATTCCTTGAAAAATACAAGATGTTTCACTCCAAGGTGAACGTGAATTTTTTAAAATAATTTTAACAATAAAGGAGATATTGTAGCGAACTTCACATTGCTTTGTCGGAAATTTTTACTACACATTTTCACTTCCGGGAGAATGATCCAAAAAAGAGTTTAAAAGTATTTAAAATCGACGCAGTGTAAGTACTGAAAATACTCTCTACTTTCATATTTTGCTTATGACTTAAGGGTTGAATTAGAAATTGTTTACAGTTAATATATGCTTAAAAATGCTATTTTAACCGAAACCCTTAAGAGAATTTTGAATACGTCTAATTACCTCGAAAATAAATAATACATTTAATTTTTGCATAGTCCTACCTACAAATTTATTGATTGTAGCTCGGGAAAATGCATATGAAACCAATTATAACTTTGCTATTTATGAAGCAGAATGTTCTAGGATTGTGTTTGAAAAAATTAATTATCATGTGTAATGGAAAACATTATTTACATAATTGCTCGCTTTAAGGTTTTGTGAACACTCAGAGAAAATTGTATTTATGAACGAAATGAATTTGTTTATTCTTTATAAATTCTAATTACCTCGTTTGATAAATAATATTTTGTTATGAGAAGTCGCATTTAATTATTTATTGCTAACTGTGTAACATACATAAAATTACATCTGTAACTGATTTCAAATTTGATACGTATGCTTAACAGAATTCTAAATGCAATTTTAACATAATATTAATGTTTTACGAAAAATATTATTTACGTAGGTCCGTTTCAACATATGCATGTTTTCGTTTGTGAATGAATGCTAAGTGAAAACAATTGTTGCATGTAAGAATTACTTAAACTTATCTTGTTTACTTCTATTAATAAGCTTATTATATACCAATTAGGTGCGAGATTGTACTCAACTGTTATGGACAAGGCCGCCTTAATACCCTTAGGACCCTGGTCGAGTAGGATTTCTTTGGAGGCTCGTTACAAAATTAACTTATATGCACTTATTTGGTCTCCTAAAAGTAAACATCTGTGGCTATATGTATCTACAGTCTGTCCGTAAGAGAACTAAGTTGCGTAGCCAAAATTTCTGCTTGAGGGGGGTGGGGTCCATAGTCTTTCTACAGGCGAGATATCCTGCAAAACCTGCTAACAAAATCGCGAGAGGCTTGCGAAATTTTTCGTTTTAGACAGATTTTGGTTATAGGAGATTGAGTTGCATTGTACTCCATTTGCCGGACGAATAAATTTTTCGGTTCTAGGCAGGTTTCGTTTTCGTAGGATTTTCTGTATATATATATATATATGTTTGTAGCGGTCAGTTGTCAAGTTGAGTTGGCCGTTCCGTTTCGTATCTGGTATGTGCCTCGGTCATGTTATTCTGGTTAATTTGTTTTGTATTTTGTTTTATTTAAACTTTTTATTAAGTGATGCATGGAGTTTGCTTTAAAAATATATATTTTGCTTTAGAGATGTATGGATTTTGCTTTGTTCATAGTTACGAGTTTACATTTGGTATTTATGCATTGTACTAAAATAGCTCTCCTGGATCTTTCTCAGCGTTTGAAATTAGGAGCTTTTGTTGTTAAATGTTATGAATTGTGAAGATATCGAAAAGATTCGAGGATTGCTGTTGATCCTTAGAATTATATTGTTTTTTCTGAATTTTTAAAATTTTGAACACTGAAAGGAATTTTTGAAATTTACACTCTATAATAAACAAGAAATCTTCATTAAAATTTTATAAAACAAACAATCCTCATCAGATAACATATGATTGAAAAATCCACTAGTTTAAAATATGTTTAAAATTGCATTTTTTTTCATAATATGGAAAAATAACTCACAAATTAACATCTCACTAACCCACCCTATAGAAACTATTTAAACCCAAACAAAAAAAAAATATATCCAAAATTCTAGCATGTAAGCTTTATACATAAAATGAAAATACCCTTTTTAAGGGGTTGTTGTACATTATAATTTGAAATTTTACCAAAGACTATGGATTTACAACGCAATTATGTGGCTCTAGGTACAACATTGGGTGAATTCGCACAAAATGGGCTGTATTAAATATTCCACATGGATAGGTGATATATTCGATGTGATATTTAGCACTTCAGATAACAATTAAAACTCGATGTTGTAGTTAAAAGAAAATATTTTTCTTTCCTGTGTAAAATAATAACAATTTAAACGCAAAATTTTACTTTTGCGCTTTTAAAACATGTTTCCACGATTAATTTCTCTTGACAATGTCATTATCCTGAAGTTCAAAATGGTTCTAACAAAAACTGATATTGCCCATAACATTTTTCCATAATAGCACTCCTGCCCTAGTATGACCACCAATGTCGATTGTGGAATAGATTATAGATGATTGTAGATTTTAAATCTTTTTATTAACATTCTTATGCAGACAAAATCACCAAAAGAACTAATATTTCTTGTATATACTTAGATTAAGAACTAATTAAAGTTATCAATTGCTACTACGTCTATTGGATGGGGTTTCATTTATAGTGTTGAAGGCAGTTTTCTTAAATGCGCTGCGGAACACAGTTTTTGAAGTTATTTTTAGTGTTTAGTAGCTTCTAGCACGCTGTATAATTCTGAAACCTACCGTTTGTTATAGAAGTCTGTGCATGCTGTACTGAATGAATAAAATTATATTCCAATTTAGTTTGTTCTGAGAGTTAAAGAACAGACTTAGGTAAGAATTCTTTAGAAAACAACGACCAAACTTTAAATTTATTTTCTGTATCGGAAGATTTAACTACTTTTTAGGAATATTTCTTTGCAACGTTAAATTTTAAATAGGCTGAAAATTGAATACGCTATCTGCATTATTGTTAAGGTAACTAAATTACTACTACTTTTATATGCTGTAAACAAGCATTAAATGTTCAACT
The DNA here is from genome assembly GCA_963931845.1 of Maratus michaelseni. NCBI lineage: Eukaryota > Metazoa > Arthropoda > Arachnida > Araneae > Salticidae > Maratus > Maratus michaelseni. The sequence goes on along the minus strand of OZ007590.1, from coordinate 79,479,812 downwards.
TTAAAAATAAATTTTTTCGGACTTTTTTAAAGAAAAACAAATTCTATCTAAACTTTTCTTGTGATACATTTATTTTTGAATAGTTTATGTGCTTTAAAGTATGCAAGCCTACTGTTCCCACAAAACAAACAGTGAATTGAAAAGACTTAAGAAGTTAAATCTCATTCTTTTCTACTGTTGGACTTCTCAAGCGAATAAAACTTCTTACAAAATTTTTAACGTACATAACAACTTCAATTGTGGATTATATAGTTTCAAAATGTTTGAGACGTGTTTCCATAAATGCTATTTCAATTTAAAATATCATTTTTTCCAATAAAGTAGTGATAAATGAAATATATTTAGCATTTGCTAAGCATAATTTATGAAATTTTTGGAAAAAGTATTTTATTATTATTTCAAGCTCTTTCCTTCCAATTACCATAAATTAAAATTTTTATTAGAATAAGTTTTTCTTCACAAACGAAATTAGAAACATGACAAAATTTTCGATAACTTTTTTTTAGCAAGGAAACTTTATCAAAAATTGAATTAAAACTCAAAGGAAGAACAAAAATAAATTATGCAAAAAACCGCCTCCTTTAAAATTTACTTTTCTTCGGTTATCATGGTCTCAGAAATAGCTCAATTTTTTTCCTTGGTTTAAAATGCGTATATTATCTAATGTTTTAGCCATGTAGAAGTGCAGGAATATTACAATTCTAGACACTTGGTTACTTGAACATGGCAAATCTAGTCGGCGACGGCTTCATGGACATATCTTGTATCTTAGTCCACTAGGCTAATTCAATTCTTTTAGTTATCGGAAAAAGGTACATTTTATAAGTTAAAGATAAAGGGTGACTTGCATAAACCATACTTTTATGCAAATGTAGTAATAATTAAAAGCAAATTCTTGATCAAATTTACTGACGAAATAGAGAAGCGTAAGAGACATGAAATGATAACTTTGATATGTGGACGCGTTTAGTGTGTTTCTTGCTCTAGTTGATGTAGTTTTGTTCCGACGAAATAACCAAACTTATGTAAAAATACGCAAAATATATTACTACTAGCCACACCTGGTGACCAGTTTTGCCGCCTTTAATTGTATTCTAAGCATTGTAGCATGTTACTTTTATTCCTAATTCCATTTACTTGCTTAATTCTTCTCCAGATCGGAAGATTCTGATAGAGAAATGAAAAACTTTCTGCGATCATGGAAGCATTTGGTATATTTCTTATTGTTATGGACTTCATTTATCTTGACAGAACCGCTTAACTCATTTAGGCATTTATGCTTCATGTCCGTTTGCTTATCAGTTGCAATACGTCAGCAAATGTTGAGATTTTTAAATAAATTAAGTAATCTTTCGTAAAAGGGCACACTCCCAATTACCGTATTTTAGTTAAATACGATTTGGTGCATTATTGATGTACACAATCACATTAAACCGTATTATTATTAATAGTTTTTTGTTTCACGTTAACCTTGGCTGTAGAGTCGATTACCGACGATTAGAAAATATCCCATTATTCTAATTTAATCTTCTCGCATAATATGCCATAATCGGGCTACATACTAATTAACGTATTTTAGCGAGTATGGTTTGGGAAACATAGAACTTTTGGAAGCCATTTAATGATAATCACATTTCCTTTAAATCATATTTTCTGCCAGTATCGCCAACTTTTGACCACTGATCTGACATTGATTTGATTAAATTTCACCGATTTTCTTCTAGATGGGGATCTCTGTTCGATTTTGTTTCTTTTTGCTCTTTTTTGCAAACAGTGAAACAAGCTTTGTTAATTATTGTTTTTTAATTTTTTGTTATATGGATATGTATTTGTTATATGTATGTTTTGTAATATATTGCTTTGTATTATTTTAGTTTACTTCCAAATTATTTACTATTTTTAATGATGTTATGTATTTAATAAATATATAATAGTGGAAGTCATGTGACTCTCATAAACAGTTACGGGCTGACCGCTTAGCTTTTCATATGCCAGACGATAGTTTTTACTAAAAATTAATTTTTCGAATAAAACTGCATACAAGTTACATTTTTAGAAAGATCGTTAAAAAAATAATGTTTGAGAGATTTGATACATTCAAATATGTATATATTCAGAGATAAATTCAGTTGAAATTAAGTTAACAACCCAATTTCTCATTCAATCAAAGTAAACAAACACAAAAGATTCGTTCACCGTGAGCGATAAAATATTACACCTTTAAGGTAATCATTCACAAAGTTCTCCAGCGATGAACTTTTGAGTTATGTCTGGTCTCAAAAAATAATACGTAAACAATTAACGCAGCCTTGTAAGTGAAATGAGTTTTGCCGAAGAAAAATATTTCATTGTTTTGAATTGACTAAATTATTAGTAAGCGCAAAATAAACTTACAAAAAGCACGATGCACTCCGCTGTAATGCTTTATCCTGATTAATAAACTCGCACGATTCACGCGTAGAGTGAGCCATACCAACCTTTCTTGAAATTTTAACTTTCTTGATAGCTATAAATTTAGCTGTGTAGTTGGTACAATTCTTTGTAAAGTTATTGTACCCTTATTTTCAATAGTATTTAAAAGAAATATTTCTTTCAAACCCCCTAGGGGGTTCTGCCCCTTGCTCGCTACGCTCACCAACCCCCGTTCTGATTTCACAGCCTCTTAAAAACTGGTAATGTATCCTGTTTTAAAAAGATGATGATGATGATATCACGAACGGCGACTTTCTTCTGTAATCAGGTTATAATGCTTTTTCATTTAATTCATCTTTTTTTTTATTTTTAATATTCATGTGTAAACATGACGTAATTTTCTTGATTGGATTGATTTGGATCTCAATGGAAATGACGTTTTTATGACGTAATTTTCTTTATTTCCTGCTTTCAACACGTGATCATTTAATTATTATTTTAAACTTTCATTATTGTATTTAATAGTCTCGCGCAAATACATTTTTTATTTGAGATAAAACATAATCCTTTGCGCTTATTTAGAAATTGGCAACAATATAAAAAAATGACTTTTCCAATAAAAGATTTTTTACTCGATTTTTAAAGATTTTTTGAGTTTTTATTGTCCGACCATGATAATTTTTTTAATTTCTGAAAGCTTGTTACATTTCGCGTCTGGTGGTATGATTCTCGAATCCGTAGGATGGCTAGAAAAAAGTAATAGCTCCTCAAAAAAGTCCCTAGTAAAAAAGCGATGAGAATAACCCGGAATATCTACGCAGAATTGGATTGGTCCATTTCGTTTTTGGTTCAGCTCCTGATTACTTTTTTTTAATATAGAAGGATTTATATAAAGAATTTAGTGATGTAAATATTCAAAGTTGTGTATCTTGAATTTGGAAAAAAGTATGACCTTCAGCTGCAATTGTATATGTTTGCAATTTTTCAGAAATGAACTTTATAATATAATGTTTTAAGTATTGCATGGACATTAAATATCATTTCCAATTAAAAACAGTTTTCCTAAATACAATTATTTTCTTTAATTTACTTATAAGCTGTTACTGAGATTACATTACAGGCAGTTTAGACTGGAATAGTAGACTTTGATTATTAAACTACTTATACTTGCATGGATAAATTTGCTTCTATTTTACTTCCAGAAAATACACATTAAAGTTATTTTGAAGGTTTTTAAATTTATTTTAAAGGTATTTATTTTTAAGTAAATACAAATATGTATGTACAGTACATATGTATGTGAATATGTATGTATATGTCCATGAATAAGCTTGATAATGTGCAAAAATAGCTTAATTTAAGAATAGCATCCACTTTTTCCATTTTTTAAATATAATAATAGATGAATAAGATTATCAAGTAGCCTGGTTTAGTGTAAATATAAAATAAGATAGGCTATCATTTATAAACTGCATGCTTAAAAATAGTTAAAATATAAGCAGTTCATATAATAGGACTTTCAGAATATAACATGATTGAAATGCTGTTTCATTAAGCACATAAAATAGAACGATTAAGATCACTCTCATCGGAAATTAAATGAAACATAAATTACAGCTATAAGACCTAATTCCCATTAAAAGCTTAGCAAACAATGAATCACAATATTCAGGTGAATTTTGATTTCAGCAATAATTAGAATTCCCACTAACTTTGTGCGCGTCGTTAATTTTACCTAGAATTCGTAAATCTTTCTCCCAAATCGTAGTTCACTGGAGAAATTGTTAATTACGCACAGTCAGAGAAATTTAGACGAAAATGTGTTTAAAATCGAAGTGGTTCAATTCGCTAATTTTGAAAATTGTTACTAATTTCATGGAGTATATTCAGACATATCACACTATTAATAAGAAGAATGGTACAAATCATAGTTAAACAAAACTGCTTGAAACTAGTACCAGAAGATATTTTTACCACACAAGAATACATTATGATATTTCCAGTAACTCCTATATTTTGGAACATATAAGAAAATGCGACGCACGCCGTTTATAACTTTAACGCGTCATATAATTAACCCTATTCTTTGGAAATGGACAGATGGTAAAAATTTACAGTAAAAAATATCTTTTAAAATATATATTTCATTGAACGTAATTTAAACGGAGTATTTAAACGGTATCATGTTAGAAAACACATTATAATACCGAAATATAAAATTTGCGCAGTTTAATTGACAAAAAGTAGGTAAAGATTATAAGTATAATCATTTTATATATATACAGGGTGTTTCACAAAGAACCCCTAACTTTAAAAATCAATAACCCGGAAACGATGATAGGGAGAAACATGAAACCAGTAGTATGTTTATTAAAAAAATAGTAAGAATCTTATACATAAATCTCAAAATTTAGTTTAAAATAGCGCCGATAGATGGCGCTGCGATAAATAGGCGTATCAAAAGTGATTCAAAAGGTGCACCTTTTAAACAACAGACTTATCGCAAACGAAGAATGAAATTGTCATTGACTCTCTGCTGTTTGCGACTTAAAATCGCGTTTGAAAACTTCTCCTTGAGCCAGTAGGACTCTGATTTAATCGGTGTTAAACACAATAACATAAAACACAATAATGTCCAACACAATAAACACACGTTACTCCACGGTATACATCACTTTCGGAAGTATTTTCACTATAAGCTAATAACGGTCAGATTTCAATGGCGAAATTTTCAACGGCAAGTCTTTCTATGCTTCTGAACTCTCTGTAGAAGGATTCATAACGCTCTCAGCGCCATCTGTCGGTACTATTTTTAACTAAATTTTGAGATTTATGTATAATATTCTTACGATTTTTTTATTAAACATACCACTGGTTTCATGTTTCTATCTATAACCTTTTCCGGGTTATTGATTTTTAAAGTTAGGGGTCCTTTGTGAAACACCCTGTATATGTGCAAAAAATATGTCTACTTGCGAACGCATTTTTTATAGTATGCACATGTACAAAAAGCACAATTTTGAAAAAAAAAAAATGTATGCAAAGCTAAAAATCAGTTGAGTTAGAATCTGTCTTAAAGTACACATTATACAATTCAAATTGACTCAGTTCTAATTTAAATATTTTAATGTGGTTCGTTTTGTTCGATACAGAATTGAATAATATTTTAAAAATAGAAAAACAAAAATTAGATTTTTTGAAGATTTAAAACAGATGACTCTTTTAGAACGAAAAAAAAATTATTAACGGTAAAAGTCTCATTTGGAGTATTAGTTTTTTATATATATTTTTTTCAACAAAGCAAAATTACATGCTTTAAATGCTTTCTATTTTTTTTTTTAAGAAATAAGACATATGAAAAACATCTATAAGTCTTTAATAAAATAAAATAAAACGTAATTTTCGACACACCGACGCTTAGGGAAAACAATGATTGATAATAATGTTTAACAAACAAGACTTTATGTTTAAATAACATCCAAGAAAGCACAGATTTTAATATATTTTATAACCATGTACCGTTACTTTAATTAATATTAACAATATCTTATAATAATAGTTATCGCCTTGCAATTCTCATTCAAAATTAAAAAATAAGGATTGGTATTAAGATACAGCAGACCGCATTTATTTGATTATTTTTCTCCAAAAATTTGTTGTAAAATAAAATAATTCCTTTTATTAAAAACTATGGTACTTTTTGAAAAAATGTAGCATTCCTTATTTAATAAATGAAATTTCAAAATATATCTTAATTAATACATTTCTATTCTTTATGCATCAAATGATCTAGAACAGGGGTTCCCAAACTTTTAGACAGGCGTACCATTAAATCGAAGTTAATACTTCCGCATACCACCAGGCAACGAACATAAAGCTAATACAAAAGCAGTGCAAAAACAGAACCTGTCTAAAACGGAATATTTCTTATGTCTTTTAAGCTTTCGTCTTAGCAGGTTTAACTGTACTTCAAAATGCATGATTACATTACTAAATTGGTACTTAGATCGACTGCTTTATATTAATATTCAAATAAAAAAAATATTACATTTTAAAAATACATACCATATCAAAATACAGTGTTTTTGTTAAAAACAAACACAATACTTATGACATATTGGCCTACTGATTCATACATAGTAGCTTTATTGCAGTATTTCCCTACTATCGTTAATGAGAAAGGTAAGCTTGAACTATCAAGCACAGATTCCTCATGTCTGGTTCAATATTAGTTAGCAGCAGTCGTAAGCCATATTCGATGTTTAGTTCTTTCCTGTATTTGTTTTTCATATGAAGAATTGAAGAAAAAATACATTCTCATAAATATGTTGTTCTAAAATCTAGTAGCAAAAAAAAAATAGCGTTCGAAAATTTCCTGGGCGATAAACTTAATCCGGTTTTGATTTCATAAAAATATGCTGTATATGATTTCACATACCAGTATCAGACTTTTGGGTACCAGTAGCCAGAGCTTCGCGTACCAGTACTGGTACGCGTACCATACTTTGAGAGCCCCTGATCTAGAACTATTTACAAGTGTATTTTGATTACCCATAAGATCATGTTAACTAAAATTTGTTTACCATTTGCAATAAAACAGCGACCAAATGTTGTAGAATGTTGTTGGGTTAGTAATACCAATACTAGTTTTCTAGCAACGTAAAGGAAACGTCAAGGAATGAAATAGATGACCTTACGATCTAAAACGATAAGCGGTTCTCAAACTATGATCCACGGACCATAAGTGGTCTTTGAGGTCTACCCTTGTAATCCTCTTACTTTTCCCAAAATAACGAAAAATCATACGTCAGGCATAGATTATGTGACACTTCCCAACACATTCAGAAAACTTTAACGAAACTTCACCGTTAAATAAGGTGAAAGAAGATATGTAGGAGATAGTGCATGAAACATATAACACATTTAAAAATTCAGTTTTAGCAATTACTGTCCATAGTAAAAAAAAAACAGAATTATTTTGTGCAGTCTTGAATATGATCTATATATTTAGGTGTATACTATGTAGCTTGATAAAATTGAGTTCAGTTAGAAAATTCGCATTTAGCAAATTTCGCCAATCAATGGAAATGCAATCGAAGTATTTTGTACAGCCCTGTACACTATCTAAAGACTTTTGCACACACCACATATTAATCTAAAATTTAATTCAGGTACAAACACGCATAAGGCAACTTAAAATTCACTTCTAGCAATTACCAACCATAAAATACAATGTATCTTGTTCTTTGCGTCGCCCTTTATATGAATTTACTTATTTCCCACAAACTTCTATTAGTTTACTAAGTATAATTCAGCAGGAAAATGCGTAACACAATTAAATATACCCTTAAGCAATTCACTCCCATAGTCAGTAACACTTACGAATTCATTTGTGTAGCCCTGTATATGATCAACAGAATTTATAAATACCACTATACAAAAATTTAGTTAAACTTAAAATCACAAACCAAAGATGAAAGTGCACTTATCATATATAGACTGTCATTATCGCACGTAGACTGTAACCGAATTCTTTTGTGTCCCTGTAAATGAACGATAAACGTAATGCACACCATAGTTTACAGTGAGCAATTTATAGTGCAAGTAAGTAATGCATATAAATTTCATTATGTTTGAAATTGTGAAACATAATTAAATTACATTGCAAACGACTTTTTCTTCGTAGAAAATTGTGTAACAAAATTCTTTTGTGTGACACTGTAATTGCGTATCACACACTACACTCTCAAAGAATCAGTGAATTGGAGTAAATTTTCCGTTGATGATATTTCATTAAAACATGAAAACGTCCACCTTGTTTTGTCCCTTTCGCCACAAAATCCAAAACAATTCCCCAATCTAACGTAAAAATGGCCTGAAATCATCCAATCTAAGGGTGCATTTTCGTCAAATCACAGGGGCTTTCCGGCAACTTGTTGCCTGCGCTTTTTACTTGTTTTGAAGAAATATTTCTTTGAGACTGTATAGCTGTGTGTAGTATTTAGTATAATCTCAGTTTAGAAATTACACTTGGAAAGAGTAAGGTGGACCTCTCTTTAGAACATTCTAACTTGCAACAGTGGTCTCCCATTGAAAGAAGTTTGAGAAAAGCTTCCATTTATAATTCAAATATTGAACTTAATTATAATTTGCTATGCTGAGAGCGAATAATAAGAAAACGTTTCATGAAATGCTATTCTTAAGCTAAACAAAATTCTGAAGTACGTTTTATGAGGTTATTATTATAAATGAATGTTAAATAAATATTTTTGTGTTATTTAATAGATCACATGAAAATTACTGCAAAAAAAAATAATAAAAAATAAAAATAAAAATAAATAAAAAATTTTTTTTTGTTGATTTTACAGTATAATACTGACATCCCAGCTGCCAGTATTGTACCGTAAAATTAACAGTAATAAACAGTAAAATAAGCAGTAATACGCTCCCGCGTATGCGCGGAAGCATATTACTGCTTATTTTACTGTTTATTACTGTTAATTTTACGGTTTATTGCTGGCAGCTGGGGTGCCAGTATTATACTGTAAAATCAGCAATGTTTTTTGCACTGTACAGGGGTAAAAGATAAAATCTTTATAAAACTCCATAGTGATATCTTCGATATGCAACTCAATCACTAATTTGCTTGCCAAAAATATTGATTTTTAGAGAAACAACCCAATTTACGCTAGGGTATTTTTTAAAAATATCTATATATACATATATTAGTTTATTTTAACATGAACATAATATATTTAGTATATTTTAACATAATATGTTTAGTTTAAAGTAATGTAAATAATATTTTTTACCGCGTACTTATTTATAAACCTAGATTTTTACTTCCGGAACACATAATGTAAATAAAAATGCGAGAAAATTATTTTTGGTTGTAATGTACACGTTAAAGTCACATATAAATCCATATTTTATTTTAGTTTTTTTTCTAGTCGGTACTAGGAAAATACAATGAATTAAACTTTAATACAGTTATATTTTAATCTAAATATGCGTAAAAGACACTATTTTCAACCGTAAACATATAAGCGAAAGCTATAAAGTGCATAATTAGACAATTTGATGTGTAAACAAGCTCAGTTCCTGCAACATTATACAAATCACGTTTAAGACGCGATCCCGATTAAAAAGCCAGTTTCGTACAGTCCCTTGATCGCGTCTTAACCGGGTTCGACTGTATTTGAAAATAATAAGTTTTGAAAAAAATATATATAAGGAAAAGTAAATTTAAAAAGCCTTAGATTAGATCAATAAATACATTATTTTAAGTAGAATTAAATTAAATATTTAAGTTTTAACAATTTCATATCATAGTAAAGTTTGTACATACGCTCTACTATAAAGCAAGACAGGATTTATATTCAATATCAATAACCTAAAGAAAAATGTATGGTAAAGTATATAAAATATTATCTTAAATTAGCACAATAAATGCATTATTGTCATCTAAATTCAGTAAAACTTAAATAATTCTCATTTTAATAATATAGTAAACATGAAATATTTTACTATAATGTATTATAGGACTAACATTCCGAATACCATCCTAAAGTTTACTTTGAACATACCATATATGTATATAAGCTTCGAAAGTATTTTGTGTATAAATATTTAACTTACTTTAAAATATTTTCTGAAGCTGAGTTCCGAAACTTCTTATGTGCCACAAAAAATCTTTTTATTCTTTAATGCTCTTTCATACAATAATATTTTCATCACTCTGTATGTTGTTACTTCAAAGTTTTTGACACTTTTGACAGTTGAAAGAGGAAAGACATGCAGAAAAATATGAACGATTCCAAATGTAATGTTTCGAGAAGCTTTCTAAAATTCAAAAGAAATGATAACATAATATAAAATAAGATTTACTTTTGCATTAAAAAAATTTTTATACAAGAAAAATGTTTTTGACAATTTTTAATAATTTCTTTCTTTAAAATGATATCTGTGTGTTATGGAGTCATCAGCTGCTACAAATGTATTTAAGAAAAGGACATATAAATTAGCAGATAAAATAAATGATGAATTTTTGTATTTGTTTTGTTATAATTGAAAAAGAAATGCAAAGTTCATTACAGAATACTTTTTTTTAACATGAAAAATTTTAAAATGTTAATAAAATGTTAGGGGGGGGGGGTAATAATAGATTATCCAGTGTTATACGAGATCTATTTGGTGCCCACGGCTTTACTCACGTGAAAGTTATATTAATGTAACTTTCACATAATTTGCAATATTGTGATCGCACATTTTCTTAACATAGCTTAAAAAGTGTAAGTTAAAAAAATTACATTATAATGAAAGATTTTTATAACTTTATTTTAAACCCATCTTTAAGAATTCTGTGTAAGAGTTTTTTTTTAAATTATCTGCTTTAATATCATCCCCAGCGTAATGAACGGCATTGAAAACTACTATGTTCAGAACAGTTTACCGAACCAGAATAAGAGTGATCACAAGATGTCCCATTCCCTATTTTTCGTGATTCGCTGCGATTTTTCCACATTAGTAAAATGAATCCGGTTCCAATCTTCTAACACGATATAGTAAATTTTGTTATCTTTTCAGGAAAGAATTCGTGAAGCGATTTATATATTTTTCGCGATTTTCTATTGTGATTTTCAGAGTATTTTCACGTTTTGTGCTATTTTTTTTATGGGACCGGACAACGCCGAGCGGGTCAGCTATTAATCTATCCCGCTTACTAGCTGGTATAAGTATTAGATACCTTCTATAAATATTAGAAATATTTATACAAGATGTCTTCTTTTAAAACTCTCCTATAGCAATTTCTCAAACCCTTAATTTTAGAGGCAAACTTCTAGTGTCAAAAATGCTTTAAATGTTTTTCTTTATTTTCTTAAAATAGTTTTATTTTTTCAAAAGTAACAACATTTAAATATTTGTACGGTTCCTCGGTGCTATAAAGTATATTTAGTTAAACATATGCTTTAATAAGTTAAACAAAAAAGTTCCATTCTTTTACAAAGAAAAAAAAGTACCGAATTATATATATATTTTTGAATTTATGAATTTTAGCATTTTTCTTACTAAAAACAGAACAACTGATTTCTATTGTCTAAAAATGCTGAAACTTTGTAAAATGGAATGTATCATCAATTACTATGAATCAATAATTTTTGGTACAAAAATCGCATAAAAATTAATTATTATTAATATTTTAGTTTTACTTGGTAAAACATGGATAATATCTTTCTAAATATAACATATAGGTATAAAAATTTAAATTTCACCACTTTTACAAAAGTAACTATTGTGACGTTAATGACTTATTTCAATATAATGAAGAGCAACATTTGAAATATGCTTGCAACTGAAAGTATGCCTTGAAAATCACACTGTTTGAAATTGCTAAACAACGAATTTGTGCAAAATCGCGTTTCATTAAGTCACGGAATCACAGAAAAAGAACGGTTGAGGACGTTGTATGACAAGGTCCTTTGTCTCTATTAAATGCAGTGCATCCATGTGGTTTCCTTCTCTGAAATTGAAAGTAGTAGCATTTGAGGGGGAAGTCACACTGTCGGTATCTGAAGATAGAGCTGTAAATTGCCTTTTTAGAGGACATACACTGACTGTTAAATGTCTCTAAGACATCATTTGATTGAGTACGATCATTGTTGAGCAGTTGGGCAAAGTGTCACTAAAGAATCCAAAGCAAGAAACGTAAAGAGTGTAATCTTGGGGATTAGAAAGACCTCTGGATGTGTAAGTGCTACGAGAAGATACTCTGGAGGACGTGGTAGGAACATCCCACCTCAAGAGCATGGATATGTCTGCCTAGTGGTCAAGAGAAGTATAAATGATACTCCAGGTCATATAGCTTCAGACCTTGCTAACGCTACTGGTACTTTGATATCTGAGAGAACCATTTCTCGGTGATTATATAATGCTGGTATAGATGCAAAGAAGCTTTTTACATTTGTTCCATCGCCATAGGGAAAGTTTATTTCGGTGTATAGAGCATATTTGTTGGAGTCAGTAACATTGCTCCAGAATCATGTTTTCTAAGGAATCCTGCTACACCATAAACAATGATTCTGGGCACCAGCAAGCGTGGAAAGAGAAATGAGTTCATTCCCATCACCAAAATGTGCAAGAAACTGATAACTATGACAAAAGAGTGATTATGTGAGCTGGAATAAGGCATAATGATAAAATTCTGCTTCACATATTTGAAAAAGGTACAGTGACAATATAAAAAATTATAACACCTTGTAATAATAGTTTTCTTTTAAATGCTAAAAGGTGTAAATTAACAACATAATTTAACAACATAACTCGAGTTTTTGAAAATGACTCGGAGTGAGTCGAAACATGTAAAACAACCTAATAAAAGTTATTTTAATTTGTATTTTGTTGTTAATTTACACCTTTTAGCATTTAAAAGAAATAGGTACAGTGACATCAAAGTGGTATTGCATAGGCGTTCTCCAGGGTTATATCCATCTTCTTCGTGGTACAGGTAGTTCATAATTTCTGTTCATGAATAACGATGCGTGCCCACATAAGATAGCTGAAGTTTAGCAAATTTTGCTAAACTTCAAAAATATTACTTAAAAACAACTAACTTTATAATATAACTTAAAAAATATTTAAGTTTAATTTCTTTAAAAAATATATATCATTATTTATGAAGAAAAATTTCACTGTTCCTTAGGAATTGTGAAGCAGTGTAATAATTTAGGAATTTGAAGAAACGAGAAGACGGCATATCCTGTATTTAGTAACAATCAATTCAATAAATACAATAAAATGATATTAACGATGAATATAACCAAAATGCAGAGCTGTATTATTATTAAATCGATTTTATCAATTAAAATCTTATCAATATTAACTATTACTATATATATCACAATTAAAGCAATTGATGTTTGTTTCTTAGATGATAAAATACATCATTAAATTCTGGAGTAAAGATCGTAACTTTCAATAATTGGCGACATTTAGTCATAATTAGCTTAATTAGTGTTATCATTATTTCGGCACACATCTTGATAAATAAATCAAAAATTGTAAATGTAGAGTAATTTACTTATTACTCTCTGTCGAAATGTATCGCTTTTTATCGTTAAAAAGTATTTTAAATGTAACTTTCAGACCACTTGATTGAGCAGAAATGAGCTAGTAAGGCTTCCACAATGATTAAAATAAGTTTAAGTAAATATTCAATATTTTGTTTTAAAAGGTTAATTAAAAAACTTTCTAAACCTTATTGTGGTTGTAAATATGATTGATTTTGAAAAAAAAAAAGAATAAATCAGAAATTACGTGGTTTTTTTTATACAAATGGAATTTATATAAAATGTATACTCATAGTTAATTTTTAATTCAATTTCAGCAGTAAATTACGCCTGTAATCCTTGAATAATAACCAGTGAATTTTTCTCCTGCTTTTTCTAAGCGGTAGCCGACAGAGTGAAAACTGTCCCAAGCCGGGAATCAAACCCAGGTCCCCCGAATAACTGTCTGAGGCTCTACAAGGAATGATGATGCAGAAGCCGGGATATCGTTCCTTGTAGCTCAGTGGTAGAGACTCAGATCGATATTATGAGGACCCGGGTTCGTTTCCCGGATTAGGACATTTCTCACTCTGTCGGTTTACGCTTAGAAGAAGCAGGAGAAAAATTCACTGGTTATTATTCAATGTATACTGATGTATTAAAAAAGCATGTTCGTTGAAATTTCAAGAGCGTGTATATTCCACGGATCCCCACTTTGGAGCATGAATCTAGTTGGCACGTCATTATAAACTGCCATCAAAAGCGTACGCGGGAACAATGCAAATAACAATACTTTTTTCGAAGCTCACCTCTGATATATTCTTATTCCACACGAAATGAATTTGCTTTCATTACCAATCATATCGCCAATTAGTGTCAAGTGTAACTTTCTTTTGGAGTCACCTACGTACAAATAAAGGTTTAACCTATTTATTTTCTGAGTTAATAAAATTTCATTTACTCAGGAAATTTAATCACATATTTAAGTGTTATAAAGTGTTTCATAATTCATGTTTGACGCATGACTTTATTTTCTTGTTTATCTTTAAATAGTATTTTAAATGTACCTTTGATACAACTTAATGTTGCAAATATGAGCTAATAAAACTTCCACAATAATTAAAATAAGTTTAAGTAAATTTTCAAATTTTTGTTTAAACATGTTAATTTTTTTTCTAGTCTTGCTGAAGGTGCAATTATGATTGAATTATGTAAAATAAAAGAAAACTGAAATTGAATGTTCCATTTTTTAAATAGAAACAACACAAATAGCAACAATTTCTTTCGAAGCCAACCTAATGATATAATCTTAATCTTTATCAAACGAATTTGCTCACATTGGTATATATCGCCAACTAGAATCAAGTGTAACTTACCTTTTGCGTCACCTAAGTATAAAGAAAGGTTTTTCCTATTTATTTTCCGCGTTATAATATTTCATTTACTAATTCTGCTATTATTTTGTTCATTAATCAGATATGGAGAATAAATAATACAGGCAGCATTTATTCTACATAGTTACATACGTTATACATTTCCCCAACACTTTGTTTTCAAACCATAAAAATGAGCCGTTTTTGAAAAAAACCCTCTAAATTATATGAAAAAACAGTTATTAACTCTGAAAAAAGATATTAGTTCTAATTTGACAAGAAAATATTAATGCTGAAAAAAATAACAGTTTCATAATTTTACATTAACATAGAATTCATCACGGAATAAAAACGAACATTAAATACAAAAATAATAAATTTCATAAAAATGTAATTCATAATTAATAGATTTTTAAATTCATAAAAACGAACATTACTAAAGACATAATAAATTTACATAATAACATATTCAATTTACATAATAAATGCAACTTTTAGGCTTTATTAAAATCCTAGCTGGGTTTATAATTGTTCATCATGGCCGAGAATTAATACATTGTTTTGTAATTAGCGAAAATATTTGCAGGAAATTTAGGGTCTGAAGCTTTATTAGTTTTTCAATGATAACAAAGTTGTAAAAATGATCTACAGCTGATATTCAAAATATTAGAATAATTACTTTTTTTTTTACAAATTGAAAATATCGTTTGGTAGTTTAATGTCTTTTAAGGCAAATATGCAAACGATATTTTTCTTAAGAACTTATTGTTGATTAAACTTATTTATTATCTTAAAATTAATATCATTTTTGAAAAGATTAATTGAAAAAAAAAATATTTTGAAAAGTAAAAATATTAGAATATTTATTCAAGTGGTTCAAAATATTAGAATATTTCACATTAATTCTCCTTTAATTATCACCAATTCATAACTGGTAGCATCATTGATTAAATTCAGACGATTTTATTTAAAATCAGTATTTTTTTTGCAGTTTGTTTGCTTTTTCGTCTTAAAATGGGTCGTGTGAGTGATATTCCTGAATCTATTAAACTTCGTATGGTTGATTTGTATCGGCACGGTAAAAATCAATGTTATATAACGAATTATTTACATTGTTCGTAATCAAACATTAGTAAAATACTAACACAATATTAAAAAAACTGAAAATTTCAAAATAATCGCCGAAATGGCGGCCGAAAACCAGAAACATCTGCTAGAGATGACAGGAAACTGAAGCGTATGGTTAAGAAAAACCGTCTTAAAAGTGTGCGATTCTTCCACCGAAATTGGAAAGAAGAAGGAGTTGAAGTTTCTACATCGACTACATTAAGTCGTCTCCATAAATTTAAGTTTGAATCTCATGTACCGAAAACAAAACCTCTCATGACTGCAAAACAAATAATGATATATAAATATTTTATTTCACAATATTCCTTTAAATTATTCTAATTTCTAACCTATTCTTTATTTCCTTATTTCTTAATAATATTTATTCCTATTTAATGTCCTTTTAAAATTAATAACTCGTATATTAATAATTATCTTATTCCAAATCTTAATCTAAAACTTTAAGTCCATTCGTAACTTTTATCAACTATCCAATCTATAATATTCTGAGAGACGCTAGTTTGTCATTTCGAATGTTTTTTTAAGAGCCATTTTTTTAATTCCATGGCTCGTTTCGCGCGCTGGGTATTTTTTACTTCAAAATCAATGCGCCGCTAGGTTCGGGATTATTTCTTGTTAAAACTTCTCCATCGCACGTCATTCGCTTAGCTTAATTTTGCCTCTCACTGATTGTCTGGTGCACACGTTACGTCACATCTGTAACTTTCCGCGTATTGAACAAAATATATAATAGGGTGGGCCGAAAAAAACTTTTTTTTTGATTCGCTATACCGCGGAAAACTTTGCTTTAGGGTTGCTTAGTAAAATAAAATGAAAAAAAAATATTAAATTTTAATTTTAGCGGCAGAGCTGCTCAAACAAATTTTTTGGAAAGCAATAGTTTTCTTTATTTTTTAAAAGCTATAAAAGAAAAAAAAAACCGCTATAGTGAAAAATCTTTAAAAGAAATATATAAAAACACATTTTAATAAAAAAAGAAGCAAAATTACTTCATTTGAGGTAGCGCAAAGCATTTAAAAAATCCTTAAGTTAACGCAATCAAGTTGTATTCACTCAGTGAATGTTGGCCGGGTTGTGGGCCGGGTCTTTTTTTCCGTTTTGATTCGCTATACCGAAAAAAACTTGTGTCTAGGGTAGCTAAGTAAAATGCAAAAACAAAATAAATGAAATTTTACTTCTGGTGGTAGCGCAAAAGGCCTAAAATTTGAGAAAAAACGCGTTTTAGGCCAAATTTTAGGCGTTTTGCGCTACCACCAGAAGTAAAATTTTATTTATTTTGTTTTTTCATTTTACTTAGCTACCCTAGACACAAGTTTTTTTCGGTATAGCGAATCAAAACAGAAAAAAAAGACCCGGCCAACATTCACTGAGTGAATACAACTTGATTGCGTTAACTTAAGGATTTTTTAAATGCTTTGCGCTACCTCAAATGAAGTAATTTTGCTTCTTTTTTTATTAAAATGTGTTTTTATATATTTCTTTTAAAGATTTTTCACTATAGCGGTTTTTTTTTCTTTCACAGCTTTTAAAAAATAAAGAAAACTATTGCTTTCCAAAAAATTTGTTTGAGCAGCTCTGCCGCTAAAATTAAAATTTAATATTTTTTTTTCATTTTATTTTACTAAGCAACCCTAAAGCAAAGTTTTCCGCGGTATAGCGAATAAAAAAAAAAGTTTTTTTCGGCCACCCTAATATATAAGTATTATCTTCGTATAATATTTCCACAATATTTGTAATAGGAATCTACCATGAAGATTATTGTACTAAAATAGCTGTAGCAAAATGGTGATAGCTATTTCGAAACAATAATTTTTAAAGTATTAAGAGAACTCTGCAAATGCAACGAAATCAAATATATTTGCTTTATATCTATAAGAGGTCTGTTGTTTTAGAAAACTTACCTCAGTGTGAAAAAAAAGTAGTACACAGTCTCTATTTTTATTATCTCAAAATTGGTTGAAGAAACTTTCACATTTGACATTAAACTTTAAAGCATTTGTATATTTCGCAGCCTTTTTGGAACAAATGGAAAAATTTTAGACATTTAAATGTCTCTAATAATACAATACATAAGAAGCATTTCTGGATCCCGAAATCTCACTTTTTGCTGTGTTAGTGCGATATTTATATACTGTGTATGAAGCCTGCACCAGAGCGATGACAGATTTACTATTCGCTCATTTCCTTCTGTGATGTCCGTTTGGAAATTTATTAAGGCTGGTAGTGCGTCGTTTAGATATTTCAAATATTTTTTTAGGTTAAATCTGTTCATAACAGATATTTTTAGATATATTAAGTAATATCATGTATGAAAGTTTCTTCGTGTGACAAATTGTAGGGTAAACAGAAAATACAGGCCTCATTAAATAAATATTAGTGGGCAAAATTGTGCAAGAATTCTAAAATACAATTATAACCATATAAATTATAAAACATTTTATATTTATAAAAAAAATTAAAATGCCTTTTCTTTCTTTTTATTCAGTTATTCCAGTTATTGCTCTATTTCCAACTTTTGTATGGGAAGTTTTTGAAAATAGAATAAAAAAAAACTTATTTTTTCATTTTAAGTTTGCACGTGTTACTTTTATTTTTAGTCTATAACATTACTTTTTTAAAGAGGCAGAAATAAACTGAGAGAGAATGAGTTAGTAATAAATCTGAAACTGCCCCAAAGTGGGGCGTACTACCCAAATTAAGAATCGTTTTTTTAAAGTGTCCATCACTATGTTTTGCTCAAAATATTATTCTAGAGTTTTGTACAGTGCTGAGTTTTAAGTTACTTTTCTTTCGGCGTTTCATGTTTCCTTGTGCATAAAATTAATGTGATCGAATGTCATGGCAGTTTAAATCCAATATTAAATTTACGATTAATAGATATACATTTCAAAATATAAATATATTTTATCAATATTCAAATATTTATAACAACAACAAAAATAAATTAACACAAAAATTTATTAATCTCCTGAAGGATCCCAAAGGCAGATTATATGTTAAAATTTCTTGGTTCAAACCATAAAATAATGAAGTAACTGAATAAATTTGAAAATGACATTTAAGTGAAATTTATTTTTAAAAAAATAGTAAGAAAAATATTTCATTATTTTACGGCATACAGTAGATTCGCAATTTTATTGAAAAACTACTATACATTGTGTTGCGCAATACGTGTATTATTATATGGATGAAATATAAATTTAAAATCAAATGTGAATGGAATAGCCTTACATACGTTACAATTTTTGAAATTACACTATAAAAATGTTTTCTAATTTAAAGATTGTATGGAATGTTTGTTCTAGAATATACAAAAGTATTAGCAGATAAAAATATAAAATAAAAATAACAGCAGGTAAGCAGTCATTTTTAACTTAAAACTGAGAATAATCTTCTACCAAACATTTGATTATTTCTATAGCTAATTTGTTTAAATCAACGGAATGCTATACACATAAATATCTTTGAAAGCTACATTTTTAGCAAAATGTTTTTAAAACAAATCACTAAGAAATATTTTGCCATATTTCCTTTCGTGAAGTTTTAACTTATTATAGAAAATATTTTTCTGAAAATAAATTTCAGTAAATATGAAATAACTCACTTCTATCACACCTACTTATAGCCAAGCACATAAATATATACATATATAAAATATTCAAAGCATTTCATAAGAACCTGATGTCTGCGAGCATTTTATGTATGAAGAAATATTCTTATATACCTTAATGCCCTACATGCAACAATATTTTCCTGATTCTCCATGTTATTACTTTTGACACTTTTGACAAATGAAACATGAAAAGTTTGCGGAAAAATAAGTATGTTCGAAGATGCAATGTTTCAGCACACTTTTAAAAATTCAAACAAAGAGACGAAATAACTTCGAATAGAATCTATTTCTGAATTTTTTAAGATTACATGGTGGAAAAGGAAAGTTCTATTATTAGAAAATATTGCTTTTGATTTTTACTTTCGTTTGCAATTGTAGGAATATGTGTGACTGATAAATTGCACGAAATATATTTACGTATATGACAAGCAAACTACCAGACAGAAAGCCATGAATTCCTCTTATGTTTTGTTGCATTTTTAACATGCATAATTTTGTTTTCCGAAAGAAGTTTCTGAAGAGATTTTTTTCCCCCTGAAATGGATAAAAAAAATATAAGTTGATAGAAATATATTCTTGATAGGTGCTATAAACTTTCATAAAAACTAATCTAATAAGATATACAGGGTGTTCCGAAAAGAATAATCTGATTTAAAAAAAATAATAACTGTTCAGATTTTAATCCGTTTTCATCGAATAATGTATAGGTAGAAAAAGGGAAATCTCGAGTTTCATGCAGTTGCCAACAGGTAGCGCTAATACTCTTCCTTCACTCACCATTTCAGAGTTTGTCTGGCTTCCAAGATCACCGGACCCTCAGCAGGGGTAAGAAGTAGCGCGCTGCAAGTAGCGAAACTAGAGTAGTCGCTACTTTTTACAGTAGTTTGTAGAGTAGCGAGTAGCGAGCTTAAAAAACAAAAACAAAAAACAGTAGCTTGTAACGAGAATCAACGCTATTTTTAACGCTACTTCGGCAGGGGGGGCGGGGGCGTTGGTCATTCTGCAAATCATGTGGCCAAAACTTGCTTTGTGCAAAATTTGTTCTACTCAACAATTTACAAATCTCAGCTGCGGTGTATAGCAACGCATCACATGGAGTCAGAAAATTTCCCCATTGACACTTGCTGCTAAAATCAAGTACTAACCCATCAAAGGAATTAGTTTTCTTGCTTGCAATATTTGCCTATTTACTTGTTCAGTGCTCTTCAATGTTTACCGCCGGGTTTCTTATTTTTCGGAAATGCTTTATTTACAGATTTATTTATTATTTGCATTTAGAGTTGTTTTTCTGTAATTTTCTAGATTATAATATGTGTTTCAATTTTTCTACGAAATTTGTAATATGTATATAAATTAACATTTTGAAGACAAACAGAAAACATTTTCTTGTATGGTATCTTTCTTAATTTTTTAATGCCCTCGGTTATGTTGCATTTTTAAATTGTATCCCGGCAGACGTGATATAACTTAGGATCGCTTTATTATTTAATCCGAGTCTTTATTTTCTAGTGTAAATTGAATCCTTTGACAAAATCTGAAAGTAGCGAAGTAGTGAAAACTTTTCAAAAGTAATTTGTAGTCGCTACTCTTTGAAATAAGTAGTTGTAGTTGTAGTTAACTACATTTTTGATAAAGTAGTTGTAGTTGTAGTTCGCTACAATAAAAAAGTAGTTTTTCCGACCACTGCCCCTCAGTGTACAATTTCTTCTAGTGATGTTTTATAAAAGACTAGCTTTATTTGCCTCCCCTTCCAGCTACTTTAGTCGAACTGAAGATAGGCATAACAGCAGCCATGGAAGCAGTGGATGCAGACATACACGCAAAATTTTGGGACGAATTTGACATATGTCGTGCACCTAAAGGTGAACACATTGAGAATCTTTAATTTGGTTTGTAAAAAAATTTTGTAGATTAATATAAAATTAATCTTAAGTGTCTACGTTCAATATTTTTCATAATATACGCATTTCAAATAGCGTAATTCTTTTTGAAACCACACGTATATTTAACAAACTATTTAAAAATACGTTTCATTAAATGAAATATTAGGAAACGGCTACGTGGTTCAGTTCGTTTTCCGACTCTAGTGTCGAAACATATGGAAGTAGTGATGCCAGGTTTACTGTCACAAAGAAGCGGGACAGGGGATCAGAAACTTCGGGACAGTGGCTTCTATATCGGAACATAAAAATACAGTAAATCCAACGGAAACGGAACCTGTCTATAACGAAATCCTGTCTTAAACCTAAAAAATCCATGGTTCGAACGAAAAAAGTACCATAAAAATCTAGGAACTGCTAGGACGGAAATCTGTCTAAAGCGGAATGTTTGTCTGGTTGCTTCAGATTTCATCTTAGTTTGTTTTTTTGTATTAAATAAACGCAATCTTAAAGAGTAAAGCCTGTGAAAGCGGAATCCCTAGTGACTGAAACAAATTCCGTATTGGACAGGTTTTCGATTGAGCTGTTCAAATTGTATGGCATTCTTTCCGTAGAGACCATGAAGATTTTACGTATAAGATTGGATTTGTTATAGACAGGT
Organism: Maratus michaelseni; assembly: GCA_963931845.1. NCBI lineage: Eukaryota > Metazoa > Arthropoda > Arachnida > Araneae > Salticidae > Maratus > Maratus michaelseni. The sequence goes on along the minus strand of OZ007590.1, from coordinate 79,457,700 downwards.
TACGTTTTTACAAGATTTACTGAAATAAGTACAATAAAACTTGTAAAAAGTAGAATAGGCAAAGACCGGAAAAATATTCCGTTTTAGGCAGGTTTCCATCTGAACAAGTAGATTTCTTTCTGCGAGATCATAAAATCTTCCCTTTATAGACAGGTTGTGTTTTAACAGGTTTACTGCATAAATTTTCGCTCGATGCAGACTAACGATTAGCATGGCATTAAGAAATGTAAAATAATCTGTAGGGAAATGTAGGGAAATGTAGGGTAAAACCGGGTACCCAATGGTTTTCCTTTGTTGACAAAGTCTAGTAGGAACACTCCATATAAGTGTTTGTTGAGAGCTGTGCTATTGAAAAACAACACCTTGTTGACAAAATAAAATTCTTCTCTACTTCGGGAAAGACATTTTCTAGGACCATCTAAAACAGCTCCGAATTTTGTTGGTAGACTAAAACCATATCCTAATCAAAAATTAAGTTTTTGCACGTCCAGTAACAAAAAGCTTTACTGTAATAAATTTTGATACAAACTTTAAAACATATATACATTGTTTAAGGTCACTGACTTTATTTCAGGTTTTCAAGAAATTTTTAATGTTGTCATGTATTGGCTTTCTCAGCTTTTACTTCTCGTATCCGCTGCACTTCTCATGTACCCACTCTTTGTAGACAGAATATTGTATCCATCCTTCTCCCCCTGGTGAGTAAAGAAACAATTCATTTCAGAATTTAAAGCAAAATCTTTTTACTCGGTTTTGCCCCAACAGACGACCAAAAAACAACATGGTCGTTCCCTTGGATAACTTGACATACACACGAACCTTTAAGAGTCCATATTTACGAACTGTCGAAAGAAAGCGCTGAGAGTTTTAAATATAAAGATTTTAATGTAAATGTTAGTGCTGTTAACGTGTCATGTTTATTTATAAAATTGTTGAACACGTTTACTGTAGAATTGATAGCATTCGAAAAACCTATATTCCGGGTTGAGAAAACCAATTAATACACTATAAAAACTACTCGAAACGATTCTGAAAATCAGTGAAAGAAAAAAAAAACTTTGTTTTAATAAATTTTCTTTAAATCTTAACTTTTTTCGAAATCATGGGTAACTCGGAACAGGTTATTGTATATTTTCGTTCGTGGTTATGTTGTATATTCATAGAATAAGAAACATTTGTCTTATTTTAACAATGTAGTGTTTTTGTTACTTTTGTAGTGTTTGAAATACTTTTTCACAAGCGTTTTTATTTATGGAAATTATTATTTAATTATAGCATCACTACATTGCTGTTGTTGTTGTTTTGACCCGGTGGGCCCGGTATCACTACATTGTTACAACTTGAGCAACACAAGGAAAGAAGTATAATTTATTAGAAATGCAATAATACAATATTGAGTGAAAAATTTTAACTTTTTTTTTACTGATTCTTAATTTGAATTTTCCTTAACATGTATCGTACTATCGACAAAATTTAGAAAACGTTTAATGAATGTAATTGTATAGCAGAGATATGAAAATTAAATTAAAAAACAGAAATATTACTTTAACGAATGGATAAAATATTGTCACAAATGGTTTTCGTTCATGTCCTGTTGGACAAAAAAAAAAAAAAAAAAAAAAAAAAAAAGTTAGCAGTTTGAATATTAAAAAAACCCCACCTGTCGTCATCAAATATGAATTTGTAATTAATATTTTTGACTGTCGTCACTATAAGAACATAAAAATTTCTCTTACGTTTAAGTTAATATTGCCACTAATGATGCGTGTTTATATTCTAATGGTGGTAAGTTTCAATATTTTTTTGGTAACTACATTAAAGATTCCCAAATGTTGTAGTGATCCAACAATAAACACTATCTCTGCAGACAGTACTGTATTTTGAATGGTTGAGACATTTTTGTAAACAGTTACCGCCGAGCCGGGTGCCAATCGAAAGCGCTTCTCAAAACTATCCTATAAAATTGACTTTGTTTCTGAATTTCGAGGCACGGCAATGCCTCTGTCAAGTCAAGAAAGCACAGCCGTAAGCATCCTTTTCTGGAAGCATATCAGGGCACTTTTGACCCCCCCCCCACACACACCAAGAAACAGGAATTGATTAAAACAACAAAACATGTTTGTTGAATACATTTGGTTGTTTCAAGTAAAATTTTTAGTTGAATTAAAAAGTTGGTTTTGTTGCATTGACAAAAAAATATTGTTAACACTCTTACAAAATTTTAACAAAATTTCATCAATTTTACTTGAATTAACAAAATCTGTTTTTTTTTTAAAATTTTTACCGTAATTTTGTAATTTGTAATTCCAGCAAAATTTTCTTTCATTTACACAATTTAAATTGTTGTATGGTAGCAATAACTCTGTCACGTAACTTGGTTTATTTGACTTATATAGCTGTATAATTAAAGGATTAACATATTTTTGGATAATTAAAATTTTTTTAATTGGAAGGACCAAGGTAGTTTTAAAAATCCTCCTATCCCATTGATTACTTTCTTCTATCTTTACAAGAAGAAAGTATTAAAGTCATGAAAATTTTCAACTTCTGGTTTTCGACGGATTTTAGAAGGTCCTGAACACGATTTGACTGTTTTTAGAAAATGACTGTCTATGACTCTGTCTGTCTTTATGTGACAAAAATTTTGAGGGCGATCTGTTTCAAGAACTAATGCACGGAATTTAATAAAATTTTATGTTCAGTTACTTCCTGTTTTAAATTGGTACTGATTAGTTTTTGGCGCAAATCGCGCAACAGATGGCGCTGCTATGTTGCAATTTTCGCGATTTCTGCAATAGATTCTCGATTTCTCAAGAACTAATGCACTGATTTACATCAAAACACAGATTGAGTTAGACCTTGATATAAATAGAAGCTGATTACGTTTTGGTGTAAATAGCCCAACAGGTGGCGCTGCTATGTTATTTTTTTCATGATTTTTACTATAACTAAATCTCAAGAACTAATGCACGGATTAATTTTTAAATCATTTTCAGCAGTGATTTACGTCTGTAATTCTTAAATTATAACCAGTGAATTTTTATCCTGCTTTTTTTCAAGCGTAAACGGACAGAGTGAAAATGTCCCAAGCCGGGAATCGTACCCGGGTCCTCAGAATAGCGCTTTGAGGCCCCAGCATACGGCAACACAGTTAATTTTTAATTAATTTTCTGCAGTGAATTACGCCTGCAATCTTTGAATAATAACCAGTGAACTTTTATCCTGCTTTTTACAGGCGTAATTCACTGCTGAAAATGAATTAAAAATTAACTATATGTTGCCGTGTGCTGGGCTTTGTATTTTCGTCTCAAAGTTTGCCGCAGAAATTTGCATGCTCATGCAGGGCCTGTTTACCGAATAGTCCGGGGAAGCCCGTGCTTACCCAAAGAAATACAAAGGTGCCCGCAAATTTACTTTTCAGAACAACTTTTTACAAAAAAAAAAAAAAAAAAAAAAAAAAATCAATCAAGGTAAAAACTGCATTTTTTCCTTATGAAATTTTTATCTAAGAAGCTCGCTCTTTCTAAATTGTTGTTTACTCGAAATTTTGATGGTAAAATTTCAAATTGTTGCAGCGTACCAAAAATGGATTTAGTAAATAGCAAATCAATTTGTACAGGGGGTTTCCCAGAGCAACGTCGGGCTGTCCCTACTTTTATGTCTTAAGCGGACCCTGTGCTCATGATGACATTTTTCTCTTGTGCTGCGGTTGCAGTCGGTCCGACATATATAATAGTGAGAAATTTCGAGTCTCGATATCGTTCCTTATAGCTCAATGGTTAGAGTCTCTGATCGTTATTCTGAGGACCCGGTTTCGATTCCCAGCTTGGGACATTGTTCAATCTATAGGTTTACGCTTGAAAAAAAGCCGGATAAAAATTCGCTTGCTGTTATTCAAGGACTGCAGGCGTAATTCGCTGCTGAAAATGAATTAAAAATTACCTAAAAAATAGTTAAGTTTAGATTGGTTCTAATGCAAAAAATAATTTTAAAGTAAATATTATAATTGTTTATGTAACAAAAACCTTTTGTTGTTAAAACAAAGAAAATTCTTAAAATTACAAAAAACAACTCTTCTTTAAACAAAAATTTTTGTTGCCGAAACTGAAAAGATCTCTTAAAGTAACAGATAATTATATTTATTTAGAGAAAACTTTCGACAAAAGAATTTTGTTAATTCAAGTATAATTGAACATTTTCACTTGAATTAACAGAACATTTCTTTTGCTGACGATACAAATTTTTTTATTGGAATTGCAAAAAAAAATCAACAATATTTTTCTTATTGATTCAAACAAATTTTCCATTGACCCATATTTAAACGGAAAGTTTTGTTGGGCTAACCAAATTTTTGTTGATCCAACAAAACTTTTCTCTGGGTGCATATTTTTGCGCTGGAGTTTCACAAAAACCTTAAACTGCGTTTATCTAGAGTACGTTGCAAACGGTGCCAAATTTTAGAATTTCACGTTTCTATCTTTTGACGTTCAGAAGATATATGAACTCAAACTCTTTACTTCAAACTTTTTGACACACACTCACTCACCGATCATCAAAAAGATAAGGTACATCCCAAGTAGCTCTAGAAACCCAAAATTTGGAAAAAAAAGTAGTGTTTAGGATAGAAAATAAGAAAAAAAAATCCGGAAAAAAATCGATCTTGCAATGTTATAGAAATTTACAATTTGATGTAAAGGTAATGTTTAGGATTCAATAAAAAAAAATCGGATAATTCGAAAAATTTTTTTTTTTTTTGTAAAAAACCGAAAGTTTGAAAATAATTCGATTTTGTAGTCCTAGAAACTTGAAATGTGACATGAGGGTAGGGTTTAGTATAAAAAGAAAGAAAAAAAGTACGGAAAATTCGAAATAAAAAAATTGAAAAGTGGAAAAAAAAATCGAAAATAGTTTGATTTGTTGGAATTTTCAGGAATTTATAATTTTGTCTTTCTTTTTATCCGAAACAGTACTTGTATGCCAAATATCAAGTATCTAATGGTGAGAGTAATAACTTAGATCGATAGCAACTTTTCTGGAAGAAAATGAGAATACTTTTAACCCCCCCCCCCTCTTCCAATAATTTAGTGCTTGCCTAAGGAAACCGAAACTTCTTTCATCTAAAAGACTTTGCAAACGGAACTAAAGTTCCAAATTGTTGGTGCTTTCAAATAATAAGGACAGGGCGTGAACTTGAAATCAGTGGATGGTGGCCAAAAAAACACCAAAGTCAAGAAAAGGAGGATTACTTACAAGAAGAAGTGGGGAAGTTATTACACCTTACTATGTTATGGAATGGGATGGGATTATTTGATTAAGGCTAATTATATACGTCACATTCTCGTGCTGCATAATTGTCAACTCATACAATAATCATTAATTAAAGATGTAGAGACTAAAAGTGATTTATGAATGAAAATTTCAGAGTTAATAAAACAGCTAAACTTGATTTTACACGATCTCAGAACTTTTTACGTTAACAGAGTTACGAGACATTTTTTTACATGTGATGATTTTAATACGATTCAAGATTTTTAAAACAAATTATCGATAAATGCGAGATAATGTATGTTGATTTTTGTTTTAAAATGTCATAAAAATTATTAAAAGCATTATTGCAAAATATATAAATCGCCTCGCACATAAATATCAATCATATGTACATAAAATTTTCATGTTTTTATTAAGGGGTTAACATACTTTACCTACCTGCAATTTTTTTAAATTGTTTTTTCCGAAAGAACAATTAGTAAAGAATATTCAACTATATTTTCTAGTTGATCGGATAAAAAATAAGAAAGTTATGCCTTTTTAATTTACTTTGTTCTATCATGCATAAATTATTATTTGAATATATAAACGTGATTTTCCCAAAACAGTGTTTTTAAAGTCGGTGATCACGATAACTTGATCTAATCTCAAACAATCTTCTTCAAATTTTGAACAAATTTTGACAACAATATAATCTATTGAGTACTTGTTCCTTTTGGTCATCTGATAATTTTTTTCCATTTTTTTCCATTTTTCAAAATGTTTTATGAAAATCAATATCTTCAATCACTTTTCAACGGCGTCATTTTGTTCAAAATGAATTTTTCTAAAAACCAAACGATTACTCTCCAGTTTTAAGTGTTCGAAGTACAGACATTATGCTTTTTATAATTTCAGATAACATACGACAGAGTGAGGATGATCACTGTGGACGGCTACCAGAACGACACCTTCTCCGGGAAGTGAATCTGCTTTGGACACACAACTTTATTTCATTATTACAAGAATCAATTTATTTTCTTTAAAGCGTAATAAACAAAATACAAAATTATTTTTTCAAATATCGTGTTTCACTTTCATGGAAAACCCCTCAAATACACGTTTGTCTGACCTTGCAGGTAGGTATAACCCGTTAAGATGTGTATAAAAATGTCTAAGAAATACGGTTTTACTTATTTTTAACATTTTTATAGATTTAAAATATAATTTATGCTTGTGTCCAAGCAATAAACACAAGAAAAGCTGCAAATAACTTCCGGGTGAACCAAAAGTCCGTTAAAAAATTTAAAAATTCATAAGAAAGGAAGAAATTATGATAAAGAAGTGCGGTTTGCAAAAAAGGGCTCACAAATAAGTCGGATTTCTTTTAGCAGCAAAACAATTTTAGTTAAAAATGTCACTGGTAGGGGGCGCTGACGACAAAAGACAATGAACAGGACAGCAGTACACTCTAAAAACGACATTTTCAAAACTGAGCAAAAAATACTCAAATCTGAGTATGCTGCATAGTCAAAATGGCTCCGAATCAAAATTACTCAAGTTTGAAACATGCATATACTCATTTCTGAAAACATGCACACACTCAAGAATAAAACATCATGTGCTGATATGTGAGTATAATCCATGCTAAATAAAATAAAAAAGACGCCAACAACACGCGGTGTTCCCAAATGGCCACCCTCCCAAATATTAACCGCGGCCGATGCTGCTTGACTTCAGCGATCGGACGAAAGCCGGTATTTTCAGCATGGTATCGCCGTTATCAAGCATACGCTTCTTGTTACGTTATTTTAGCTTTGATTCGTTTGTGATTTGTGCTCCAAATTAAAAAAATGTGTAGAAATTACATTTTTTTACGTTGATTTTCAACTCTATGACTTATAAGACCGAAACAATGTTATTTTGTTTTCTACGGACCATGCAATACAGTTCCGCAAATATGCTAAAAACAAAAGCAATACAGCAATTTTTGGTTGCTTTTAATTACAACCTTTTAACACGCAGCATAAATCGTGTTGAGATTCAATTCAGATTTCTGTCCATGTTTATCGATTTTTTAGATTATTATTAGTATTATTATTTATTATAAATTTGCGAGACATTTCAATTGTATTGCATTTCATTCAAATGAGTATGAATTGACTTCTATGTGCTCATTTTTGAGTATTGCCTTGTTTCAAAAATGAGTTTGAACTGATTCTAAACATTTTTGAGTATGTCCATGTTTCAAAAATGAGTATGAACTGACCTCTATGTGAACAGTTTTGAGTATGTTCATGTTTCCATATTCTGAGTATTTCCGAATTGAAAGCATTGGGTCATCATATTTTTAAAAAAAAGTTTCAAAACAAAATGAAAACATCGATTTACTCAGATTTGAAAGTGTCATTTTTCTCAGTGTACGCTCCCTCCATTTATTCTTGCAATAACAATTGTTCAACATGACCTCCAGACCACATTCTTTGTCTTCAGTCCTTTCGCCGTGCGAAATTTTCGCGAAGCAACAGTTGCTGACTCTCCGTTCAATTAGAGCAACTTCACCAACAACGCTCGATCGGGTAATGATAACATTCTGAAAGCGAATGAGAAATCCTAGTGCATCCCGGTCTTTTATTGCAGCATTAATTTGCATAATTTTGCTGAATCTCTCGCATGTTAGCGCCATATACAGGTGACTTTTTTAACTAATTTTGTGACTAAACTTGTTTTTAACTAAACTTGTGAGCCTTTCCTTGCAAACCGCACTTCTTTATCACAATTTCTTCTTTTTATATGATTTTTTAAAGTTTTAATGAACTTTTGTTTCACTCGGTGTACTATGAACAAATACATAATATGTAGATATATTCAGCTAAGAAAATTTCGACAGCAAAATAATTTCACCATTTAAAATATTACCAAGTCTAGTTATTACATTAAATATCCTACTTAAAGCGATTGATGATCACTTCAGAGATGATAAATGACATCATTAAATTTCTCAGATATTTGCACTAAAGCTCGTTACTTTCGGTAATTAGTGGTAATTAATTCAAGTTTTATCATTATATTGCTACATATCTAGACACGCAAATGAAATTCTATAAATTTATAGTAAGACGTATATTACACTCTTTTAAAGTAGTCTCTATTATCTCAAATCTCTTTTTTATCTTAATTTTGTATTCAGTTTATTGTTAAGAAATACTAATAATAAAACTTTTCAAAAATGTAAAAAAATGTGAAATTGATTTACAGATTAGGAAATACATTTTTTCATGAATTTTTTTTAAAACTGAAATGACTGAAATCCTATTTTGTGATTTTAAAAGCTCTTTTAGGTAGCTTTCAACACAAAAAAGTATAAAGTACTATTACAGCAGTTCGGAGGAATGCAATTCCGGAAAATTTTGGTATGTTTTCACCGATCATGACCCCCAGACCCCAAAACATCCCTCCGTTCAAATGTTGATATATATATATATATATATATATATATATATATCCATATATATATATCTGACCTATGCCATGCGATAACACTCGTATTTATAAATCAATTTGTTTGAAACTAATTGTGTGTATTAAGCTCACCAATGTCTCGACCTAGTTCGTTGGCCAGCTTGGTCCGCCATCTTGTTTCAAGATGGCGGCCACTTAAATATTTAAGACTAAAATAAATTTACAAAAAAATATAAATTCAAATTTATTTTTTGCGTATGTGTTAGGCCTTCGTAAAAGGATTCCGGAATTTTTTTTGTTTTACCTCTATCTTAAAAAATGGCTGAGATAGAGCAGTTGAAATTCTAGGGTGGCTGACATTTTGAACACATTAGAAGACAGCACATAAAAAAAAAGATTAATTTATGAGTTTTAGTGAACGCGATTTATCGCAAATTATTTTCTTTCATTGTTGTAATCATTTTCCCAATCATACGCATAAAACTATATATTCGTATCCGTTAGCGCCAAATTCTTGCCAAACTTGGCGACATTTGGCGAAATATCGCTAAATTTGGCGACCAAAATAAGTCTTCATAAATAAAGCTAACTTGGCTATAGCTCAATAATTTGGCGAATTTCTTATTCAAATTCAGTATTAATGAATCTGTTGTAAACGGTGTCTTTGCATTTTAGCTTGCTGTTTTCGAGTAACAGCCAAAACTTTAAAACGAAGAGATAGGAAAGCTATCCTCCCGGTACAGGCCGGAAGGACTTTTTTCTTTAAAATTCCAAGTATTACATTAAGAATCCATACATTATATGAATAACACAGAAAGATGGTTTAATTTTCAAAACACTAGCCTATTCTGACAATCAGCTTGGTCGGCCTTAAATGTGCAATCTGTTACTTTTATTCTCAATTCAATTTGATTGCTTAATCTTTGACAATATAGGAGTTTTTGATAGAGATATCAAGAATACTTTGCCATCATAGCACCATTTCATGTATTTTTTGTTGATATGAATTTATCTTTGTCGTATAAAGTGACACAAACTGCTTAATTTACTCAATTCGGCATTTATGCTTCATGTCGACTTATTTTTAATTTGCAATCTATATATTTAAAACGCTAAGCGATTTCTTTGGACAATCCGTGAGAACAAACTACTGCATTAAATAACATCATTCTTTTTTTAAATGAAAGATATTTGGGCACAGATTTGTTATCATGCATTCGTTTGTTCCAAAATTTAATTAATTAACCGTAATTTTCAATTAAACTTTTACTGCTGCTAATAACGTCATAATCGGATAACACCTACTGTTGCGAAGCACAGAGTTTATTCTCTAAACTCTGTGGTTGAATAAAAGAGAAATAATAAATATTAAAAGCACGCGGTTTTAAAGCCGAATTTGTTAATTTGCAAGTTAAATTTCGGTAAAAATACTTATCCGCGTGTTTTATAAGCGAATAAAAATTCATATTTATTGTGACGTCACGGGAATATTGTCCATTGGGTTTATTTTATCATTATGCATTATAACTTTGCTGATGCCATTTTTTCATTAAAATTAAATACAAAATATATTTATTTGTGTGCATGGTGTTTAAGCATTAATGTAAGGTATATGAAGTACGTGTGAAAAGTTTGAGCCGGTGAAAATGACGTTATGCTTAGCTTGAAGTGCATTTTAACATTGATAAAACTAAAGAGAAAAATGTATATGATTGTGTTAACATGACATAATTTTACTGGTTTTTGCATTCATAATTATAAAGATTAGAATTGGAGCCGTCATTGATTTCTTCATCTTGATTGCATACCTTCATTACATGTTACCAATTGCTTTTTTTTTTTTTTTTAATTATAGGATAGAAGATTTCATTTTTTAATAAAAAAAATCACAAAAGTAAAGGATTTCAGGAAATTTAAAGTTATTAAAAATAGTGTTATGGCAGAAAAAAATCTTGAAATAATGATTGTATTTTTAGCTAGAAAAAACAATGTAAGACTAATATTTCATAGGAACCAGAGGGCCCGTGCGAGGATTTCGCACTGAAATCTAATATTTTTAGGTACTTCTATATTATCCCGTCGACCACTTTTCATATTAAAAAACTATCGCCAAACTGTAAGATTAAACGCCAAAAATGCAGTCCCATTTACTTGATGTCAGAAGAATTATACGTGTTTGTTGCGTCAAGTGGTTTTTAATTCGACATTTGCGTGTATTTTTCATTATGTTTTACTGATTTATTAGTTACTTTATTAATTAAAATAAGAAATGTGTCCTTAAATTCTTATATTTTATTTATTTATTTATTTTGATATTCCAATGGCAACGTTCTCCCGTTTATTTGGCGATAGTTTTTTGTTATGAAAAGTGGTCGACGGGATAATAAAGAAGTACCATTTTTTATCAATACGTAATATTTATTAGATGCAGGTTTAAACTTCTAAAGAAAAAGCAAGGATAAAAATATCTGCAAACAAAATTTAGTTTTTAGTCAATCCAAAATATTATCTAATTTATTCCATCAAAGTTAGAGTAAAAACTGATCCAAGATTGCAAAAGGCACGCTAGAGAGAAAAAAAAATTAACAATCATATTTTGACTGCATTAGAGGATGACGTCATCCGCTTCGGGAAAAACATGGACATAGAAATATAAATCTAAACATTTCAATTTCAATGTCGCTTTTTAATCATAAATATAAAATAAACCTGTGCGGTGTTTTTTATAATAATTTCTGAGCATCATATAATGTGGTATTTTTTTTTTCTTTGCAACAATAATTTGAGGAAAACCTTTAATTTCTTTTAAGAAAACAATGCCGATTTAATTTTTAATTTTCAGCAAATTTTAGTCAGAAACATGTTTTAACGAAACGTTAAGTGCGCTATGTCAGAAGCCTGTTCAAAATCCTTTCATATGCTATCTCATTCGTCGTTCTGCGTTTCGTATTTTCTGCGAAAAAGGGATGTTGACAGGAGAAATAATATATATATGATGATTATTTTGGTAGGTTTGGTATAAGTTCATTTAACAGTTCCTTATTAGCGCAAAGTCCTATTTCTTTCACTGTGAATTTCTCTTTCGATGTCAAAAAATGTTTTTCTACTTTTGGACGCCAGCCAAAATACAGTGGCAATTTTTAGAAATGTACAACAGTTGTGACAACAAAGGCGCTATCGCTTTAGTTATCATCGCGCTTACATCAATTCGAAATACTACAAATTTCTATTTTTTACTACATTTTACAATTTTAATTCTTACATCATCAGTTAGGAAAAAAAATTAGCTTTCGATTGAAATTTATTTGAAAACTGCCGCTTAATTTAACGATTTTTTTAAATATTTTTCAAGCATGAAAATTTTTTCAATTCTATCTTATCAATGACCACCAGTTTCCTTCAATAATGTAAAATAGCCCCTGGGAAAGTTGCCACAATTGAAAATAGATTTCCCTAACCATCATAAAAAGTGAATAATAATTTAAAAAAAAAGTGATAAATCATAAGATCAGATTATCCATAAGATAGAACATTTTGGCGCTAAACAAAAATCTGTCAGGGAAAAAAAAAAAAAAAAAGACTATTTTTAGTTTATGTTGAACATAAAATTGATATGTTGAATTCGTTGATGAATATTTTCCATCAGATATCAGGATATGCTAGGAATTGTATTTTTTTATTTTTTTACATTTGCCAACTGTATAAGAGGAAAAATATCCCCGACTATGATGGAAAAGGGATAATCATCCTGATTATGTCAAGGAACCGAAGAAACCATACAAATAAATTTCACTTGAAAACATTAAAAATCTCCATCTGCAGATAGATTTATTACTGTAAAAAACTTCTTAATCTTTGCATAAAAATTGATTAGCTTAAAACAATGGATACGTTTTAGAAGATATGGATTTGAAACGAACAATGATTAAAGAGGACATTTTAAAACTTTTTTAACGTCGAATTTTGACGGTGCTTTTGGGCAGATGCAATGCACATGCGCATAGGAGCTCATTCGGTTGCATTATCACAGGGGGGAGGGGAGATGTGTGCTTTATTTACTATGTTCTTTTATTTACTGAATATGATATGAACGTAGGAATATACTGTTTGTATATACTTCATAGGTCCATGAATTTTTTTTCTTGCCGTGGGGAATATGGTGGTAATGTCAAACTGATTTGCATTACACAGTTATTTACGGATTTTTTGTTTGGAGTTTGCATCGGAAGTAGTACTGTATTTGACTGGGGGAAAAAATATTTGAAAGACTGTTTTATACGCAACCCTTCATAAATAATAAAGAAGCTTATTTTACTGATACTGTTATAGTATTTTTTTTGCGTCAAGTTTTGACGGGTTCCATCTAGTATATTTAATTATGCGCAGACTTTTAAACCTGTTAAATAATCTTCTGCAATTGAATCCACTGCCAATTGACGCATTTTATTGCCGTACGCCTTTATTGGTAACGCTGAGACAATATTAACTTTCTTCCAGCAAGGATATAAAGCAGTTGTTCTCAACATTTCTTTAGCCACACCCCACCAAAGCATCTCTAAAATAACAATGCCCCTCTTCCAAGGGTGCTATTTCAAAGCTTTCAAGTGGGGGGGGGGGGAGTTTACTTTGTGGAGAGCAAAAATTTCTTTTGATCTCGCTGTTCACACCTGAAAACAACCGAAACAATTTTATTTAAACATATTATTGATTAAATATGGATTAATCCCTAGAAAACGGGCCAGGACTTGCCACTATTTTTATATCCAACCATGATTTGCAAAAATGTTTCTTTGTGATATATTTCTCTGGAAAATATCCTAATATAAGTATAGTGCAGATATTATTTTTTAAAAAGTGGTACGAATAGAATTATAGAAAAAATAGTCTACTCCGACGTATTTGTGCCGACCCTTAGTCCAAAGGTATATATTGATTGAGTATTGCAAATATTATTGGTAACTATTCATTTCTGCGCTTAACCCTTTGACTACGGGTAGGGAGATCTACGTCCCAGTGGGCCATTTTTCAAAAATCTCCGTCATATACTTATACCAGGATATTTTCAAGATAAATTTATCTCACAGAATTTTTTTAATTTTTGGTACGATTCCATATAAAAATAGTTGCCAGTCCTGGCCCGTAGTCAAAGATATAAAGTGTTTATTGAATGTTAATGTTTCTGTTTTAAACAAATCTGATAAATTATTTTAGATTTCTGTAATTGCGGATTTTCCTTCTTTTCTTTAGTATGACCTGTGATGACTGATATACTTTGAAATATCAAATTCTTTGATGGGCCAACTGGCCACTTACCCTGTCCCAAATGGCGCCTCTGCCTTCATCTTTCTGCAACATATAATTCTTATTATTTAAAAGTAAACTGTTGTTAACATGGAAAAACATAAAAGAGGTTTAAAAATGACAAGTCATGTCACGCTTTTTAACTTATCAAGCAGGTAAATGTTTTGTATCAAACATGCTTTTAACATAATTCTATAAATTCAACGAGGCCATATATCTTCGTCTGTATATGTAGAAGAGTTTTGTTATTCCTAGTTAACATTCCTCAGTGCGTAACAAAGGTCTGCAATGTGGTCTGCACACATGTTTTGCACATATGGTCTGCATTGTTTGTATTTACAAAATTTCTTGAAGAGACTGTTATGTTTGGCTTTACATTTGATAGCATTAATACATTTTGTAATTGCATTTTGTACCTCATTAGGAAAACATGCGAAAACTTTTGTGATACTAAGATTTCCTTATACACTAAAGCCTTTCTGAATCTTGATAGTTTGTTTCTCCTCATAATACACTTCTTTGCTGGGGGGGTTTCCTTACCCCATAATCGTCAAATGACAGACGTGTATTGTCTGATTTTAAATTTCAAAATAGACATGTCATGTTGCTTGTATATATATATTGCATATGAAGTGTGCATTAGATGTGTAAAATATTTACCCTTTACCCATTTATTTTTGTGATACGAATTCGGTGAATTAATAATTTTATAAGATCAGTAACATCTTTTTTGGATATTTCAAATATTTCTGGGGACTAATGTGTTCGAGCCAGTCAATTTTAGAAATACTCTTAAGTAGTTTGATGTGTAAAAGTTTCTTTATGTGACATATTGCGTAACAAATAAAAAATAAAAGAATTATTCAATAAATAGTCAGAAAGCTATGTAAAATTTAAAAACACAATTAAAACCAGAAAAAAATAATTTAAATATTTTATATAAAAGCAATATCTAAATAATTTAAAATGTCTATTATACAAAATTATTCCGGGCAGTTATGTATTGGCAGTTATGTAAATGGAAACATTCAGTCTTTTATTTTCAGTCTATAATATTACGAAAAAAAAAAACTGACAGAGAATTGGTACATAATAACCCCTGAAAAGTCACATTTTCTCCTGCAGGGCATACACCTCACGTTGGGAACCACTGATGTAAAGTTACCAGCAAAAACTAATAAGCATAGATAGTAGATGCAATATATTAAAAGAGTCGGGTAATTAATTCAAGCAACTGATATATTAAAATACCGTTACTAAATGCATTTACATCTGTCTATGTATCCATGATCCATGATTAAAATATTTTTTATATATAAAACATTTCATCAAATTGTGATCTAAAATAATGATAGAATTATAAAAACAGTTTTACATAACTTTATATTAAAAATCTTAGTGCTTATAGTAATTATATTCATTATCAATATTTTCCTTGAAGAAAAACATAAAAGGGAAAACAAAATAAAGTTTAAAATTTCACATAAATACAGTTCTGATTATCGACAATATTGTATTAGTTTATACGTTTTATTTAAGCGTAAAAATCCATTATTTTGTGCATTATTTAGATATAAAACATTTAAAATTTTATTTATTCGATAGAATATTCAATTTTACGTGAATTGTGCAACTAATATGTTGTAAAATAAAAACAAACACCTCTTTTTTTATAAACAACTATTTTCTAAATATTAGTTTAAACCTTTTCTGTTTTATTGTTATCAATCATTTTCAGAAAATTAATGAATCCTTTTGTAATTAGCGGAAGGATTTCCGGGAAATTATTGTACTGAACGTTAATTAGTGCCAACTAGATAACAGTAGTAATTTATAATAGGGTTAATTCTTTAAAAACAGACTGTAAAGTAATTGTTACGAACACGTGTGTAAACGTTATTTCAGTTAAATAATTATGAACATAATATAAAATAGTATTTCCCGCATTTCGTTATAATATTTAGCATTGTAGTATTAAAATTATAAAATGCTAAGCATAAAAAAAATGAAAATAGAAGGTAAATTGGATAAATAGACTCTTAAATATACAGGATATTAAGCGAACAAAACATAGAATAGTAATTTAAATATAAACAAATTACAAATTTAGCATTTTAACTTATAGGAAAATTTTATATTATTTCTCATTAACTTAACATTCTTACATGCATATTTTTAAATATAAATATGTATCAACATAGTATTATAATTCTCTAAAGGTATGTTTAAAACGTAATTTCTACAAAAAAAGAAAAAAAAAAGTTTTTTATTTCAAAATTTGGAATATATCTTTAAAGATTTTGTTTTTTGTCTGGAAAAACAAAACAACAACAAAAACAGATATCGTACGACGCGTTGAGAATCAGAGTGGACCAAACTCGCCAGCTGCGAAAAATGTTCTCTAAAATTGTACAATTTTTCGTGAAACTCTTTTTAGGCCAATTTTGAAAGTGGCCTCGTACATTTCTGCCTTTTTAAAATTCAGGAAGAGATAGATTTTAAATATATAAACCTTAAAACAAGCTACATGATCCACTCTTGCACTGGCAACTTGATATCCAAGTTACCATCTGTTGCACCATCTGTTAAACTGGAATCACTTGAATAGTTTGAAATTAATAAAATTCCTTATACAGCCAATAGATGGCATCACATACAATGCGTTGACACTTCAAGCTCTTTTTTTTTGTAAAAATTGGGGATAGTCCACGCTGGTTCTCAATGCCTCATATCAAATAAAGGATATGCGTATTCTATATGAAAAACATGAAAGTCTCTAGTGGCTCTTGAGTGTCACAATTTTTCACAACTTTTTTAATGTCCCCCCAATTTTAGAGAGCATAAAAACAATTTTAAAAATTGTGACATTAAGCACTCTGCTATTGCTTACCATTGCTGGCCTAGCAATCACAATTTTAATTTTTCCGATTGTTCAATAATTCAGAAATGCTCATTGATTTACGATCTTGATTTTTGGGAAGCTTATCATATATTGAAGAATTCAAACAACTTGTTAAGGATATGTCCAGTACACAATTTTTTTTTCAAGCATCTCCCTACCTTTTTTTTAAATTCACTTTTTTCACCCCCCTTTTTTTCCCTCCTCTCTGCTTAAACTCGCCCAGATTAGCGGAGCGCTTCTTATTGGTCTCCTCTCTCACATGAGGTTTCTGACCCCGCTGTTGTTTTTCATCGTCATTCCATCTTGGCTGAGAGCGGAGACTCTAGCTTACTGACATGGTCAAATACATTTACATTTGTTTTTAACATTTTTAATCTTGGCACTGATGATTGAACTTTTACGCTCCTAAACAACTGTATTCTATTTTCATATGTATTTTATTTTTGCTATTTTTTACGTTGTTCATTTATTTTTAACAGAACTATACTTTATTTCAATACTCTAGCACACCAGAAAAAAACTGAAAATTCGATTAAAAAATGCCGTTTTTACAAAAATTAAAACAAGTTAAGTTAATAGAAAGCGTTTTAAAAAATCTATATAATTTCATGTATTCAAAATTGTTAAGTTTCTATAATTTTAAAAATCAGTTATTTAGAAGTTCAAAAATATATAATAATTTATAAGGATATGTGATTTTTAAAATGCTAAAATAGCACTTTCTCTTCAAGAACACATATAGTGAGCATGTTAAATCTTGAAATCATAATGAGTTAATTTCATAATTAAGTTCTTAACATATTAAAATATTGCATTGTAAAAACCAGGGCTGCAGAGTCGGAGTCGGGCGTATTTTGGGGCAAAAGAGTCGGAGTCACTAAAAAACAGGCAGACTCCGACTCCGACTCCAGCTTGTATTTTAGACAGTTTGAAGTGAAATTAAACCAATTCTATTTAATTTTAAATTTATGTTATATAGTCCTTTCTCTAGCTTTTTGGGGGGTTTGCGAAACCCGAGGTAATGCGAAAATTGAAAATTTTTCCCTTTTTTTTCTTGCTTTCCTCAGATTTTTCAGGTCTGTGGGACCAGGAGTAATGCTGAAATTGTAAATTTTTTCCCTTTTTTTTCGTGTGCATAGGACCCCCCCCCCCTCCCAAAGAAAGAAAAAAGTGAAATTGTAATTTTTTTTCCTGAGTCTGCAGTACTCAAAATAATGATGAAATAGTGAAATTTCTGTTATCTTTCTCCTTTTGATATTCAGGTCTTGCAGATCCGAAATAAAGCCAAAATTATAAAATTAATGCAGGAAATATAAAATTTTCATCGTTATTTTTTTTGCATTCTCTCATAATTTTTCGGGTTCAGGAGACCCCAAATGATGCTTAAATTGTAAAATTTTTATCTCCTACTTTTTGGGTCTGCCGGAATAAATATAAAACCAAAATTAAACATCCTTTCACCCATATTTTGGTATAATATATGTTTGATTTGGCATAAAATATTTTGGCTATCATCTTAAAATGATATACCAACATATTATATGTTGTTTGGATTCATCTGATAGATCTTTGTGTGTGTTGTTCAAGGTAAATTTTGGAGATTTATTAGATTTCAACTGTTGTTTTTATCTAATAGCTTCAAGTTTAACTTTTCGATTGCAATTTACATGCATATAAATATTTTACAGGCAGTTTTTGCAGAGTTTTGACATAATTAAATTTTACCACACATAAAATTTAATGCATATTGTGTTTTTTTGTGTGTGCATGTGCATAGAGTATCTGAGAGGACGAGGGGGGGGGGGTGTTCAAAATATTTTCAGTCTTGACCAGAGCCAATTAATGTAGCGGCAAAGTTCCACAGGCATTTTATAAGAATATTTTTGCCTTATTTAAAAAAAAAAATCTACATTAAAAAAAAGGTGAAACTTTTTTACTAAAATACTGTCGGAAGTTTGCCGCTGCAGTAAATGAATCCTAGTCTTGACTACCTATTACAGCTTACACCCATAATTCATCCAAAAAAATGAAACGTGAAAAAAAATTATCGGTTGATATGTACATTATATGCTTCAAGGTCAAACAGGAATATAACAACAGGTTGTAGTGTTGCCAGTTGAGGTTTTTTTTTAAATTCAGATTGCTTGATTGCTGCCACTTTTTTTAAATAGTAATATTTCCTTTATTTAATGACATTTAATAAAGCGACTATTACTGTTTCAAAACAAATGACAGCAATGAAGCAATCTGAATAATAGGAATCAACAGGCAAAGCTAGTACTTTAGCCGTCCCGGAGTTGGAGTCAGAGTCGGAGTCGGAGTCGGTTCCTTTAAAATTTCAGGAGTCAGAGTCGGAGTCGGAGTCGGTCATTTTCCCCACCGACTCCGCAGCCCCGGTAAAAACACAGCAGTACATTATTACATTCAGAACTCTAGCATATCAGCAAGTGACTTAAAAGTCGATTGCAGAAATCCATCTATATAAACATGAAACGAGTTAAGTTAATAAAATGTGTGCAAAAGTACATATAATGAAATGAAACAAAAACAAAAACAAAAACAAAAACCAAACAACAACAACAACAACAAAACAATGCGAAATATCTGCATTTAAAATAAACTGTAAAAAAAAAATCCAATATTAGTTCAATCGAAAAAAGAACAAATGCTTTAAATTAAATTGGGAACTGAATTAAGCACTAAATTCACGATCAATATCAAATAGAAAAAAACTTCGCACAAATAATTCCTAAAATAGTTCAAATGTTAAAAGTAATTCTTATGAATAGTGATACTATGAAAAGTTTCAGAAATTAACAAAGTCATTTTAATTCTATTCAAAACATGTCATTATGTATTGTATAGATTATGGAATGATTTTTGTAATTATAATTTATAATGCACTTTAGTAGAATCCTACAATTAAAAAGTAATTTTAGTTTTTTAAAATTAAATTTTATGTATTAGTGAAATATGAAAAACTTTTTATTTAAATTGTTACGTAATTTTTTTTTCATATAAGTCGCATTTAATTCATACAGATATGTTTTAATCAAGAAAAAAATCGAAGTTTATTTCGGCTTTCGCTCTGATTAAATATCTTCATATAAAATCATTATTAATACTGAACTGTTTTCTCCAATCTACTTGTATAATTCAAAATGTTCAAAGAAAAAAAAGCAATGTTTAATTTATTGAAATCGAACATATTGTAAAGCTTTAAAGTCTGAATGAAAGCTTCATTACGTTGAAGGCTCAAAAGACTATTTATTTATTATCCTGTTTCTGTCTCTTGGTGATAGCATTAGATAGGGAAATTAAATCGAGTTAATTAAGAAAATTTTACTTTTATGTTAAGGAGAATATAAAAGAAAAGATATTAAGTGCCTTGTTGTTTATTTTAAACTGGGACTGAAAAGTTTAAATTGCTTTAGATATTGATTTAAAATTTTTATAGTATTTAAACTTGTAGCTAAAATTATTATTGACAGATTTTTTTTCTTATTATATTTCTTTATATCCTATAGCGTGATAAAATATGTGTGTATATTTTCTTACAGTGCGTGTAAAAACTTTAAAGACAGAAAAGAAAAAAAAATTGATACATTTCAAATCAGATGAAAAAAAGTTTAATATAGCGTGTATCATAAAGTTTAAAAGCTAATAAAATAAAGTAATTAAAATTTATCTGTAAGTATTTTATTACGAAAATAAAGTAATTATACAAAAAACGCAATTTCTACTTCTGTAAAAACTTTAAGGACAGCAAAATAAAAACAATACAGTAATGAAGAAATACTTTATATGTTGTGCACTCTCCATTGCTTTTAGTGACCACAAATATTTTATTTTTCATGGATATTATTAATCTTTGGCACAGTTTGGGACTAGTTTTGCACCATTCATCTTCCATCGTAGATCTAAGTTATTGAATCTGAGGGAAAATGCCTTACATTTTGGTAAACTCGTCTTTCTAGATCTCTCCGCAAGTTCTCGATAGTGTCCTCATGTCATAATGGATCCGCCACCTAATTGGCGTTTTGAGAAAATTTCTTTTACTTTTCTAAAATCATGCCAACAATACCTTCCAGCTATCAGAACCACCCTAGTTCCAACTCTTTTCATCAGAGAAAATAACCTGCAGCCTTTTGTCGTCCCAAATGATCAATTGTCTTGCACACTGTAAACACTGGGTTTTGTATCTAGTTAGTAAAGATGGTTTACACAATTTTGCTATGTATTGTAAATTCCCCGATAAAGTACTTGCATTGCAGTTTTTTTTTTTTTTTTTTTTTTTGCATGCATTTAACTTAGTCATTCGTAAAATTTCCTTACTTGAGTATATTTTTCAGTTGATACTAATTTGAAAAGTCTACTTTCATCAAGGGGGACAAGGTTTGTGGTCTTCTTCCAGCCATTTTATCCCATACATTAAAACTTTTAACCTTAAAAAAATTGTTGATGACGGTTTTAGGTCTCCCTATCTTTTTTGCAATAGACCAACAAATCATTCCTGGCAATGAAAAATATTCAACAGTACCTTTTTGATATTCAGTCAGTTTACTTGCTTTTGGCATTATTATAAAATCATCAAATCTCATAATTAAAAACATCATTAAAATAACGATACACAAGAGTTTTTAACATGAAAATCAATAATAATTATATGTAACATTTCTATCAAAAAATAGTGGTGTCCTTAAAGTTTTTAAACAGGCGAAAATAGCAGTTTTTTGCATAATTATTATTTTTTCGCAATAAAAAGCTCACAGATACATTTTGTTGACTTTTATATTAGTGTTTTAACTCTATAATTAACTTTAAATTCCCATTTCAATTATACCATTTTATATTTATAAATTTTTTTACAATTTTTTGCTGTATGTGTGTACATTTGCACTGTATGCGTGTATATTTGATTTAATGACAGTTATTTTTATTGAATAAAATTCAATAACATGGTACATAATGTTATGAAAATGTCTGAGTAATAGTCATCTTATTATTAAATTAACATTTCGAAAATTTGTTTAAAAAATTTAAAATATATAAAATCGGTAGGTCGATATATCGACATGTCGACTTATAAAACTTTTGTCTATTTATTGACATTTTTTATCGATTTTAATTGAAACAGGAAAATAAAGTAAATGTTTATACATACGAGTATTTCATAATAGCGGAGCGTCATCAACTTCAGTAATCGGTTGATTCAAGCGAATCTATAGTGATGAAGGCCCGTAATGTTGAAGTTTATCGCATGTAAACTAATATAAAATTTTCTTAAAAGGACATTTTTTAAAAAGCAGAATGAATCTGTATTCATGAAAGAAAGAGTTTGTCTGCTTGTATACAATCTCACACTGTCATGGTAAAGCCCAGCACCACGAAATTTGGCATGGAAGACCACCAAGGGATCACCCAAAACACATCTATACACTTTCATATTCATTTATAAAAAACTGTAATTATGCTTAGCTATACGTAAACATTTACATTATTCTCAAACTTCCATACACAATCGATGCTGTTTTTGTTTTATTTAACTTTCCGTGTAACAGTGGATTATTGTGGTATTGTAACATTGTGCATTATTTATATTGCTTATGGATTGAATTAAAAAAAATTATCATATCAGTAAATGTGTAATCAATTTATTACATTTAAACTGAAGAATACAAGGATATAAGATCACTTTTCACATTTTAAGATCGGATTTCAAATTTTACGTTTGTTTTCGTAATTGGAAATAATAATGCTTTTCTGTTGTTAAAAAGTAGAAGACAATAGCCCTTATTTTAAATAATAGACTGTCACCTCAAACTTTTGTTCACCAGCATTTGCATCTCTAGATCCTTTACAGTGTTGCCAATTGGCCAGTTTTTTTAAAAATTAAGAAACCTACCACTGTTTTAGAAGAATAATATATGCATTATATTTGCATATTATAACAAATTAAATAAGGGTGATGCCAATATATTGAAATAATGGTATATATTTTAATAAAAATTGACCCCAATTGGCAACAAGTGATCATTTTATTAAAACCATTCAACAAAATTTGTTAACAGTCTTAGTATTTCGACAGGTACTGTTATTTTGAGTAGTTCAGATGTACGTACTATAAAGGATAAACTGCAATGAAACATTTCCTACAGCATCTTTTTGTTGCAAAGTACTTCAAATGTAAATGTTAAGGAAAGAATCTCTAAGGTGTTTACCTACTCTAAGCCATTTGAAGAATTACGTTTAACGTTTGAAAAAAAATGTTTCAAAATATTTCAGAGCTATTCAAAGCTCTTTCTATAAGTCTGTTATTTACAGCTTAGGTGGACTGAAGGTTTAAAAGGCTATTTTGCAATGCAAATTCGACAGCTTTTACTGCATTTTTCAGAGTAAAGGATGAGTCGGCAAAGAAAGAAAGGAGAAATTTCAAGAAATATTTTACTTTATAAGAAACCACTTAATAACGATGTTTTTATTACGTATTATGTTACATTTATTCATATGATTTCAATTAAGTTTTGAGAGACTACATTGACCATAAGTTTTAACAATCCTTGATAAAAAAAGAAACGTGTGAGTTAGTAGAGTATGTAATGAACATGTGAATCCTACGCTTTGCAGTTAAAGTTTTAACATTATAATTTTTTTAATGCAAGAAAATTTTAATTTGCCAAACTTGTGTGAAACCTTGCATAATAAATCTATTTTACGCATATACGAGTGCTTTCCGAAAGTTTTCTTTTCCTTCTCTTGGCATACGATAGCACACAAATTTTCAGGTGATCAAAAATTTTCACTTACAAGAAAACATTATATTGTCGAGAATGTGTACGGTGTAATAATAGTAGAACATGTACACACTTAATCCCAGAAATATGACAAGGAGACCGCCAAACATGATGCGCACAGATTTTGATGATTTTAAAGCATGTTGTAGGGATCATACCCCTAACTATTCAAGTAAAAGGTTTCCTTCAAATGGGCTTTAGTTTTCGAGAAATTTCGGGTTAAAGTTCAGCATACGTTTCAAATACCCATTAGTTCACGATTTTCAGCAAGGTCTCCGTGGTGTAGAGCTAGCGTTCCGGATTTGAGTGCAAAAGGTGAGGGCTCTGTCCTCACTTGCGGCTTTTTACCTTTTTTAATAAAATTTGTGTATTTGTCGCGTTACAAGTTTTTTTGCAGAATTATGAATTCTGCTTCTTTGAACTTTTTGATATTTTCCTAATAAATTCCATTTGCATTTTCGAATTTTTCGTAAAAATTTACAATTTTTTTTTTTTTTTGTGCAGTTTTGAAATTAATATTTCTATTGACGAAATCCCAAACTAATTTATGTCTAGATTTTGTTTATTTCTTTTTATTACTTACCCTTTATATTTTAATAACCGTTCAAAAATAATACTTTTTTTAACCTTATGAAATATTAAATGAAAATTTATATTTTCTTATAATTTGTACAAAATATTTTTTATCTCATATCTTCTAAAGATATGTATGATTAGATAATTCCAACAACATATCTTGAAAAGAGTTATAAAATATTAAAGCAATAATGCGAGAATCCAAGTTTTAGCCAGTTATATATATATATATATTATGTTATTTTAAATACATTTATCTGTAAAGTTCAAACTCAACATCATTTTTGATTTGCACAAATAAAAAATAATATATTACAATTAATTTTTTTTCATTCTTACAAGTTGATGCCATACAGAAAAATTCAACTAGAAATGAAAAATCGTTTGTAAATTACAATACATATAAAAAAATCAGAAAAAAATAATCTGCAATGACTTTTACGGTAATATCAGAATAAATAAAATTTTATTTTTATTCATTTCATTTAGCTTCCTTTGCAGACAATTATCGCGTTTGAAATAATTTCTTTTTCAAATGTGATGCATTTTTTTAATATATTTATCACAATTTAAGTATTTAAAGAATATATAATATGCTGTTTATACATTCTCCCAATATTGTTAAAACAATTTACGTAAAAAATTATATTTAAAGGCGATTTTACTGCGGAATTCGTTTAGAATATTTTTGCGATATGTATCACACAAATAGTTCCATATTTAATAAACTAAAAATGTCGATGTCGGTGATGATAAATATTTTAGTATTTCAGCTGTTAACATATTTCAATATATTTAGAACAAATCAAATATTAAAAAGATATATTATTTTGTTAATTTTTTCTTAATCATTTAAATTTTTTTAAATAGAAAATGCAATTAAAAAAATGCATTATTTCATAAATACGATAAATAAATAAGTAAATATATATAAATGTAAACAATAATCATTTTAAAAAGACGAGATATAAAGACATAAATAAGTTTGGATTTTCGTCAACAGAAATGTTAGAATAAAAATTGCACAAAAACAATAAATTTTCCCGAAAAATTCGAAAATGGAAATGAATTTTATTAGAAAAATATCAAAAAGTTCAAAGATGCAGAATTAAGAATTCTGCATTAAACTTATAACGCGACAAATATGTAAAATTTATTATTGTCATGTAAGTCACATGAGATGACAGAACCCTCATCTCCGGCTCTCAAATCGAAAGCGCTAGCTTTGCACCACGGAGATCTTGTTCAAGCTTGCGAACTAATGAGTATTTGAAATGCATACTGAACTTTAACCTGAAATTTCTCGAAAACTAAAGCTCATTTGAAGGAAACCTTTGACCTGAATAGTCAGGGGTATGACCCCTACAACATACTTTAAAATCATCAAAATCTGTGCGCATCATGTTTGGCGGTCCCCTTGTGAGATTAAAAAAGACGAATATTACTATTAAAATACTGGTATTCAATGTCTTTTCAAAGCTTTTAAACTTATGCTTGTGTAAAAAACAGAATTAGGTGCGTTTCGAGTGCCTACGGGGAACTGCTCAAAGTGGGAAACCAGATCTGTAAAGCATAAAAGTCCCTCCCGGTACCTTATTAAGGTCTTAAAATAAAAATACAAAATTTAGACGAAGCTGAAGCCGCCCGAAAACGCGCCAGGGGGTGGCGTAGAAAGAGACATACTATGGTCAAAGTTTAAATTACATAGCAGGTTCGAGTTCTCTGCCGGAAACATTCCGCCCACCCGACACTGGTTAGTGAAGATGATGCTTGATGGATGATTATTGCTTGTAACCAGGAATCGAATCTGTAGTTCAGGAGTGGGCGAAGTTAGAGAGATCCAATAGGAACATACAGATATTTTAAGTTTGGTAATAAGTGCTGGGTGGGAGAGGATATCACCTATACAATCAAGAGGGGGAGAAGAGTGGCGGCGGATATGTCAACGAGCTGTTAGAGAGAAATTATTATGGAATTGCGTGGTAGATGCCCCGCGCCACGCTCATAGGGAGGTAAGTAAACAGTGGTTGAGGATTTTAATGTTAGGTTAGGACGAGATATCACTTGGGCCATGTCATAGTTATATCTGCCCTTCTCTGAATAATCCCATTGGTCTTGCCAATGTGCATCAGACGCATTTTTAGGAATCTTTTGATATAATACAAGTGAGTTGCAGGAACCGAAATTTTTTTATAAATTCCACAAACATATAATACTACCATAATAATAGTCCGGGAAGCAACGTCACATTTTTGCAATAAATTTTAGCGTGAATGACTATGATATTATATGTATATGTATCTTATGGTATTAGATTGTACAGATAACCAAACTGCCAGTAAGTTGGTGCACCAGTAGGATATGTTGCCATAGCAACATCGTACATCCAACTGCAATGTGAAATAATAGTAACCCGATAAGGGATGCTATTATGGCTTGGGAACAACGTCAGGAATTGGGTTTCCATTCATTTCACATAGCAGCGTGATGTACAATGTTACTATGGCAACATCCCCTGCTAGTGCGCCAGCTGATGACTGTTTAGTTATCTGTACCATCTAATATATAATATATATGGAAACAATGAACACTAAAATTGGTGACAAAATTGTGACGCTACTTTCCGAACTATTATATACATACAGTATTTAAAGGCTGTAGAATATGTTAAAAGGTGGAATATGATGGTTACCAAACTTTTCAGGAATATGTAACGAACTCACTTTTGAACTGGTACAATAATTAAATGTAAATGATAAAAAAATTTTAGTTTCTAGTTGAGTTCCAGTTTAGTTTCTTGAGTAAATGATCAGAATAGACGTCAGGTAAAAGTTAATAAAATAAAACTTTATATCAATTTTCTGAAGCTGAACCTTTACAACATAATAAGAATATTTCTCTGTGATGTTTATTCTTAAATAGACTGCAGTTCAGAGCTATTAAAAATGCAAAAACTTGCATACGCTTCCTGGATTATTGTTAAAGTAACTATAATGCTAGTGCTTTTCTGTACAGTAAACAAGCATTAAATCTTTCAAAGTTAAGAGTAAAATTACTTTCGAACTTTCCGAAAGAGGAACAAACTCAGTTTAAACATTTCTTTGTGATATATTTACTTTAGAATAGTTTATTTACTTTAAACCGTATGAGTTAACTTTTTCCTCAGAGCAAACAATGAGAAGAAAATGCTATATAAAGATAAATCTCCTTTTTTCTACTTTTGAACGTCTCAAGAGTACAATACTTCTAAATTCTAAACGTATAAAACGGATTGATGTAGAATATATCATATTACTTTTATGTTTTAAATGTGTTTTCAGAAATGAAATTTCCCTTTAAAATTCCAATATTTCTAATACAAACTAGTCGTTGGGGGCCACTGTAATACTTACCCATCATGGATATGCATAATGTAAAATATTAAAATAAAAATGTGTAAACTACTTATAAAATGCATTGCAATTCAAATAAAATCGTGGCTTGATGACGTCATAAACTTTAAAGGCTCGGTTACTGAATTGCTTGAAAGAGGTTTTTCTTTATAACTCCAAAAATAATAATCCTATTAACTAGCGGTTTATTGCATCTGATTAAGCGTCAAATTTCCAATTAAAATATATCTTTAAAGTGAAATTTGGATGAAATACAGGGTCATGAAAAATCGAAGAGTGTGGTAAATAGGATTCCAAATATCTCGGCAACTAATTATCCGATCGACTTCATGCTTTATGTAAAATTTATGTTTTTTTATTGTCTTTTATATTCATTTCTTAAACTAAACAATTTCGAAAATTTTTATATACCTTTTATCAGAACGAATATTTCGATAGTTCGAAAAAAATAGTTCCGGTTAATCGAGGTTATTGAAATGAAATAGGCTTCTTCCCATTATTACATACTAAGTACATACCAAATTGTCTCTATCTCAATTTGTTCGGGAGATAGAGCGTTTACAGACACACACACAGACACATAGACACACAGACACACAGACGGACGGCAAAATTTTTTTTCTAAAAATATGTTTTTCGGAATCTCCAGTGTCTGAAACGTGTAAATCCGTCAAATTTTTTTTTTCGATTTTCAAAACGATTACAAGACTTACCCTATACTACGTATGATGGGTAAGTAAAAGTGATTAAAACTTATATTTATCATTTCCTTTCATATTAAAAATGGTACAGTTAATCTGGTACAGTTAGAAATTTACTAATTTGTGAAATAAGAATTGCTTTTGAAATATTGGAAGAAATATTTCATTAACATTTCCGGCCATTCCCGTCCAATTACCATACGTTGAAATTTTAAGCAGAATGAGCTTACCATTATGATTATCTTTAATCACAAATAAAATTATTATAAACTAAAAAATCCCAAAAATGTCGAAGACTTTTTTTTTTTTTTTAATCAGCCAGGAAATTCTGTAGAAAACTAAATCAAAGCTCAAAGAAATAATAAAAGCAAATTATATTAAACCCGTTACCTGAATCATTTACATTTTTCCGGTAAAGATGATACCTGCCGTAAAGGGCTATTTTTTCTTTTAAATGAACTTATTAAATAATGCACTACACAATGTAGATTCAGTAGATCAAGGATCACTGAACTGCGGAGCAAGGGCTAATCGAACACCACAAATCTGGTCCGTGGAACTTGTATCTAAGCAATCATGCTGACTTAATTCCTTTTATTATAAGCAAAAGTGTCATCTTTAGAAAAAAATGATTAAAACTGACATAAACCAATAATTAATGGAAATTAACAATATAGTAATAATTAAAAATATATAGAAAATTCCATATAATACGAACGTCAAATTCACCTTCCCAAACTTATCAAACACAATGCAAACACATTGATAATTTGTTTGTATTTGGTATAATGTACTTGGTGTTACTGGGGTTTTTGGTTTTTGCTGACCCCCCCCCCCTCCAGATTTTAGTGGTATTGTCAGGTTTCTCTCACAGGTGCAAGAGTTGAAAGCTATTCTTAAGGGATTAGCATATTGTATGTATTGTATCTGTATCTATTGTGTACCGTTAGAGTCTGGTTTAAGAAAAATCTTAATCCGAAGGGTGGCGACTTGGACATAATGAAAGGTATTTCCATTGCAATGCGGTCTTTGATAGATAAGAAAGAGAGTGCACCCTTTTACTTAGGAAGACAGATCCGTCAAGAGGGAGGAAGGGTTGTCAAGGACCCTTGGAAACAGAGGAGAAACCCCGTAGAAAGGAGGATGTTCTGCAGTTTACGAGAGAGAGAAAGTTAGTTCTAACGTAGGAAGCGAAGGTGTAAGGTCGTTCAGAGTTGGAGCTCTGAGACCGGTGTTGAGTTCGGACGGAGCAGCGAAGTGTGAAGGTTGCTCGGGGAATGAGCGCTGAGAGCGGGTGTGAGATGAATAGAAATCTCAGTGTGGAATAAATGAACGTAGTCTAACGGTACACGTAAAGCGTTTCTATAATTATTTTGATTTAATATTAAACCGGATACTTTACCTCCGAGTTTAAGTGTAAATATTGTTAATAAAGTGTTTGTTTAAGTGTAATAGAAAGAGTTAGGTTTTTCTTGAATATACATCACGTATTGTGTCCGATATCACGTATTCATATCGGTGGTGGCAGCATATCAAAAGACCGGATTTATTTCGAAGTTGTGTGGACGGAGAAGTGGAATCCGACAATGTTGGCAGCGACGGGATTGAATCACCGAAGACCAGTGCCAGTTAGCCGTGTTACTGAGAGTTTGTGCCGGATCGTCTAGCGGAAGTGTTCGTGCCCTATCGTTGTAGACTAGTGCCAGATAGCCGTGTTACAGAGAGTTTGTGCCGGATCGTCTAGCGGAAGTGTTCGTGCCCTATCGTTGTAGACTAGTGCCAGATAGCCGTGTTACAGAGAGTTTGTGCCGGATCGCCCAGCGGAAGTGTTTGTGCCCTATCGTCGTAGACAACCAGTGCCAGCTAGCCTATCGTCATTACAGTGAAGTGAATTAGTGGTGGTGTTAGTGTAGTGTTGTGCGTAGTGTTTTTTGTGCATTGTGAAGCAAGGTGCAGTGATTGTGGCCCGAGAGTGCAAGATTTACCCTGTGGAAAAGTGAGCAGAGAATTGCCCAGCGAATAAAGTACGAGGTAAGGTGTTTTGATCATTTTACTCTACTGACATTCTCGAACCTACTGTTTTTTATTGTGTATAATTTATGTTAATTTATGTGCAATATAATAATTGGTCTAAATCAAATGAGATATTAACAACCATTTTACACTATTGTTTTAAGAAAAGGATCTTATATTAATTACTAGAAGTGATTTTCTAATTGTTTTAAACGGATAAGATTAATGATTAAAATTAATGCATTGTGTTAATAGTTGGAAGGAATAATTGAAATTTCTTAAATTTAAATTATTATTAAAGTAATATTTAAATTAAGTGATATTGTTTGCTTTAAGTTTGAAATATTGATAGTAAATGAGGAAAGGAAATTTGTGTAGAATTTAAATTAAATTGAAATAACCTTCAAGGAAGAACTGAAGGCCCAGAGAAAAAAAAAAGTGCTGTGATTTACTTTTCAATGTGAGAACTAATTTTGAAATTGAAATATTTTATTGAGATTAAATTTAGGAATTTATGTGTATTTCATGCAAATTTTTGTTAGGTGGATATTTTTATGTAGTGATTGGCATCAGTGTTTTATTCAAATTGCAACGTATCAGTATTATTGTGTAAATTGTATTTTATTATTTAATGGTATAAATTTAAAATCTGTATTGCATAATAGTCAAATTGAGATTATTGTTACTTTGTTATTGGAAGCAAATTGTGGGGTATCATTGTCTAAGGAAATTTATTATTGTATTATTACTTATTTGAAATATGTTAAATAGTATAATATGTGGAGGTAACTTATGAGGGTAGGATTTGAGGAAATATTAATTTGATATTGTGCTTAAGTATTATTGTAGGGTGGTAATAATTATCAGTAGAAGGTATGGCTTTCTTATTAAAATTAAAAAGGGTGGATCTGCAGGCGATGTGTGAAGAGTTAGGGATTGAAGTCTCGGAAGATGATACCAGGTTTAAGCTCAAGAAAAAGATAGTGGAGAGCGGCGAATATGAAGAGGGGGCCGTTATGGAATTATCTAGTACTATTGTTACGGAACGGTTAGAACAAGAAAAGTTGCAACGAGAAAAGTTAGAAAAGGAGGAAAGGTTAGACCGTGAGAAGTTAGATAGAGAAGAAAGGGCTGAAAAATTGAGATTGGAACATGAATTAGAGTTGGAAAGGATAAAAATTCAGAGTTCGGCTAATAATTCTAATGGGAATAGAGAATCTAATCATGAGAGGAGCCTAGAGAAATTGATTAAAAGTGTTAAAACTTTGTCTATCAAGGTTCCAGAAGGGACTGAGGGATGGAATCTGTTTTTTAGCAGTTTAGAACGAGCATTCCAAACAAAAAATGTACCGGAAAACCAGCAGGCCGAAATTTTACTAAATATGTTAGGAGATAAGGCAGATAATTTGTTAATATACACGACTAGGGAACAAATTGAGAGTTATGAGAAGTTAAAGGAATTAGTTCTAAGGGAACACGAGCCGACACCGAAGGCGTGTTTGGAAAATTTTAAGAAGGCTAGAAGGAATCAAAATGAAACTCATGTATTATTTGTGTCACGTTTAATAGCAACGTGGGAAAATTACTGTAAGATTAGAGGTGCAGATACGTATGAGAAGGTTAATCAGTTAATTGTCACAGATAAGTTGTTAGCTACGTTAGATGAGGAAACCGCGACGCATGTTGGATTAACTCAGCACAGTAATTGGTTAGAAGTTTCTAAAATTGCTAAGGAATGTGATAATTTCTTTGATGCTAAACAAAAATCTTATGCGGTAACTTATAAGGGTTATAAAGGTAAAGAAAGGTATGTGAATAATGAAGATTCTAGAAGGGCAAAAGATGAGGGATTTAGTAGTAATTGGAGACAAAATGGGAATAATGAAGTTAGTCCATTTTTGGGTAGAAAACCGGAATATAGGAAACCTAACGATGCGACGCCTATCTGTTTCAAATGTAATTTACGAGGACATGTTCAGCGATTTTGTACAAAAGGAAATAATGAGGGAAGTAATCAAATTAATAACCGACAAGAACCAAGGGCTAGTATCAATAATGTCTCAGTGCGAGGAATTGAAGAATTACCAAGGGGAGCGAGTATGGCAAGAATCGGAGCAAGAGGGAATTGGAGAGCTAAAGTTATTGGAGAGAAGTTAAATAATCTCGAGAAAGTGGAAGTTAGTGTAAATGGAAAGATAACAAAAGGATTGGTGGATTCTGGTTGCCAAATTAGCGTCGTTCATAAAGATTTAGTACCAGCAGAAAAATTAAGAGGGGCTGGTAGCATCTATTTACAAGGGATATTTGGTACGGCAGTGAAATCGCCATTAATTCAGTTACCTTTAGCTATCCCAAAACGCGGAGAAACTAATGTAATTCATCAGGATGTACTTTGCGCGATAATTGATAATAGTAAGGAACAGGTAATTTTACATCCTGACGTGGCTAATGAATTGTCAGGGTTAAACAACGAGAAATCATTAAGAGAATCGGTAGAAAGGGAATGTAAGGAAGATAGTAGGAATAAAGTGATGAAAGGAGAAAGGATTAGAAATGGTAATAATAACCGTTATGTCGTAAAAATGAGATCAGTAAATTTACCAAGTCAGGAGAAGGAAAAAGCCGAGGTAGAGAAAAGTAAGATTAATCAAGTTACGGAAAGTAGTCTAAATGTATTTCAGAAATCCCAAATGAATTGTAAAGATTTAGAGAGAGCTTGGGAATTAGCTGAAAATGAAAGAGGGTCTTACTATCTTGTTAATGGGTTATTATATCATAAAGAGAAATTGGTAGATGAAACGGTAGCTCAATTAGTAATACCTAAAATTAGAAGAGAGGAAATTCTAAAACTAGCGCATACCTCCTTATATGGAGAACATCAGACGGTTAAGAAAATGTTAGAAAGAATCGAGCATTCATTTTATTGGGAAAATATGGCGAAGGAAGCTAAAATATATTGTGAATCATGTGTAGAATGTCGATTAACGAGGGAAATGAATGTGAGTAATAAGGAGAAAGAGGAAATATGTCGACCTGCCGTTATAGTTGAGTTAGGGGACGGAAGTAAGAAACTGGTGTATCAAGATGAAATGAGAGCATTTATGGCTAAAAATAAAGTAGTCGATATTGTCTTGGATAGTGACGGGGAGTTTGAAGACTGTAGGAAAGGTCTGTTGTTAGACAGAGAACAACCGGAAAATAAAGACAGGAAGGGATTTGAAATAAAAGGGTTAACCAATATTCAAGTTGGGGACATAAAATCAATCTTAAGGAAAAATAAGGAATTATTTATGGGTCCTATCGAACTGGTAGAAATGGAGAAAAATCGGATTGGTCGTAAACCGGAGAGGGGTAAGATAAGGCAGAAATTGTACAATGTCTTTATTACGTACAAAGAGGACTTGGACAGGCAAGTGCCTGATTGGTTAGAGGACGATTTACTTGGGACATCAGAGGCAGAAGTTAGCCATTCAAGCGGGTGCATTGCGGAAAGGGATGTACCAATTAAGTTAACGAGGAAGCACTGGAAGGAAAAAGTTCCGCCTCCAGCAATCTCAGCCTAAAGACTGACATTAAAATGACATAATACTAGTGTAATTTTATTTTTTTTGTGTATTTATAATTGTATTTGCATCATGTGTTTATAACAGTGTATTAGCATATTGTGTTTTTTTTTTTGGTAGTTATCACATTAGTATATGGTTCATTAGAGATGTCAGTAGTTAAATTTTCAGACACCTTGAAATATTTATGTAATTGTAGTAATGAAGAAACCTATCAAGGAACTGTTGAACTCTTCTCAGACATTACGTAGTTTGAGGAAAATTAGCCCCTAAAAGGCATATTTTCCGCTAAGGTGGGGGGTGTCAGGTTTCTCTCACAGGTGCAAGAGTTGAAAGCTATTCTTAAGGGATTAGCATATTGTATGTATTGTATCTGTATCTATTGTGTACTGTTAGAGTCTGGTTTAAGAAAAATCTTAATCCGAAGGGTGGCGACTTGGACATAATGAAAGGTATTTCCATTGCAATGCGGTCTTTGATAGATAAGAAAGAGAGTGCACCCTTTTACTTAGGAAGACAGATCCGTCAAGAGGGAGGAAGGGTTGTCAAGGACCCTTGGAAACAGAGGAGAAACCCCGTAGAAAGGAGGATGTTCTGCAGTTTACGAGAGAGAGAAAGTTAGTTCTAACGTAGGAAGCGAAGGTGTAAGGTCGTTCAGAGTTGGAGCTCTGAGACCGGTGTTGAGTTCGGACGGATCAGCGAAGTGTGAAGGTTGCTCGGGGAATGAGCGCTGAGAGCGGGTGTGAGATGAATAGAAATCTCAGTGTGGAATAAATGAACGTAGTCTAACGGTACACGTAAAGCGTTTCTATAATTATTTTGATTTAATATTAAACCGGATACTTTACCTCCGAGTTTAAGTGTAAATATTGTTAATAAAGTGTTTGTTTAAGTGTAATAGAAAGAGTTAGGTTTTTCTTGAATATACATCACGTATTGTGTCCGATATCACGTATTCATATCGGTGGTGGCAGCATATCAAAAGACCGGATTTATTTCGAAGTTGTGTGGACGGAGAAGTGGAATCCGACAGGTATCATCCCATTTTCCTTCACTGCCTCCATTTTATAGTTTGTTGGTTTCGCCCATTTTCCACCTGTCCAGTGCACTTCTTCGGAACTTTTTTTTTTTCGACTGGTTGTTATCATCTGAGTAAGGCTAATGTTTAGCCGAAAGCTCATGTATTTTGACATCTGATTTAACATCATAACTGGTTTTAATGTTTTAAAACTATGTTTTTAATTATGGCACCTATTTTAGTAACAAACAAATTATCAATGTGTTTGCATTGTGTTTTATAAGAGTAATAATTAATGAGATTTATGTAGCAGGTATCTTTCCACTGATAATTTTTCCACTGAAATAGAAAAATGTAACAGATATGAGATGAACAATTTTAACATTCATCTACAGACGCTTTAAATGACTTTGATTTTGGAGTAGTTTTAGTTTTTACACAAATGACCAAACATATATGAAAAGTATGTGACTAAGCACATTAATTAGAGATCATCCATAAATTACGTCACACTTTAAGAGGGTAAGATGAGATCCACAAAGTGTGACACAATGTTATGTTACAGGGAATGGAGAGGGGTTAAGACTCTGTACCATCACATCTTACATGTGAATGCGTAATTTAGATGGCCCAATTAGATAATTACTACTGTTTCACTACTACTGTTGTATTCAGTTCCTACATACAGTTATAATATGTTTACTAAGAATCTGAAAAATTTCCTTTTTTTCATTATTTTCTAGTTTAATACATAACTCTTTACACATTTATTTCAATGCTTCAATACTTAAAAATATTTCATTTAATTATAGACAATTTACATGATATAAAGTGCAGTTTTAATCCATATTGGATTAAATAACCACATATCAATACTTTCTGCAGCTTTTAGAACTAACCCTTTTACGAAACATTGTTTTACGACCTAACCAGAATCACTTGTAGATTTTTAAATGAAACTATTTAAACTTAAAAAAAAAGATACTAAATTTGGTGCACACATCTTCATTATACAGTTATATGGCTTCCAACTTATTTTTGGTCAAATAAATATCTTTAAACCAGAAATTTTACTTTATAAATGAAATAAAGTAAATAGTACCCCCACACAACACATCACTAAATAAATCCACCGTACATTGTATTACATAAATTTTCTGGTTAAATACTGTTTATTATTTACTGCTATTTTGGCGTATTTTGTTAATTTTAGCGTTAATTAACAGTTTTTGCTAATTAAAGATAGACACATTATTTTTTTAATTGAACTTTATGAAAGCACGTAGCTTTTACCTGTCTAAATCCTTATTTTTATCTGTCCATTATTTAAGAGTCTACGTTATTTTAAAAATTAAATTAACGGAGATAGTGAAAAGTTCATTTTAAGTATTGATGGGGATGATATCCCAGCATCATTTGAGAACTCTCAAATCAAAGCAAACTCCCCAAAGAAATATACATCGGAATATTTCTCGCATAAAGAAATTATT
Source organism: Maratus michaelseni (assembly GCA_963931845.1). NCBI lineage: Eukaryota > Metazoa > Arthropoda > Arachnida > Araneae > Salticidae > Maratus > Maratus michaelseni. The sequence goes on along the minus strand of OZ007590.1, from coordinate 79,421,241 downwards.
AACTGTAAATAAACTCTATATTTACAATTCAAGTTCTAGTAATCGTACAAAGGCGTGCGAGGTATCACTGGAATGGTGATAAGGTGAAGGACAACATTTTATTATTAATTTTTGACTGATATATATTATTTTTTAATTTAGTATTTCAGGTAATAAATGTAATCGCAAGAATTGTTTACAAAAAGTACAAGGCACAAATGAGGTGGTCTAACACCTATGACTTTATAAAAACTCCAGACGAGCAATAAAACCATTTATGGGTACAAGTAGCCAGTTTGGACAGTTTACGTTTTCTTGTGAAAGAATATATTTATTGCAATCTTAAGAACGATTTACAATTCTTTTACACGTGCTTGTGAGAAATAGACATCATAAAATTACGAAGAAAATAAGGGATGAGAGGTGAGGGGACCTAATATCTGATCCCACATATAATTCACCATCCTCCACTGATAGCCCGAAAGGAGGAGTTAAAATTATAATTCATCGAATAAGTATGGTGAGTGTAACAACAATAAGAATGTAATGTGTAAATTTTCTGTATACCATTATTTGTAAACGTGCATACATATTTTTTTAGAATTTTTAGTTTTTCTCTTGTGTCAGTAGTATGACATTTACTTAGGAGAATGAAGTTCTGTGATTAAAGTTAAAAAAACATTAGTAGAAGCGTTATGCCGAAGTTCATGTGTAGAAAATTCATGTTCAGTCGCTGAAATTCGGATTATTCTATCAGTAATTCCAGCCATTCTACTTTGCTAATGATGCTACGCTGGTTTGATATATACCTTAAGGAAAGCTCATAGTTGTTTTGTTTTAAGAAAAAAATAATTATATGACTTAATTAGTAAATGGACTTAAATTTAGTGTGAACGATGCTAACCTCGTAGGTTATCAAGATGATGAAAGAATAATAAGTAAGACATGTATGTAATGCCAGGAAAATAAAATTAAGCATAAATTTAAAATGACTAAGCAATTAAATTTAAATAATTGATGTAATTGCCATGAGATGACAAAGAAGATGTTCTAATGGTGTTCTGAGGGTGGATTACATCACGATGAAAGAGATAAAGTATTCGTATTCTGTATATTTCCTATGTCATATAAATAATGTTCTTTAATATGAGGGATATATGCTTGTTACCTGTATTGGGTAGTTTTCTCATTTAATTAATTAAGATTTTGATAAATTATAATTTCAGTATTAAGAATAAGTAAAGAATATATCTAATGTGAGGAAAATAAAATTAATGTTAAAATAAAATTATGCATAAATTTAATATGACTAAGCGATTAAATGTTGTTGCTGCACATCCCGGCCGCACACCGACGAGACAGAGCGACATATAGCGTAAGTCATGAGACATTTTCACCCGTTTAACAAAGAAAAACCGGTTTGAATATCAGAATTTGTCTTGTGTCTTGCGCTACATGTCGCTCTGTCTTGTCAGTGTGCGGCCTGCCTTAGGCCAGCAGGGTAGACCAGGTTCATGATATTATACACCCTAAGGAATTACAGCACCATCAAGGGATAACCAGCAAGATCCTGCTCGGAGAGCTCCAGACACGCAAGGATATGATCAGGGGAGGCCTGCTCAGTGGAACACTTGGTACATATTTCAAAGCACTTGATGCCCTCAGCAAATTTCTTAGTTCTAAGTTGCCCACTCCGAAAGCGAGTAACAGGGGATTGTTCCTGCCTGTTATAACCAAGAGCATTTTCCCCATCCATGAATAAGTGATTAAATTTAAATAATAGATGTAATTGCTATGTGAAGGCAGAGAGGATGAAAATGTCTATGTGCTATCAAGATAATAGTGTGTCAAATGTTGACACCCTAAACATAATTTCTTTTAATAGGTCTGTAAATAGTTATTTCTGTATGTTGTATTTTTTTTTCTTTAACTAACTTAAATCTTCTCTTCATTGTGACATCATATTTCTTTTCAGTATAATTAAGCATATGTGCATACTAGTAAGTAGCTTTAAAATGATTTTTTTTTCTTCAAAATTAAATATACTGCATTGTATAAATAATTTATTTATTATTTAGTTATTAATTGAATTAACATAAATTTAATTTTACTTAGTCAATGTAGGTTTCTAAATGTAAGTTATTTATTACTCCCGAAAAAGGTCCTAGAGCTTATAACGATCACATTATATTTTACTAACTAATTGGTGCACAAAGGATTTTAGTGTTTGTGGATGCATATATATGATAGGTTTTCTTTATGTAACTATCCTACATTTGATATAGTGGTAGATATCTCTTCATCTAGCATCATCACGGACTGTTTTAAAATTCTGTTTTGTAAGTTTGTAATATTATAAGTTTTGTAAGTATGTAATATTTCCTCTCCCCAGGAAATGTATTTTTAATTAATTGAAAAATATATTACTAAGCAAGTACATACATACAAACATATATATAGGTATGTGCTCTATATGTATATGTCCGTGAGGGAGCTTGATAATGGGAAAAAAACAAACCTGATTAATTCAAGAAAAGCATACACTTTTTTAATACTGTGAATAAAATATCAAACAAGCACTACTATCAAATACCCTGTTTTATCGTGAACACGAAATATGTCATTCTTATATTGATACATTGTGTGCTTAAAAAAATATCAGCGTTATTTATAATAGGTCTGCTTAAAGTATAGCTTGTAATCAAAAGCTATTTCATTAACCACATAAAATAAAACGATCCAGATAATTTTCTTCAGTTCAAAGCAATTCTCTTCCGAAATTAAATGAAACATAAATTACAGCTATAGCTATCAAATGCATAATTCCCATTACAAGGTTACCTAACAAGGAATCATACTTTTCAGAAGCATTTTGGTTTCGGTAATAATTAGAATTCCCACTTACTCTGTGTGTGTCGTTAATTTTACCTTGCATTTTCAAAACTTTCTCTCAATTCGCAATTGCGTAATTCACTGGAGAAATTGTTAATTATGTACTGTCACAGAAATAACGCCTAAAATATGTTTAATATATAATGAATTGCGTTCCTTGTAAATCCAAACTCATGACAGAGGTTATGAAAAATAGGAATTTCTATTTGAAATTGAAAATAAACTTTTTATTTATAATTTTGATAATTATTAACTAATATTTTTCAAAGATGAAACTTACAAGAACCTAATATTATTAAATTATGAACGTTCTGGTATGATTTTACTGGACTTAGAAGAAAGGTCTCCTTAAAATGAATACTCAGAATATTTTGAAAAAAAAAATGCTGATGAAACTACTCATGTACCTTATAAACAATTAGTCAAATTTAGCTGCAAAATCCCAGTTGAAAATCTGTAAAAAATAAAATACTTTCGAGTATTTGGCGCAAAAAGACGCGATTTGGATAGTAAAACTTTTTCGTCGCCAATTGCAAGCGATTTTAATACGTTTGGAAATTCCCGGTTAAATGAATGGGTGTTTTATTGCGCAGAGTACTTTATGAATTTAATGTTAATCGATGAAATAGTTTATTATTTTTACATACTTTCTTTTAACTTGCATTTCTGTATGTATATAGCAGTCAAATCTTGTAACTCATTTTTTACCCACTTCCAATTGACATAGAGCTTTGAAATTTGAATATATATGTATTCTAGAAGGCAATACATAATTTTAAAATTAGGTGGATTTAACTTTGTGCCGTTATAATAAAAATAAATGAACAACGTAAAATAGCACAAATAAAGATATATAAAATGGCAAACAGCTGTTTCGTAGCCCCTAAAGCTCCATCATCAGTGCCAAATTCAAAAGATTAAAACTTAATCAAATGTTTAAGCCATGTAAATATGCTTGCGTCTGTCGCACGCGCCCAAGATATAATGGCATTAAGTTTTTCAAAACAACAGTGGAGTCAGGAAGCACATGTGACGCAGGAAACTTCCTGCGCAATTGTTATACGTAATTGTTGTCACGGGACGACAGGTTTTTCTCCTTTCCTACGCTGGCATTCGGATATAGTTTCTTAATAAGAACACCTGCCCATTTCCTGCATTTCCGAACAAAAATTAATTCAGAAATGAGTCAGAAAGTAGCTCCTTCGAACAACCTTAAACAAATGTACAATACTTGTATAAGTAATATTTTTAGAAAAAAAAAAGCCACCTCGACGCAGGATGGAGTCAAATTTTTTTTCACTAAACTCCCGCCGGACCTGGAAAGGCCCTATCGTATTAGCCGTAAGGCCGTAAAAAAAGTAGCCTCGAACCTTGTTGACTTAAGTTTAACGAAAGAAAAATTTCCCGAGACATAATTATAATAACGGATTATTATTTATTTAGTTATACAGTAAAGCCTGTGAAAATGGAATCGTTAGGGACCGCAAAAAATCTGATTTAGACAAGTTTCTGCCTTAAAAAGTACAATATTATATGCTTTCCTTCCGCAGGGAAGGTGAAATATTTCGGTTGAAGACAGGATTCCATTATAGGCAGGTTCCATGTTTATTATATTTAGAACATCTTTCTCCCTGATTTAACAAGTAAAACAGTAAAAATTCCATTTTTGCAGGCTATGATTCTTTGCTTTTCATAAACTTTCAGCACTTTCAATCGTTAAAAATGCGTTTTCCCGTTTTTTGATGGTGCGATTTTATTTCGGAAAAAGGAACAAATAAATAAATGCAATTAATCGACTCCCTACTATACAGCAGTGAGACAGGAAATGATCATTCATGCAGCTATGGCTTATTCGGAATACTAGTACGGAATGGTGCAGATAGGGAAACATTAGTGCAGATTTTCGAAACAAGTGACCTATTTTCATTATGCGTTTCTCCATTTTTAAAGACATTAACCGCAGTTTTAATGAATTTCGTTTGTTGAATAACATTTTATTCAATGAAGCGGTGGGTTCCGATTAAGTTAATAATGGATTTGGTTTTGATTGATTCTTAAAAGTGGCTAGTTTGATTAACTAATGATTCACACAAGCGGCCGTATCTGTACCATTTTTTTTAGCTCTGGGAGGGTTTTCAATCCCCGAACCCCCCCCCCCCCTCCGCTACCCTTTAACTACACCACTGGTTCAAAATTTTACTGCCATAAGAACACGCCTAAAAGTAGCTACAACCTAAAAATTATCTGCATAAAACTGGAAGGCCATATAAAGACGTTTAAAAACTGCACCGGATTTCGAGAAATGATGTTTTATCGCCGATTGGCGAATTTTATGTCTAGAATTACATGATTTTAAAGATAGTGAGATTGTTCATTCTGTAAAAAACAATATGTGTTATATTGTGATATTTTTTTGTTGTTAGAATAGAAACGTCTATAACCGAAGTAAAAAGAGGCACTTGTTTATCTTAGACATTCAATGTCATTTATTCTTGTCATTTATTCTCGTATATTTAAAAAAATATACGAAAAGTGAATCCTTAATGTGATTTTTATTACTTTTGCTGTTTTCCTCACGCAAAAGAATTTAAGAAAGACCTTATAAGATTTGCCCTTCCCAGGAAAAAGTTAGATGGGCGTCTATAGTTCTGATTTTAATAGTAGCTTATATTCAAATGTACAACTTTGTCAAATATGCTCGATTGTTTACAAATTTTTATTATCAGTTTAAGATTGATCCAAATTCTAATGCATTATCCGTCGGCAATATGTATTAATTTCTCAGAAAAGCGTTGATCTTGTGTATTACGATCAAATTTCTACATTGTAGGATAATTCGCGTGCTCATGGAGAATGCATGGGAAGACTGTCTCTTTAAATCTGTGATAAAAAAGAATAAAAAAAGTTATTGGAAAAAAATGTAAATATAAAAGGCTGTTTATGATTGTGATTGAACAGATTGTTGCACAATTACAATTTTTTTTCACGGTAGTTTTTTTTAAAGGTCTTACTTATATGTCATTACCACAGTGTAAACCATAATTTTATTCTAGTTTGCTTCTTTTTATTCACTAGTACTGATTACCCTAACTATTGATTTTGATGCATACGGAGTTATATTTTGTGTTGATCCATGAATGATTTTTTTGATTACTGTACGCTACATTAAAAGTTTTTTTCCGTTTTTTTTTTTTTTTTTTTTTTTTTTTAAACTAGTTTATTAGCTTCTCCATGATGAACGCGTTCTCTTACATCAGATTCAATCATCACTTCCCCAGCGTTACTTCGAACTCGCTTTCATTTTTTGATTAACATTTTTCAATGCTTTTTTATTTTTCTGACATAGGTGTTAATTGGAAATTATTTTAAGTATGGCATATTTCAAATCTTTGTATGGGGAAGAAATAACAAAAGTGGAAGAAATCCTTGATGCAGATGATATTGGAAGTTGTGTTACATCACCTGTGTCTTTTTTAGTTATCATATTTTTGTGTTCAACAACACTTTTGTAAACATTGCAAAGACCGGATCCTTTACAACGTTACACGATATGCTCAAACTTGAGAATTATATAAAAAAAGTTGTTTTATCATTCAATTTTTCAACAGCTTTGGATACTTTCGAAAGTACTTCTTCTTTGTACCACGTATTCAAAAATTTTCTCCAGGAATGCTTCAGTGCGACGAAATCCTCATCATCTAAGAGTTGTAAGGCACGACTTGTCTTTGACGGAAGATACATGGGAGACTGCAACGCAGATAAGGAAGATATCGAAAGATATTATACAGAAAATAAAAAATAATTAATTCATTGTCTATTTTTTTATTTTATAATTTTGTATGTCAGGTGGCTGCTCATGCGTGTCAAATATTAGAATAATAGTTTTTTTAGTTGTTTTAGATGTTTGTCTCGAAAATTGGAACTCGAAATTTGATATGTTCTGGAAGCAGTACTTATGAAATACAAACAAATACTTTTTTAATGTAGAAAATTAAGATATTCATTAATTCGAGGAGAAATAATTCAAATTATAACATTATTTTCTTTTAAAAGAAATAAAAATACCACTAAATTTAAAATAATATGTAAATATTAAATATTTGACGCAAAAATTCTATTTAAAATATTTTTTATTCCTTAGTGTTTGTAAAATTTCAAATAAATTTATATGTCAAACTAGTACCAGATCACATAAAAATAACTCATCAAACAAGAAACATTAAAAATGTTTTTTGTACCTGTTTTTGACAAACTGCAGTCCAGAATCTCTTGTAGAAGAATAAATGATATATAATAATCATAAACTAAAGAAAATATTAGTTTTTTTTAAGTCTTTAGGAGAACAATGAAAAAGGAAACATTCTTGAAAGAAAAAGAATGTTTTGTATGTTACCAGAGATTCAAATTTAAAACTTGCTTATGGAATATAAATGTTGCCCACAGAAGTCCTAAAATATATGTGTTAAAACATTTTATCACAGTACAGTATATGCTTGATAGATACGTGTTGCAGAAAGAGAGAAAATTATCCCTCTCCTGTCAAGGTCATTTTTCCAGCACGCGCTGTAACCCTTTCGTTGCGTGCGCATCTTTTGTATGCAATAGTCGACGCACCAGACAGTCGCTTAAGAACTCTTCTCAGATCAACATGTAAATAAAAGTTTTGTTCTGTTTTTAACTATCGGCTACTTTTCTTTCCCGGCCTTTGGAATTATTTCTTTTTGGTTTAAGTACGTACGTCACATTCTGGCATCCCACTACCGAGATGAGTGTTGATTATAACATTCTTATTTTGCCGATAGTTAAATGTTAAGTTTAAGTAAGTTTAAATTAAGTATTTAAGTATTTTTTACGAAAAAAAAATATGACGGATCTAGAAAGTACAAAGCAGCAGAGAAAAGCCACTAGATCATCTTTTACGAAGACGTCTAACAAGCTACAAGAACTAATAAGTGCCGCTGCTCCGGATTTAGATGATGTGGAAATACTGCTAGATCAACTACAAGAAAAATATAAAATGCTCCGAACTATAGATGAAAAATTTTTAGAATTTTTTCAAAAACAAAGCTGCTCTCAAGAAGATTACGAAAAGGAATATGAGGCAGCTCAGGAATATTACGAGAAGATGTCTACGTTAAAGGTGAAATGTAACAGGTTAAAAACGAAGCTTAGTTACAATACAGTAAATGCTGTTTCCTCTTCTTCAATTATGGCGTCACCGGTTGCTAAACAGAAACTCCCTGAAATAGAACTCTTTAAATTTGACGGCAACCCAAGAAATTGGCTCACCTTTTGGACGCAGTTTAGCAAAATCGATGAAGACCCAAGAATAGATGTCCGCGACAAGTTTCAGTACCTACTACAGTCTACTAAGCCTGAATCAGTAGCTCGACAAATCGTGGAGAGTTTTCCTGCTACAGAAGCTAATTATGAAAAGGCATTGAACTATTTAAAAGAACGTTTTGGAAAAGAAAGTGTCCTTATACAGATTTACGTTAGAGAACTTTTAAAGCTGGTTATTACGGACAAAACTCAAGTGAATTTGTTGACTCTCTATGACAAGCTTCAAACACAACTGCGTGCCTTAGAATCTCTGGGAGTTACTCAAGATAAGTTTTCGCATATGTTACTCCCATTAATAGAATCTGCACTCCCCACCGATTTAATTAAAATTTGGGAGCGACAGAAAAGTACATTAGCTGAAACAGGTAAGACCGATTTAGATCTCTTAATGGATTTTGTTAAAAATGAAGTAGAAACTGAATTTAGACTTAAAATCACTCGTGATTGCTTAAATTCTGAAAAATTAACTGTTAAGAAAAATAAGCCCTCTGAACCTAAAAGCAGTGTGTCAACTGCTTATGAATTACTTAATGCCAATAACGGCAACAATAGTAGTAATTTTCAAGAAAATTCTAAGTTTAAAAAATTTGATTGTATTTTTTGTAGTAAATTTCATAATTCAGAGAACTGTAACGATGCTTTTGCTATGAGTTTAGATTGTAAAAAAGACATAGTTAAGAAAAAGAATGCTTGTTTTGTATGCTTAAAACGAAATCATAAGGCTAATCAATGTAAGTCAAAACATCGATGCCCAATTTGCAAAAATCGGCACTTTGTAATTTTGTGTCCGGATTTAGTTTCTAACAAAGTTGATAATATCTCGGTTGGAGATAAAAGTGAAAACAAAACAAGCACTCTGAATAATTACATTAAAATTTCAGATGTACTCTTGCAAACTTTAATTGTAAAAATTCATAATGGTTCTAAAACAATGTTTATTCGTGCTATTTATGATAGTGGTTCAATGAAGTCTTATATTTGTGAAGATGTTGCACAAAGTATGAAATTTAAGTGTATTGGTGAAACGAAAATTAAGCAATCTCTATTTGGTGGTGTTGAAACACCAGAAAATGTATATAGAAATTATTTAATTGAATTAAGTGATGTAAATGATAAATATAAGTGTAAATTAGAAGTACTTAGTCAGAAACGTATTTGTTCTGAAATTAAGCAAATTCCTTCTGGTCCTTGGTTAAATGAACTTAAGTTACACGGAATTAAAATAAATGATTCAGAAAACAAACATTTTAAAGTTGATAAGGAAATAAAATTGTTAATTGGTGCAGACGTTGCAGGTAAGCTTTTAACAGGAAACATTGCAAGTCTTAAATGTGGCATAACAGCGATAAATACGAAATTAGGATGGACATTAATGGGTAAATTTAATCCTGGCACTGAGCCAAATTCTCAGAGTACAGCTTCTCTTATTATTTCTTCTCTTTTAGTTAAAAATCGGTGTATAAGTGATCTTTGGAAGTTAGATGTTTTGGAAATTAAGGAACCCCCAATAAGTAAAACGAAAGCTGAATTGCAGGAGGATACACAGAAATATTTTGAAGAGACTCTAAGTATAAATAGTGAGGGGCGATATGAAGTTGCGTTGCCTTGGGTTCTGGACAACACTCTTTTACCGGATAATAAAATAAATGCGGAAAAATCTATTTTAAATACTAAAAGAAAATTGATGAATTCCGGAAAGTTTAATGATTATTGTGATATTTTTGAAAACTGGTTAGCTCTCGGCATAATCGAAAAGACATCGACTGAGAAACTAAAGGGTGTTCATTATTTACCTCATAGGGCGGTAATAAAGGAGAACAGCACCACGAATATAAGGCCAGTGTTCAACGCTAGTTTTCATTTACCTGGTTTTCCATCTTTAAATGATTGTCTGGCTACGGGTCCAAATTTAATAGAAATGATCCCCTCAATTTTGAATCGTTTTCGTATGAATTATGTAGGCGTCACCGCTGATATTGAAAAGGCGTTTTTGCAGATTGCGATAAAAGAAAGAGACCGAGATTTTTTGCGGTTTCTGTGGTTTGATAAAGAAAATCAAGAACAGGTGAATGTTTATCGGCATCAAAGGGTAGTTTTCGGCGTTACATGCAGCCCTTATTTATTGGCCGCAACTTTACTGTATCATTTAAATACGGTTCCAGAAAATTTAAAGCACTCTGCAGATATTTTGAAAACAGCCTTCTACGTAGATAACTGCGTAACAAGTTTAAATTCCGAGACAGAAATGAGAAAGTTTTTCTTAGAATCAAAATTAATCATGTCTTTAGGTCATTTTAATCTAAGATGTTGGAAATCCAATTTAATTAATGAAATATTTGAGGAGGATTCCTCCACGAAAGAGGATGTTTCCCTATTAGGTCTCGTATGGAATACACATACGGATACACTATCGTGTAAAATAGAACAGGCTATAAATCCATTAGAATCAGTCACAAAAAGAATAGTTTTGGCAGTAGCACACCAAGTTTTTGATATTGTTGGTTATACAACTCCAGTGATGCTAATTCCGAAACTAATCTTACAGGAAACATGGAATTCAAAACTAAAATGGGATGACAACCTACCCGATGATTTGGCAAAGAAATTTAAATCGTGGAGAAAAAACTTAAATTTACTCTCATTGATAAATATACCTAGATGGTTTGGGCTTAAACAAAGTGATCAAAAAATAAGCTTGCATTTATTCTGCGACGGCAGTAAAAAAGCATACGGTACCTGTGTTTTCTTAAGAGTAGAAGACGACGATGGGGTAAAAATTAATCTAGTACAAGCAAGATCTAGGGTAGCTCCTTTAAAACCCATTACAATTCCTCGCTTAGAGCTTTTGTCTTGCAATATTGGCTCTAGGTTGTTATCTAACATAATTAAAGATCTAAATTTATCAGGGGTTGATATTTATTGCTGGACCGATTCTACAACAGCCTTATGTTGGATTCAGCGAAAGCAAAATTGGGGAATATTCATTCAAAATCGGGTTACAGAAATTAACTCATTGACTTCGCCTCATTGGTGGCATCACATCTCAGGTTCTCTTAACCCTGCCGATTTGCTTTCAAGGGGGTGTTCTGCTGAACAGTTAGTTGAGAGGAAATGGTGGGAGGGACCTGATTGGTTGCACGAAAAAAAAGAAAATTGGCCTAAATCGAATGATGAGCCAAATGAGGATTTAGTCAATTCTGAGATTCGTAAAACAGTTATAACAACGTTAGTAAAAAATGATGAAGATGCTAAGTGGTATTATAAATATTTTTCTTCATTTAAGAAAATTGTAAGGATGTTAGCTTGGATTTTTAGGTTTTACGACAATGTAAAAAAAGTTGACAAAAATCTTTCAGGGGACTTATCTGTACAAGAAATCGAAAAAGGGGAAAAGGCTTTAATGGTACTAATTCAGAAAGAATCCTTTAAGGGAGAAAATGATGAGAAATTAAGACAACTTAGACCAATAGTTGATTGTGACGGCCTTATAAGAGCTAAATCAAATGTTGTTTATCGGGATGATAAATACGATTTTAAATATCCTATTATATTACCATCTGATCATTCTGTTGTAAAATTGTTGATAATGAGTGTACATAATGATTTATTACATGCTGGTACTTTATTGTTAATGTCAAATTTAAGAGAAAAGTATTGGATTTTAAAATCTCGCAAGACAATAAGAAATTGTATTAGTAAGTGTCTAAAATGTCAAAAGTTTAAAGCGAAAAAATGTGAGGTCATCCCAGGAATTTTACCAAATGATAGGGTCCGCGATGCTTGTGTATTTGAAATTATAGGATGTGATCTGGCTGGACCACTTTATTTGAAAGATGGTAGAAAAGCATATATTGTACTGTTTACTTGTGCAGTCTATCGTGCCGTCCACTTGGAATTAATCACTTCCTTATCGACCGAATCCTTCTTTCAATCTTTAAGACGTTTTATCGCACGCCGTGGACGACCTTCTACCATATATTCAGATAATGGAAAAAATTTCATAGGCGCGGAGAAATTTTTGCAAACTGTAGACTGGGATGGTCTCCGTTTTAAAGCTGCTGAACAAAAAATTCAGTGGAAGTTTAATCCTCCATCCGCAGCCTGGTGGGGCGGATGGTGGGAGCGTTTGATTCAGATTGTAAAACAAAGCTTAAGAAAAATATTGGGTCGTGCTTCTCTTGATTATGAAGAACTACTAACTGTATTGTGTGACTGTGAGAGAGTTGTTAATTCCAGACCACTTACTTACGTATCAGAGGACATTGATGAGGACTTTGCTATAACACCAGAGAAATTTTTACATGAAACTCCACAGTCAGGTGTACCTGATATTGATAATGTAGATAAAGTGAAATTGAGTAAAAGAACTAAGTATCTGCAGCGGATAAGAGAAACTTTAAGGCTTAGGTTTCGTACAGAGTATTTAGGGCAGTTACGACAGCAGTCTATAAAATGCTATAAAAACAAATCACTTAAAGTAGGAGAAATTGTCCTACTTGAAGATACTAATAAAAAACGTTCCTATTGGAATCTAGCTCGCGTATTAAAAGTTATACCAGGTCGAGATGGCCAAATAAGACTTGCGCTTATAAAAACAAACAATTCTGAGTTATTACGGCCAGTTCAGCGATTGTTCAGATTAGAATTGGAAAATCCAATACAAGAAACAAATGATGAGGCTATGCCTTTAACCACCAGTAGTGGCAGAATTGTCAAAACACCTGTAAGGTAAATTTTATATTCAGAATATTTAATTTCAGTAATTATTTTACTTAATTTCACTTCGCTTCTTTATATGTATTCCAGTGTTTATTGTTATTTTGCATATATTATATACTGTATTTATGTTGTAATTTGTAAGGTTGTATTTTGATTGTATAAGTGATTTCTTATGTAAGTACTATGTAATGTGTATTTTGTGCATAATATAAGTAAAGATTTTGAGTGTTTAGCTGCCCACTCAAAAGGTGGGAGAATGTTGCAGAAAGAGAGAAAATTATCCCTCTCCTGTCAAGGTCATTTTTCCAGCACGCGCTGTAACCCTTTCGTTGCGTGCGCATCTTTTGTATGCAATAGTCGACGCACCAGACAGTCGCTTAAGAACTCTTCTCAGATCAACATGTAAATAAAAGTTTTGTTCTGTTTTTAACTATCGGCTACTTTTCTTTCCCGGCCTTTGGAATTATTTCTTTTTGGTTTAAGTACGTACGTCACAATACGTTTTAGAAATATACTCATTTTACCCCATCTTACCTGATTGAATTAATTATATATAATATAGTATATAAAGTTCTATATTTTATTAAATATGGTAATTCTTTGTATCACGCAAGTACAATAACATTTTTATCACCTGTCGCATTCCTTATTTAATAAATGCTTTATAAAAGATACCTTTATTAGACATTTCTATTCTTTATAATTTGTACAGTCGAGAACTGTTCGCAAGTGTATTTTGTTTACTCATGAAATGGTGAAAACTAAAATCTCTTTATCACTTCCAACACGACAGGCTGGCAAATATTGTAGAATGTTGTTTGAATATATTTGTTTACGAGTATTATTAATGTCTCAAATAAGTAAACAGATGGTTTTATCTTTTATCAATCAAATTTTCAAGTTAACTTTAATATGCCTTGCTGAGAACTAATAATAAGAAAATGTTACGTGAAATGTTATTTTCTTAAGTTAAAGGAAATTATAAAATATACACTGAAAGGATAATACTTGCACAGTAGAACCGGGGACAAGTAAGTTTACAAATATAGTTATCCCGCGCATATTACTGGAACTTTTGCATAAAGGCTTATATATAAGAATTTGGAATGTTTGGAAAATGAATGAATAAATGAAGGGATTTATGTAATTTTGATCGCGACAAATAGAAGACGCTCGTAAAGTTGTATGTTCTATTCTAGCGACCGTAAAACTTTTTTGTATACCCGTAATACCGTACTGAGGATATAACGACAATATGTAAAATACGGTAAAAACGTTGTAGATCGCAAAAAGAGGGGCGAAAAACCCGCAACTAATGATAGATTTTGGCGGAGATTCAATTAGATAATATTCCAGAACTTAGTCATTCTTGCAATAGATAACAGCAAATTTCAGTGAAGGCGACTTTACAGGTGTATGTAAAAAGGCTGGTCGCCGATGTATGGCGAAAGCTCTTCACAACAGCCGACGACAACATAGAGTCCTTCTGAGTAGAAGGCGCTTACATTTGAGACTGCAGTATGCAAAATCTCACAGATAGGATGACTGGACGTGTCTTATCTGGTCAAGATGAACTAATGTTCCAACTTTGTCATTCTCATGGAAGAATGCAGTTGTAGTGGAATCCTCACGAAGACAGGGATCTATCGTGGCAGACAAGAACTCAAGAGGCACTAGAGGGTTGTATAACCACAGCTCGTACGATACCTGAGAATAATACGTCCCCAAGAGCATCCACCTGCCCCATGCCTCATGACCCTAACCATTTGAGTTTTTAACAAGTTGGAAATTGTACGTCAAACGTGACAAATGAGGTGCGTTCGTACTATAGCTAGTTATATAAATATTCAGATCTTGATAATTTTTAATTCTGTGAAATGAATTATATCGTCTGCAGATTAATTTTTGTATATTTGCATTTTTGTAAATAAGTATCTCGGTTGCTTGATCATTAAACCTCGGAAGTTCCTATAACAAAAAAGAACCAATTTTCTTAAAAAATTAAAATTTCTGAATATTTTTATTAATATCTCCTGAAATTATTATTCGATTTTAATAAAATTTGAAATGACTCGACAAAATTCTGCAAAGATAATATATCTTAAATTTCAAACCATTCGGTTGGGTAGTTTTTGCGTTGTTATATGCAGACGGACGGACAGACAGACGGACGGACGGACGTACGGACAGACAGACGGACGGACGGACGTACGGACAGACAGACGGATGGACCAGACGACGACAATAGGTGCTACGTATTTATATAATTACGAACGCACCTAAAAAGACATTACCAACCGGGCCATCTTTTGTATTCAAAAGTACCTAAAGCTGTTAAACGATGCCGAATGGTTCCATGTCATGGTGCGAACCGTGTCGTTTCCTAGTTTCTTCTAAGCCATGAATGAAGTAGCTGTGTAGTATCGAAGTTCTTTTTTGCTATAAGAGTCCTGGGACCATTTACATCTATTGGTCATCTGAAAGCACTGGGCACATGCTTAACGGGTATAAGCTACGTTAACATATCGGATAATTATCCGTTACATCTATTTATCAGAACTTTTCTCCCTAATAGTGTTGCCATCTTCCAACACGATAAGACGCCTCTTCTACAATTATGCTTTAGAAAAAGTTTCATTAGAACAGCATTCCAGTGGGTTTACAACTCTCATATGGGTTGCCAGATCGCCAGATATAATTTATATGAGCATTTGTGTAACCTACTGGCAGGGACGCCATTTCAGAACTTCTTTGAGGACAGCGGCATAGCAAATGGTTGGGTGCGCAGGGCTCTACCGACCTCCCAACCCCTTCTCTTAAATGAGAACAGTTTACTGAATCATGGATACAAAAACAAAAATATAAAGTCGCAAGGGACCAACAAAAATTCCGTTTTAGACAAGTTTACAATTTAGTAGGTATAATTTCAAGATATTGATATCAAGATATTTCCGTTACAGACCGGTTCCTTTTAGACAGGTATCCTTTAAAACTGTTAAAAGTCCCCGTCTATAGTATACCTCCGAAGAGCCTAGATGTATTACAGTAAAAAACGTGAAAACGAAACCTCTCTATAACAGAATTTTTTCTCAAACGAGACAAAAAAAAATCAAATTTCCCCGAAAACAACATCATGCAATTATACTCGCTAAAACAGAGACCTGTTGTCTAAAGTTTTTTCAGTCCCTGTCGATTCTTTTTTGCAGGTTTTACTGCAGACGCCATTTCAAAATTTTCTTGGCCGTGGGGGAGGGGGAGGGGGTTATTTGAGGGACAGTGTTCTAAGTAGCTTGCTGGACTGCCTAAACCACACACAAAATAGTAAAATCTTGGTCAATAAGAAATGCTGTGTGGGGTCCCCTTAACTTCTTTCACAGCTATGTGGTTCTGGTAATTCTACTGTGAATACGTCTTCATTTTAGTAAAAATCTTTTATTTATTTCTTTATTTGTTCTTTCTTTTCTTTTTCTTTTCGAAATTCCACAAACTCAATTCATCAATCGGAAAAAAATCGCGAATTTTGCCAATTGGTCGCAGAAAAAATTGATAATTTCGTCAAACGATTGTGTAAAAATATCACGAATTTCGATAAAAACCGCGGTAACAAACATCGATTTTCGTTAATCAGTCACGGAAAAATATCATAGATTTCAAGAACTGGTTGCAGAATAAAATCAAAGTTGTCCCTCGACCGGGGAAAAAATACTGGAAATTTCGTAAAAATATTGCGCAAAAAAATTTAGCTAAGAAATCCTGCAAAAAAATCGAGAATTTCGTCAGACAATTGCGCAAAAATAATCGAGAATTTCATCAGACAGTCGCACAAAAAAAGAAAAAAATATCAAAAATTTTGTCAAACAATAACGCCAAAAAAAAAATAAATAAAAAAAAATAAATAAAATAAACAAATTTTGTCAGGCGGTTGCAGAAAAAAGCACGAAATTCAACAAACGATCATGGAAAGAATCGCAAATTTCATCTACAGATCGTAAAACACGTAGTGAGTTTTGTCAATGGATCGGAGAAAAATATCGTGAATTTCGATAAATGGTCACGGGAAAAAAATAATTTTGTAAATCGGTCGCAGATAAAAATCGCGAATTTCGGAAACTGATCACGGAAATACCCCAATCGTGAAAATCAAGGTAATCAGCTCATGAACATCATCAGTTGGTCATGAAATTTACAAATTCTCTAATCCATAGGGATAAGAAAACTTTAACGATTTTCTGTCACTAAAAATTTTTTATAACCAATTTCTGCCTTCAGACCTTAAGATCTTAAATCCATACAATTCAAAAAACTGCAAAACTCTTGGTCTCGGGTAGAGTCCTGCATTGGGTTGGGGAACCCGATTTTGCCCCAAACCTGACTCGATCAACTATTCGGATCGAGGCGGATTGACGCTGCAGGTTGGCTTTAACCGCCCGATTACTGTCGGAACGATTGTGTCACAATGGACTATTTTATACCACTTTTTGAAAAAAAATCTCTAATATTAGTATATTTTCATGAGAAATCTTCCACAAAGAAATATTTTTGGAAATTGGGGTACGATTGAATATGAAAATAGTCGCCAATCCTTGGCCGTAATTAAAGTGATTCGAGTTGTTCTCTGTTTCTTTCAGACCGGGTTTGTGTTGACCCAATTTTTTAAAGAAATCCTAAATATTTTTCAGACTAAAAAACTATATGTTTGAACATTAATGAGTATTGATATGTTCATTTTCTACATAAAATTTAAAATTGATATTAGAGATATAATTCTAGACTACTTTTTCCATAATTGTAATAAAATATGGATTAAATGTTTTCATTAGGGAAGAAGTATTTCGGGTACGGGTCTATGAAAATTTTTTTGACGGGTTCTGGTTTGACTTGAAATTAGATCGGGTCGGGTAACACAATTTTACTCGTACCGAACCGCGGGACGGAAATTTAGGAGATTGTACTGTATAATTTAATATGATTTAATAAAGTAAATGATTTGATAGTATTGTAATCATCGCAGTAAATATAATGTGACACAAATAATGAAAAAAAAATCAAATAATAAAGAACTTGATTTATACCCCCCCCCACTCCTCTCCCACACACACACAAAAAAAAAAAGAAAACTCATCCATAAATTTTAGACTAAAGGAGGAAATTCACCCCTAAAATTTTAGTCCTGAGAAAGACGAGTTTTCTTTTGATCAAGTTGTACAGCTGCGAAGCAATTGAGGGAGTTTTTTTCTCACATATATTTAAAAAAAACCCCAAAATACTCATTAATGATAAGTGTAACACTTTGAGAATGTTGGAATAGGCTTTTGAACATTTTTTTGATAAAGATTAATTTCTAAGTGTGCTTAAAGTGTGTATAGAATGCTTATGTTTTAATTGAAATCAAATCTGACAAGTTATTTTAGCTTTTGAGAAATTTCTGATTTCTTTTTTAACCTGACCTGTAATGACTGAATAATTTTCTGAAATATCAAATTCCCTGGGGGGAGCAACTGCAGCCCCTGGATTCCCCCAAATAGCGCCCATGTTATTGGAATGCTCAAAGTTTGCTCATTATTCCATTACGCTCGGTGAATACCTTGCGACAGGCACTTAATGTTTGTTGGTAAAGATTCTACAATCTTGCTTCCAAGACCATGTTGAATTTTTATCAAAATGTATAAAAGATGTTTTCCTATCGAAAGCTCGTTATACACATGCTAGATAGTGTGCATAAAAGATTGTCCTATCAGTGTTAATTTTACCAAGTTATTATTATAATAACTATAATAAGTATAATTATAATTATAAAATCGTGAATAATTATAATTATTATAAATGTTAGACAAACAGCTATGTGTTATTAAATTTATAGCATGAATAAATACACATATTTTTAGTTCAATTTTAGTACAGAGTAAAGTGGCAAAACCTTTATCAGACTCTATAGTGAATATTTGATATTCATGTCCGATACTAATTTATCTTGTCATAAAATAAAGGTGATTCTAACTGAGACTGAGACAACTCATTTCACGCTAATATACTTTAAAATTGCCATTCAAAATTTACTGTTTCACACAAAGGTAACATTTCACACAAATCAAGGTAAGTCTATTGAAAATTTCTTTAAATTATATTTATGTTAAAATTATAAGCAATATTTATATTCGGGTTGCAGTAAGGCACCTTGTATTTTGAGTAGATAAATGGATTACGACCTTTATTTTTAATGCAAAAATTGTCTTTTGTAACATATGCTACCTCTCCTTAAGGTATCTGCCTACGCTCAGAGCGCTTAAAAAAAGTGCATTATTGAATAAATACACATTTTTAGTTTACTTTTAGTACAGAATATACTTTTTTTAATTGCTAAACGGTGTAAAATGAAAAGATTATGAACAGTAAAATAAGTTTTATTAGACTGTTGACGTATGTTTCAGCTCAATCTGAGCCATTATTAAAACGAATAAGAATACTCTATAATTGCACGGTCTATGAAGTTCTTTGAAATGCTAGCATTTAATTTTTCACGTACTTTTTAAAAATTACGCATTATTTTTACTTTTTACTTATTTGTTTAGTTCCATACTAACTGTACCCGGCCACGCGTTGCTGTGGCTCAATCTTTGTTAAATGGAAAAGACAGAAAAGAGAAAGCGCACGTTTCTAATATGTTTAATTTCACAATGCTTCTGGGTATACAAAATTTTCTGTTGTTCCATTGTCTGTGCAGATATAGAGATTATCTGGTTTGCCGACTCCAGAACACGCAACGTATAATTGCCCATGTGAGAAGCAATCCGTGTCTAGATCTAAGCGGCAAAATTCTAAAGATTGGACCTGAGCTTTGTTGATGGTGATTGCAAACGCCAATCGAATTAGTAATTGCAATATCTTAAACTGAAATGGCATATCCATTGGAATCATAGGAATGCGCGGAATGAGGACATCTTCACCTTTGAAAGGTCCTGTCCAGATTGTTGCTTCTACGACGTTGCTCATTATTTTTTTACAGCAAGCCGCGTGCCGTTGCAAAGCTTTGGCTGGTTGATATTTCGCAACATGGTAATTAGCTCGGGGATTTTCAATTTCAGTACGTGCGGTGGCATCCCTAGCAGATCGAGTGAATTAAAAATTTCTGTTGGATAATTAACCGCTTCATCTGCTTCCATAACAGTGTCTATAAACTTGTATGTGATTGCCTCGTTTTGAATGTTAGACTGAATAATATTGTTAAGTTCGTCTTTGTTCTTGGCCGCAAGAATAGCTCGTTCACTCAGCCAATCGTGATTCTTATAATTGGTTTGAATATTGGGAAATACATTTTCAACCAATTCTTCGTATTTCTCTTTACTATCCAACTAGTGGCTTGTCTTCACACCGTTTTAGCACAACAGACCTGTCCCCCCTCCTTTTTCTTAATATTATCAACGTTTTTACCGTTTTATTTGCTGTAATGGTGTAACATATCATTCTTTTGGTCTCTATGCATAGATTTAGTCCCACTTATTCATTCCTACGTATCACCATTTCTTTTACTGTTCTGCGTATAACATTTTCAACTTCTCTATTTCTATTGGTAACTGTACCATGTTTGATATCCTTGTTTAGCTCCTGTTGAGGAGATCCTGTCCCAATCATCCTTATGACTGGGAATTAACTTGTTATGACAAGAAGGTAGAGTTTTTTTAATATTACTTTATCAACTGGTTCTGCGGTAATCGGTTTCCTCCATTTTTCTCTCTTTCTATGGGAGATAGAGCTCAAAAATTTTTCCGGTTCTAGCTCCAAAGTGCCTAGGGGTTCTTTTCTCGATGCTTCTTTTGGCTATTTCGGTTTTTACCTATCTTTAATAGGGGTCTAGTTATGGGGGCAGGGAGGGGCTAGTTTTGTTATTTCTCTTCATATCGTCACATTTGGCTCAAAGTTGGAGTATTTTTACACCTATTTCTTTTTAACTGCCCTCATTAACATTGCTTTGCCCCACAGGCTAACCCCCCCCTCCTTTTTCTTCTAACATGTTATACTGTTTTACTATTTTAGCTTTTATCGTGGTGTAACATATCATCCTCTAAGATTTTATGCATAGACTAAGTCCCGCCATTTCATTTTTATGTTTCACCTTTTCCTATACAGTTCTGTTTATATCTTTTTCAAATTCTTAAATTTATGAAGGTAAATTGTTTTGGTTTGAAATTCTTGAATTGCTCTTGTTACTGAGAGTTTGTCCCACAGTAATCTTAACAGATCTTCATTTGTAGCCGCTAGAAAGCGTTGTGCTTTTCTTGTGGTTACTGGTTTTTCTTGTCTACAAATTATTGTGTTGCAGATCACCTATCACATGTTGTCACGTATCATTGTAAAGAATCGTATTTTCTTTTGTTAATAGTATCGTAATTCCTTTTGTACATGAACTTCAGTTGCACGGGAAGCTTTTTCACTGGCCTCATACCCCCCCCCCCCCCTCTCCTTTTGGTTAATTACTATCTCTTTCATTTTTTTATTTTATTTTTATTTCATTTTTTATTCCAAATTTTCTATCCCATCATTTGGCTTCTTCCTTCTTTTCTCAAAGTCATTTCCAATGGTCCTTTTGACCATATTTTTTCCCTTTTTCTTTCCTTTTTTCCCTTTCCTTCTTTGATGCATGTCGGGAGGGTCTGGTCGCCCCACTCCTTAGCTAATGATATAAATCTATTTGATTGGTGTTATAGAGGTTATTATAGTAGTACATTTGCAAGGCGATAGGAAATTCTTGCTTAAATCGTTGACGAAAACATATAATTGACAAAGTAATTCAAAATTAGAAAGGGAAATATAGGGTATTTTACGACAAGACTTTGAAGAGATAGAACTTACAATCGTAGAAGAAAGTATATAATTGACAAAGTTCAATAATCAATGTCGGAAAGTGAAAACCCAGAAAGCGAATTATCGGATATTTCTTTATAAGAATTTAAAGAAAGAGAAATTACACTATCGGCGAATAGAAACGGTGAGAAAACAAGAACAATGAGTAAAGATAATTCCGTGACCAAAACTGGCACAACGCCAAATATTCAGCCGAAGTCGAAAACATCATTGCAACCACAATCTCAATGTATACAAAACACAAAAATAGAAAAACTGTCAACAAAGGAATTAAAGGCAGAACTTGACAGATTGACAAAGAAAAAGCAAAGAGGAAATGCGGACAAATGCAAAGAAATAAAAGCAATCCTGGAGAAAAGACTAGCAGAAGAAGAGGAGAAGAATGAGAAAGAAGAGAACACGAAGGGAGACCAAGTCCAAGAGAAGCAAATAGAAACGTCCCAATCGATGACATATCAGAAAGAGATGGCAGACAAATACGAAGAAGAATTAGCGAGTCTGAAAGCACAAATAGATAAGCAGATTGAGACAGAAAGGGAACGTAACAATGAAATAAAGGCCCTGAAGCAGAAACAAAAGGATCTTGAAAACGAAATTAAAAAAGTAGAGAAGAATCAATCTCAACTAACAACACAGGAGATCCAGAGAACAATAGAAGATGCTCTACAAAGAATACAGAATCTTACTAAAGACGAAAACAAAAGTCAAGTTGAAGAAGAAATAAACACGATCAGGACTCACGTCAGCTTGCTAATTGAAAAATACGAAGAAACGTATGCAGACAGGGCAGATTGGAGAGAAGAATGTTTGCAACTCAGAAAAGATAAAAAAAGACTAAAATCTGTAGAAGAAATGGGAGATATGATTAAAAGTGAGCTGGGGAAAAGACTAGAAGAAAAGATAAACCAACAGGGAGTATTCTTGAAAGCAGCTCTAAGTGAACAAACAAAAGAATTGGAATTATTAAAGAAAACACTTAGGAATCAACCAACACAAACAACACAAAGAAGGCAGAAACAAAACAACGATGAAACATCATATGCTCAGATACTAACTCAAAGGCCTCCACCAAAACCAGCAATGTTAGTTAAATCAAAAGACACTGATACGACGATACAAGACATAAGAAAAGCTTTAAATAGGGAGGTAAACACATCAGTTCTCACAAAGCTAAGCTGCAAACAAACAAAAGCTGGTAATCTGGTTGTAACCTGTAATACAGACAAAGACCTCACAGAACTACAACAACAGTTAAAAAGAAATGAAAGATTGACAGAGAAAATTCAGTTTGATAAAATCAAACCTAAAACACAAAAACTCATCATATTTGGAGCTCCGATAATAAGCGACGAAGAAGAGGAAGATATAACAAAAAACATAGAGAAATATTCGGAAGAAATATTGCAACCGGCATTGCAAAGAGCACTACGAGTTGAAAAGCCAAATTTCTGCCTGAACAAAATCAAACACTCAACAAGGAATACAAACACAGTAAATTTAATAGTGGAATTTCAACAAAGAGATGCAAAGATATTAGAACATACCTCCATTAACATAGGCTTTAATATATGCAACATTCGAAAATACATAATCACACCACGTTGTTTCAAATGCCAGCGGCTGGGTCACATGTCGCGAAACTGCGACCAGAAAGAAACGTGTGCAAAGTGCGCAGATTCTCACAACACTGCTAACTGTGACTCTGAAACAAAATGTTGCATAAATTGTCAAGAATACAACCAAAATAAATCCAGCTCAGAAAAACACATTGATACCCATCACTATTCCTTTGAAAGTTGCTGCATATCTTATAAAAAATTCCAACGTCAATGTGTCCAACAACATCAATCATAACAATGAACAAATTCAAAATTGCACAAATAAATCTACAAAGAATCAAGACAGCAACTTCAGACCTTATAAATTACCTAATAGAAGAAAATTATTCAATAGCCTGCCTACAGGATTGCGCAGTTACAAATAAAAGACCACACGGATTACCTTCGTCAGTGCCATCTTATGCTTCGCAATCCAATAATTGTCATATAATTGTATTAGATAATAATCTTCAACACATAAGAATTCAGCAATATCAAAACTCAGTATTTATTAACATAATATTTCCAGACATAGTATTAACAATAGGTAATCAATATTCACCACCGTCAGCAGACTTAAAACAAGATCTTCAAGATTGGACAGATAAGAAGGGTATGAGTAAACATCTCATTCATCTGGGAGATTTCAACGCTCACAGCCAACTCTGGGGATACCCATCAGATGACGATAGAGGAAATCACTTGATCACACATATGAGTCAACATCATCTAATCTCAGCAAATGACCCAAATTGTTCACCAACTTTTCAAACAGAGAGATCGAAGGGATGGCCAGGTGTTTCGCTACTTTCGTTCCCGTTGTTTTCCAAATTGGAAAATTGGACTGTAGAAGAAGATATGAACTACGGAGATCATCGTCTGATAACAATAGATCTAAACATTAATACTCCGACACTCCCAAAAAGACGATACAGAACTAAGAATATATCATTTAAAAGATTTAACCAACAATTAAACTCAAGTCTAAAAGAGAAAAACATTGATTTTAAACAAATAAATAGTAAAAAAGATTTCGACAAACACTACGAAGAACTAATGCAAATAATACAAGAAACCAGTGAAAACAATTTAAGGAAAAAAAGCAGTACTCACAAACCTTCAGTTAAATGGTGGTCCCCGGATCTCAGGAAATCAAGAAATTATGTACGAGCACTCAGAAGACAAATAAAATCTCCAACTGCCACACAGATACAAAAACAGAAATATAAACAAGAGCGAGCCAAATACAAGCTCCAAATCCATAAGGCCAAACGCGATGCATGGTTACGATTCTGCCAATCAACTACAGATCCCTACGGGAAAACAAAGAGAGTGGCTTTTCAGGATTTCTACAAACAAGAGACCTATGCTCTAGCGAATTCAACAACAATAACACATACTAAGAAATCCTTTTATCAAGAACTCACGGAACATATATATGGAAGATCACAAATAACAGATATAAGACCACCATCACCAGATAAATCGGCTCCACCATTTACCATAAATGAAATAAAAACAGCGATATACAACTTTAATAAAAATAAAGCCCCAGGAATTGATAATATAGATCACTACATTGTAAGACAAATATTCAAAAATCACCAGCAATTAGTACAAGATATGTATAATATACTACTAAAACTTAACTACTTTCCTACAGCTTGGAAACGGGGTGAATTAGTCTTTTTCCTGAAGAGCCGGAAATCACCAACGGAGGGAGACTCATATCGACCGATTTCCTTGCTGCCAATCCTGGGGAAAATCTACGAGAAATTAATACTCAAACGCATATTACATGAATTACATAATACTTCAAAATTAGAACCATCCCAGCACGGTTTCGTCCCTGGTAAGTCTACCGAAACAGCAATTCAAGAAGTGATGTCCACTATAGATTTAAACAAGCAAGACGGAAAATATACCTTCCTCATATCTTTAGATTTTCACCATGCATTTGACAACCTGCCCTGGGATGCGACGATGGAGGAGCTCGAGACTATGGATATAAGTAAAGCCTATGTAAACATAACGAGATCTTTTCTATCGCTTAGATCGGCATACACAAACTGGCTTTCAGGAGATCTACACTGGTTTAAAAAAGGATGTCCCCAAGGGTCGTGTTTTGGCCCTTTTCTATGGAGAATCTTCGTAAACAAAATCTTAAAAATTCTAAAAGTAAATGGACTTAAAGTAGTGGCATATGCCGACGATCTACTCCTAATAATATCAGGTCACACCAGAAGAATTATAGAAGAAAAAGGCAATGAAGCTCTTCGATTGGTTCAGGACTGGGCAGATGCTCACAACATCCAAATTAGACATGAAAAAACGACAGCCCTGCAAATAAAGAACCGGAAATATTTGAAACGTCCACCCATTTTAAAGATATACAATAGATCCATTAAACACAATCCTACATTAAAGTATATTGGTCTGGTCTTGGACAGTACACTTTCTTTTCTTCCACACCTTCATGCAAAAAGAACGGAAATTAATACAATAGCTCAAAACCTCATGAAATTCGCAGCCCCACAACGAAGTATTTCAAAATCCATCCTAAAAATATGGTACAATCAAATTTTAGAGAAGAAAACAACCTATGCAGCATCAACGTGGTACCCTAAACTTAAAAAATCTCATGGTCTACGACTATTATCAGCGATTCAAGCACAGTGCTTATTATTAATCTCTCGTGCATACAAGAAAACTGCTACATCTGCTCTCTGTGTCCTCACGGGAATAATGCCACTTTCATTAAGGGCCGAAAAAATAGCAGCGCAAGGAGCAATCCTCAGGCTGGGCATCCCGATGATCGACATACAACCGGATCTATATCAACCTAAATTCATTCCGACGGAAATAATACCACACAGTACATATTTTAATTGGGCGGAGGATGTGGAAGATCAACCAAGAATACAGGTATACACGGACGGTTCAAAGACAGAAGAAGGAGTAGGATATGCCTTCTGCATATACGAAAATCAAAACCTAATAAAGGAACATCAAATACACTTAGGAACGTCAAACTCGATATATCAAGCAGAGCTGTTGGCAATACTGGACGCAGTCTCCTGGCTACAAACATCTGCATACAGTCAAGCAACAATAAACTCAGATAGCCGCTCTAGCTTAGTGGCGTTAACGGATATAAATACAGACAACTACTTAATAGGTCAAATAATAAAGAACTTGCAGCAAACGACAACAAAGATTTTCTTCAAATGGGTGAAAGGCCATTCTGGAGTCGAAGGTAATGAACATGCAGATAGATTAGCTAAAGAAGCTACGAAACCAGATACTCCAATAAAACAAATTTTCCATCCATCACCTCCATCATACCTCAGAGGACAACTTAAACAATACTATTTATCTAAATGGCAAGATCAATGGACGATGGAACACAGAGGAAGAAAAGCATATAGCCACTGTCCCAAAGTCACAGAAGATTTTCTAATATCACACCGGAATATTTATTTATACACAACAAATCATGGTCCATTCCCGTCATACCTTTATCTTTTTGGGAAAGCACCATCTCCATACTGCACATGTGGCAAACGAGGAGACGCCACTCACTACATTCTTAACTGCCCTCTGACATCCGCTTTCCACATAAAAAAACCGGCTTCACTGAGAACATCGGTGTGGTTTCATCATGTCCTTAGTACTCCAAACTTAAAACAAAAAATCATAGAATGTGTACACCTATTGGAAAAAAACCAACAACTTTTTCAGATGCCTCCAGCGCATTTATTAGGAAACATCCAGTCCTCAGATGACGAAGAATAAAAATGATTATAACAGTGCTCACAAAAATCAGTGAAAAACTATAAACTCAAAGCTCAAAATACTTCAATTAATCTAGAAACGTTGTAGACTAATAATCACCGAACATCTCAATACATAGACTATGCCTACACCATAAAAAGACTTAAAATCATCTGTAAAAACTTTTAAAATATATTTATAGACTATGTCCGCATCATACAAAGACTTAAAATCATTTGTAAAGACTTTTAAAACATATCTGAATTGTATATATATCATTGAAAACTTTCAATTCAGTACTATGTAAAAGCCTAATGGCCTATTGGCCTCATTTTTTTTTTTTTTTTTTTTTTTTTTTTTTTTTTTTTTAATAAACTTGCCAAGCAGGGCTTGTAGAGCTTAAGCCGCATGGTAGGCCACCCTGCTTGGTTGAATTTGAAATTTTTTTCACGTCACTAAATTTCAGAAATTATGATGCAATTAAATTCGTCCTGAGGTCAGATCAACCGGCACCTTTCCGTTTCCAATTTCCAGCAATCGATGTGAGAATATCTCTGCTGATCGATAGTTTTGCAGCTGGACACGCATATTTGTAGTTAATTTTAACGTCTTTACGTGTCGCCACAAATTAGATTATTTCAGGCAAGCATTTATTTCGTCCCCTGGTATCGATTGAGGAATTACAGATGATGTTTGCCGGAAATCTCCTGCAAGCAATATTAATGCGTTCCCAAATGATCTGATGTTTCCACGCAAATCTTGCAAAGACTGATAAGGAGCCTCGAGCGATTTTTTGTGCGCCATTGTGCATCCATACGAAACAATATGTTTGTATTTTTGCAATACGTTTTCTATGCTAGATGCTTTGGAAGTGTTGCACGTAGGAGTTTCAATGAATTGCATGTTCAATGGCAATTTCAAGGGGAAATGAACAGTTATTTCACCTGGTAGCAATGTCGCAGCTATTTTGGACGATACAAGAGCTAAGGCTATGTCATTTTCAGATTCAATTGCTGCCAAAATCAATATAATTAGGAACATTTTACCAGTTCCTCCTGCCGCATCTAAAAAGAGGATTTCCCCAACCCCGTTATTCTCAGTTTGCATTATTTGATCGTAAATGCAGTTTTGCTTAAGCGTTAGCTTAGGAATATTTGATTGCACATACGACATAAGATCACCCGTGTTCTAATTTTGTTCACGACGCAATATAAAATGGCAAAACGTTAAATGGAAAAAACACGAACTAAAAAACAAAGATAAGACAAAAAAAATATTATCCAAGAGGTGCGGGATAAAATTGATATGATTGTACTAAAAGAAAAATCGACTATGATGAAAATTTTGATCCAGTGTTATAATAAAAAGTCAGGGCTATACAGTAGAGTAAAATTGTCGCAAAGATTATGACATACAGGGTGTCCCTAAACTCATGGTACATACGCTAGGGGGTGATAGAACACATCAAGACAAACAATATTAAATAGGAAACTAAGGGTCCCAAACGTCTTTCGAAGGAGATAGGCGCCATTAAAGTTAAGGGTCCAAAATTTTAAATGATTATAAAAAACGGAAAAATGGTCGATTCGTTTGCGGTTTTCGCTAAAACTATTCTTTATGTCAGTATTTTCTTAAAAATAAATTTTAAAGATAAAGTTTAAAAAATGCCGATAGATGGCGCTTTAGTCTTTGGAGTAACGAAAAACTATTTTTTACCGTTATTTTTTGAAACTCATTAAATACTTTCAAAAGTTTACACTTAAACTTAAATTTTGAGCTCAAAATCTGAATCGTTGGGAGTGATTAAGTAGCGTAAACTGAACTGCGTTCAGGAGTTGAAATTTGAAACACTTCCCTCCCCCCCTCTCACTCCTGAACACAGTTCAGTTATTCCCGATCTTGGTGTAGCAGACCAGGCGGAAACAATATGAGTTGTAATTTTCCAACTGGACGAAAAACGTCCGGGTTAGGATTCGAACCTGGGATATCTTGAAGCTGCAATGCTCTACCAACTGAGCTATCCCGGTTGAATTTGGAGGGCATAATTCATCCAGTTCATGCCGGGATAGCTCAGTTGGTAGAGCATGGCAGCTTCAGCCAAGAGATCGCAGGTTCGAATCCTGGCCCGGACATTTTTCGTGCAGTTGGAAAATTACAACTCATATGATTTCTTTACCAATTTGAATAATTGTGTTAAAATTAATCGAGGCAGAAACTACTACCCCCTACACGTAAAATAAACGATAGAGTAATGACAAAACTAAACAGAAAATTTATTCATAACAGACATGAGCAATTTCTTCGCGCAAAATAAAAAGAAACAATTTGATGCATGCATGTAGTGCGCAATATGAACGAAGGTTGACACGTAGAAAATGGTACACGCATGATGTCACAAAAACTGCTCGAAAGAGTGCCCACCAGCAACGATGCAGGCCTCACGCTGCCGGCGGAGGGAGTTGCGAACATTAGTGAATACCCCGGATATCGCCTGCTACGACGGCAATCCTCGCAACCAGGTCCTCGTCGGAGTCGATGGTAAAAAATAGTTGTTCATCACTCCAAAGTCTAAAGCGTGCTCTATCGGCATTTTTGAACTTTATCTTTAAAATTTATTTTTTAAAATTTGTTTTATTTAATTTTGTCATCCTTCTATCGTTTATTTTACGTGTAGGGGATAGTAGTTTCTGCCTGGTCTACGACACCAAGATCGGGAATAACTGAACTGTGTTGTGGGGGGTTCAAATTTCAACTCCTGAACACAGTTCAGTTTGCGCTACTTAACCACTCCCAACGATTCAGATATTGAGCTAAAAATTTAAGTTTAAGTCTAAGCTGTTGAAAGCATTTAATCAGATACAAAAAATAACGGTAAAAAATAGTTGTTAGTTACTCCAAAGTCTAAAGCGCCCTCTGTGCACATTTTTTTTAAACTTTTTCTTTAAAATTTATTTTGAAGAAAATACTGACATAAAGAATAGTTTTAGCGAAAACCGCAAATGGATCGACCAATTTTTCGTTTTTTATAATTATTTGAAATTTTGGACCTTAAACTTCAATGGCACCTATCTCCTTCGGAAGACGTTTGGGACCCTTGGTTTCCTATTTACTATTACTCGTCTTGATGTGTTCTATCACTCCCTAGCGTATGTACCATGAGTTTAGGGACACCCTGTATATGTTCAGAAATTAATTGTGAAAACCGTTTCCATAAAGTGTTAACGACTTTCTATATTTATTCATTTTAACGTGAACTAAACATAATATATTTATTTTAAAATAATGTGAACAATATTTGTTACCGAATATTTATTTGTTTATCTGGATTTTTTTTATTTAAAATCAAAATGGCTTTTACGTGTAATTAACAATTTTAATATATCCCAATCTCCAAGATCTTTTTCGTCTGAGAATTAATTAATAAGTTACGCATTCTATTACCGACTGCTAATACAAGTAAAATATGAGGGTAATTTAAACTCATTACTTTGTTTCCATTAAGTAAATATACTTTACATAAAGAAAAAAAAATATCTAATTCATCTTCCATAATCTTAAAAGAAAAAAATGTGAAAGAAGATATCAACTATGTGATATTTAAAAAACATATATTTGTGTTTAAATTGATTATTTTCACTATAAAACAATAAAATTAATAATTCTGCTTCAAGATAAATTTTTTGATGATATTTAATGACTGAAAATTATGAGGAAAATTTAATTAAAAGTGTTCTCAGGTTAGCACAATAAATATATTATTTTAATTAGAATTAACTGATAGAATTCTACAATTTCATACTATTTTAATGAGTGTACGTTCTACTATTAAATATAATAGGGCTATTATTCATATTATTACCCTAAATATACATTGAAGTTAAAAATGCGTACGCAAGTGATTAATAACGATTATACCAACTTTAAGAAGTGATAGTGCACTCTACAACAAACTATTTTCGTACAGGAACCAGAGTCTCAATTAGTGTTGCCAAGTTCTCTGATAGCTAGATGTCTCAATATTTTAGGATTTCACAAAATATTATAAATTTCTTCTTGTTCTATGTTATTTGTTTTTCGTTTACATCAAGTATATACCTGCAAATATACCTGCTAAGATGGAATATTTACCCCGTTCATATCAGTTCTGTTTTTACAGGTTTTATTGTACATCGTGTAGTAAAATCTGTGAACCGGAACTTATTTATAACGGAATCCTGTCTTAACACATTGACCGCCATGACACACAAATATCAACCAACATTTTGCAACATTTTGTCAGCAACATTTCGCGGGGCGCCATACCACACGAATATGTGTGCGCTCAATATTTTCATTGAAGACAATTTATTTCTATGAAACAGGACTATATTGACAATTTATTACCATGTATTTAAAAAATAGCCCCGTTTACCCCCCCCCCCCAGGCATGTTCAGCGATTTCAGTTTGGCATTCAACTTGTAAAACTAACTAAGATTTTATATTTTTGAATTAAAAATGTATAAAATTGCCGCGAATGGGAATTGTGAACAGACTCGATAAACACTGAAAATTTCTTTGTAAATGTCTGCCAAAAAAGTGACTTTGTCACAATCTGTAGCGGCCAACCTGTTAAACGTAAAAGTTTTATATCTCCTGCGGAAGGAATACCACAAAACTACAACTATACAATCAGAAACCTCTCCAAAACGTAACTTGTTGTGGTTTTTAGCGATTATGCTTTCACAGATTTTACTGCAAAGATTAATTATTGTGTTTAATTAGTAAATTAAAACCAACTAAGACGGAATTTTAAGTAACCGGCGAAAAATTCTGTTTCAGGCATGATTCCGTCTTAGCGTGTATAGTTGTATAGTATTACGTTTAAAACAGGACTCCGTTATAGACAGGTTACGTTTTCATATAATTTACTGTGTTTTAATGTTCTGATTCAGAAGTCTTCTCACGGCTTTGTTTGCCAATGATCCTGGCAATTTTGGAATAATCGCAATCCACTTTTTCTGTGAAAAATACGGCCTGTCTCAATTATGTCTCACTCCAGTCCAAGCCCAGATTTTTATTCATAACTTTAACAATAATGAATATATTTTAACGTGATTTTCAGCAAATTCAGATGAGTTTGAGTAAAAATGCGGTGGCATTCCGAAAAGTGCTGGAAGTGAACTGAAATTTGACCAATGACACTATGTAATGCGGAATATGTCGGAATATGAAGCGTCTAGTTCAACGCAATTTTGATTCAAATAATTGCCACTTACATTTTTTCTCGTGGTATCCTCACATTTCACACAAAACGAAATATGTAGGGTGAAAAATTCGATAAAAATTTTAATTATTGTTAAACTTATGAGCAAAAACCTGGGTTTGGATTGGACTGAGACACCTTGTATTTTTAACAGAATAAATAGATTGCGAACCTGGTTTCCAATATAAAAACTGCTTGTGCTAGTGTTCTCTACCACTTTATGAAGTTTGTTCACTGACTAAGGATGTGAATTAATTTTCACATTCTAAACAACGCATAATCAACAGAGCGAAAAATGTGTCCAGACCGGGGATCGAACCCAGATGCAGTGTACCAAGTGCCTTACCATTTAAGCCATCTGGACAACATCCAGCCAGACATTTTTCACCTATACGTTGGCCAGGCTGCAACTTCGCAGCGCAAGTTGGAATGTCATACATTAGTACACTACCCAGTGGCATACATAAGGCGAATAAATTCCCAGCATCGGATAATATCTAAATTGACAATTAAATTTTCAGCAGGACTGAAACTGCGCGTAAATTTAATAGCACTGACTCATTTTTAATTGGTCCTGCTGAAAATTTAATTGGAAATTTAGATAATATCCGATGCTGGGAATTTATTCGTCTCATGTACGCCACTGGGTAGTGTGCTCATGTATGACATTCCATCTTTGGCTGTGAAGTTGCAACCTTTCCAAAGTATGAATGAAAAATACCAGGCGGGATGTCATCCATTTGGCTCAAATGGTAAAGCACTTGGTGTACTATACCAGAGTATCTAGGTTTGATCCCCGGTCTGGACACATTTTTCACTCTTTTGGTTATGCGTTGTTTAGCAAAGTGAAAATTAATTCACATCCTTAGTCAGTGTTATTAAATTTACGCGCAGTTTCAGTCCTGTTGAAAATTTAATTGGAAATTTAGAAGTTTGTTCAATTTTTTTTAATCACCCTGCATATATAAATACATAGAAGTTTGAAAAATATTTTCTGTCAATTATAGGGAAAAAAATTAAAGAGTCCTCTGATGGTGTTCTGAGATATCAACTTTATATTACGTAAAAGAGCTTTTTCTACTTTAATGCTATTTCATATAACAATATTTTTCTTAGTCCTTCACTTCAATTGTTTTGACACTTTTGTCAATTCAAAGAGAAAAAAACATGTGTAAAAATTAGCATGCTTTTCAAATAAATGTTTCAAAAAGCTTTCTAAAGCTCAAAGGAAAATAAAACAAAGTCTGATATAAGATTGATTATTTTCAGTTTTTCAAATCTATATATATAAAAGAAAGTCCTTTCTGGCTAGATGATCAACGCACAGCCAAAACTACTGAACCTACAAAGACAAAACTTGCAGGAAAAATACGTCTTAGTATGTAGAGGCGCACTAAGACGGGATTTTCAAAAACTCCACCCCTAAGGGGGGTAAAAAGGGGAACAAACTTTAAAAAAATTCCTTAAAAATCGGGTATTATAGTTACGTGACAAATGATAACATATTTTAATGTATTTTTGTATGCTGAATCGAATGGTATCAATTAAATACTCATAAGTCAAATAGATTGTGAGATATTGCACATTTTTCTAATTTAGCGAAGTCTTTGACGTCAAAATCTAACAATTCTAACAATACAAGTGATAAATTCTAAAAATACGTCCGTTACTATAGCAATGGAAGAAATTCAAATTAAATCTTTTTGTTTATTTTTGCAGATAGAAACATTAACTGCTCAATTGGGAATTGAATATTATTTTTACAGATATTTATGTAATTGTGTATTATTATTATTTCTAGAAACGCCATGATTTAAAATAAAACGTGATTGCTAAAATAAAGGGTCTTCAAATCAATTATTCCGTCGACCACTTTTCATAAAAAAATCAAAAAAAAATCATCGCCAAACATGAATGAACTCCAAATAAACAAATGGAAGAATGTTGCCATTGGAACGTCAAAATAAATAAATAAAATAAAATAAATTCGGAAACGCACCACTCACCAAAGTGTCCAGTAAGTTTTAACACAAAAAAATTACAATATATTAATGAAAATAGAAAACAAAATCCTGAATATTTATTTATTTATATTATTTTTCTTAATTATCCTTCTCGGCTGGTGAATTAATGTTTGTGACGTCAGTTGAAATTGATCTATTGCACTTAACTATGAAACGCAACATTTTTACAATGCATTTTCTCTTTTATTGTCATGGCACAGCCGTTTAAGGACGCAATTTTTATTTTAATTAACGAAATAACAAAAATATCAGAAAAACAAAATGAAAAATACAGGTAAATGCCGAATTAAAAACCGCTTCATGACATAACAAACACGTTTAATACTTCTGACGTCAAGTGAATGGGACTGCATTTTTAGCGTTAAATCTTATAGTTTGGCGATAGTTTTTTTTATGAAAAGTGATCGACGGGATAATGGAGAAGTACCAAATAAAGTGTCGAAGGTCTGATTGGTATCAAGCAGGGCGGTTGCTCTGCCAAGCCAAGCTTAAAAAAAAAAAACGCCACACAAACAACGCCAAGAACTGAACTAGACCGCTACTGCTTATTTACAGGAATCAACTTCGCAATGTTAAATCGACAAAACATGCCAGATTAAAATATCAGATATATAATAAACCAAGCGTCGCCGAAATAAAAAACGAAAACTAGAAGAATCTAATGAAGAATTTCTTCAATTTAAGACCAAACTCATCTTCATAAGTGATTTATAAACAGAGATATAGATTTTTTTTAAAAACGTCGAGTTACTTAAAATGATCACTTTTTTCTTCGTCAAACTTTTTTTTTCAAACAACCTACAGACCTTAATATTCGGCAGAATAAAAAAAGGATTGAATTTTTGGACAAGTAATTACGTAATCTATGTGCTTTTATAAAATTCAGTGTAAAAAAATATTATTTTCTATCCTTAATTAGCAAAAAACTGTTAATTAACTTGGCGATTAAAAAATTATGCCAAAACAGAGATAAAACCCGCCAACGACCATGTACCATCTGTATTAAAATAGCACAAATCAGTTACAGGTTATAATATAACCACATCAAATTTCATCTGCAAGTCAGCCATTTTCTTCTGAAGATATTTTTTTTTTTTAAATAAAACTTCACAATTATAAGAACACATATTTTATCAAATAATTAAATATGACTGCAAACTGTGGCAGATGATTGTTTCTAACATGAATAAGTATGAGAAATTGCCGGTTACGAATATGGATCTGGGTAGCTCAGTCGCAGAGCGTCGGCATGGTACGCATAAGGTCCCAGGTTCGAGTCCAGGCCCAGGTCAATTTTTCACTCATGTTTGTTTAGTGTATTTAATTGTCTGATAAAATGCGTGTTCTTTTAAATATTGTAAAATAAAGTAATCAGACGTAGTGTTTATGCTTTAAAAATATTTTAAATATATAATTTACGTTTTTAGAAAGATCTTTAAAAATAAATTAGTTTTTGAGGGAAGATGTACCTTCTAAAATGTATACATTAAGAGTTATCGCCATTTAAAATTTCTTTCCAAACGTAAACAAAAATTTTGAAATGAATTAAATGTGATTCATTTATTTCTAAAAATAAAAAAACACGGTAAAGGACAGGCATTTCGTTCGCAGGAATACCTTTCACGTCATCTACTATATATACGAGGCTAGCGAAAAAGAAAGGCTACCGCGGTGCTTTACGCGTATCTTTTTTTACAGACCGCGGGATTCACGTGAGTCTCGAATCCACCAATGCAGGTGTACGAAAAGAGCATCACGTCACTCTAGCGGTCTGTAAAAAAAAGATAAGTGGAACGCACCGCGGTAGCCTGTTTTTTTCGTTAGCCTCGCTATATATATAAAACACAAACGGAAATTTCGTTCCGTTCCTTTATAACTCGAGATCTGCTGAATGGAATTTGATGGAACTTGCACTGTTCGAGAGATAATTTTTCAGGGAAGGTTTTAGTATGTAACACAACGTTCTACGTATAATAGCTATCGAATTATGATAGAAAGTTCTGTTATTTTGGCCGAAAAGGTTACCATTGCTAATTTTTTGGCGATCATTACTGTTGCAGAAAGAAATGAAAAGGCTATACATCTCGAAAAATAAAAGAAAAACTGTTACTAATTTTATTTAAAAAAAAAAAAAAAAGAAAGAAAGAAAGAAAAAAAAAGAGTTTTGATGAGAGAATATTATAAAACGAAAATATTTAATTTAAACATGATTAGAAATGTTCATAATGCTTAAAACATTTTTCAAGGGGCAAGATTTCTATTGAAACAAATTTGGCGATTTATCTTTTGTTTTTGGCGAATTTGATTTTACTTTTGACCCCAAACAATTTGATTTTAAGCCAAAAAGTGTCTTTTTTTGTTGCAGAAAGAATTGAAATGGCTATACATCTGGAAAAATAAAAGAAAAAACTGTTACAAATTTTATTTTTTTTAAAAAGAAAGAAAAGAAAAAAAAGAAAAACAGTTTTGATGAGAGATTTTAGGCCAAGAGGTGTTTTTTTTTCAAGTGTACGACTGCATTTTCGCAGTATATATTTTTTTTGGTACTTTTTGGTTAGCCGGGCGCCAGTGATATATATATATATACACACACATATATACACATATATCTACACAAATACATGTACATACATATATACATATATATATATATATGTGTGTGTGTGTGTGTGTTCATATATCACTGGTGCCCGGCTAACCGAAAAGTACCTTTTTTTATTCAAATGCAAACTATATTAATGGCAATATACTTCTATTTACTTCTACATATATAAAATTTCGTTCCGGCTGCTTATAACTCGAGTTCTGCTGAATGCATTTTCGTAGAACTTAAACTAAGATAATTTTTAAGGGAAGGTTTTAATGTATAACATATCGTTCTACGTAGCTTAGTTATATAATTATTCTGGGAAGTTCTATAATCAGATCAATCCGATTATGAAAGATTAGCCTTTTTAAAAGATTTTGCCGAATGTATTTCGATGGAACCTATACTGTAAAATAATTTTCTAGGGAACGTTTTATTATATAACGTTGCTTAGTTCTAGAATTATAGGGGGAAATTCGAAAATCGGGTGACCATTTTTTTAATCAAATATTAGCCTTTTCAATATTTGATTCCGATTATGAAAGATTAGCCTTCTAAAAAAGTTCTACTGAACGGATTTTGATGAGAATTGTATTGTTAGTTAGATGCTATTTCAGAAATGGTGTTAATGTACTATATATTGTCCTACGTTGCTTAGTCCAACAGTTATGTGTGAAGGTTATATAGTCAAGTGAACCCGATTCCGAAATATTAGCCTTTTTGATAGTTTTTACTGGGCGTATTTTTTGCGACTTGCATTGTTAAGTAGATAATTTGTAAGGATTGTTTTAGTATATTTTATATCGTTTTGTTGTTTTAGAATTATGTGGAAAAGTTCAATAATCAGATTATCAAAGATTAGCCTTTATAAAAACTTCTTCTGAATGGATTTTGTTAGTTAATTTGTTTGCATTGTTATTTCGATAATTTTTAGTGATGGTTTTAGTATATTGCATATAGTTTTATCATTGTTTAGCAAACCCTAACTGTAAATGACCAAATAAAAGAGTTTGTCCTTAACAGCTAAAATTTTGACTGCACATTAGAAAATATAATAGCGCAATCGCGTCATTTTTCAGTAATGTGGAAGGATATTCCACGTAAATATACAGATTGCTTTCAAATACAAGGTCAAATTAAACGATATATTTCGTTTGATTCAGGGTTCATTTGTAGAAGCCGACCAGCGCATAAGCGCAGCGGGCGTAGCTTGCTAGTTTTCCTATAAATTAAAGAAATCCAGTTGTTAAATTATTTTTGTTTTAGAAGTGAAGTTTCCATTTAAATTTATTGTAACAGTACAATGTTTAATTGAATAAAATAAGGTAAATCTAAGAAATTGCTAAGAAATTCCAAACATGCACAGGGCAACGCAAAAAAATAAAAATAAAATAATAATAAACAAAAAATAAAAAATAGATAAATAAATAAATAAATAAATAAAAATCAACTTTCAGAAATTCTAAAAATTGTTCCGCTATTCATATTATGTATCTTCAGGGTCCATCCTCCCACTTTCAGCCCTCCCACCCAAAGGGGGCACTTTTCTAAATTTTGCTGACACCTCTCATGTGATATATCGTTGGAAAAGTCTGTGAACGCTTAATCATAATATGCAGGGGGGGGGGGGTATTTTCTAAATTTTGCACATACCCCTCATGTGATACATCGTTGGAAAGGTCTGTGACCGCTTAATTCTATTATGCGTCTCCGGTGTTCATCCCCTCTTTTGCCCCCCAAGCGCGATTAGCTTTCACCACCAGGGGATGCTTTCCTATATCTGTTCCTACGAGTCGGATCACGACGGGGTATGGCTCATTCGACTCGACATCAATAGAGCTTTCCGATTTTAGTTCGTTTTTTCACCACCAGGGGCCACTTTTCTATCTCTGGTTCTATGGGCTAGATCACGACGGGGTACAGTTCATTCGACTCGACATCTATAGCCTTAACGATTTCAGTGCCCGAGGTTCATACAGAACAGATTGCGCTACCTGGTGGTGGAAGATGGAACTTGAGCGTGCGCAGCACGACTGCTATACGGTGCCGAAGGCAGCGGGGACCCGTGTCGGAAGTTAGTTTGGTTAGAGGTTTATACTATTCGATGTGCAAATTATGGGATTATCCGGTGCCGAAGACAGTGGAGAACCAGGTCGGAGGTTCGTTCGGTTCGAGGTTTATCTTATTCGAGGTTTTACAAGATTCGAGGCCCCGATATAAATTAGGGGTCCGCTAGCGGGCGAAGCTAGCTAGTGCTAATAATAAAAGAGCGTGATATCACGTTTGATTTCAAATGCAGCGCTGACACGCTATGTACGTATTGCATTTTTATTCATTTCATCGATAAGTCAGTGATATTT
Organism: Maratus michaelseni; assembly: GCA_963931845.1. Taxonomy (NCBI): domain Eukaryota; kingdom Metazoa; phylum Arthropoda; class Arachnida; order Araneae; family Salticidae; genus Maratus; species Maratus michaelseni. The sequence continues at coordinate 79,381,863 of OZ007590.1, read as the reverse complement.
TTTAACGGGGGATAACAAGTATTATAACAAGCCACATTTAGTATGTTGTTATTAGTTTAATTTAAAAATCTACTGGTATTTCTAGTTAACCTTTTAAACAATGACTGAAAATAAAATGTAATTTTAAATTATTTCTCATGTTTAGATTATTTAAATTATGTTTATTTTGTTTAAAAAAAAAGAAATGATATCTACAAAAACAACTTTTCAAAAGTAAAAAAAAAGCCAAGCGTAAAAAAAAAAAAAAAAAGTTGTGGCTAAAAAATGGTGTGATATCAAATTTCCAAGCTATTATATTACTTTTTTAACTTTTTTCCATTAAATAAGTTATTATATATATAAGTCGAGTGCCTACGTATATGTTAATAGAAATCGTTTTCTCCTGTACTAAATACATCCTAACGAGTTTCTGAAAATTCAATTTTTTTCAAATTATGCATGATGGGCTTGGCGGCCATCTTTTCATATTTCTAAGCACCCAAATTTCTAAAGTAAAAGCGTAATATGTTTGCAATGTAATATGTTTATAACAATTTCGAACTTCAGATTTTAACTACGGACAGATAAATTAGATAAGACTGATATTTTGAGAAATTGATTTTTACTAGTTTGAAATTATTAATTACTGTAAAAAATAAATCATAAGATGAATCTTTAAGATAAGTCATCATTATCTTAAGACACAATTTTCAGATCATACAAATCTATAAATGAAACGCTTAAAATATTTGCTTAAATAACAATTTTGAACTTCGGATTTTAACTACGGATTTGGATGCTTAGAATTTTGTGAATAATGTGCAAAGATGGCCGCCAAGCCCATCATGCATAATTTGAAAAAAATTGAATTTTCAGAAACTCGTTAGGATGTATTTAGTACAGGAGAAAACGATTTCTATTAACATATACGTAGGCACTCGACTTATATATATGATAACTTATTTAATGGAAAAAAGTTAAAAAAGTAATATAATAGCTTGGAAATTTGATATCACACCATTTTTTAGCCACAACTTTTTTTTTTTTTTTACGCTTGGCTTTTTTTTTACTTTTGAAAAGTTGTTTTTGTAGATTATGTATTACTGCTTTATTTGTTTTCAGTCTTCAGCCATGTTTCTCTTTTTCTTTGGGTAGTTATTCATACGATTTCGGGCTAATTTTCCGCAATCGGATACCTCGCCAATTGGCGTATTAGCCACAATGTTGAAAGCATCATTTATGTTTGAAGCGAAATCTTCATGATGAATCCTGTTACAGAAAATCATATCATCATCTACTATGAGTATAAACCGCATATTCACATTTTAATCAGGTAATGTTTTTTGAAAGGTTTTAGCGTATAGCTATTCTACGTTGCTTTGTTATAGAGCTAAAGAGGAAAGCTCTAAAATTATGTGAACCCGATTATTAAAGATTACTTAAAAAAATTCAACTGAACGAATGTTAATGGAAGTGATTTTTCAGGTATGGTTAATGACCCTATAACATATCATTCTATGTTGCTTAGTGATAGAGCTAATGGAAAAGTGATTGGGAAAGGTGAATGCAATTATGAAAGATATATCTACTCTGTATTTAAAATGCAAATTCGTATTTCATTCCGACCGTTTATAATTTGAGTTCTGCTGTACGGACTTTGGTGCGATTTACAATGTTAGCAGGGATGAGATTTCTCCGCTTTTTTGCATACCAGTATAATGTTAGAGAAAACGTTGTTCTTTTAAATTGCAGAATGTTCCGATTAAATAAAAAAGCCTTTTCTGTAAGATTATACTGGTATGCAAAAAAGCGGAGAAATCTCATCCCTGACTGTTAGTTAGGTAATTTTGTGGGGATGGTTGGTACTTCTGTGGAGCAAAGTTTTCGCCTGCGTTGTGTTTTCTGAAGCGAAAGCTTGACAACGAATCCGATTACAAAAATCATATCATATTTATCTATAATATTTATAAAACGCAAATTCTTATTCCATTCCGATCGGTTAAAACTCAGGTTCTACCGAACAGATTTTTATATGATTTCACTGTTAGTAAGGTAATTTGTTTCAGAAAGGTTTTAAAATAAAGTGCATTGTTCTACATTGCTTATTTATAGAGCCACGGGAGGAAGTTATAGATAAAATTAGGTGAACCCGATTATGAAAGATTACCTTTTTTAAAGTTCTACTGAACGGATTTTGATGGGAGTTTCGCAGTGTGATAATATTTCAGGAATTGATTTTCTACATTGTTTAGTTATGGAGCTATGGAAGAAAGTTGTCAGTGGTGTAGTCGTAAAAAAAAACAGTGCATATACTCTATAGACAGAGGATATATACTAGAGAGTATATGTTATAGCTACGGACGGTGTGCAGAATTTAGTCTTAAAAATTCCAGAAGGTTGACGGCGTATACCAGCATATACTTTCTACAAAATCCCTGAGAGTTCTATCAACAGGTGAAGACGATTATCAAAGATACATTTATCTGTCTACTGTATATGTATAATTCAAAGGGAATTTCAATCCTGCCGCTTATACCTTGAACTCTGCTGAATGGATTATGCTGGAACTTGCACTGTTAGTTAGGGTGGGGGCATTTCTATAATCAGTTGAACCCAATTATGAAACATTAGACTTTTTTAAAGATTCTGCTGAATGGATTTCTATGGAACTTGCATTGTTAATTTTGCAGGGATAGTTTTAGTATATTGCATATCGTTATATCGTTCTTTAGAAAATCATACTGCAAATGATTAAATAAACGCGTTGGTCTTTAACCGCCTAAATTTCGTGTAACACTTTAGAAAATATAACAGCATAATGGCTTTCGTATCGTTTTACACCAATGCGGAAGGACATGAAGGTAAAAGTTCATGTTTCTTTAAAACACACAATCAAATTCACCGATATATTTAGTTTGATTAAAGTTTTTTTTTTGGATAAACCGACCAGCGTAGCGAGCAAAGCCTGATAGGTAATAATAATGGTTAATTTTATCTGTATATAAAATTCTATATTATGTAAAAGGAAGTCCTGACTTGGGATATCATTAACGCACAGTCCAAACTACTGAAGCTACAAACACGAAATTTGCGGGGAAAATACTTCTTCGGATGTAGAGACGCAATAAGAAAGTTTTCCTAAAATTCCATCCCTAAAGGGGTTAAAATGGGAACAAACAATAACAAAATTTCTTAAAAATCGGGTTTTATATTTATTTGTCAAATGATAACTTATTTCAATGCATTTTTGCATGCTGAATCGAATGGTACCAAATAAAAATATTCTAACTCCAACAATTCGTGAGATATTGCACATTTTCGAATTTGGCGTTGCCTTTGGCGACAAAACCTTAAAATTTATTGCATTGATCGCCAAGTGATATTTTCTAAAATACATTCGTCATTGTTAAAGATCAAACAATAATTGGCGATTTATAAGATACTGGATAAGAAAAAAAATCACCTGATATTTTGATTAGATGAAATCTCAATAATACCAGTTCCCGGGCTCTTTGTTTAACTTTTTTGTTTGCTTCGGGAATTTGGAATTGAATATTATTCGGTATTTTTATGTTAGCTGGGTGCCAGTGATCGCCAAATTTTTTTTAAATCTCGCCAATCCTTTTTTTTTTTTTTTGCTAATATTTTAACCTTAGCTAATAACAACTAGCCATTATTTTAACATTGTGATATAATATCTTTAATCATAATAAAATACATAAAAACAAACATATCAATACAAATAAAATGTCACGCAAAATGTTTCAATTGAAATGATGCCAATTGAAACTAGATTTGGTGAGTTTTTACTGGCGCCCAGCAATATAAAAGTACCAATTATTCTTACGGATATTTATGTAATTGTGAGTTTTAAATAAAATATGCTTGCTGAAGTAAAGTTTCGAGGGTCTGTACGGTTTCGATATTGCACATTTTCTATAATTTGGTGATGCCTTTAGCGCCAACTCATCAATATTTCTAACATTACAAATTATAATTTTTAAAAACGCATCCATTACTATATCTTCTTTATTACCGCCACTGCAACATATCCAGGGAGTCTCATCTTGCCACTTCAAGGCACAGCACGAGGTGCAGGGTAACTGAGATCCGAGATCAACAGGCTTATTCCTGGAATAATCAATATGAGGATCATATTTAAAGCCAGACAAATACTTAGTAGTGCAAGGCAATAAATTGATATGCGATCTCTTTTTATATTTTCCTGTAGCTGTCTGACCAAAAGCGTACATTGTTGGATAAATGCAATTCACCGGTATATTTAGTTTGATTCAAAATTCGTTTGGAGAAACCGACCAGCGTAGCGGGCGAAGCTTGCTAGTTTATATATAAAAAAAAGTAAGTTTTTGTCGATTTTTGTTGTATGTTTTCTAAATTATATGGGAAAGACTCAAGTGCTATTCATAATGTACTTAAGAAAATAACATACAAAATAACGGATAAATGAATGATGATTTTTTCGGTTTGCTTTGTAGCATTTTGAACAGGAAATGTATTGTTTACTATGTAATATATTTTTAATATAAATGAATAACAAAATGATCCTTAAAAATGTTAATAATTCTTCAGTTTATATAAAGATAACACAGGTGTACAAAATTTAAAATTTTGAAAATTTGTCTTAATGTTTTTACTGATACTATACATTTTTGGAATGTTTCCTTAAAAAACTGATATATTTTTTTTTCTATCATGTACAGTGATAGAGTATAGTAGATCAGTATACAATCTTCGTCATCATGTGTTACATTGTTATAATATGATAAGTAGCCTTTTGAACCTAATAACACCAAATAGATAAATTAGAAGTATTTTATTTGAAAATTTATTTGTCAGGTAAAAAAGAAGGTTTTTAGAAAATGCGTTTAAAGTTTAAAGTGGTTTGGCAGAAATTAGCAACAGTGGCATATTTGTCACTGTAACATAAAAAAAATCTAATTTAAAAAAATAGTTTTTTGGGTTTTATTCTACACAGTATAAGCTATCACAAATTGAAAATCTTTTCGATTTTTGGAGAGTTTCAAACTGGTGCCCCTCCACCTTAAATTCATTTATTTTTTCTTACTTGAAGGTCTTATACTGTAGGATTCTTTATTTTCACGATTAAATATTACGGTTTACATTACAGTTACATACACGGTTTACATTAATTGGTAAATTTACACTACACTGACCATAGTACGATAGGTACGCAAACATGTTTGCTCCCATTATGTAAAAGATCAGTTTTAAGACTTCTTTTTAATATAGTCAATAAAAAGTATCCCTTCCTGCGCTTTATACTTAAAATCGCACTTGCGCGTCAATCTATTAATATACTTGTAGTTCACTATCCTGTAAAAAGTAATAAATCAACTCCTGACTTCCAGTTAGGTACGCAGTGGTAGATATTTAGAAACGAATAAGTATTTTCTTTGAGTCTGGAGCCTAAAATTTCAGCAGATCCCTTAGACAACTGCAATTCTCTTATTAAATCAGGATGTTTAGATTGATTGAATAGTTGAGGGGCATCAGTGACTATATTATACTGAAAATCGTTAGCATGAAGATTATCGGAATCAGAATCAGTTGAGTGTTCAAATATGTCTTGTGAAAGTGGGTAAAACATTTGTGTATCGTACAGAACTAGTGATAAATTTGAGGCAGATTTGGATCCATAAAGGCAAGAAAGTTCCAAGAACAAGAAAATCCTTAGACTTATAGCCACTAACATTACATGAGCAAAACTCCATACCAATGGGGTACCAAATCTGAATGCTTACTTTTACTGACAACTAGGGATGGATTATTTAGCAATATATCTGTCACATATTGATACTTTTTAAATATCGCAGTAACGATAGCTAATCTCTAACTCTGTTAATATATCCCAATAACAATAATACTTTTTAGCCTTGACTATGATTTCAAACCCCGACGAACAGTGCCAAATATCGTCTACCAATATCTCGAATTCTTCTTTCATCCTATCCATGTACTTATTCTCTAGCCTGCTTTGAGTATCTCTCTTTTGCTGGTTAGCTGCAAATAAAGAATATCCCAATACATTCCAATAACTTCACTTGCTATTTTCCCCTCCGTGAAACCGCAAAATCCACTGTTTGATATAAATAACACTTATCGCTCGTTTCTTGTTCAGCTGCTGCTATTGGTTCATATATATTGCAATATATCGAAGCTTCATATATCATGAACAATAGCATGAGCTTAAATATGTGCCGGATAATGCCGATAGCATTCATAAAGATTGCTAGAACGTGGTTTGGTTTCTCCGTATAAACTTATATCTCCCCTGAAAATGAGTTTCCGGAATCGGATAGATTCTGTACTTTTTCATTCCCCCGGTGATTAAAAAGGCATTTTCAATAAGTTGAATTTTTGTATGGTGACTTTCAATGAATTATCGAAAATAACGTATTCCTTATTCTAAAGAATTTTATCATGAAATTAAATTTCTAGGATGTATACTGTCTATCAGTTAGTCAGTAAAGAAGAATCTTTTTCCCCCCTTTAAACAAGAGATATATTAAAGAATTTAACTCAAAGAATACAACTCAATAATATTTAACTCAAATAATATAACTCAAATAATATAACTCAATTATATTTAACTCAAACAATATAACTCAATAATATTTAACTCAAAGAATCGGAGAAAAATTTAAATTGCAATTTTGCCGAGATTAATTTTTGTAGTAAAATGCAAGCTTCTGAAAATATGCGATATTTTTAAAATTTCTTAAAGTCAACAACATTTCAAGCATTTAAAAACCCATCTTGATATTTTAAACGTATACTCAGAATAAAGGTCTGCACTGCAGTTCTGCAGATGTAAAACGAACCCGAAAATTTTATTTCAAGTCAACCCGAACCCAATAAGTTGATTTTCGTACACCTGAAAATACTACGATAGGGAAAATGAAATGCCTTTTTAAAAAAGATTAATACAATAAAAAGAGAAGAACAGGGAAAATAATATCTTTAAAAACAGCTTTATGAAAGTAATGGCGCAAATAGGTATTGGTCAATCGGTTCATTTTTTCTATATGTATGTATTTTTTTTTTATTAAAAAAATAGAAATTATATTGTATGAGCAAATACATATAAAAACGATGATTCATCGCTATCTACTCTGTTTTGTGTTTAAAGTTTTGCTACAATATTATTTGTCTTCTTAAAATAGTAAATATCCCTCGCAACCCCCACTTTAAATTAGTATCGCGATATATCACCAATATCAATATTAACTTGTTGATATATTGCGATATTACATTTCAGATATCACCCAGACAACGTTATTAAAACCTATACACGAACATAACAAATATTGTGTGAAGCCTAAATGCTCTAGCCTGACCCTCAAGTTTCACTGCAAAATAGGTGAAACAAATTTTTGTAGTGGAATGCTTAACACTAGATATACTAATTTTGTGGAATAACATTTGTGGAATAACAATTTTTTTTTGGTTAAAGTATGATTTAAATTAAGCGTCTCAATTGTCACTAGCAGATTGTAAAATCGCTTACATATAAAAAATTTCAAGTTTAAGCAGAAATGGTACGTGACGTACCATTTTTTGCGATTTTTAAATTTAAAATAAAAAATTACATTAAGAAGAGCTAAAAAGACGACCAAAAACGTTTTTTTCTTCGTAGACCTGTGTAATCTAATAACATGTATAGTCGAATAAAAAAAATGTAAAATATATTTGATTTTCTATAAAATTTACATTGTAATTATTTAACAAAAATTAGAATGTAATGTAAAACGTACTTATTGAAAAAAAAGCTTGTAAACATTGACTTTTGATGTAAATATGGTAAAAATCAGTTCAATAAATAGTTCAATAAATCAGTTCGAAAAAATATTTAGCTATGGCATCTCTTTAAATATTTAAGTATTTATCAAGGATAATTTACAACATTAAAATTCCACTCAAAGCCAGTGACGATAGCTTTTGTGATGACAAATGGTATCATTAAACTCCTTAGACGTTTTGAGTAAAACTCGTTAATTTTGGTAATTACTGTCAATTAGTTTTATCATTATTACTTTGCATATCTTCAACATGAATCAAATCTGATAACTGTACACACATTTCTGCAAAAATTTATAATTGTTATAATTGTCCACAGAAATTTATAATTGTTATTTAGAATCTTGTTTTTGTATAGTTTTAAATTCGTGCTTAAAAATAGTGAAAAAAGTAAGTGAAAACAATATCATGTCATTTAAAAAACTGTAAGTTTCTTATCTTGTATAAAATACTTCATTTAGTTAAATGTGTATTAAGAAAAATTTAGGGCATTATTTAAAATAAGTTGTCCTATAATTATTTACATGTACAGTAATTGTTGATGCAGTAAACATGATAAAATGTGGTTATATGCAAATACTTTCAGTCACAGAAACTTTTTAAAAATCAATTACAAGCTTCTTAAAATTAATAATTTCTTTAAATATCTCAGAGTAGAATTTTATAAATTTATTATTTATGTATACTTTACATAATATAAAAGGAAATTAATTTTATTAAATAAGATTTCCGTATTAAATAATCTTTTCGAATTATTTACTCAATTACTTCTTCACATTTTTTATATATACAAGCATATTTTCACATGGCTTCAAAAATTTAATTTAATTTTCGAAATTATATATGTATCTTTTAATGTACAGAAAACAGAGAAAGGAAATTGTTTTGCTATTTCCAAAAGACTTATCAAAAGAATAGACTTATCAAAAGCATAAAGGTATCAAATGCGTTAAGAAATCTTATATTATCTAGTTGAATGTGCCAATCCCAAAATTTTCATCTATTTCCATACAGGTTTCACATACACCAAAAATGAATCAGCATCAATTTATATCACTGTCTAACTGAATCTAAAGTTTTATTAAATTCCCTGCAATAGTTCATGAGATATGACTATCGCTAAAATCGTGTAAATCTTGAAAAATGCAGCATACCAGCGCCACCTGTTGGGAGATTTACACCAAAACCTAATCAACAACAACTTATGTCAACGTCTAACTGGATCTGAAGTTTGATGAAATTTTGTACATTATAGTTCTTGAGCTATAGCTATCGTGAAAATCATGAAAACAGTAGCATAGCAGCGCAACCTATTTGGCTATTTACACCAAAACAGAATCAGCGTCTATTTATGTCAAAGTCTAACAGAATCTGTAGTTTGATGAAATTCTGTGCATTAGTTCTTGAGATATAGCTATCGTGAAAATCATGAAAAATGTAGAATATGTCGAAGCCTGTCGGGCGATTTACACCAAAGACTAATCAGCACTAATTTATATCAAGGTATAACTGAATCTAAAGTTTTATTAAATTACGTGCATTAGTTCTCGAGATAGAGCGCCCACAAAATTTTTGTCACATACGGACAGACACACAGACAGACACACACACAGATAAACACACACACACACTGACAGACTCACAGACAGACATTTTCTAAAAACAGTCAAATCGTGTTCAAGACCTTTTAAAACGTATAAATCCGTCAAAAATCGGAAGTTGAAAATTTTCTTGAATCCATTACTTTCTTCTTGTAAAGATAGAAGAAAGTAAAAATAGCAAACGAAAATCCTCTGTAGATTATTGTGTATTGATTTCAAAAGGACATACAAATTCATCAACATACAGTAAATTGTGAACAGTAAAATATCTCTTTTATTTTTTGTAAAGATAATTAATCTGTTAATATTTATATTCTATATCTAAACTAGTAGCATATCTAAACTAGTATTCTATATCTAAACTAGTTCCCAACCTGCTATATGCATACCCCTACACATACACGGCGCGGACTAGTTGAGGAAACAAAATATTAATCGTAATGGCGGAAGACAATAAAAAATAAAATTAAAATATAGCAGCAAAGTTGTAGAGATTTGGTTTACAAAGACTTATATGTCTAATAAGCTGATCGTGAAATGTGGAAATAGGTGTACTTAACGCGACTGATGCGCTTCAACCTGAAATTGACCCGAAACCCGAAACCCGAAATGAAAGAAAATTAAATCATATTTTAATGCAGTTATGAAAATATATTCTACAAACCGCCATAGTATGAAAAGCAGGTATTGTATAGAATGCCTGGTAATACGTAGAATGCCTGGTAATACGTAGAATGCCTGGTGTTTATAGGCAAAGTATGAAGTATCCGATATTTTATATATTTTATATATTTTGCCTTTGAATTATATAGAATGACAAATGCTGTTTAGCCAAAGTAGTTAAAGAAAGTCGTTAAAAGGCATTTGTTGAAAAGACGAGGACACTGTAGAATGGTAAATGCTGTTCAAATGAAGTATTAAAATACAGTCATCAAAAGGCTTCTATTGAAAGACATATATGAAAACGAAGGAAATAAAAAAATAAAGCGTAGGACTTTGTTTTTGTGGAAAGTAAGAGTAAACAAATCTAAACCCATTTGTTGTTACAGTGAAAAGAATGAATTTCTCTTTAGAGTTTCCCTTAATTACTTTTTTCAGTAGAAATTAAACCTTAAAAAAAAGAGCCATGCATAGAGCCTTCATTAAACATACAGGGTGATTATAAAAAATCTATCCCGATATATGAGCCCATAACTGTCATACCGTTCACAGAAACTGAATGAAATTCTGGCCTAAAGTATCTTGAGGTATGCGCTCAAGAATCACGTGAAAAACAACAGTTAAATTCTAACAGTTACGGTTACAGTGACAAAATTTCGAAAATTTCAAATGGCAACACCTACTTTTTTTATTGGAATGTGATCTTCGTAGTAAAAAACCATAAAAAGCGTTGGAACGGTACCTGTAGCACGAAAATCGCCGGCGCTAGACAGATTAAGAAGAAAAGTGAAAACAACCAATAAAGGACAGAAAAGCAACAGAAAGTAAAACATTTTATTGTTCAGTGCTATCCACCATCTGCCGCATGTAAAGTGTCGTCGTGTGTAAAATGGAAAATGTATGAAACACAATAAAATGTTTTGTTTTCTGTTGCTTCTCTGTCTTTCTTGGTTGTTTTCACTATTCTTCTTAGTCTGTCTAGCGCCGGCGATTTGCGTGCTACAGGTACCGTTCCAACGCTTTTTATGGTTTTTCACTATGAAGATCACATTCCAATAAAAAAAAAGTAGGTGTTGCCATTTGAAATTTTCGAAATTTTGTCACTGTAACCGTAACTGTTAGAATTTAACTGTTGTCTTTCATATGACTCTTGAGCGCATACCTCAAAATACTTTAATCCAAAGTTTCGTTCAGTTTCTGTGAACGGTATGATAGTTAGGGGCTCATATATCGGGATACTTTTTTTATAATCACCCTGTACATAAATGAAAAAAGAAAATCTGAAATACAATTCAGTACTTTCTCACTGAACAAAATAAGAGAAAACATAATCTACTTGTTGCAACAGGGCAGGTTTGAATGGCATTTCAAATGGCACTTCATTAATTTTTGAAAACAAATACACTTAATATTTTGATATTTGATCTTACACATACACTTGATGAATTCTTGGCCACTTCCTGTGGACTGTGCAATCGAAGGTGACCGGAGAAGTTTTTTGCGGTCGGGAATGCCTTCAATTCTGAGTAAATGTTTTGGGGGAATAATGAGATTTGTGATGTCGCATACAGCTGTTTTAAAACTCTTTCAGAAGTTTTTGGTTGGTAAAACCCGTATTCCGTCACGGTTGCTCATAACAACTACCAAGAGATTGTTCGAATTACATAGCACAGGAAACAGTACAAAAGCTCCCAAAGAAAAAGAGAGCAATTTCTTTTCAGAAGTCATTTAATTTTTTATAGATTGAATTTACAGGCTGAATTTAGAATCAATTTTACTTTTAATGGCATTCACAGTTTTGAAGTAAAGAGTGCACAGAATGGCCATTTCGAAATCCCCTTCGTGGGCACAGAATCTATGAGTGTTTCGATGGCACTATCTGAATTCATGTGCATCAGTGTTTTTTTATAAAATACATGAAACAGGTAGCGGAAAAAGAATCCTCTTAGATAAACATGTCTTAATCAACAAATTGGTTTCTGCCATCATTGCCTACAATCTCATCTATGTTTTCTACAATAGTCTCTTTTACTTACATACTGTGATCAGTTTCGTTTTCTTCCTGTATTGTTTGAACGCCATCGATTATTTTTTTCTAGCTGTTTCTCAGTCTGTAATATTTTAAAACGTCTTGGAGCTGGAAAGACATTGTGAGACTGATTTTATAAAAACGAGCTTCATATGGCTTTTGATCTCAAATGGATAAACTCTATTTTTCATAAGTTGGACGAAACGTAGTTCTACATTACATCAGTAAGTTTTCGTTTTAATACTGCATCCAAGTACATAGCATATTTTCAATACCTTGATTAACTCTTTAGGCGTTACCCTGGATTTGTGAGTGGTGGGACTTGCCATAAACGATATTCAGTCTTTAGGTCTTCAGTGTCGGTCAGTAGTCTTTCAAGCTGGTCAGAATGCTCTTCGCAAATTCCCACTGTAAGATTGTTGAAAAGGTGGTGCCCCAAGTAAAGGGAATATTTCCTCTAGGTTGTAGGTTACTTCTTCTGCTCTCTCTGAAGTCTAAGCTTTGAGAGCAACGAATTTAGTGAGATGATCTTAGTGCACTCTTACAAATTTGTATTCCCTGACTGTTTGGGACTTCGGACAATGTAATCAATGTAATCAATGAGATTTATCTGACAACGAATGAAGTTCATAATATCTGTTAGTATGGTATTTTCATTTCCCCTTTATGAATTCTTAATTTGAAGAGTTTAACTATTGTTTAATCTTTTCAGTGTACTTTTATTTATACTGTTTTATGTCCCATTGTCTGTTTTCTGTTGTTGAAAATACGAATATTTTTGCCTCGTTGATTTATGATATTTATTGAGAAAATAAATTGGAAAATGCTGTTCTTGATAAGGAAATTAATCAAAAATTGCTAGAAAATATTTCCTTTAAGAATTGCAAAATTTCATAATTTTAAAAAGAATTTTAAAATAATTTTAGATTTTTCCATATTTAAACTTTTATTAGTTTATTATATGATTTTAAAACTTTAATGTTTGAACAAAAATATAGCTTATTAACAGTTGATTTTCTTTCAAAAAGATTTTCAAACTACAAATAAAGATTTAACGTAATTCTTTTCCACAATTTAAGAAAATTGTATTATACTAATACTACTTTTTCGTCTATTTTGAAGCTTAAGGTTTTGACGTTTAAATTCCCCTAAATGTGGGGGAGCATATTTAGTTTATTTATTACTGGCATCATGTCTTGAAACGTTAAATAAATTTTATGCTCCCTTACATTTTTATTAATAGGTTGCTAAGAATATATGCTGATTTTATATAAACACGCTATAAAAATAAAAAAAAAAATATTATCAATTTTGAAACACTGAGACATTTATAAGACATTTATAATAAAGAAGACTTTACGGAATTGCATGAAGAAAAAAAGCATTTTGAAAGACATTTTTCTTCTTAATAAATTGGATTTTTTTAAGCACTATTTAAATCTTTTCCGTGTTTATTATTACACTTATTGTCAGAAATTAATATGTTCTTTTGTAATTAGCAAAAGGATTTCCGGGAATTTAGAAGTTGGACCTTAATTAGTGTCACAAAGATAACAGTTACTGGAATAAGAGTGTATTCAGTAAAATAAATATTAAAATAATAATTAGGAGCAGGATTAAAAATAGTATTTTAAGCATGAAAATTTGTTAGTGTTAAAATATGGGAATGAATAAATTCTGCATCAACATCGTTTAACATTTTTGAATATTAAGTAAGAGTATGTTAAAAATAAGGCGATTAAAAACATATAAGAGAAAGAAGGCGATTAAAATAATGAGAGATTAGATAAAATGCTAGACAAAGTATTATAAAATAAAACGAAAAATGGCTTCAGAATACTAATGAAAAGGAATATGGATTTTTATTTTTATATGGAAAATTCATTTAATAATACGATAAAAGACTTTCTTAGAATGACATATTTATTGAATCAAAAGCGTAAATATAAAGTATATTCATAAAAAATAGCGTAAATATAAAGTATGTCATTCTGTCTCATGTAAAATATTATTATAAATTTTAGTGCAATGTTGATTTAAGTTCAAAGTGTGATGTTTTACATAAACTGCTATAGTGCTGTAAAAAATACTGATGCCATTCTGTTCAAATGGGACACTTATTATCATAAATTCATGTTTTTTTGTTTACTTTTTAAAAATGTATATAATCTTTTCCATTCTGTTCAAATGGGACACTTATTATCATAAATTCATGTTTTTTTTTTTTTTTTTTTTTTTTTTTTTTTTTTACTTTTTTTAAATGTATATAATTTTTTCCATTCATTAATTTAAAGTGCAGTTTTAATGAAGTGTTTTCTTTAGCAGGAGTCTTAGCATTTTTTTGTCTTATACTATTTCCAAATAATGAACTTCGTGATAGATTTCTGCAATATTTGCGAGAGAAATATTCTCCGTAGTTTATTTTTACTACATTTGTATGAGAAATCTGTCAAGAAGATTATTCTTCGCAAATAGCAGTAGCCAAAAAAAAAAAAAAAAAAAAAGTCATCTATTTGTTGTGTTAAAAAGAATATGTACAGTGATTTTTGTCTGAATCTTTCATATATTTTTTTCGTTTCATTTTGGCATATATAAATGACACACATGTATTAAATTTTCTAAAAGCATTTATATAAAAATCTGGTTTCTACAAGCTTTTTCTGCATCATAAAATATCACTTTTCACCCTAATGCCTTTTATGCGACAATATTTCTCCCATTTTCTATGTTATTACTTCAATAGTTTTGACAGTTCTGACAAATGAAACTGGAAATATGTGCTGCAAAAATAAGTATACTTCAAAATGTAATGTTTCAGTACGTTTTTTTTTAAAATTCAAACAAAAAGATAAAAAAAAAAAAAAAAAACTCCATTAGAATCTATTTATGACTTTTCAAAGATTATATGCATAGAGAAAAGGTTATGTCAGTATTACCTCCGAGTTTTAATTTTCTTAAAGAAATTCACATATAACACATGGGCTGATAAGTTCCCGGTCTAATAAAGAAAACACAACTTTATAACATAACTTTATAACTTTATAACTTTGATAAATAACATAACTTTAATAATAAATAATAATAATTTAATAATAATAATAATAATTTAATAATAATAATAATAATTTAATAATAATAATAATAATAATAATTTAATAATAATAATCTAATAATAATAAATAAATAATAATAATAATTTAATATTACTACTAATAATAATAATTTAATATTACTACTAATAATAATAATTTAATAATAATAATCTAATAATAATAATTTAATAAATAAATAATAATAATAATTTAATAATAAATAACATAACTTTATAACGAAAAAGCTAAATACAGTGCTAAGAATCATCGACTCGTTGTTGTTTTTGGTCAAAAGTCAACACGTGCGGCACCCACTTTGACAACAGATTTTTCATAGACAAATGTTCATTCAAAATAAAACCTACACGTTCCTTGGATATCGCCAGAGTCTGAGCTATCTCCAGCAACCTCACTTTACGGTTCCCCAAAACGATTTTGTGGACTTTTTTTTATGCTTTCCGGAGAACCACTTCTTTTGGACGACCAGAGCGTTGTGCATCACTGGTGTCCGTACGACCACGTTTAAATTCATCAAAACAGTAAATAATGGTTGATTTACCTGGTGCAGTGTCCGGATAACGCTTATCAAGCCAAGCTTTTGTTTGAACGGTGTTTTTCCTCATCAAATAACAAGGTTTTATCAAAACAAGAAATTTTTGTTTATCCATTTTTTTGTTTATCAACAAAGTCGTTCAACTAAAACCACTCTAACATTTTATCCACATGGCGAATCTTCATGACATTTTTCTGCTACATTTTAAAGGTTAGTATTTATTAAAAACAGCATCGGTTCGGCGATTGCAACGCCATCTGTGTGCCAGACCGGGAACTTATCAGCCGATGTGTTACACATGACTGATCAGTTACAAGAAATATATTTACACATATTACAAGAAATATATTTACACATATTACAAGAAATATATTTACACATATTACAAGAAAACTGATTCATGCACAGAATATATGACTTTGTTTACTTAATAGAGTATGTTTTTAGATGTGAATTATACTTATTTATTGTCACAATTACTTTTATATCCTTTATCTTGCCGATAAAGAACAATTTACACGTATTTGTAAATGTAGGATCATTTTGCCCTTTGGTGAGGATAAAACGATCCTTTAGACACTTTTTAAAAAATCTATTTTTTTCATTACACAATTTGGGTTTAGAATATTATTAAAATATGTTTATAATGCAAAATATAGTGTAAAACATACTAGCAAAGGGCCAAAGTTTTATTTAAACAGTTATGTTATTTTACACAAGTTTTTCCCTAGACCTCCCATTTTAGTCCAATGTACTGACGCTTAATGGATGTATTTCTTTAAAAATTCTACTATTATAATTTCTTTTAAATTGATTAAGGATATAAGGAATGTTCCATAAAAACTTAGAGTAAAATGTTGGGATAAGTGGCAGGGCATTGAATTACATGGTGGAAAATGTATCCGTAGACATATCCTTTAATCATACGAGCCCACTACAGTTACAACAGACATACAAAATACTTAAGAATGAGGTTTTACAGACGTACCAACTGATCTTATGTTAATATGGTGCGCCAGTCAACCGCTGGGAGAATCCAATTACAATGGAGGATGATAGCAAGGCATTAATTAATAGCAGATATAAAAAAATAATCTGACATAAAATAATCAAATTAAAAATATAGTAGTACAGCTAAAATACCTTATTCGGTGCGATAACTTTCAGGTGATTGGAAAAAATTCTATCGTTAAATCCACTGTTGACGTAAGTGGCGAAGAATGGAAGCTACTTTATTTTACCTTAACGGCAGAAATAATGTAATTCCCTGTATTTCATTTTTTTCCAGATATCTACAGTTTAGCCAAAGTTAATATTACCCCCCCTCCCTCCATCCCCCAAAATAAACGTAAATTATGGTAAACCAAAAATAAACGTATATAATAATATTTAGGACGAATTATGTAACTACTATTATGATTAATACTAATAAATTGTATGAATCAATAGTATATTTAGAATCTAACATGATTAGGCTTTATTTTATGAATCATGTAATTTTATATAAACTATTCATATAACGTGCGGGGGAAAAAATACAAGATCACTTTTCATGAAAAAAATTAATCCTTTTTTACTGGAGTTCAAACTTTTTACGTTTTATAATTATCCGTCATTTCAGAAAATTAATGTATCCTTTCGTAATTAGTGGAAGGATTTCCGGGAAATTTCTGAACTGAACGTTAATTAGTGCAAAGAAGATAACAGGAGTCATTTATAAAAGAGTGAGAGGTAAACAGACAATAAAATAATTACAGAGAACACGTGTGTAAACGTTATTTTAGGTGAACAATTATGAGTATAATATTAAATATTTTAAGCAAAAATGCAAGATAAATTGATCCTGTAATATTACAGTTGTAAAAAGATTATTGTTAGAAAAGGGAAAAGAAATGAAAACATAAATTAGATAGTCATTTTCTTAAACGCACGGAATATTAAACAAATGAAATATATTTGTAATAGTGCAAATAAGTGTGAGCTTATAAAAGCTTATTACAGCTACTACTATAATTATATATAAAGAGCTTAAAATTTTTAAATTATAAATTATATGAAAATTTTAAATAATTTTTCATATCTTGACGTTCTCACATACATATTTCCAAATAGGAATGTATATTAACATTTTCTAATTCTGCAAAAGTACATTTAGTGCATAATTTCAGCAAATAAATCGTTTTTATTACGACATTTTGTTTATGTTATTCCACACCTATCTTTGAACTTTGATATTTCGTCTAAGAAAAGTACTTTTTGTACCATAATTGATCAGAATGAACAAAGGAAATTTTAATTCAATTTATATACAAGAAGTTTCGAAATCCTATGTACAAACTTATTAAAAAAAAAAGAGCACACTAAAACAAAATTTCCTTTTGAATAGGTAACTAAAATATATTTATTCAGTCAAACATGTAAGGCGTCTCATTCTAATCCAGACTCGGATTCATGTTCATAACTTTAACAATAAAGAAGTTATTTTAACAAAATATGCAACAGCCTTACCTTTTTTTGTATGAAATGTAATGCAATTATGAGAAATAACAGAAGTGGTCAGCTGAACTAGGCCTTCCATATAGCCAAATGAAATCCACAGTATATGTGAATTCGATTACCGAAAAACTGTATTCTTCCATTAATTTTCATGATGTCATTGCATTTCACATAAAGCGTTAAGTCTGTTGACACTTTATATAATTTTTTTAAAGTTTTTTACAAGTTATGAGAAATAGTTATAACCAGATTGAAGAGAGACACCTTGTAATTTTTAGTAATTAAATTGATTACTACCCTGGTTTCACATACAAAAATTCTTTCTTCTATACGCTCTATAAACATTCAATGTTTGTACGTGAAACTTTGAACCACCCTGTATATTAAGTTTAGAAAATAGCATGACATAACCAAAGTATGTGTAAACCAAGCATGTATTATCCTTATGTATTACACATAAATCTCCAGTCTCTTTTATATAGAATTTTATAAAGTCTGTAGATATTTACATACATTTACACACTTAAACACAAAGACGACAATTTTCAATCTTAATTGTACGGAATCATTCTAAATCGTGTGTTCCTACATATGTGTCTGGCGTCTTCAAGGAACAACCCACATGCTTTCTTTCACTACGTTCTTAGCTCTGAGCAGGAAGATGCGCCCAAACAACGAAATCAGGCTTCCGAAACAATAACTCTTTATAAAATTTTCAGTAAGTTGTCTCGCAATTTTAAAATTAATAACACATGAATCTTATACAGAAGAGATATGTTGTTTTCAAATAAAATATCAAAATTACATTATTTGTTAAAGATAAATAAAAATAAGTTTTCTTTCTTTGTGAAATATCATCCCTCTAAAATCCCTTTCAATAGATTTTATTTAATAACACAATAATAATAATAAAAATTTTAATTAATAAAAGATATATCTTAAACAAAAAAGATAAGTTGTGATTAAACAAACTATCGTAGGTATATTATTTGTTAAATATCAATAAAAATAAGTTTCCTTTGTTCATGATATATCATTCCTCTAAAATCTATTTCAATGCATTTTAATTTATAATCCATTAATAATAATAACTATTTTAATTAATAAATGATAAATATTAAACAAATAAATAAGTTGTGATCAAATAAAATTTCGAAATTATAATTTATTACAGATCAATAGAATGACGCTTGCTTTCTTAATGAAATATTCCTCTAGAATCTATTTTAATAACAAACTTTTTCCTCCATTCTACTTTATTAATTAAAATGGTTCACTAGAAAATAAATGAAATTAATTTATTTAAGTCAAAAACATTGAAAAAATATTTAAATCTGAACAAAAACTGCGTTATACTTGAAGGTCAAAAGAACATCCATTAACTATACTGTCACTGTCTCTGAGCAACATCATTAAATAGTGGGAATCAAATGGAGTTAAATAAGAAAATTTTACTTTGATTTTAAAGAAAATAATAATATTATTGAAGATCAAAGACTAGCTATATAAAGTGCTCTTTTATTAATCATAAACAGAGATTGGAAAATTGTAATTATTTTTAGATACTTATTTAAAATTTATATACTAATAATATTTGAAACTATGAATGTGGAATTTACTCTTAATGGGATTTTCTTTTTTTTTTTTATCTTACGTCCCTAATATTTGTAAGAAAATTATAGTGTACTTATATTTATGGAGTAATTTTAAGTATGTTTTATCAATTAGAGAATAAAGAACATTTTATAAAGTTTTTTCCAACATTATCTCGCATTCAAAATTAAAGCGAGATTCTTATATAGACTAGGAATTTAACGGAGAAAAATTTTGAAATTACATTGTTTATTCAAGATCAATAAATTACTCTTTCTTTTATAATGAAATGTCATTACTCTAAAATCCATTTTAATACCAAACTGTTTCTTCCTTCGTACTTGATTAATTAAAAATGTTCACGTGAAAATAAATGAAATTTAATTTATTTAAATCAAAAACATTGAAAAGTATTTAAATCTGAACAAAAGTTTCATTACACTTGGAACTCAAAAGGATTTTCATTAACTATACTATCACTGTCTCTTGTTGGCTACATCATTAGATGGAGATTAATTAGACGAAGTTAATTAAAAAAAATCACGTTGATTTTAACTAAAATAAAATTGCAAAAAAGACTTGCTATAAAGTTCTCTTTTTTAATCATAAACAGAGACTAAAAAATTGAAATTATTTTTATATACTGATTTAAAATGTATATACTATTTGATACAATACGTCTTGAATTTATTCTTAATGGATTTTTTTCTCCTTATCTTACATCCCAACTTTATTTACCAAAAATATATAATAGTGTACATATATTTATTGAGTAATTTTAATTAGGTTTCATTAATTAGAGAAAAATGAACATTTCATTAAGATTTTTATAACATTATCTTACATAGAAAATTATTAACACAAGATTCTTATATAGACTAGGAATTTAAAGAAGAAAAAAATTGAAATTACATTATTTATTCCAGATCAATAAAATGACGCTTTCTTTCTTAATGAAATGTCATTCCTCTAAAATCCATTTTAATACCAAACTGTTTCCTCCATTCTACTCAATTAATTAAAAAGATTCAAGGAAAAATAAATGAAATTTAATTTATTTAAGACAATAATTTTGAAAAGGCTTAAAGTCTGAACAAAAGCTTCATTATGCTTGAAGCTGTAAAGAATAGTCATTATTTATGTTATTTCTCTTTCTCGGCGATATCATTAGAAAGTGTAAATTAGATCGAGCTAATTAAACTTTCACTTTTATCTTAAAGAAAACAAAACGGAAAATAAAAGACCTGATATAAAGTGCCCCTTGTTTATCGTAAGCAGAACGGGAAAATTGAAAATGATTTTAGATACTGAATTAAATTTTATGTAGAATTTGAAACACTGTACATGGAATTATTACGTACTGGAATTTTCTCTCGTTAAAATAACTTGCGTTTATATTTGTATGAAAAATATAATGTACATGTATATATCGGGCAATTTAAATTAAATTTTTACATTAGAAAATAATAACCTTTTATAAAAATTTTAGAACATTATCTCACATTTTCGAAACTAATAACACAGATGTCTTATACAGTATAGGTTGGTTTTGATCAAATAAAATATCAAAATTTTATTATGTGGAATAATCAATAAAAATAAACTTTATTTCTTAATGAAATATCATTCCTCTTAAATCCTATTCAATACGAACTGTTTTCTCTACTCTATTCGATTAATTAAATACGTTCACTAGAAGATAAATGAAATTGAATTTATTTAAGTCAAAAACATTGAAAAGCATTTAAGTCTGAACAAAAGCTTCATTACGCTTGAAATTCAAAAGAACTTTCATTAAATATGCCGCCTCTGTCTCTTGGCGATATCATTAGATAGTGAAACTTAGATCGCATTAATAAGAAAACTTCAGTTTTATCTTCAGGAAAAATTCGGCTGAAAATAAAGAAATAGATATAAAGTGCCTTGCCGTTCATCTCAAATAGGGACGAAAAAGGCTGAAAATTGCTTTTATTAAGTAATTGTAATTGAATTTTATCCATTAGAGAAATATGAAAGCGTTTTATTTCAAATGCTATACAACATTTTCTCATTTTTTAAAAATTAATAACACAAATATCTTAGCAGATTATGCTTGCTTTATGCAAGGGAAATTTCGAAATTATTTTTGGTTTTGTCACTTAAAGAAAGGCCATTTCTATAAAATCCATTTTAATACCAAACTGTTTTCTATATGCTATTTGCCTAATTAAAAGTGTTCAAACAGGAATATTGAAAAGAACTAATGTCTTAACAAAAGCTTCGTTATGCTTGAAGCTTAAAAGAATGGTCATTGTGTTTGTTTCACAGGGATATCATTAGCTATTGGAAATAAGATCAAGTTAATTAAGAAAATTTCACTTTTATCTTAAAGAAAACAAAATTTAAGATAAAAGACCTTCTATAAAGTGTCCTTTGCTTATCTTAAGCAGATACTGAAAATTTAAAATAAGTTTAGATATTGATTTAAAATCTGTGTAGTATTTGAAATAATAAATCTGAAATTAAAACTTAATGGAATTTTCTCCCATTATATTGCTATTTCGAAACTGCATTTAAGAGCAAGATCTAGTGCACAAATATTTATTAAGTAACTTTAATTAAATTTTATACATTAGGAAAATGAAAACACTTTATACTTTTTTACACGATTAATTAAAAACTTTCACTGAAAAAATAAATGAAGTTTATTTTAATCAATAATATTGAAAATAATTAAATTCTGAATAAAAGTTTCAATACACTTAAAGTTCAAAAGAATATTCATTAACTATACTGTCCCTGTTTCTTGGCGATATCATTAGATGGCCGAGATTAACTAGAGTTAATTGCGAAAATTTCACTTTTATCGTAAGGAAAATATAGATGAAAATTAAAGAATATATATTCATTGTTGTTTTTCTGAAATAAGGGCTAAAAAGTTGAAAATTGTTTGATATTGATTTAAAATTTATATAGCAGTCGAAACAAATTATTACTTAAAGCTATTTGATACAATTAAAAAATACTTCTGAAATATTTAAATTACATTTTACGTATTAGAAAAATATGAAAACGTTTTACTTGAAGCGCACTCCGCACCAGTGCGATTTGGGATTCCGTAACTTTAAAAGCGTATAACTTTGTTCGAAATATAGCGAGCATAAAATATAACACATGATTCCGATACAAAATTTAATGAGAAATCGATATGTTATATTTATATTTATCAACCATTTCATTTTGTATACTAATTAATTATTCAGCAGACCTGAAAATTCGCTGTAAATTACTGAAATACATCCTTTGTATTTCAGTAATTTACAGCGAATTTCAGCTCTACCAAACAATTAATTAATATATAAATATTCACCGATATTGGATTTGATTTGTCTCATGTATACCAATAGGAGTTGTGCTCATGATTGACGTTCCATCTTGTGCTGCGAGGTTGTAGCCTAGCCATATAAGAGTGAGAGAATGCTAGACCGGATGTCGTCCGGATGGCTTAATTGGTAGAGCACTTGGTGCGCTATACCAAGGAATCCGGGATCGAACCCCGATCTGGACATTTTTTCACTCTGTTGGTTGTGCGCTGTTAAGTAAAGTGATAATTCACATCCTTTGCATTTCATTTTGTTTTAGGAAAAATGCAAGTTAATGAAACCATGTTTTTGAAAAACGCCCACATGTCAAATTTTTGTCCGCGAATTCGCCCGAGTGTCGAAGTTTACAGGTTAAATAAAATTTTCTTATAGTTTCAAAATCATACACATATATCTTTTTACATTAAATAGTGTTTAAACCTGCTGTCATCTCTCTCTTTCATCAAGCTTAATTAAATGCTATGTCTATAAAATCCATTTTAATACCAAACTGTTTTCTTCATTCTACATCTATAATTAAAAATGTCCATTGGAAAATAGACGAACTTTAATATATTTAAGTCAAAAATATTGAAAAGCATTAAAGTATGAAGAAAAGCTTCATTACGCTTGAGGTTCAAAAGAATATTCATTATCTTTGCTGTCTCGGCTTTTTGGAGATATCGTTAGATAGTGGAAATTAGATCGAGTTAATTAAGAAATTTTCACTTTTGTTTTCAAGGAAAACAAAATGGGGGATATAAGACTAAGTATAAAGTGCTCCTTGTTTATTGTAATCAGAGATTGAAAAATTGAAAATAGTTTTAGATATTAATTTAAAATGTATGGCGTATTTGAAACAATATACCGGAAATTTATAACAGATGCATTTTATCTTGTCATATAACTTTGTGACTATATTTGTAAGATTAATATACTAAACATACATTTTATGAGTAGTTGTAATTAAATTTTGTGCATCAGAAACAAGTAATGTTTAAGAAACAGAAAAACCGAATTCAAGAGATATTTTTTACATTTGTGTTTCTCTGACAACCTTTTATTGTTATCCTCATTAAAGTCTTGTACAAGCCAATACATACCTTATCCGAACCTTAAAATTTCATTTGACGCCAACCAGAAACCCATTCTTGGCTCGATCCAAAAAGTCGGTTGGGTGAGATTCGGGTGAGATTCGGGTGAAATTGGGTTAAAAGGTTGAATGCCGAACTCTAATTCACGTTCATTTTAAAGCCCAGTGTTGTCATTATAGCTCATTTTTAGACTAGAAGATTATGATACGTTAAAATATTTTATATGTAGCGAAAAAAAAAACCTATACAGGTTTATTTTAATAAACGTAAAGTGAACCTTAACGCCTTATTTAAATATCGTGATAATTTCTCCATTTTTACAGAAATTAAGTAAGTTTTTAAAAAGTTTTAAAAAAGACAAGTTAACAGACAGATAGATATATTTGCTGAAACCTCACTGAAGGTTCAATGTGGAGACACGAAAAGTTTTTGGTTTCTGTCTGTCTGTTTGTTTGTTTGTCTGTTCCGCAATAACTCCCGCAAAAATCATCCGATTAAGTTGATTTTTGGTGGGTATGTTGGCAATGTACCTGAAATTAGCTGTTTAGTTTTTGGTTAAATTTGGTTCATTCGTTCGAAAAAAATGGAATATTTTCTTTCAAGTCATAATACTTTCTATGGGAAGTGAGACGATTTTTTAATTTTAACATTCAGCGAAAAGAAAAATTACGCATTGGAATAATTATAAATGCTACATTATGGATGCTAAATTTACGAAATGGAAATCTTAATTTAATTCGATCACTTTGAATATTTTCCAATATATTTATTAGAATTTCAAAATTAATTGCATAAATTATTGCGAAATTTTACGCATTAAATTGAACGATATGAAACATTTAAATTTCTCATTTAAAAAAAAATGTCCCATGCATTTCTTTTTTTTTTTCTCTTTCATTAAATAGTTGACAAGCAACTATATTTCAAGGAATATCAACGAAAGAAAATGCAAGGTAATCGCATTATTTTGACGCAAATTTTTAAAACAAAACAACTAATTTTCGGGTGATTTAAGTTTTAATATGCTTTTTCTAATGAAATAGATAAGGATTTATTTTAACTACTAAAAACATATGACCAAATCAGTTTTCCAATGCAAAATTATGAAAACGTTGAATATGTAAATTGAGTATAAGTCTCATAACAGGAATTTACATTTGTATAAGTATATTTAATACACGAAATTTGATTCAATTTCAGCAACATATGATGATGTTTAGTCGTTGAAAAATAAGTATTCTTTTAAGGATGGGATAAAATCTCCTGTAGAAAGGGATGGTTAATCTAATGAAATTACAATAGCAAATGCGTTCAGACATACACTCGAATAATGAAATGTCACAATTACTGGAAATTGAGGACATAAAATTAAAGCGACAATGGAGGGTTCAGGGAGACGGAGCCCCCTTAAAGAAATGCATTCTTATTCTGAAAAATACAGTAATAAGTAGTTTATCCTATCATTGCATAAAATTGTGTTTAATGTGATACTTCTAAAATTTCTGGACGTTTTGATAAATCTTATATTCTTATAAATGTATAAGTAACTTTAAAAAATTGGATTTTAGGGTATCAAATTTTATGCAGATTATATTAAAAATTAGTGAGATTAATGAACAATGATTTGTAGAGCGTACGTTGAGGCCTCTGATCTGCAGATTTACTAATTTTAGATTACAATGAAATTGATAAGGAACTATCAGCAGAGTCTCCTTTCTAACAAAAGAAGAATGATGAAAATTGGAGCATGCGTTCAAATGCGTGGATGTACATTAAAAAAATATATACCAAATCAAATTATATAACCTTCTTTAGTTGAAATCGGTTAAAAAAATAAACTAGTTGTTGGGGGCCAATCGTAATACTTACCCATCCTGGATATGCATAATATAAAATATGAAAATAAAACATGTGTAAGCTATTTATAAAATGCATTGCAATTCGAATAAAATCGTGGCTTGATGACGTCATAAACTTAAAATGCTCTACTACTGAATTGCGTAAAAGAAACATCCTTAGAACTTCAAAATTGATAATCATATTAACTAACGGTTTATTGCGTCGGATTAAGTGTCGATTATCCAATTAAAATATACCTTTGAATTGAAATTTGAATGAAATGCACGGTCATGAAAAATCGAAGAGTGTGGTAAATATGATTACAAGTATCTCGGTAAAGTAATTATCCGATTGACTTCATTCTTTATGCAAAATTTATGTTTTTTTCTTGTATTTTATATTCATTCCTTAAATTAAACAATTTCGAAAATTTTTATATACCTTTTATCAGAACGCATATTTCGAGAGTCCGAAAAAAATAGTTCCGGATAATCGAGGTTACTGAAATTCAATAAGATTCTTCGTATTATTACATACTAAGTACATACCAAATTTCAAGTCTCTATCTCAATTTGTTCGGGAGATAGAGCGTTAACAGACACACAGACACACAGACAGACGGACGGCAATTTTTTTTTTCAAAAAATATATTTTGCGGAATCTTCAGTGTCTGAAACGTGTAAATCCGTCATTTTTTTTTTCGAAACGATTACAAGACTTACCCTATACTATGATTGATGGGTAAGTAAAATATATATGCATACAATAATTTTACAACGCTAGCTCACACTTTCAAAATTAATGACACATATATCATACATGGACTAGGAAATAAATAAGGAAAGTTTTCAAAATTACATTATATATATTCAAGATGTAAGTAAAATGAGTCCTTCTTTTTTATTGAAAAGTAATTCTTATGAAATCATTTGAATATAGAACTGTTTTCTCCATTGTAACTGGATCATTAAAATTCTTCAAAGGAAAATAAGTAAAGTTTAATTTATTTAAGTCAAAAATATTGAAGAGCATTAAAATTTGAACAAAGTTTCATCATCCTGAAAGCTCAAAAGAATAATCATTAGCTATACTGTCTCTGTTTCTTGGCGATATCGTTAGATAGTGGAGTTAATTAAGAAAATTTCTCTTTTATCATGAAGTAAACAAAGTTGAAGATAGAAAACTAGATATAAAGTGTTCCTTGTTTATCGTAAGCGAGGGCGGAAAAATTGAAAATAATTTCATTTATTGATTTTGAATTTAATTAGAAGTTGAAACAATATACCTAAAGTTAATACTTGATAAAATTGACTGTTGTACTTCGTGAATGTTCTTGTAAGAAAAGTATCGTGTAGATATATTTATTAAAAAAGTGTAATTAAATTTATGCATTTGAAAATTAAGAACAATTTATAATTTTTTCGCACACAATTCGCACACACTAAAATAATTTATCCCTCGAAATTTTATTTTCCTTTGATTATCCGTGAAACTACTAATTATGCCTAAGGAAACCATCTGTAATGATTCTGGATGCTTCGAATTACCTATTATCTGCATAAGCTATTTCGGATGTTTAAAAATCAAAATCAAAATCAAAATCAAAATCAAAATAATGTTGATATTTAATATTAATATCTGGCGTTTTAAGTTAATGTATACTTGTAAACCAAAAGTAAAAAAAAAAGAAATGCAAATTCAATAATTCGTAATGTACAGAGAGAAGCATGATGCGGTTTTCATCGAAATGTACAAAATGTCATGGTGTTTTTTATTTAATACGGCACATTTCATTTCCAGGATAAACAGATTCACCACCAACATGTGGCATTTCAAATGCGTCAGTTGCATGTACGGCGGGACAGCACAGTTCAGAATGCATTTAGGATTACAAATAGTCAATTGGATGGATACCATTAGTGAGAATGAGAATAGCTGTTAGACATGATAAAGTGCTCTTCAGACAATAAAAATTATTTATTTTATATTTCCTGTCACATGATTGCCTAAATAAAGAGAGAGTTTTGGGACTATTACTGTGTTAACTGTCGTTAGCATATACAGCTGTTCTGGCAATAATTTTTTTTGCTGTTATAAAATTCCACATCCTTCTGTGTATTTATGTAATAACCATTATATCTTTTGAATTATCTATTTTTATTTTTATTTTTATTTATGATTTATGAATCACAATGTAGTTTATTACGTGGCGAAAATTTCTCAGTATAAAACTGGATAATGATGTCGTTTGGTGTAACTTTTAATAATTTTAATAATTTTTTAGCAATTTGACGTTTATTTTTCATTATATTAAATGGTTTTGAATATATCTTTATCTCACACTTTGAAAATTAATAATACAAATATCTTATATAGTTAATTAGAAGTTAATGGAAACATTCAAAACTACATGATTACGTCTGGATAATAACAGTTGCCGACATTGAAATTTTGCAATAACGAAGTTATAATAAATAGGGGAGATGGGGGATGGATGGGACAAGGGATGGATAGAACGTTCTCAATATTTCAGGAAATAAACCTTTTTTTAGATTCTTTCTATCCTCATAGATTTCACTTCCATAGTGTGCTTCAGAACCAAAAGCAAGAGCACATGGCTGTTTTCAGTTTTCTTCAAATTTGCATTTCCTGAAAACTCTGCTTAAAAGTAATTTTTTTTTTTTTTTTTTTTTGCATTTGAAGTAACTTAAATATTTTATGCAATATAAACAATTAAAAAATGTTGTAGTTTTTTATTTCAAGGCTCAATATTGGTAATTAAAATGAATGCATATTAACCATTGTGACAAAATAATTTTTGAGACAAAATGGCTGACAATTGAATATATGCATCATGGGGATGATTGGGACATTTCAAATGGGATGAATGGAACTGTCTCATTCATCCCTAGAGGATGCTGAAAAATATATTTATTAACTAAATAATATTATATAGTTGATAAATTAATACTTTATGGTAATTATTCTTTTAACATTTAATCCTCATTGTAGCCATTGAATGCTTCCGTTTATGGGCCTTTTAAGGTAAAGCTGAGATGAGTCCCTGGCTAACAAATAATCCTGGAGATCATATTACAATTTATAATCTCTCAGGTTTTGCCAAGGAGGCATTTTTGTCAGCTTTAAGTCCTTAACATTGAATACAGGGAGGAAATGTTTGCGTCCCATTGATCCCTACTGTGGGGAAATTGGGACATAGAAGAACTTTTTTTTTTAATTTCATTTATATTTCTGTGTAATAATAATCTTGGACAAATATTGTGCATAAGATGTAGTCAAACACTTAATGTATGACATGTGATATATAATATTGATAATAACTTAAATAAAATATCTAAAATAAATATTTTTGTGAAAAAGTCCCATTCATCACCCATCTTCCCTAAATGAATAAAATGAAGTTTTAATATTGAAGAAATAAAATATTTAATGCTTTAAGTCTTAACGACTATCCAGGACGTTGGTATCATAGAATGTTTTCGGAACTCGAGAAGAAATGCGTTCTAAAATCCCATTCCTTGTCACCGTGTCAATCCTAAAGGAACTTTAAAAGTCTTTACCTTTCTATGGTAATATTTTTGAAAACATTTCGGCCATTTTCAAGAATGTTAATATTAGGACTGCTTTTGTGCCTTCGAATCCTATTGGGTATTTTTTCAGTAACTATAAACATAAATATCTGAAATTTAACCTTAGAGGGGTCGTGTATAAAATTCTTTGCAAAATCTGGAAGTCTACTTACATTGGTGAAACTGGACGCTCTCCAAATGTAAGACTTAAAGAGCATAAAAATACTTAAGAATGGTTGCTCATGCAGTTGGGTATGACCATGCCCCTGACTTTGATAATGCGGAAGTTGCTTACTACTGCTTATACAGTAGGCGTGTTTTCCTAGAAGGTTGGCTAACTATTCTAGATTAATCTCCAATTAATAAAACGACCAAGGTCCCGGCTGAGTATGATGCCCTAATGAAACTGTAGTTTTAACTGTTTTCGTTCTTTTGGTTCTCTGGTGTTTTGTGAATGTGTACGTGTACTGATGATGAGTACGAAAAGTACTCGAAACGTTTATATTAGCCTGTATTTTAAAGTTTTTTAGTGTATTTTATCATTAAATGTCCATAGTTTGTAGTTATATATTTTATTTAGTAGTTAATATCTAGTCTATATCTGAAATTGTGCACCCCGAAGACAGTTTTTGCATTTTTGCAGGGTTTTTTTCATTTTTCGTGCGATTTTTTGACGAGCTTGGACAAGCTGGGCGAGTCAGCTAGTCTTTCAATAAAAATGTAATCTTTTAGGAATTACTTTATTTAAATTTTACTTAAAGAATCAATGTTTTTATGATATACGTAGAAAAAGAAAAAAAATCGAAAAGAAATAACCACGAAATACTTTTATGTCATTATTTAATACTTACTCGTTTATTATAGGAAATAAGGTATAGTATTTATATTTTTTAAGATTCCCTTGCTTAACATTCTTACCTCATATTTTTTATGCCCTCGCTGATTACTGAGTGTTTGTTTTTATCTGATTCAGATATAAGTACCACTACAGACACAGTGAGAATATCTAAGTAATACAATTTCAAAGAATTGAAAGAACTAGTTGAATTGAATGCATTTTCTTGTTCGCAAACCAAACGATAAATTTTCTGAAACTCTCAGAAAGAAAAATGTTACATAAGAATCTCCTTGTTAACAACCATATTCTTTTTTTTTAAGATTTGTTAATTTAACTTTCTTGTTTAATATTTATACTATCTCAGATTACTGAGTGATCGTTTCAGCTGTTTCAGATAAAAGTACCACTAAAGACACAGAGGAATATCTATGTAATTTAGTTTGAAATAAATGAAAGAACTTAGTTGAACCGAATGAATTTTGTATTTCGTAAACCAAACGATAAAATTTCTGAAACTCACACAAAGAAAGTTGTTACATTAGAATCTTTAGCGTGATCAGATTCGATGCTTTTTAATTGAAAAATTATTCATAGAACAAAAACTGTTCTTAATGTATCAGAAATACGTTACATTATATATATATATATATATATATATATATATGAAGTACATTAAAGAAAAAAATACGAAAATTTATTGAAAATTACTAAAATGAATATAAAAATTCAATAATTTTCAGTAAAATATGATAGAATAGGTTACATAAGTTAATTAAATTTTAATAGCATTTAAATTAAGTGCTGAGTTAATTTTGAGTGTACAGTTTGAGTATTAATGCTTTATAGGCATAATTATTAAATAATGTTTTACTCATGTTTTTCAGTTTCAGATTTAATTGCTTAATTTTAAAAATAAGAATATGAGAGAAAGATTAAATATCAGACTGATTACATTTTACACTAGATTATTTTTGGCACAAATATTCAAATTGGTAAAGAAATCATATAAGTTGTAATTTTCTCAACTGGGCGGAAAAGTCCTGGCCAGGATTCGGAAGAGGGATTTCTTAGCTGAAGCTACCAATGCTCTACCAACTGAGCAATCTCGGAAAAATCTGGCGGATCTAATTCACCCAGTTAACCTTATTGACGTGGGTAAATATAATAACACCTTGTATATAACAACACCTTGTAACTATATACTTATTTTTAATTGCTGAAAGCTGATTAGTTGTGATTGCACCTTTTAGAAATTAAAAATAAGTATTTATTATTATGATTTCAATTTAAATTAATAAGTGTTTCGGAAATCCAAGATTTTTAAAAAATACTGATAAATAAATAATGGACTTTACTTCATCAACCGCATAGGGCGGTAAATTTGCCTCATAAGACCCTCCAACCACCGATGTCGTTGAGATGCATGAGCTCCAGGTATTTGATGTTTTATTTATTTATATATTTTTACGTATTATGCAATTATTAGGGCCCAGTCAGAATCGGGAGGAGATGTACTTTCATTAAGATGTATTTTAAAAGGTAAAAGTAAAATTAATGTAAAGTTTATTTTAACGGTATAATAATTAGAAATAATTTATTCTAAAAAAAATGTAAAATTGAAGGATACCTTTGTAACTTAAAGAATCAATTTATAATAATTAACCTGACAACCGTTTCTGTCAGAAAGTTTCTTTAATTGTCCCAATTGCGTACACTGTTAAAAATTTGCAGCAAACTGTCCAGTCATTTGACCGTTTTTGTAGAAAACGGTTACATAACTGTAATTTAACTATATTCTGACCATATTATTGCTCATTTTATGGTGAGAATATAGTCAAATTATAGTTATGTAACCGTTTTCTACAAAAACGGTCAAATGACTGGACAGTTTGCTGCAAATTTTTAACAGTGTAACAATGTTATTTTCATTTTTCAATTAACAATTTGTTTTATGTTAAATATGTTTCATAAATGTAAATAACCATTTTTGTGTTATTTTAATTAATACATTCCTTTTACTCAGCATTCTGTCTTTCAGTTTTTCTTAAAAATAGGAAGAGTTAATAATTTTATTCCAGCAATATTTATAATAGATTTATGCAGATTATTACGCTGGATCCAGTCATAAGGAAAGTTCCTTCAAAACTTCACAACGCCCGTTCCATTTTTAAAGAACAATTTTATTTAGGGAACTTAGAGCTAAATTATTATTTTCTAAATTCAATCTAATTCTAACCATTTTTTCCCAGAGTAATTAAATCCATTAACGATCACCCTTGACTCACCCTTAGTCAATTATTAGCTCACCTATATTACTCATTGTGTTCTGTATGTTGCTGGAGATTGCAAATCGTAACCTAACTTTGTTTTTAAAATATTTCGGCACAACAGTAAACTTTTTAATATTTTCCATAGTGAGTAAAATATTGTATTTTGCTGGTTTCAATTTTCGTAGTTTAATTCTTATGTTTCATATATACCTGAAATATATGTTTCAATCCCACGCTTTGAAAGTTACTATTTATTTATTACGAATAAGTTCATTTTTAGAATAATACAGGTATTTACATAATAATAATAAACACTGCGAAGAACATACATATAAGAAATGGTCTAAAAAAGGGCAGAAGATTTTTAATAAATGTTTCTCGTTTTTTTCTTCTAATTTTAATTTAAACAACTTGTTTATTTAAGATTTAGTAGAATAAAGAAAAATAAAGAAATTAACGAACACGCTATATTTTTCGATATTTTCATTCAAAAGTATTTTTTTGCAGTAAAATGTAGCATTTATCTGTTTTAATATTTTATAGTTTATCTTTTATATTTAGGCTATCTCCGATTATTGAATTTTTGTTTTATTAGATGTAGAAATAAATACCAGTAATTTATACATAATGTCTAAGAAATTGAATACAAAAGGAATATGTAAAATAGAGTTTTTTATTTGTTCTTTGAAGAATCCTATAAAATAGAGAAAACAAGCTTTGCACTAGTAGTTCTTATAAAGTCGTTTTCTGTTGCAAATAAACTACAGAATTTGCTTGTTTTATGAATTCATGGTTTAACATTTACCTTTAATATTTCGGATACCTTTGATGACAACATTTGATTACCATATCCAAATGTTTATTTCGTCAGATTCAGAAATACGTACAATTACAAAGATAGAGAATATAAGCTTATAAACATAAGTATTTCAATATAAAAAAAATATAAGATTAAAATTGAATATATTTTATACTCGGTTGAATAAAATGACATTTAATGTTTTCTTTTTTCTTTTTTTTCAAAACTTTTAGGAATAATAATATTTTCTGATGAAATTTAAAGAACAACAATTTCTACTATAAGGATAAATATGAAATATTCACGATGAGAATTCTTTCAACAGAGATATAAAACAGAAAGATTTTCAAAAAGAGGAATGTATCAACAAAAATAGGCAAATATGCAGGGTCTCAAATTGATTGAAACGCGCTTTAATTTTTTTACTCGTTCGAGATATGTAGATAATGTAAATTGCAAGTGTTTTTTAAAACAATGAACGAATTAAGATTATGCTGATGAAATAATCC
This sequence comes from Maratus michaelseni, assembly GCA_963931845.1. NCBI lineage: Eukaryota > Metazoa > Arthropoda > Arachnida > Araneae > Salticidae > Maratus > Maratus michaelseni. Next base: position 79,347,741 of record OZ007590.1, on the reverse strand, counting down.
TGCCATTAATATCTAAAAGTTACACTTTTTAAACTTTTATACAGTTTCTGGGTTCAATCGGTGATACACTTCGAATTTTATGAAATTTCTGAGCTTTCAGTCTCTACAAGCGCAATCATCTTTTTTTAGTGCCGGAAAGCTAAAAAATGTCATAAAATTCAAAGTACCGTTGATTTCAGTCACAGAAGAATGGAATTTTCACTGTTGTACTCTTGACAGCAACGAGAATTTTTTTCTAAGCATAACGACGTGACCCAGGGACCGTATAAAAACATAAAAAATGTAACTTTTTCAAAATTAATTGTCTTTCTATTTCATCAATATAACCGTAATTCCTACCTTATTGGGAACACTTTTTCAATTTACGTTACCTACGCGTGTATCCAACAGGTTTAAAATTAAACCTTGTTTCAATTTTTCGGGACACCCTGTTTATAGTTATTTTTTAATTACTAATATTTAATTGCGATGGCAGAATAAATACTTGGCAATTTAATTTTGCTCTTCATACTTCTAGGACTTTTCTTTATTTTGTGGATATGACCTGACTGATAAGAGAAAATTCAGATGGTTCATCGTTAAATTTGCTTTCCGTTTCGTACTGAATGAAAAAATAAAAAGTATGGTAAAGCTGAATAGTCTTGGGAAAACCGGATATCTCAGTTTGATTCAATTTGAACAGCCTTCTAACGGGAAATGGTTCAAATACTTAGCTCTAGGTAAAAAGAAGAAGCAGCCATTACGATATCTTCATACTGGCATTTGTGTAGTTTCTGGATTGGAAAGTTTATTTTATCATTTTTTCTTTTAATGTTTGCTATTTTTCAAAATTTTTGAAAATGAATACATTTAAAGTTGTAGAAACTTTTTATATTATTGTGTATTATGGATTTTTTATTAAGGATTTATTTCCAACAATGAAACTATTGCTATCATTTATAGGTGCAAGTTTATGACTTATTTTGCGATCCTCCTTCTCTTGGGGTAAAAGCGGGTATCTTACGTGGAATTAAACAGGATGTTGGAAGACAATAATTGAACAGCCAGTAAAGAATATTCGAAGAAAAGCAGTCCAAATCACATGAAAAGGCAGGATTGTGATTATTATATAGCTGATAAAGAGGTGAATCTAATTTCTGTTATATTTATAAAAATTTAATGAAGGTAATTATCCTTTTGTCTTTTAATATTAAATCACTAGACTGATACTTGAAATATTATTTGTTTAGTTCCTTAGTTAAAGTTAAAAAAATATATTGTTCATTTAAAAAAAAAAGGTCTAATCTTTTTCATTTCTCGCAGGGTCAACATATCCATACGGTTTTACCCCACCTATGTGGATGATTTGACTTTTTCACAAATAATTTTTTAATCAATAAAAATGTGATAAACTAGTCATATATTTAAACTAAATGTGGTACAAGGATAAGTGCAGAGTATGTACGCAAATTTACATTACATTCTGTTGGAAATTCCTGCTTGAAGAAGCAGCTAAGAGTTTTATTCCACTTTTCCCGACATATAATTTCAACTCACAAATGAAATTACAATTTTTGTATAAAAGTACATAATATTTTAATAAAATTTAAAATTCCGTATTACTTTCTTTATTTGAATACATCGCATTCAGATTATTTGGAGCACCCCCCCCCCCCCCATCCTCCCTTCACCCGCCATTCTGGAAACTCAAAGTTTATTTACCCAAGATTCTGTCCAAAAAGATTAATTCTTCCGTGTTTAAATATCAAGAGATTTATTGATGTTATGCGGTTCATACGCATGGGATTACCAGAAATTGTGATTAAGTTAAAGGTATTAAATTCTTTTCGAATGGTTAGGTTTAAAATTCCAGATGAATAACTGTTGCGGATTACGAATAATCTTGGGCTGCTTGTTTAAAATCGTCAAAGCAGATTAATGATAAGTACTATGAATGCTGTGTATTGTAAGTGATTTATTCCAATGAAGCTTCTATGCAGTTAGTTTGAAGATTAATCTTATAATAAACTGTTCTATTTGCGTCAGAATTATTAGAAAACGTATACGTACTTTGCTAAGATATTTGTACTTAAGTTGAAAGATTTCTTGTTATCGGAATATTTTTTATGTAAAAATATCGCAAAATGTTAGGATTAAAATTGATATTTGTATATATATATATATATAATCAACAGACTACAAATACAACTTCAGAAAGAATATTAGAATTATGTTACTCTTAGAAAAAAATAATTGTAGCATTAGAAGTAATTATGAGTAGTAATTAAGATTAATATAAGTACAGTACTTCAGTATGAATTTCTAAATTATAATAAAATAATTTTATGTCTTCTATTTTTGCACTCACAATATTCTGCATATGTGCACAATATATTAGTTATCGTTAAAGGAAAGGTATTTCGGTACATTTATGCATGAGTTATGCGATTGTAAACGACTTCAAACATTTAGCGGATTTCTGAGTTATAACATGATTATCTTGAACGGCTAAATGTTATTTCTATTTAATTTTTTAATATTAAATAGGTTTTTTTTTTTAAATTTTAGACTAGAAACTTGAAATTAGACATGGAGAACCTTTCTAATAAGTAAGTTGTCTGATCATACCCGAACAGTTTCTAAAAAATTCGAAATTTAAAAGGAACTAGAAATTTTCTAAAATTGCAATTTCTGTGATACTGTTGGTTTTAAAACTTCAAATTTTGCATGGTGGTTTCTTTTAAGATGTAAACTCTCGCAAAGAATGGTTTCTATAAAATTCGAAATTTAAAAAATTGAAATTATCAATAATTGTTATTTATGATTCTAAATTATGATTTATTTAGAATTAATAGGGATAGAAAATTGATATTCGACACCGGGGTTACTTTTAAGTCAGTCGCAAATGCTCGCCCACAGTAGCTTTTTCTTACACAAAAATCTAAATTTAAAATTGGGAAATGAATAGAAAAGTTCTAAAATCCAAATTATTTTTGACCCACTAAACCGAATCCAAAATTTCTTTCAGGATAACACTGTCACCCAGGAACGTAAGACACGTGATGATTTGTGATTATGATTTATTTGGAGCTGATAGGGTGATTGCTAGATACATGAAATTTGACATGTTTTTTACTTTTAAGATGTAAATGCGCCGGCATATCATATTCAAACATATTCGAAATTTAAAAGAGTGAAAAAATAGAATAGGGTTTAAAATCACGATTTCTTTTGTACTACAGAAACTATTTCAAATCTTGTCCTGAGATAAAAATGATGCCGTCTCCACTTAAAAATAGGCTATATTTTTTCTCTTTACAAACGACCTGATAAAATGAAAAGTTCTCTAAAATCCCGTTTACTTTGGATTTGTTAAGACAAAGAGCAAGAAACTCCTTATGGTGATGGATTTTAAGACATAAATGCTCATTAAGAACGTTCATCAAAGTATTTGATAGTTAAAAGAAAGAAACTGTTGGAAAGCGCTCTATAATTATGATTTTACTCCCAAACTGTCGAGGCTAGAAATTTTGAATTCGGCATGCAAGTTTCTATGAAAAGTGATGCTCCTAAAGATGCCTCTATTTTAAAGATTTTCAAATAAATGAAATGGGAAGAAAACGTTTTACAGTTATATTCTTACTATGATTTTTCAAAAAATGTCAGCCTAGAAACTTTAAATTTGGTAATAATTGTCTTTTTAATTTGTTATTTTTTTTAATTTAAAAGAAAAGTAAAATTAAATAGTTTTTCATACCATGTTAGGAACAACTTTTCTGAGCAGTGGGATAAACATACGTACGAGCAAACATTATTACTATCATTCTTTATTACTATCATTAATTCAAATGATAGTAATAAAGAAACATTATTTCCAATAAGGAAAGGAAGTATTTCATATTCAGCCTTTAGCCGTACACAAATGGCAATTAAATATAGTAAACTAATGTTTTCCCACTTATTATTTATAGGTGTTTTGATTTTTCTGGTGCATAAAGGTACATTAATACTGTAAAAAGAAACGTTTTATTTTTGTAGAAAATAAATTCTGAAACTACTGAACTGATTTTAAAAATTCTTCCACTGAACGATAGCTTATAAACAGAGTTTCCAAATAGACTGCATTGTATCTGTTTTCTTGGAATGATGTGGATTAAAATGCGTTGCAATGACGATTTTCGCTTTATTTCAAGTCTCACATTCGCCTAATGCGGTACAAAAATGACGTTTATTCAAATTGTGACTTAATTTAGTAATATTTAAATTATTTGCAAAAGTATAAATTCTCCCAATGTTAATTGGTACCCAAATACCACTTGCCATATTTCAACCATGCGTGCAAAGCCGCTGATTTTGATAAAAGAAAAACTTGTTACATGACTGTTTTATCCAATAGTTAGCCGCTTTATTAATAAGAGGCTAACTACTGGGATTTAGAATCCTTATCGCAGCCTCTATTAAACTTAAATAATAAAATAAAATAAAATAATGAAGCTTTTTGCATCTGTCACTTTTAATTGAACTGCCGCATCTGGAGGCACGGCAGTGCCTCCGCCAAGTCGAGAGAGGACAGCCGTAAGCATACTTTTCTGTAAGCAACTCAGGGCACTTTTGACCCCTCCATATCTCCGCGCTGGAGTATCCCAAAAATTTTAAACTTCAATTATAGAGAGTATTTGGCCCACAGGACCAAAATTTAAAATTACAACTTTCTGTCTTTTCTAGTTCAGGCGATATATGAACTCAAACATTCGATTTTTTGTCACTTCTTACTCACTCTTTCACATCAAAAAGATTGGGTAGATCCCGTAGCCCCAGAAACTTGACATTTGGAAAAAAGGTAGTGTTTAGGATACAAAGAAAGAAAAAATTATAAAATCCAGAAAATTCGAAAAAAAAAAAAAACATTCGAAAATTCAACAAATTCCATCAAAATTGAAAATTGAAAATAATACGATCTTGTAGTCTTGGAAACTTAAGATTTGGTGTGAAGGTAGTGTTTAACATCCAGAAAAAGAAAACATCAAAAACACCAAAAAAATCGAAAGCAAAATTGAAAAAATCGAAGTAATTGAAAAAAACCGAAAATTTGAAGACAATCCGATTTTGTTGCGCTAGAAAATTCAAATTAGGAATAAAGGTAGTATTTAGGATACAGAAAAAGGAAAATTAAAAAAATCCAGAAAATTCGAAAAAAAAATAAAAAAATTCGAAAAAAAGTGAAAAAATGAAAATAATTTGATACGATAACGCTCGTATTTATAAATTAATTTGGATGAAACTAATTGTGTGTATTAAGCTCACCAATGCCTCGACCGAGTTCGTTGGCCAGCTTCGTCCGCCATCTTGTTTCAAGATGGCGGCCACGGAAAATTTTAAAACTAAAATAAATATACAAAAAAGTTAAAAAATCAAGTTTATTTTTTAATTAGGTGTTAGGACTTGATACAAGGATTCCAGAGCATTTTTTGTTTTACCTCTATCTTAAAAATTGGCTGAGATAGAGCAGTTTGAAATTCTAGGGTGGCTGACATTTTGAAACAAAACAGCAGATTACAAAAAACCAACGATAAATTTATGGTCAATAATGGTCAAGCAGGTGCAATCCCGAATGAATACTCCGTGTTATTATAACTGTAACTTTGACTTCGAAATTTTGATACGTTGCATTTTCTATTTGTTGATATTTTTGAACTATGATTTACGCTAAGTGAAATGTTGTTGTTGAAGAGGGATTTTCCATGTAAATCCGAAACGTCCAATTTTAATATGTTTTTAATGTTTTATGAAAGTGTATTGTAATGTCTGTAATTTTAATGATTTTAATATAAATTTATAAGTTTTAGTGAACGCGATTTCTCGCAAATTATTTTCTTTCATTGTTGTAATCATTTTCCCAATCATACGCATAAAACTATATATTCATATCCATTAGCGCTAAATTCTCGCCAAACTTGGCGACAATTGGCGAAATCTCGCCAAATTTGGCGACAAAAATAAGTCTTCATAAATGAAGCCAACTTGGCTATAGCTCAATAATTTGGCAAATTTCTTATTCAAATTCAGTGTAAACGAATCTTTTGTAAACGGTTTCTTTGCATTTTAACTTGCTGTTTTCGAGTAACATTAGCTAAAATTTTAAAACGAAGATATAGGAAAGCTACCTTTTCCTGCCGGTACAGGCCGGAGGACTTTTTTATGAGTTGTCGGATGCAATCTATGTTTTGCATTAAATAAAGTAAAACATTGAAAAACAAATCCCACAGGATGGGGATAGTTTGTTTTAGATAGATTTTAAGATAATTGTCCTATTAGCTAGTACACCTTCCGTTATTGTTTTGTGTTATTTTCCCCGGATCTGGAGGCACGGCAGTGCCTCCGCCAAGTCGAGAGAGGACAGCCGTAAGCATACTTTTCTGGAAGCAACTCAGGGCACTTTTGACCCCCCCATATCTCCGCGCTGGAGTATCCCAAAAATTTGAAACTTCGTTTTTCTAGAGTATTTGGCACACAGGATCAAAATTTAAAATTACAACTTTCTGTCTTTTCTAGTTCAGACGATATATGTACTCAAACATTCGATTTTTTGTCACTCACTCACTCACTCGTTCACGCGTCATCAAAAAGATTAGGTAGATCCCATAGCCCTAGAAACTTGACATTTGGAAAAAAGGTAGTGTTTAGGATACAAAGAAAGGAAAAATGATAAAATCCGGAAAATTCGAAAAAAAACATTCGAAAATTCAACAAATTCCATCAAAATTGAGAATTCAAAATAATACGATCTTGTAGTCTTAGAAACTTAAGATTCGGTGTGAAGGTAGTGTTTAGTATCCAGAAAAAGAAAACATCAAAAACACCAAAAAAATCGAAGGCAAAATTGAAAAAATCGAAAAATCGAAAAAAATGAAAAAATTTCAAATAATCCGATTTTGTTGCGCTAGAAACTTGGAATTCGGAATAAAGGTAGTATTTAGGATTCAAAATAAGGAAAAATTAAAAATTCCGGAAAATTCGAAAAAAAATTTCAAAAATTCGAAAAATTCGAATAAAAAGTTGAAAAAATAAAATAATTTGATCTTCTAGCCTTAGAAACTTAAAATTCGCGGTAAAGATAGTGTTTAGGATTCAGAATAGGTTAAAATAAAAAACGCAATAAAATTCGAAAAAAAAAAATAAAAAAATAAAAAAAAATCGAAAAAATCGAAAAATAAGGAAAATTTGAAAATAATTCGATTTTCTTGCGCTATAAACTTGAAATTTGGAATAAAGGTAATATTTAAGATACTAAATAAGAAAAAATTAAAAAATATGGATAATTCGAAAAATACCCATAAATTAGTGCAGACGATATATGAACTCAAAGTTTCGATTTTTTGTCACTCACACACTCACTCATTCTCGCGTCATCGAAAAGATTGGGTAGATCCCGCAGCCATAGAAACTTCAAATTTGGAATAAAGCTAGTGTTTCGGATACAAAGAAAGGAAAAATTATACAATCCGGAAAATTAAAAAAAAAAAAAAAGCATTCGATAATTCAACAAACTCGAACAAAATTGAAAATTGAAAATAACACGATCTTGTAGTCTTAAAAACTTAAAATTTGGTGTGAAGGTAGTGTTTAGAATTCAGAAAAAGAAAACATCGAAAACACAATAAAAATCGAAAATTAAATTAAAAAATCGAAAAAATCGAAAAAAATCGAAAATTTTCAAATAATCCGATTTTGTTGCGCTAGAAACTTGGAATTCGGAATAAAGGTAGCATTTAGGATGCAAACTAAGGATAAATTAAAAAATCCGGAAAATTCGAAAAAAAATTCAAAAATTCGAAAAATTCGAAAAAAAAAATGAAATAATTAAAATAATCTTTTAGCCTTAGAAACTTAAAATTCGCAGTAAAGATAGTGTTTAGGATTCAGAATAAGTTAAAATAAAAAACGCAATAAAATTCGAAAATAAAATAAAAAATTTGGAAAAATCGAAAATATAGTAAAAAAATCGGAAAAATCGAAAATAAAGTAAAAAAATCGGAAAAATCGAAAAATAAGGAAAATTTGAAAATAATTCGATTTCATAGCGCTACAAACTTGAAATTCGGAATACAGGTAATATTTGAGATACTAAATAAGGAAACATTAAAAAATATGGATAATTCGAAAAAAAAAATCGAAAATTTCAAAAATTAAAAAAAAAAAAAAAAGAAAAGAAAAGAAAGAAAGAAAGGAAAAGAAAAAGAAAAAGTGAGAAATTGAAAATAATATGATCTCGTAGTCTTAGAAACTGAAAATTTGGTGTAAAGGTAGTGTTTAGAATTCAGAAAAAGAAAACATCAAAACCCCCCCAAAAAATCGAAAATATAATAAAAAAATCGAAAAAAACGAAAAATTTCAAATAATCCGATTTTGTTGCGCTAGAAACTTGGAATTCGGAATAAAGGTATTATTTAAGATGCAAAATAAGAAAAAAGTTAAAAATCCGGAAAATTAAAAAGAAATTTAAAAATTCGAAAAATTGAAATAAAATCGATTTTGTAGCTTTAGAACTTAAAATTCGGCGTAAACTTATTGTTTAGGATACAGAAAAAGGAAAAATTAAAACACAATAAATTCGAAAATAGAATAAAAAACTCGAAAAAGATCGGAAATTTCAAAATAATTCGATTTTGTAGCGCTAGAAATTTGAAATTTGTAATAAAGGATACAAAATAAGAAAAAAATAAAAAATCCAGAAAATTATAAAAAAAAATTCGAAAAAATCAAAAATTGAAAATAATTTTATCATGTAGTCTTAGAAACTTAAAACGTAAAAGGTAAGGTGTAAAGGTAAGGTTAAAGGGTGTAAAGGTAGTATTTACTATTCAATAAAAGGGACAATTAAAAAATTCGTTAAATTCGAAAATAAAATCGAAATATCGAAATATCTTTAAAAAATCGAAAATTCGAAAACAATTTGATTTTGTACTGCTAGAAACATCAGTTTTAAGATAATTGTCCTATTAGCTAGTCAACGCCCCTAATTGTTTTATGTTATTTCCCCCGGAATATGGTTTTCTTTTCTTTCGTTTACGAATTTCGTTATAGAAAAGTTCCGCTATAGACTGGCTACGTTATAGGCGATTTCTTTATAGACAGTTTTTTTTTCTTTCACAGGTTATACTCTATTTACTTCGCATATGAAATATGGATTGTTAAATGATGCTGGCCCCACAAAAATTTTCACAGCTCCCCCTCCCCTGCCGACATTACTGGCTGGTTATGGCTTGATAGTCCTTTCTAAATCAAATCATGGTGACTCTAAGATTCACTTGATTTATCTCTAAATTGAACCTAAATGATCCTAAGAAGACGGATCAAAGAATTACTATACTGGCATGACAATCAGGTAACTTAGAATTAAAATCGAAAAATCAATAAATTTATAAAAAGTTGAAAATTTGAAAATAATTCGATTTTGTAATCCCTAGAAGCTTGACATTTGGCAGAAAGGCAGGGTTTAGTACACAAAGTAAGGAAAAATTAAAAAATCCGTAAATAATAAAAAAAAGACTAAAAAAAACATCGAAAAAAGTAATATAGTTTGATTTATTGGAAATTTCCTGAAATTTTAATTTTGGCTTTCTTTTTATACTAAAAAGTTCTTTTATGTTATATATCAAGTATCTAGGGCTGCGAGTAATATCTCATATGGATAGCACCTATCCTGGAAGCAATTGAGAGTTCTTTTGACACTCCCTCTCCCATAACTTAGTGCTTGCCTAGGAACCTGAAATCTCTTTTTATCTACAGCACTTTGCAAACGAAACTAAAGCTTCCAATTTTTGATATCTGTAAATAATAGGGACAGAGTGTGGGCTTAGTGAAAATCAGTGGATGATCCCCAAAAAGAACCCAAAATCAAGAAAAGGAGGATTACTTACAAAAAGAAGTGAAATCTCATCAAAAAGTCACCTGTAAAAAATGCAGCCAAGTCTCGTAACTCATTTACCGTAAAAAGTACTGAGATCGTATAAAGCCAAGTTTAACTATCTTATTAACTCTGAAATTTTCATTCACAAATCACTCCTAGTCTCTACATCTTTACTTAATTATTATTTTGTGACTTGGCAATTACGCAGCACAGGGAAGTTATTACACCTTACTATGTTATGGAATGGGATGGGATAATTTAATTAAGGCAAATTATATACGCACAGGGAAGTTATTACACTTTAATATGTTATAGTATTATTTGATTAAGACTAACTATATACATCACATTCTCGTGCTACGTAATTGCCAAGTCACAAAATAATAATTAACTTAAGATATAGAGACAAGGAGTGATTTGTGAATGAAAATTTCAGAGTTAATAAGATAGTTAAACTTGGCTTTATACGATCTCAGTACTTTTTACGGTAAATGAGTTACGAGACTTGGCTGCATTTTTTACAGGTGACTTTTTGATGAGATTAAGATTTACATTACACAGAAAATTAATTTGGTTGAAATGTAAAGAGGTAAGGTGTTATTAATTTCTCGTATAGTTTAACACTCATAAAGTAATAATTTATGAGATAATATCAAAAATTAAAAAAAAAATGTTTATGATTGATGAATTTGATTGACGTTACTTTAAAAAATAACACTCATGAGAAATAACTTGAGATTCCCAGAAGAATTTCCAAAAGTATGCATTTATACATGACACTGTTAAAAATGTTTTGCTGTTTTTAAAAAGTTCTACTTTAAGTTATTTACAACCATGTGGGAAGACCGAGCTATGCTCGTTAAAATTATCTTTGTGTTCAACACGATATAACAACAAATTCTCTGTACAACATATAACAATCAGTTCTATGTACCCTGATTGGTTAAAGTATGGACTCTGATTGGTTGGATCATTTATCCTCGCTGTTAGTGGGAATTTCTAGAAAATTCTTCAGATTCTGAAAACCAATCTGTTCGCCAAATGTCGTCATAATTTTGCGAAAATTTGGAAACTTAACACATTCTTTCATTTGACGGTAAGCATGTGCTTTGGCATTAGTAATCTTGAAAGTCGATTTTGCTGCTAAATCTCGCCAATGTCGCAAAACTTTTACCACACTTACCGAAGTTGGCGAAATATTGCCAACATTGCAACTTCGTTAGCTGTCAACTGTTCAACAACTGGCTCCAGCCTTCATTCACAATGAAATGTATTCACCCGTAGTGACCCCAAAATGACCCACTAATCGAATTTTCTCAAACCTGTGACCCAGCCTAATGATCTTTTCGTACCCCAAAACGGTAGGATACAAAATTTGGTCAAAATCGTTAGAACCGTCTCTTTGATAAAATTATCTTTACCCGTAGTGAACCTAAAACGACCCTCTAATCGAATTTTCTCAAACCTGTGACCCAGCCCATTGGTATTTTCGTATCCCAAAACGGTAGGATACAAAATTTAGTCAAAATCGTTTGAGCCGTGTTTTAGATAAGATTAACTGGACCCATATTGACCCCCAAATGACCCACTAATCAAAGTTTCTCAAACATGTGACTCAGCCAAATGGTCTTTTCGTATCCCAAAACGGTAGGATACAAAATTTAGTCAAAATTGTTAGAGCCGTGTTTTGGATAAAATTAACTGGACCCATATTCCCCCCAAATGACCCACTAATCGAATTTTCTCAAACATGTGACCCAACCAAATGGTCTTCTTGTACCAAAAAACGGTGGGATACAAAATTTAGTCAAAATCGTTAGAACCATTTTTTAGATAAAATTTGCTTGACCCGTAGTGACCCCCAAATTACCCACTAATCTAGTTTTCTCGAACATGTGACGCAGGTAAATGTTCTTCTTGTATCCCAAAAAGGTAGGACACGAAACATAGTCAAAATCGTTAAAGTCATTTATTACATAAGATAAAATTACCTTCACCCGCAGTGACCACAAAATAATCCACTAATTGACTTTTCTCGAACATGTGAAATAGCTCAATCATCTTCTCATAACCGAAAATGGTAGCATGCAACATTTATTCAAATTTGTTAGAGTCGTTTTTCAGGTAAAACAAAATTCTGAAGTGGCCGACTATTGGTTCAGTGATGGCCGAACATTAGATTTAAAGCGGCCGACTATTGGAGAACTTGCCCTTTTTGGACTTAACTTTGTCTAAAAAAAGTATTACCGTGTTTCTTAAAAATAATTGCTGAAACATAATAAGAAACGTATGTTTTAACATATATCACTGTTAAAAATGTTGTGTTGTTTTTCAAAAATTCTACGCTAAGATTTATATATATAAAAGCAGTTAAATGGCCGACTATTGGTACATTTACCCTATGGCCTTTATTTATAGTTAAAGGCTATCTAATTCAGAAGTCTTAAAATATGCCAAAATTGTAATATGATGTTCGCTACCTTTGAGACATAGCCCAAAATAGTAAAAGGTCGCCATAGCCGGAATCTACACAAATTATGCTACCTAACATTAAACTATATCGAGCGTGGAAATCTCCCAGAATCTCTAGTGTTCATCTATTTCAAATTTCAACAGAGGTATCTGTTGTGGTTCTTACAACCACTGCCATATTTTAATTCAATTTAAGAAATATTTTATTAGTCCTTATTCATTTAATTTTAAAAATTCACATTCAAAAGTATTTTAATTCTTTTCTTTTTATCACTTCCCCTGTAAACTTTTCTTTCTGTCATAACATTTCGCTTTTAAAAAAAAATGATCGTTGTTTGTTACCTTTGTACTTTTGGCATTGGATCTTACTAGAAGCTTCGATATCATTCTTTGCCTATGCTCACTTCCTGTTCTAAGCTCCGCCCCTCGCCAATCAAATTCAAATGTTTCTAATATGTAATTTTTTATTTCTGCCGATTGGTGTTTTTCAATTTTTGGCACCCCCTCCCCTCCGTTCCAAGTCAGTGCTGAAGCTGCGCGCTCACACACAGACACTGAGACGTTTGCCACAAGAGTGTAAGGTGATCGCTTGGCTTGCTGCTGTGAAAAATGTAGAAAATGCGTACATCTAAAGTTACGATATGAAGAAAATATCGTCTTTAAAAATTGTGATGATCTGAGGTTATTATTTTACTGTCATTACGGAAAAAATGAAATTCTTTTCCAACAGCGTAGTTAATAAGACGGTTGTGTGTGATGGTAGTTTCGCTGGAACCTGGCATTCATGGCAAAAATGCTTATTTTATTCAAGTGGTGATACTTCTTTAGTTTTACAAATTGCTTGATAAATTCATATGTTTTATGTTATCTTTAAAAATCAACATATCCGAGTTTTCCAAGAGAAAAAAAAACTTCAGTAATATTTATGATGGCGTTTATTTAAAAACGTCAGTTGTGTACTTATAATTTAAGAAATAGAGGTGGATCTATAAAGAAGAGATTCCCTCAGAAATACTTCTTTTTCAAGATTCTTTATAAATAAAGATTTTATATTGAAGGTGCAAAATTTTAGTGCAAGTTCTTTTAGTCACGTCTCTCACTTATGTTTCTTTTTAGGTTGATGCAGGTAATATTTTAATTTTATCTTCATTGTTCTTGATTATAAATTTGCATGAATAATTTATTTAACAAATCTTTGTTTTAATAATTAATGTCATGTCGAAGTGGTCTTTTGCGGCCATAACAACACTGTACCCACTATACTCTCTTGATCACAAACCAAATATATATCTTATCTGGAATATTAACAAGATTCCACTGTATAAAAAAAGGGAACTTATCGTCCAACCACCACAGTATCAACTTCGGTGTATAATTTAGTTGCTTCGCTAAGTCTTCCTACAAACTTGAATCTCCCCTAGAGAAGGACACTCTCCCCATAATGACCCAGTTTGACATAGAAACCGGGTCTACAAGGCTGGCGACAAAGGTGAGCGATACTGGTACACTAATGTATATATATATATATATATATATATATATATATATATATATATAAACTGTTAATGTTACGGTATAATATTGGCAGCAAAATTTTGTATGCAGATATTTGTATAATTTTTTTCTATGTATATATTTGATTGTGGAATGTTTATTTAATTTCTTAATAGGTTCTCTTATTTTAATTACGTTTCCCATAGGACTGCAATGTATTAAGAAATATATATTTTTCCTTTGAATGACGGAATGTCTGGGCGTAGTTCAGAAAATATTATAGGTAAAGACAGTTTTATGACCCACATTTACAGCCAGGCAAGAGTTTTTCGGACTGGTAACAGCTCTATCTAATTACGATGTATGGAGAGGTCCAACTACATCCAGGATTTAGGGAGCATGGAGATATGGAGATGCACTCAGTTTCATCAGTGGAATTTTCCTATGTTTTTTTTAAAATGAAATGAAAAGATATAACTTATGGCATAGCAGAATACCGATATACAGACTAAAAAATATCACGAGAGAATTCTGATACTTGCAGCCAGCAAATGAGATAACGAGATTTTCAAGCATTTACCGGTTCTCAACTTTTTTTATGGCAGAGGGCAATATTATGACATATTGAGTCCGACCGGCGTTATATATACTCAATACCCGGTCGGCGCTTCTTTACATAAGAAGCGTACATGCCTAAGTAATTAAATAATGACTGTTTTTATAAAAGGGTTGTGCGTGGATGTTCCCTGAATCTATTATAGACATAGGATACATGACCCCAATCCACCCCACCCCACCTCACTGATCTTCTGTGATGGTTCTACAAAAACCAAGGCATTTTCTCAGAATTATGTTCCAGTTGTAGAAATGTAAAGATATGTCAATTGGTCATACATCAATGTATTGATATATTGATTATATATCAATATGTATCTTTTCAAAAACAATGTTCCTTACATTAGGATAGATTTTATGAACAGTTTAAAACCTGCATTATATGGATTAGCTATGTTTCATTTTTTTTCAGAGGAATCTTTCTTATAGTTTACGAATTATGTTTAAATGGTGTAACCTATTGAATAAGACTTTTAAAAATCTTATATTTTTTCCGTATTATGAACATTAAAAACCTTTTATAACTGAATGAGTTTAAATATTGAGCACCTATTTCTCTCTTGTGTGATCCCCGCTTCTATTTAAAGAAAAAAAAATATCTTGGAATATACAAAAAATTTTGCAAAAGTTATTACTTGTTGATATTACTTATCTTAATTAAAAATAAAGCACTTTCGACAAAAAATAGATTTTTCAAGTATAGACATAGCAATTTAAAAGTATATATTTACGAACATAAAGATTATTGTATTTTCCCCTTACTATTAGAATAGCTATACGTGAATTCTAATTTTTCGGAAAACAAACTTTGAATAATTCAAAAACAGAAGAATTATGACTGTTTTGTGTAACATAATAGAATCTTTATCAAAAGAAGTATTTTGTGTAAATCTGTTACCTACGAAAGTGCTCACTGGGGTGTAATGAGAATATTCGCATGGGAAAAATTGTAGTAAATGTGCCTTAATACGAATTATATCAGCACGGGGTGAATACGGTTTATTTATTTATGGGTTTATATTCTGCGAAAATTTCACAAGAATACAATTCACGTTTTGTGGGTAAAATAATAAAAGATATAAAATATTCGCAATGATTTAATATATTTTTCCAAAATATGAAATTGTAGCTCTCAGCAACTGAAATGTATGTAGCATTAGTTAATATTTATTTTACATGTTGAGATGAATCAGAAAAGTGCGAGACAAAAGTGACATACTGAAACACCAAAAAACACACAATAAAGTTGGTGTTAATAGACAGATCTCACTCTGGCTCTTTATTAAGAGGAGGTGACGGTTCATGAAAAAAAAATACATTTTTCGAATCTCTATTGTGTGTAGAATAAGCCCTTAGATCGGTTAGGTGAAATTCAAAATATTTAAGAAGTTATATTCAAATGAAAGGGATCACGGACCGACTGAAAAACATGCATTCGGAACTTGGCGGACACAGCTGCACGCGTACTGAATTCTTTACTTTGTAGATATAAATTCAGGAATCGTGGACGAACTAACTATAAGTTTCAAAATTTAATGATTAACTAATAATTTTTATACTCTTTTTCTTCAGTAAAACCTTAAGCGCGTTTTTTCTGGAAATGACACTTTTCAGCACGCCGCACAGTGGGGTGTTTTGAGGATCTAGGTGGACAAAATTATTGCGTTGAAGTTTAATTAGGTTTTGCTGAGTTTTCGAATATATCAGTAATAAAATAATCAAATAGTGATAAATATTTGCCTTATTTAATTATTTATATTATTACTAGTATTATTTATATTATTATTATTATTTATATTATTATTATTATTTATATTATTTATATTATTATTATTATTATTATTATTATTATTATTATTATTATTATTATTTATTTATTTATATTATAATGATGTATTGTCATTGAACCTACACATGTATTAAAAGTTTCAGCTCAATCGGAAAATTAAAAGTGGTTTAAAATTGACTTGCAAGATTTGAACTAAACATATATACATACACTTCAAGTTAATATAACTTAATAATTCGCAAATTTTCGCAAGAGCTTTCTTAAGTTTCTGATGCTTTAGGAATGGCAATTTGATTTTAAAATTTGCTTATTTCTTAATAATGCTTAATACTGTATTAAACTCAAGAAGAAATTTGAAAGCAAGATGGTGCTTATTTTCAAACAACAATAGGCTAAATCTGGTGACAAACATGTGACATATGTTCAGTAAACTCCTGCTTTCATATAAAACAGACTTGCTTTCGAAGTTGTAGAAAAATAGTGCAACTGTTGAAACTCCCTCAAACTAACTGCCTTCTTTACGGTCGTAGTTAATCGACATATCGGATTTTTTCGACAGAACTCGAACGACAAAAGAGACATTCAGCTGCCAGTACACGTGGTCTTGTTAAATTCCGAGATAATTGGAAAATGAATTTTGTCCACCTAGTAGATCATCAAAACGCCACACTGTGCGCCGTGTAAACAAGCGATTAAATAGACCAACCATCAGCTTTTTTGTTTTTCGAAATTAAAGATTATTTATTTTGTGGGGCTATACAACTTGCAACTTGTTGGTGGGCAATTTACGATTAGTCCCCAATTCCTGGATTTATACCACCGAAGCAAAGAATTCAGCACGTGTGTTCAGCCAGCCAGTTTCCGTGTGCCTGTTTTTCAGCCAGTCCGCGGTCGTTTTCAATTGACTGAAACTTCTTAAATATTTCGAATTTCATCTAACCGTTCTTTCATATGTAAAAAATGATAATAATAATAATATTTTCAAGTTATGTTCAAGTTGGAGAAACAAGGCGAAAAACTTACACTTTTTTCAAATGTTTATAATTTTACCGAATTTCGTTCAATTTCACTAAAAATAGTTTCACGTCTGCCCAAATTCAATGTTTTTGCTTGTTTTAGATGACTTTAACAAGCTGTGAACTACATGATGCAGGGTGATAAGCGAATACCATATCCATATGCAACTGACAATATCTCCACCGAATTTAAAAATTATTGTAAATAAAAATATTTTTTTTAATGTAAAAACAATGACTAATATGTGGGTAAATTCAGTTTTTGTGGTACTTTATTCTTTCTATGGAAAAAAAAAATCCGAAATTGACCTACTTTTCTGCCCGATGAACGGTAATTTCTCCTTATAACATAAGGAGAACGGTAATTTCCCCATTAACGTTCAAATATATTCTAATCAGACAGGCTTTAAGAAAAAAAATATTCTATGGATATCATTGATCTTAAAACAACTTAATTTAATTGACTTGTAAAACAACAATTCTAATCAACTTAAAATTGGTTTCCCTAAATGTTTTCCTAAAAACTTTTTTTTTAAACCTATTTTGTAATACCTTTTCTGATAAAAGTACAGAAAAAAATTAGGGAGTTGTTTGTTTTCCATATGTATTTATTCGAATTTTACAGTTATGATAAAGAAGGCATTTTGAGTTATCCTCTTCTTACCATAAAATACCATAAAAAGGATGTTTAAACCCCTATATAAAAAATTAGAACGTGTACTAAGTGATGCATTTTACGTGGTATTTCATTTTTTCCCTCAAAACTTACAATAATTTTAGACAAGTCTATAGTTTATTAACTAGAAACAATATACTCGTATTATTTTTATATTTCTCATATATATTAAACTAATAATATTTACAGTAATAATTCTTACTCGTTAAAGACAGTAAATGTAAAAAATTTCGCCATATTTTAAATGCTCAAATAATAATATTTCCAAACAGTTTCAATTAAAAAATATATTTACAAGAGAGATTTAATTATTTCGAAAAATTCTTTTAACCTATTGTTGTAAATTTTGAAACAGCGGAAATAATAATAATATTTCCTTTAAATCAGAAACTGGATTTTCACGTTAATATTAAAAAGAGGAAGAAAAGTTTGGTGAAAATTACGTCGTATCGAAAACGAAACTTTTAAAACATCTTACTTAAAACAATTTTCTTATTGCGTCGTTATAAAATTCCGTGAGGCAGTGACATTTTTTACTTAGCTATTTAATATTCCCTAACTTTGAAATGTATAATTGCTCTTATTTAATTGATCATAAAAACAAACGTTAGCTGTCGCGAGAGCAGTTGATTCGACCTTAAAGTATATCCCAGTCAAAGAAAATTAATCATGAAAACTTGCTTACAGAAGATCGATCCTAGTCGTATAATTGTAATTAAATCTTCGGTAATCTTTTTTAAAACAGATCAAATCAGCGTGTTTTTACAGCCTGTGGTGTCTGAACGGGAGTTGACGAGCATAGCTCGAAGAGGTTAGAGCCTATTGAGTATTTCAAATGAAGATATGATTAATCAACAAGTCTTTCAAATTTATGTCCTGAATTTTAACCCATAACTTTTGTGACAAAAATTGTCGCATATATACTGTTATCGATCTCTGAGGCCGCTTCATCGAAAGATGAATAATTAGGCTCGTTTAATTCATAGGATCCTGTTTCTGTACTATACTTTATGTACAGGACTATTATAATTAAAATTCCCAAATTCAGAAGTCGATAGCGATAGTAGTAGAGCTCCAAACAAAACAAAATTTCACTAGTTTCTATACTTATACTTACTTAAAGTTGCTATAATTATATTTACAACGTAAAATATAAAATATATATTCTGAAAGTGATTACAATAACTATAAAAGCTTAAAACGAACTTTTTAATAAATTTACTAGTTTTGTACACTCAGCCGGTGACATTCTCAAGATCAGTAATGATAAAAATAAGCTATTTTTGCCAAAAATTTGAAAAAAGAAATTCATAAACAAACTTCACGAGATATCAGGATCACAAAAGCAGGTTCTCTAATAAAAATGGTGTCAGGATGAGGGATAGAAAGTTTAAAACTTGGATGAAAGAACATATAACAGACATAAAATACAGCAAGAAAAACTTTAGCCAGACTACATAAAATAGAGGCTTTACAGATGAATTTTAAAAATAGTAAAATAATTTATCATCAAGATATTTCCCCCTCCATTATCCACTAATCAATAGAAATCTATACGCGCAACGAGAGCATATGCAATGAATCAGTCTCTTTGTGTTACATAGAAATGGGCGGGAAAGGCTTCATATATTAAAAAATAAGATAATATGTATCACGTTTAAAGGTGATAATTTTTATTAAAGCTCCTCTTTTCATGGTTTCTGATATCTCGTAATGTTTGTTTATCAAGTTCATTTTTAGGGTTTCGTTCATCTCACGAAACCCTATTACCCCCACTCCGTTGTCTGTCCCTCACAGAGCCATTCTCAAAAACTATGTAACTTACAGAGTTGAAACTTAGTGTATAAATCTGAATAGCAGCTGTGAAGAGCTCAAAATATTAAAATTTGAAAAATTCGTGTTATTTGAATAAATAGAGATAAAAGACCAAAATTCTAACAGCCTTTTCCTATTAAATTGAAACATTTTTCGTTATAGCAGATGCCAAAGATTTAAAATCCACAATGAAATTCTTTCTACAATAATTAATTTTCTATCAGACGATTTTCAAGTGAAAAATGAAAATGAAATAAAAAGTTTCATCAATTGAAAAAAAGATAAATATGAAATAAAATTGATTGACGTCATAATCATAATAAAACGGAAATTGTGTAAGATTTCTCAATAATACAAGGAGTATGAGTATGTGTAAGTGGACAAAGCATATTAATATCACGTCATTAGAGAATTAAAAAGAAAATCTGACGTGATATAGGAAGTTTAACTAATTTTTCAAATGTTTGAGAATAATACAAAGCGAGTATCAATATAAATAACAGAGAATAGTAAATATATGAGTTTGAGAAACATATTGAATCGTGATAAAAATCCGATTATGGAAATATTCGCATATTTTAACATTTTGAAGGTGTACAATTTGTTTAATTTTGAATTTTTTTTTTAAATATTGCATTTAGTCCGTATGCCGGATATTATTATGAGAGAATATAATAGTGGTCTCGGCCCGCTATCTGGCTGGTTTAGATATTCGAAAAAACGAAAAAATAGACCGGTAAATTTTAACTTTATAAAAAACATGACTTTTTTTTTGTTGTTGTTGCTAAATGAAATTTGTTTGAATTTATTAAAGAAAGGATAAAGTGTTTTGAAAGGAATATTAAACGAAACCCTTTGAGCGATCTTCGATTACACTTACCCACTTGTTCAATTTGTTTTTGCGAAAATAGTTCATTACTTACCCATCATACGTAGTATAGGGTAAGTCTTGTAATCGTTTTGAAAATCGATTTTTTTTTTTTTTTGGCGGATTTACAGGTTTCAGACACTGGAGATTCCGAAAAACATATTTTTAGAAAAAAAAATTTGCCGTCCGTCTGTGTGTATGTGTGTCTGTGTGTCTGTAAACGCTCTATCTCCCCAAAAAATTGAGATAGAGACTTGCAATTTGGTATGTACTTAGTATGTAATAATGGGAAGAAGCCTATTTCATTTCAATAACCTCGATTAATCGGAACTATTTTTTTCGGACTCTCGAAATATTCGTTCTGATAAAAGGTATATACAAATTTTTGAAATTGTTTATTTTAAGAAATGAATATAAAAGACAATAAAAAATCATAAATTTTGCATAGAGCATGAAGTCGATCGGATGATTAGTCGCCGAGATATTTGGAATCCTATTTTTCCACACTCTTCGATTTTTCATGACCCTGTATTTCATCCAAATTTCACTTCAAAGATATATTTTAATTGGAAATTTGACGCTTAATCAGATGCAATAAACCGCTAGTTAATAGTATTATTATTTTTTGAGTTATAAGGATGTTTCTTTCAAGCAATTCAGTAATCGAACCTTTAAAGTTTATGACGTCATCAAGCCACGATTTTATTCGAATTGCAATGCATTTTATAAGTAGTTTACACATTTTTATTTTAATATTTTACATTATGCATATTCATGATGGGTAAGTATTGCGGTGGCCCTCAACGACTAGTTTTATTTATTTTATCATTTCTGATCGTGAGACTGTCACAGGTTAGTGTACAAAACTAGTAGGTCTGTTTATTAAAAAGTTTTTTAAGACGTTTTATGTTTACTGTAATCACTTATAACATATGCATATATTTATTTTAATGATAAGTGTTTGTCATTATTATTAGAAGTTAAACTTTGAAAATCGAAAAAAGCAGCGGCCTGTGATACCGTTTACAGCAATTAAGTTTTATGCCGGGAAACCTTCTTTGAATTAAATATCAATTTCCATAAAATCTATTTTCAGATGGAACCGTTTTCATCATGAAATCATGATAAGTAAACATTTCTGTAGTAAAAAATAACCCCCTTAATTTAATAAATCAAGATTATTGCAAATTATTAAAATCTGAACGAAACTTTTTTACACCAAAAGCTCAAACGAGTATCAATAACTCGACAATTAGTTTCTTAGTGATAGCATTTGATGGGGGAATATAAGTTGGATTACTTGAGAAATTTACGGTTTTATCTCATTAATATATATTGCTGGAGTTGAAAGAAAATTTGTAATTTTTTTAAGGGTTGCACAGTTATCGTAGAAAAGAATAAACCAGCAATTAGACATTGATTTACAATTATTAAAACATACACTGCAAAAAATAATTGTTGATTTTACAGTATAAAACTGGCACCCCAGCTGCCAGTATTATACCGTAAAATTAACAGTATTAAGCAGTAATACGCTGCCGTGCAAGCAGTAATACGCTACCGCGCATGCGCGGTAGCGTATTACTGCTTGCACGGCAGCGTATTACTGCTTATTTTACTGTTTAATACTGTTAATTTTACGGTATAATACTGGCAGCTGGGATGCCAGTTTTATACTGTAAAATCAACAATTATTTTTTGCAGTGTATGACAGGTTGTGTTTAATATTACTCAAGAATGAATATTTTAAAATTTTATTACGTTTACAATATGATCTGTAAACAAATAAGTTATTTTAAAAGCTATATTTCTTTTACATATTGAAATTCCTTTCTTATTACACAAAACGTAAAATAAAACAATGAAGTATAAAAAAAAAATTAAGTTTTAACTATAGCTAAGAGAACATTTAAATCTAATGGCGAGAATATCTTACATTGGCGGGATCAAAAACTTAAATAAAGTATGCAGAATGAATTCTTAATTCTTTTAAATGAAAAAAAAAATGATAAAAAAAACTATGAACTCAAATTAAATCGGTTTTTTTTTGCATTTTATTTGATTGTCCATTGTGCAATATTTTTTAATTAGTACTAAAGCATTGAGACTAAAACAATGTTGCTTTAGATGTTATGCTTAAGTGCAAGAATAATTTTTTTAAGTTATATTTGAAACAACAAAGTCTTATAGAACAGTTCATTTATCCAACTATCTATCTCTTTATTGATCACTATCTGTATATAACGTATGTTAAGTATTAACCTATCTTAAATTTATTCTAAAATGTTTCTTACCTTAAAATAACTATTTTGCATCTTAAAATATTTTTTCTTTTATTTCCATTTTGCAAAATTCCTTTGGGTCTGCGCCCATAATATCTTTTTCCAGTCTCATTTCATTCGATTTTGGAATATATATATATATTTTTTATCATAATCCTTTTTTAGTCTATTCTAAGACTGCTTTCGAACGTTTTTCTGCTTTTTTAAAGAACCGAATTACAGCCATTTGATGCATCTACTGGTAACTTCCCCAACGCACTTTCTCATTGGCTACGGGCTTCTGCCGCATTGCGTCTTTTGCATCACTACGCTCTGACTAATAATACACCTTGCAATGGGTCAGTGAAGAAATTTTTTGTCGTTTCTCTTGTTTCAAAACACGCGGCTCCAGTTGTCGTAAGGTACCATAAGGTACACAGGCTTGATATATTTTAATTTTTTGCTAGTTTGTTTTGCTGGCTTAATTTTACTTAAAATGCTGTGTTAAAATAATTTCACAGAACTTGATTTCTGCGAACTCCGTAAAATATTCTTTTACACGTTAAAGTCCTTCACGAGACAAAATTTAATTAATCTCTATGTTATTACTTAAAAATTTCTTAAAGTTTTGAGAAATGTATATAAATATATGTGCAGTTTATTAAGATTGACAATGACCAAAGAAACACTCTCCCATATGTTGTTGCCTTTTATTTATTAAATAAAGACCTTGATGCTGCAATTGACTATTTTCTTAGGAGGAACTCTATTGGTTTGTTTCACCCATTGTCTTTCATAACCTTCTCGTGCACATCAACTGCCTATATTTTTTTCTGAATCTCCGGAGGTAAGTTATAATTACATAATACATACGGTTTACATCAATGATATCCTAATATCTTAGAGACTGTGGATTCCCAAGCATCATTATGACCAGTAGATGTTACTACCTGCATAACGTGGTCACTTCATCTCTTGTTGACTGATCTTGTTCACTCATCTAAACCATAATAATTCCTCTACAGAACCTCCTTTCGTCACACACATATGCATTCCTAAGCATCATTATGACCTGTAGATGTTACTACCTGCATAACGTGGTCACTTCATCCCTTATTGACTGATCTTGTTCACTCATCTAAACCATAATACTTCCTCTACAGCACCGCCTTTCGTCACACACATATGCATTCCCAAGCATCATTATAACCTGTAGATGTTACTATCTGCATAACGTAGTCACTTCATCCCTTATTGACTGATCTTGTTCTCTCATCTGAACCATAATACTTCCTCTACAGCACCGCTTTTCGTCACACACACACACACATTTAAAATATAAGATATATATGTACATATATATCTTATATTTTAAACTATAGGTTAGATTAAACGGTAAACTTTACACATTTACGTATTTTATTTATGATTAGAAGACTAGCTATTAATTATATGTTAGTTTGCAAAAATTCTGTTTCAAGATCAAAGTTGTCACAATTTTACTTTAATAATTATAGTTTTCGTACAAAATAAGCCCTTTTTAATTTCTTTAAGTCAAGCATTTTGAAAAGGATTAAAATATGAACAAAGCTTCTTTGCGCCTAAAGCTTACAAGAATATTCATTAACTAGACAATTAGTTTCTTAGTGATATAATTTCACAGTGGAATATATTTCCGATTAATTAAGAACATTTCAACTTCATCTCAAAAATATATAGCTGAAGATAAAAGAATAATTATAAAATGTTGCATATATTTCGCAAAGAAGATTTAAAAGTAGTATATTGAAATTCTTTAAACATTGGAATTAAAATTTATTTTGTATATGAAAATACAAATATAAAATTACTGTTTAATGATTTATTTTCATATTATTGTATTTAAGATATTACTTATAGAATAAAAAAGAATTATTTGTTAAAAAATGTAACTGAAAAATTATATATCAATCGAAATAGAAAAAGAAAAGTAAAAAGAACATTTCTAAAGTCAAGCTAAGAAATTGAAATTGTTAGATACATTTCAGATAAATATTTGCAATATAAACAATACAGATAAATCTCTTTTTGAAGCTTCTATATGGATTACATTTCATAACCCAATGCTGCAAAGCCTAAGATTTAATGCCAGACCTATTTTATCTGTCATTGAAAAAAAAAGTATTTTCAGTTCGGAACAAGAAACC
This sequence comes from Maratus michaelseni, assembly GCA_963931845.1. Lineage (NCBI taxonomy): Eukaryota > Metazoa > Arthropoda > Arachnida > Araneae > Salticidae > Maratus > Maratus michaelseni. The sequence goes on along the minus strand of OZ007590.1, from coordinate 79,322,660 downwards.
GCCATATAAAACAGTTATATTCTGGATTCCCGTTCAAACACAGAAAACAAATAGTGAAGAGGTGCCGTATACAGCGAATCGATCAGGTCTGTTGCTAAAGTTTAACCTTTTCTGACACAGACTAATTCTGTTCGTAAAATGAGAAATTACTGACTGACACCGGAATTTACAAACTACTTTTTAGAAAATAAGAACTTCTTATTTTAAATCGCGCAATCTCTTGCTTCTTCTACGCACCATATGTTTTTTTAAGCTTTCTACTATCCTTCAATGCAATTAGACTGTCCTATATCGCATTTTTATGCTTTCTTTTACATATTTGTGTTACTTTAAATTATTATAAACTTTCTTCACATGGCTCTCTTAAGATGTGTTATACAGTTACTCATATACAGGGAGTGGAGTTATTTTTAACTAGGTATCCCATTGAAACAATCTTCTGTTTCGCTGTTTCGCTTTCAATGTAGAATCAAAATTTTATTAAAATATTCTTGGTGCAGAATGCAAGTTTGGAATTAAAATTAGGTGTGCCCTGAGTGGGACCACTGTGCCGGAAAGGGTTAAAGTTCCAGGTACTGGTAAAGGATTCGAAAAATGTTTATGCATAAAACAGTATGGTAACAGAAACATGTACTTGTTTAGAAAATAATTCTCTGTATAGTTCTAATTGTTTTTATATAAAAAAGTTCTATATTGTATATTAATTCATTTTATAATTCATATAAAGTGGTTTTTTGGACAGTCTATCATTAATTAGTTCATAAAAAAGAAAAACGTTATTTCAAAGAATAATTAGTTAATGGGTAAAATTATTAATTTATTACTCATTTTAAAGGACTTCATTCGTTATTTCTTGAAAATAGCAAGGTATTTTTTAAAAGAACTGAATTATGCAAACCAACAGTAACACATATATGAAAATAGTTAAAAGTATTTCACTAAACTTTATTTCTGGAAACTCCATAAAATATTATTTTACACTTCAAAGTCCTTCATGAAACAAAACTTAATCAATCTCTATGTTATCACTTTAAAATTTCGGATAGTTTTGAGTAATGAAGAGGAAAACAACGCTAAATAATAAGTGTTTCAGGATGTAATGTTCCAGCACGTTTTCTGAAATATATATATATATATATAAAGAAAAACAAGAACATAAAATTATGTATCAGGCATAAATTTTGAAACACGTTCCATAACTATCAGAATATTATTAAGAAATTTCATTATTTCCTACAATGAAATAATATATCTAAACAAATAATTTAAAAAACACATAAGGCAGTAAAAATCGATTTTCAGCAATTGTCCATAGCCGGTAATGTGTGCGAATTTTCTGTGTAGCCCTGATTTGTAGAATGTATACACATTACGTTAAATTTACACATTACATAAAAATTGTTAAGTTTAAAAATGTATTTCACAGCTGAAAACGCACTTTCAGCAATTATCGTTCATAGTTATCGCTGTAATTGAATACATTTGTATGTCTGCGTGAATGAACTAGAAATGCTAAGCACTTCACAATCTACAGAAAACATGTTGTAGCGCATTTTAGTGATCCATATCAATTTCATTATATTTGAAGTATCGTATCACACACACACACACACACACACACATGTTTGAATACTCTGCAAACAATTTTCCTTATAGATCATACTAAAGTGAAATTATTTTCGTGTCTCTATAAACGAACTATAAATGCTACTTACTTTATACCCTATAGAAATCATGATGAATTTCACCGAAGTGATGTATTCCAATTTCCTTATGTTTATCGTGACATCATTAAAATACACCGCAAGCGATTTTTCGCTGTAGATCATAATGCGACATAATTCTTTTGCGGATTACTGTAACCGGACAATAAACGCCACGTACTTAATTTTCAATAGATAACATACTATAGTAATCCCCAAAAACATATATATTAATTACATGACAATCCAAGCATATGTAGGAGAGTTAGAACACGGTCAGACGGCAGACAGACAAACCAAAATCAAAGACACTTTTAAACTCTAATTTAAAGGGTTAAAATGATAAAAGAACCTAGAATAGATTCCGTTTCTGAATTTCTAAAGATTATGTAATAGAAAAGAAAAGTTTTTGGTCAATAATGTTTTTCATTTTAACGTTCATTAACAATTGTATGAATAAGTATCGCTGATAGACTACATGAAATGTTTGATGCATATGATAAAGAAATCGACCGGCAGAATGTCTTGATTTTCTGTTATGTTTTATTGAGCAATAAACGGACTAAACCATGTAGGGGAGATGGAGGATGAATGGGACATTTTCACAAAGATCGTTATTTTAAATATTTTATTTAAGTTATTATCAATATTATATATCACATGTCATACATTAAGTGTTTGATTACATCTTATGCACAATATTTATTCAAGATTATTATTATATAGAAATATAAATGAAATTTAAAAAGAAGTTCTTCTATGTCCCAATCATCCCCACAGCAGGGGCAAACATTTTCCTCCCCGTATTCAATGTTAAAGACTAAAAGCTGACAAAAAAAACCTCCTTGGCAATAGCTGAAGGATTATAAATTGTAATAATATCTCCAGGATTATTTGTTAGCCAATCATCTTGGACTCATGTCAGCTTTGCCTTAAAATGCCCATAAACGGAAGCATTCAATGGCTGAAGACAATGGCTACAATGAGGATGGCATGTTAAAAGAATAATTACCATAAATTATTAATTTATCAACCTATATAATATTATTTAGATCAGCGCTGCCCAACCTTTTTTCTGTCACGTACCCCTTGCTTGGACATTCCATTTCTGCGTACCCCCTTCTCACATAAACCAGTTTCAAATATTTTGTTTACGTTGATTAGTAATGTTCTTATAATAGTAACCAATGTTAGACGCAGTTCTCTTAAGAATTCCAATTTTCAACAATATATCCACTTTGAACCACTACACAATATCAGCATAAAGTCACTGAAAACACTAAATATTCGCTAGAGATTTTAAATTAAGTACTCACAAATAAGGGTTGAAGCTACATCTATTAATACACATTTATAAGTTTATGCTAATGCTGAGCAGTCAAATACTAAAATGATGATCTTCTTTCAAATGGGATTTAATTGAAAATCTCGGAACAAGAAGCCTCGATACGATTCATGTTTTTTCTAGATATTTCTAGAATCATTAGAAAGAAAAGATCAATAATAGAAAAGGAGGGACACATACAAAATCGCAAGATGTTTTTAGGACTGGGCAGAGATAATGGCAAAAAAGTGATCAACCAAGATTTTGCTTAGGCATTTTCCTTCATTTTATGTTATTAGCCAAATTTACTTTTACACAAGTGAAACGAAAAATTTAAAGTTATGTTTATTTCTTTACATTATAATTTTTTGCGTTATCCGCCATTACCAGGGTTGGCAAGTTTTTGACAGTGTGACGGTTTTATCCGGTTTTAACCATGGTTATAACTGTCATGTCAAAAACCCCTTTTTGACATAGTTTTCGACAACGACTGTCAAAAACCTAAAATTGTCCAAAAACAGTGAAACATTATTTTTACAGCAACATTAAATTTACAATTTTTCATAATTTTTAGTGTTAGACACATGGGTAAACTTTGACAGTTTTAGACAGTAAAATCAGTATAAAAATCCTGTATAAAACCAGAGGTCGATCCAGGAAAAAGTTAGGACCTATCTAGGTTTTCTTCACAAAAATCGATTTAATAAATCAGGCCCTTTCACAAAATTCCTCTTAATAAAACAGGTCCCTTCACAAAATTCCTATTAATAAAATAGGTTCCTTCACAAAATTCTATTCCATAAAAACATAATCTCAATGGATTATTTTTATTTTGTTAGGTTTTAAAATGTATAATTTACAAAGAAAACAAGTTCACAAGAAAGGAAATTTTAGTAGGACTTAAAGAAGTTATTATTAAATGCTTGGTTTGAATTTGAGCAGCTTCCATCTTTCACAACAAAATGTTAATTTTCACAAAAATATAATAAATTTCACAAAAATATGATAAATTTCACAAAAATAATTTTTATTTTTCACAAAATGGGCCCCAAGAAAGAAAATCTTCATCGACCCTGAAAACTCAAAATATTATTTTGGTTTAACAAGTTTCTTAGAAAATAGAAAACAATTGTAAGCTATAAATATAGAATAAAAAATAATTAAAAGTATTGTTACATTAAAAATATAAACTAATCAAACTATTAAATACTTACATAATTTAATGTATAAAATTTCATATAATTTGCATATTGTTTTAATATTAAAAAATAAAAAATAAAAATAAAAAATTTAACGTTGCACATTTATTTTTAATATAACGGCACAAAGTTTTAATCCACCTTTTAGATATTTCGGCTGCAACGGGCCATTGGATTTTACTTGTTTGTTTTAATGATTCCTTGCCAATTTCCTTTTGTTTTATGCCATGTCGATCTGTAATAGATTTTCCAACTTACGTCTGAAAAAGTTCAGATATCTTGATCATCTTTCTTTCCTTCTCAAATGTAAACGAAATAGAATAATTCCAAACTTTATTTCTGTCAGATGTAATTTGCCTTATTCAAACAAAGTGAAAAAAGTAATTTTCCGCACTAAGCTTGCACTGTTAAGATCTACAATACAGGAGACACGTAGTAAAATAGCCGTCATTGAAAAGGAACTATACGAGCTGCATCTTAATCTTTCTAATTCTCATCCTGATTTCACTTACTTAGATAACCGGTCTTGGTTTAGTGCGCATAATAAGTCTATTAAACATACTAATACCCTTAATGCTAAATTCAATTTACTCTCCAGACAACACAGCAATAAAGTGATTAACACCTTACCGTTAGTAAATCAGAACTCTGTCGTTAACCTTTCGGGTGTACAGCTTAGTCAGGATGAACTCCAATGTCTAAAACTAAATAATAATTTTGCACTCTCCAGCAAACCGTCTTTTCCACATATTATTGCCCCCATTGAAAGAGCTTTCAAATTTAGTGCTTTAAACCCTTCACAAAAGGATTCAATACGTCACTTAATTGCGAACAATGTAAATTTTAACAATAAACTTCCAATGTCAAATATTAGTAAGGGTGCTTCCAGTTGCATGAAGAAACTAAAATCCAATCCAAATAGCATTAGCAAAGCAGATAAAGGTGGCCAGATTGTGGTTATGGATAAGTCGGATTACATGACAAAAACACAAGATTTACTTAATAATGGTCCTTATAAAAAGTTAAAGTCTGACCCTTCACAAAATGAACTAAAAACAATAAAATCCGCTATCCAACATTCCCCCCTCATTTCCAATAGCACTAAATCTGCCCTCATTCCTTCTGTGTCACATTGCGCAAGATTTTATGCTCTTCCAAAGGTTCACAAACTCGGTATTCCATTCAGACCGATCGTTTCAAATATTGGTACCTCCTCCTATAGATTAGCGAAATATCTCGTTACTATTTTCTCCCCGTTACTCTCCAACAATATTCATACCTGCAAAAATTCTTATGATTTCGTAAATAAATTACGTAACTTCCCCTTTACTCAAAGCCGTATGGTTTCATTTGATGTCAAATCCCTCTTTACAAATGTACCGGTTCAAGGTGCCTTAAACTGTCTCAAATTACGCCTTCAAGAATTTCACTTCTCACAGTTTGAAATAGATGAATTATTGCGCCTTACGGACAGTTGTCTATCACAAAACACGCTCATTTTTAATGGTGATTTTTATCGCATGACCGATGGGTTGTTTATGGGCTCGCCCCTGAGCCCAATTCTCAGTGATTTCTATATGCATTATTACGAGTCAAACCTTTTCAATAAGTTAAATTTTCCATTTTACACCCGCTACGTCGATGACTGTTTCGCTTTAGTTGATCCTAGTGATATAGATATTCCTCATATCCTTTCTGTTATGAACTCTGTAGATGAACATATACAGTTTACATCTGAACTTGAAAATAACAACCAACTACCTTTCCTTGATGTCATGGTTTACCGCGAAAATGACTCATTTCAAACTACAGTTTATCGTAAACCATTCGCAGTTTCATTACCGCCACACCGTCTTTCATCTCACCCCCCGAATCAAAAATTGGCTGCTTTTAATACATATGTTCATCGTGCCCTAAAAATTTGTTCATCTGAGAGTTTACTCAAAGCGGAGTTAGACTACATCAAATCAATAGCCTTTGACGGGGGTTATCCTGTTGAAATAGTCGATTCAATTCATAATAAACAAATTAAATGTACGCATTCCAATGTTAACAATGTTCGCAATGAAAATTTAATTATACTTCCATATTTTCCGAGAATAAGCCATCAAATATCTAGAATTTTGAAAAGTTTCGACTTTAAAATAGTTTATGCACCGTTTAACAAAATCAAATTTACAGACCTCAAACATCCAATAGACAGATTTTCACATTGGGGAATTTATAAAATATCTTGCGAATGTGATAAAATGTACATAGGTCAAACTAAGAGACTGCTTAGAGTCCGTTTGGGGGAGCATAAAAACTATGTTAAAAATTGTGATATTAAACGATCTGCAATAGCTAACCATTGTTGGTCTGAAAGTCACAGTTTTAATTTTTCGGAAGGTGCGATAATTCAGAAATGCTCATCAATTTACGACTTAAATTTCTGGGAAGCTTATTACATATGGAAAAATTCGAGCAACTTGGTTAATGATTTGTCCAGTACACCAAATTTTTCAAATGTCTGGCTACCTTTTATTTAATACATCCTCATTGCCACCCCCCTTTCTGTTTTTTTTCTCTGCCGTACAAAGCGTTTGAAACGTCTGGCTGCGTTTCGCTTAGTTCATTCTCTTCGTCCCCCCTCCTTTATTCGCCTCCACACTTAAACTTTCCCGGTTGGCGGAGTGTTCCTATTGGTCTCTCTGTCACGTGTGTTTCCTCGTCTCCGCTGTTGTTTTGAAAAATTCAACGCCATTTCATCTGGGCGCGGGGCGAGAGATGGCAGGCAAGCGGTCATGGCCTAGGAGTTTTTAATTCGTTTTTACCTTTTGAGTTGGCACTGAAGATGGAGCTTAAGGGCTCTGAAACAGCTGTTTGCCATTAGAAATGATTTTAATTTGTGCTAATTTAACGTTGCACATTTATTTTTAATATAACGGCACAAAGTTTGAATCCACCTTTTAGGTATTGTTTTAATGTTTGTCCCAGGTTAATAGAATAATAAAAAAAAAAAAAAAAAAGTTACACCTGCTCTTTGCTTGTAAATTCATATTCCACAAACAAATGATTAAGGCTAGACTTACAGCTACAAACTTGAAATAATATGCTCCAATAAATAAATAAAAAGGCACTATTTTATAATATATAAAAATTAAATTTAATGTAAACAAATTGTTCTAAATAATTAAGCTGAAACTAACATAATAAAGTGAAGATATATTACATATGTATATATATTAATTAATTTTTCAACAGAGCTGAAAATTAATGAAATACAAAGCATGTGAATTATCAATTTACTAAACAGCGTAGAACGTTAAATATGTGTAAATATTGAAAATAACAAACCATCGTCTTTTAAGTTATTGATTTAAAGAACGTTTAATTATACTGATTTCATATTATAATTCATTTAATAACTCAGAGAACATTTGTGTTACAATTGTGTTTTATATCTAATGTTTATGTACAAAAACAAACATTTAGAATCATTAAAAGTCTAGGTAACTTATGATCAGTCATTGAATAGTGGCCACTTTAGCTTTACACAAGATTTTTAAGCATAAATTAGATTGCTAACATTTTTTTTGTAATAAATTGAACACTTAATAGTAATAAAGATATAAATAGTACTGTGAAAAATGCATTTAATAGTAGTTTCAATATTTTTAGCTATTTTTCTTAGCATGACAATTGAGAAATAATTTGAATGATGATATATAATTTTATTATATAATTTATAGCATAACTAAATAAAAATTATTTATATAACATATAAATTATTATTTAATCAGTTTGTAGACTGATTTAATATAAAATATTACTAATGATTGCTAAAAAAAAGTGAAAAAGATTTTTGACACTTTTCGACAGTTCTTGACACTTTTTGACAGGTTTCTGACATGTCATGTCAAAAACCACTTTTTGACGTCAAAACCCAACCCTGGCCATTACCAATGTAATTTTCACGTACCCCCAACTGTCCCGCCACGTACCCCCAGGGGTACGCGTACCACAGGTTGGGAACCGCTGATTTAGATAATAAATATATTTTTTAGCATCCTCTAGGGATGGATGAGACAGTTCCATTCATCCCATTTGAAATGTCCCAATCATCCCCATGATGCATATATTCAATTGTCAGCCCTTTTATCTAAAAAATTATTTTGCACAAGGGTTACTATGCATTCATTTTAATTACCAATATTGAGCCTTGAAATAAAAAAACTACAACATATCTTAATTGTTTATATTGCATAAGATATTTAAGTAAGTTCAAATGTAAAAAGAAAATACTTTTAAGCAGAGTTTTCAGGAAATGCAAATTTAAAGAAAACTGAAAACAGCCATGTGCTCTTGCTTTTGGTTCTGAAGCTGACTATGGTAGTGAAATCTATGAAGATAGGAATCAACTAAAAAAAAAGTTTATTGCCTGAAATATTGAGAATGTCCTATCCATTCCTTGTCCCATTCATCCCCCATCTCCCCTACAATTTATTTCCGGAATCATCCCCCCTTTTTTTTCAAAAAATGCAAAAAAAAAAAAAAGAATGGATACAAATATGTTATTGATGAGTACTGTAAATTTTGGGTAAAAATTATCTAATAACATGCATTTAAAATTACTTAAAAGTATATTTCCATAAGAAATGCCACGATTACATTTTACTTTAAATTGCTTTAAAATATAAGTTGCATTTCGTAAAAACTGAGAGTAAACTAATAAAATTTAAGAAATATATGTGGAATAAAAATAGCTTATTCTTTGTAATAATTTCTTTCCTTTCACGTTACTAAATGGTTACATATCGTTCAGAACATTTTTCAAAGCAAGTAGCAATGCATATATAACATCTACAACAACATCATTGAAATCTACACAACTGAAATACTTTAAGCATCTGCACTGAATTGGAGATTTCGAACAAAAAACCATATCAAGAAATAAGATTAAGGCAGCCTTTACTTATTTATTTATTTTTTATTTTTTTAACCCATAAAAATATTATAAGCGTTAATGAAACTGCATAAGCTGTCTTATACAAAAATGCTATTATATGTATATAGAAGTTGAACATCACATTAAGATATGATAAAATAAAATCTAAGAAAAGTGATTTCTATTTAATTTTGACGTTTTTATAGATTTTAAAATACAAATATTATTTGTCTTCTATTTATAGACATAGGAAAAGCTAAAATAAATAACGCACAAAAATATTTAAATAAGAAAAATTTGGCAGCATACTAATTTCACCATTTAAAAGATTATCATCTATAATTATCTCATTAAATATACCAGTTAAACCGATTTATGACGATTTTAGAAATGACAAATGGCGTCATTAAATTCCTTAAATATTTGCAGTTAAGCAGGTCATTTGTGATAATTGGTGGAAATTAATCAAAGTTTTATCATTATTTCGTTACATATCTACATAAATAAATAAAATTGAATAAATTTAAGATAGGACATATACTATGTTATTTTAAAATATGTTTCTTGATAATTTAAAAACTCATTTTAATGATACATTTGTATAAATATAATTGGAAAGAATTTTTGACAATACCACCTTTTTAAAAATCAAAATGCAGTTGTAACTAATTTTTTATCAAATCATATTGCGATTTTACTATTGTATAAATAACATAAGAATATGACTTAATCATCCAAAAAGTTATATATATACAGGGTGATTCATAAAAAATGGGCAGAACTTTAAGGGGTTATAGTACACTTAAAGACAAATAATATTAAATAGGAGACTAAGGGTCCCAGACGTATTCCCAAGGAGATAGGGGGCATTAAAGTTTAGGGTCCGAAATTTCAAATGATTATAAAACATGGAAAAATTGGTCGATTCGTTTGCGGTTTTTGCAAAAAATTTTCTTTATGCCAGTATTTTCTTGAAATAAAATTTTAAAGTTCAATTTCAAAAAATGCCGATAGGGGGCGCTTTAGACTTTGGAGTAACAAACAACTATTTTTTAACGTTATTTTTTGTATTTCTTTAAATGATTTCGAAAGCTTAGACTTAAACTTAAATTTTGATCTAAAAATCTGAGTCCTAACGAGTAGTTAAGTAGCGTAAACTGAAATTTGAAATTTGAAACCCTTCTCCCCCCAGAACAAAAATCAGTTATTCCCGATCTTTGTGTCGTAGATTAGGCTCTAACTACTGCCGCGTTTTGCTAAAATTATTCTTTATGTCAGTATTTTCTTGAAAATAAATTTTAAAGAAAATTTTCAAAAAATTCCGATAGAGGGCGCTTTAGACTTTGGAGTAACGAACAACTATTTTATACCGTTATTTTTTGTGTCTCATTAAATGCTTTCTAAAGCTTAGACTTAAACTTAAATTTTCAGCTCAAAATCTGAATCGCTGAGCGTGGTTCAGTAGCGAGGGGAGGGGGTTCAAATTTCAACTTCTGAACATAGTTCAGTTTGCACTACTTAACCATGCCCAACGATTCTGTGCTGTGATACGAGGCAAAAATACAACTTTCGTCAAGGACTGCATAGTCGGAATTCACTCATAAAGGCACTGGCACAGTTGGAAACGTCGCTCATGCAAACGTTAAAGCTCCATTCCTGACGCTAGTCACCGGGTGAAGAAGGAAACAGAAAGTATGCAAATGTCAAATGGGGAAGAAGAAGAACACGTATGCAAAATTTCGACACGATTCAGGCATAAAAACCACTGAACGGTGAGTCAAGTGTAAGTCGCTGTAGTAATGAATCGGAAGATGGTGACCTTCACGAATAAGGAAAAGGCTGAGATGCATTTAATTTACGGAGCGGCAGATGGAAATGGTGCAGAGGCACAACGAATGTACGGAGAGCGATTTCCTAACAGGCGGTTGCCTAACCGCAAAACTTTCGAGCGCTTGCACAGACAGTTGTGTGAGACGGGATCATTTCTCGCTTCCCGGTCGAATGCAGGTCGTGCAAAAAAGGACGAATCAGTAGTTGTTGCAGAAGCCATTCTGGATGTAGTAGCGGCGCAGCCAAGTACAAGTACACGAACAGTGGCTAGCCAGGTGGATACCTCACAGTCCACGACTTGGAGGGTACTGAAGGATGAACATTTGCTCCCGTTTCATGTGCAACGAGTCCAGAAACTGTCTCCAGGGGATTATCCAAATCGTATTGAATTCGCCCGCTGGTTTCTGCAGCAGAACGCGCTAAATCAACATTTTGGACGAACTGTGCTTTTCACCGATGAATGTACCTTCACACGTGAAGGTACATTTAACACACACAATGCACATGTATGGGCGGATGTCAATCCACATGCTACGTATCCACATGCTCATCAGAGACGCTTTTCCATCAATGTTTGGGCAGGAATCCTCGGAGACCACCTAATCGGACCGTACCTTCTTCCTGAACGCCTCAACGGTAAAACATACCTCACATTTCTGCAACATGTGCTGCCAGACCTGTTAAACGTTGTTCCTCCACGCATCCGGCGGGTCATGTGGTTCCAGCACGATGGAGCGCCAGCCCATTACGTACGAGACGTCCGCAACTATCTGGACATTACATTTCCGAACAGATGGATTGGTCGAGGTGGTCCTGTTGCTTGGCCTGCTCGCTCGCCAGATCTTTCACCCCTCGATTTCTTTTTTTGGGGACGATTGAAGGCTCTTATGTATGAGACACCCATTGAATCCCCCGAGGAACTGGTCGCCAGACTTTCCGCCGCTGTAGGGGAAGTGCTCGAAAAGCCTGATGTTTTCGCGAATGTTCGCCGTTCCATTCGTCGCCGTTGTTCTGCGTGCATAACCTCTGGTGGTCACAATTTTGAACATTTATTGTGATTACATGTTAATAAATATGCTTTGGTAACATAATCCTAATTTGTGTCTTTTTACCTCGTATCACAGCACACAATGTGTGGACATGGTAAACTGAACTGTGCTCAGGAGTAGAAATTTCAAACCCCTCTCCCCAGAAACTTAACCACGTCTAACGATTCAGATTTTGGGCTGAAAATTTAAGTCTAAGCTTTAGAAAGCATTTAATGAGACACAAAAAATAACGGTATAAAATAGTTGTTCGTTACTCCAAAGTCTAAAGCGCCCTCTATCGGAAGTTTTTGAAAATTTTCTTTAAAATTTATTTTCAAGAAAATACTGACATAAAGAATAATTTTAGCAAAACGCGGCAGTAGTTAGAGCCTAATCTACGACACAAAGATCGGGAATAACTGATTTTTGTTCTGGGGGGAGAAGGGTTTCAAATTTCAAATTTCAGTTTACGCTACTTAACTACTCGTTAGGACTCAGATTTTTAGATCAAAATTTAAGTTTAAGTCTAAGCTTTCGAAATCATTTAAAGAAATACAAAAAATAACGTTAAAAAATAGTTGTTTGTTACTCCAAAGTCTAAAGCGCCCCCTATCGGCATTTTTTGAAATTGAACTTTAAAATTTTATTTCAAGAAAATACTGGCATAAAGAAATTATTTTGCAAAAACCGCAAACGAATCGACCAATTTTTCCATGTTTTATAATCATTTGAAATTTCGGACCCTAAACTTTAATGCCTCCTATCTCCTTGGGAATACGTCTGGGACCCTTAGTCTCCTATTTAATATTATTTGTCTTTAAGTGTACTATAACCCCTTAAAGTTCTGCCCATCTTTTATGAATCACCCTGTATATAACTTTCCTTCATTTACCGACGGAATTTGTCCCGAAAAGTATATATATGCATATATATAACCATTAATGAAACATTACCGAAAAACCAACAAAAACTATGAAATTATGAATTAGAATGTAATGATTAATTGACAACAATAGTGTTCCCCCAACACTCTGAATATAGATTCCATATACATAGTAAAAAAAAAAATGAAGAAGAAGAAATTAAATTAAAAATTGAAAAAATGAAATTTGTGGAATTTAGACAGAATCTTCAGGTCCCAAATGCCTAAATTACCACAAATAAAATGTATGGTTTCATCATTATATTAGCCATAACATTGCTAAAGAATATGATTTTGGGACTACCACACCAAAATAGAGAGATAAACTGTGAAAAAAATCATAAAGCTCAAAATAAAATTTTAAAATGTATATCCAATAATGCAAAACGCACAAATTGAAAAAAATGAAAAAGAAATAAAAGTATGATGAGAAAAAATAATCATCGAGCAGAATGTGAAAATATTACAAGAAGAAAATGGAAACTTATATTCCGACACACGTTATAAAGAGCACTATTCCACAATAAAAGAAAATCGAAATTGATTCCTGTTAGAGTAAGATAAGCAGTGAAGCATAAATTACTTTACTCAAATTGCTCGACCAACTTTGGTACCACAAGTGAAAGAATTTGAATTAAGGATGGATAAATCCTGAAAATCAAAACATTAGAGAAGCAGTATCAATTACAAGGAAATATTAAAAAATCACTTACTACTCTAATGAAGAGATTTTAAACGAATACAAAATAATAGAGAAACTGCACTAACCATTGCAATGTCAACCTCATGACCGTTCTAACGATTTTGAAAAGCACATGGAATGATTGTATAATTACAGTTAAACAAATCCCAGTTATTTTACCAAGTTGTAAAATAACCAGGAAATATCAATAAATATAATCAAATGGAAAACTAATAAATCTAGTACAATATTATTCCCAATTATAATAACCCAATTATGAGCAAGAAAATAAAATAATAATGTATTTTGCGATATTCATTTTCAGAAAAAAACAATACTTGACCCATGAATAATATTAAATGCACATATAGAACATCAGTACTGCCATCTATGAACAAAAGTGATACATAAAATATTAGAGTTAATTTATTGTTACTAAAAAATTGAAAACATTAATAAGTACATATAAATACACACACACACACACACATATATAATGATGATTGTAATGATACAATGCCGATACATTGCAGTTAATTACACAATACAATAATGATATATAATATTGTGTATCAATATCTTCATATATATTATCAATATATATATATATATACAATAAAAAGGAGGAAGAAGAACAAATCTAAAAACAATAGCAATAACCAAATTGCAAAAAGGAATGGGGAATCGTAAAATACCGAAAAATGTAAAGCAATTGACAAAAGTACGAAAATTCAAATGTTTGGTTCAATAGTTTTGTTTAATACATTACAAAAAATGACTGAGAAAAAAATCAGCAATTGTACATGAAAAAGATATTATTGAAATTATAAAAATCGTGAAAAATAAATATGCAACTAAATGTGCATTTTGCAGCATTGAATTTATGCATTTTAAATTGAGTTAACTGAAATTGTACTGCCAAATTAAGGGCTTATATAGATGCTGCGCTGCCACTGGCGGCTATCTTTTAGTTCTATTTCGCAACACTTTTTCAAAACAATCTTTCTTATACACATTTCACAAAATGTACAACATAAATTTACTATAAAATTTATTTTAAAAAAATAGTCGTGTGAAATGAATATAAAAATAGTCGCCAGTGGCAACCCTGATATGGTAAAAAAGGTGTATCAATTGCATGATGTTTTTATATACGAAACAAAATGAATACTTTTCATAAATAAATGCGCATTTGCAACAATTTATCAAGAAATTTAATAAAAAAACTGCTTGCAAATAAAATGACTATTAAATCACAAAATAAAATCGAAAGTATACAAACTAACCAATTATAAGAATACATTTGAACATATAACCAATTCAAAATTGCTAAATGCACTAATTAATAAAGAGAAGGATGAAAAGAAATCTAAAAACAATAGAAATAACCAAACTGCAACCAGAAATTAGGAAGTATAAAATACAGGTAATGGACATAATTACTAAAATTCAAATGTTTGATTCAATAGTTATATATATATACACACTATATATATATATATATATATATATATATATATATATATATATATATATATATATATATATATATATATATATATATATATATATATATATATATATATATATATATATATATATATATATTATAATAAACTCCAATGAAAAAACACATGCAGAACCAATTTCACAAAAACCAACTAAAGTCTATAAACCACATAAATATAAAACAAGAAAACAAAACAAACAACTTTAATACAGAACCAGAAATCACAACTAACTACTTAAACACAAAAAATTACAGCAAAAATGAAAAAAACCAATAAACAACAGAGAAATAATAAAACGACATGTGTCAGGTGGCATGGCTTGAGACATGCACTGCTGGGTTAAACTAATTTTACGCATCCAACATTCCCCATACCTGACAAGTACAGACTGAAAATGAATGAAACAGACATAATGAAAGGAAGCAAACTATAGCCAGACTACAGTATCATATTTCAACACGTCAAACAACCCACTACACCGACTTTCCCACAATTATCACTTCAATAAAACATCTCTCGTATTGATCATTCCTATCAATTCGTCACTGTAACCTTTATTTCTTATAAATTTGTTTGTTAGGTTAGACAAAAACTGAACCAGATAACCTTGTGTTAACGCCATATAATAAAATTCAGCTATATTCCTAGCAATATTTGCATAGTTACAGCTCAATATATATATATGTGTATTCTTCAATAAATATATGAACTTAAAATTTATCAAAATTCAAAAAGCAGGTGTCTACAAATTATAAAAAAACCTTAACAAAAAACTTTAAAAAGATTTTTATCAGAATGTAAAACATACTGAAATAGTGATAAAACTTTAAAACAAGAATTTTAACAATCCCAGTTAATTGACCAAAGTTCTTTTTGTCTGTAGCTTGAAAGTCTGAATAACTCTATATCCCTATTTGCAGAATAGAATACCCTGCAAGTTTCGAAAGACGGGCCACGCAATTCATTAAAATATAGGTAATGGGCAAAATTACTCAAATATTACAAATATTCAAATTAAAATAAAACTTCATTGATATATAATTAAATAATTTCAAATTTAAAAAAAAAAAAAAGGTCAGTAGAATATTATAAGACATCTTCAATAACTAAATAAAATCTTTTAGGACATTCTCAATAACTAAATAAAATCTTTTAGGAAATCTTCAATAACTGGATAAAATCTTCGCATTATTTTTAATTAATTATATCCTAAATAATAAATTTCAAGACATGATGTGCAAGATGACCTCTATCCAAAATGTCTCTACCTATATCTGCAAGAAAAGTAAGCGACAGAATTCCAAATATCAGCTAAATCATATACAAGAATGAGCAACAGTCGACTAACAGGTAGCACTGATTTATTTTTTATTTCAACAAGTCGTTCAAATATCAAGTATCTCGGAAAGATATTCCAATATCCGTAGATTCTATCTGTTTCCATAACCATCTCAACACGTTTTTCAAGCAGACTTTAGTGAAGAATTATTCATCCGAAAGATTTCCAGAAGCTAGCCTGCATAAAAGGGTCTATCGTTGACACTTCTTTATTAAAAGTATTTTTAAATAGTATTGTGAAAATTTATATGGATAGTTATTATTATTAGCGAAAAATTAAAAAATCTGCTTATTAAAATTAAAATTATTATTTCAAATTCTAATAAATCTGTTAGTTTGGTTTATCTATATATTTATTTAAATATTTTTATGCAAGTTCCAAAACCAATTTTTCGAAACGTAATAATCATCTTTTTGTAAAAAATATCAACACTATTTCTTTTGTCATATAGATCAAAACAAATATTGTTATTTGAAATATAAAAATAAATATTTAAAAAATCTAAATTATTGTAACTGATATTTGCTTTATTTAATTGTAAACAATCCGGATACATTTTACTGTACTCATTATGCAAACCATAATAAAAAATAAGAATGTCGTCGATATACCAAAAATATTTAATTTTCTATTGAAATTTACTGTATATTTATATTCATAATAAGAAAGGTTTACCGCGATAATAGAATAAATAGTGCCCATACCAATTCCACATAATTGTTTAAAATCAGTATTCTTAAAAGGTGCGGTAATTATTATAAAAGCATAAATTACACAAACTTAAAAATAATTCCTTGTTAATCTGCAATTCATTTTTTTTAAATAAATGAAAAACATTTTTCAAAACACTATAAAGCGGATCAATTGAAATATAATTAAAAATTTATTAATGTCGAGACCCTGTTATTTTCTGAAGAATAAAATCTATTTCATCCATAACTTTAATGCTGTTACCAATTGACCAGAAATGACTTGTTTTTTTAATTTTAACTTCAGAAAGACATATATCTTTTTTAACAATTGTTGTAACGCTAAATTTAAATTCCTGTTGATATTGTTTGAAGTACAACAGATAAATCTGAATTTTGTCGGAACTTTATGAAATTTTTGCATAAAAAAATAAAAAGTATTTTATGATCATTTAAAAAATTAAGTTTAAATGAAAAAAAAAAATATTTACACTATTTCTCATAAACAAAAAACTTGTCAACAACTAGATGTTTTTTTTTGTTAATTGGAAATAAAACTTTCATTATTCGTTTATTCTTTTTTCAATATAGAACTTTTTTCATAACAAATCCTAGTTATTTGATGCTTTATCAATTGTTACAATAATAATAAAAAAAAATGCAAATGCAAAATATAATTATAATATTTTTTAATTAAACTCTTAATATTAATATTTTTTCACTACTTATATATTTAATTAAAAACAGAGATTAAAAAAAAATCCATTCAAAAAAGGTCTCTATAGGTAAATTGTTCTTGTAATTTATATTTTTAGTAAAACTGTTGATATTATGGTTAAAAATATTTAAAGTATTAAAACTATTTTTGCTACTGAGCCTGAATGATATAAAGTTTATTAAAAATGTAACATTTCTAATATTAATTATGTCCAAATTTCCTGTAATCATATGGGCATGAGAAGCAACCACAAAATTGACATAGTTCTCACTGTTTCAACAACAAATAAAGGATGAATCAGTATCAGAAAAATCAGTACCGTAATTTCGCGCGTATGTGCCGCACCCTATTTAAGTCTTTTTCAAACCGGAAATTTTATTGAAAATAAGATGTCAAATAAGTGCTAAGCAGAAGCAAGTCACATTTTATTTAAAATAAATTCTGGTAGGAAATCGAATTGTCTGAGGTGCGGCGTATACGCGCGAAATTACGGTAGTTGTAAAATTTTCTGCTCAAGGGTTTAAGAAATCAAACAGTCTTTCATATGGAAAAAAACAAAAAAACAAAAAAAAAAAACAGAAGTATTTCTAAAAATCTTATTAAAATTTATGCATTTCAAAGCTTTTACTGAAATTTAATCGTAAAATAAATTACATCTTTATCAACATTATCATTCTTAATTAACCTGAAGTAAAAACAAATCCTTGAACTGCGGAATTGTTTAAATTTAAATTAAACAATTTAAGTTAAAATTTAAGTTCAGTAAAGTTAAGTAAATTAAGTTTAAGTTAAAATTTTCACTTTCTTTAATGTTATAATTTTTAATTTATTTCAGCTGTAACCATTTTGGTATTAAGGGTAAAGTTAAATTTATCTAACAAATTATTTATTCCACGTATTATCAATATTTTGATACATTTTTCAATATGTTTAGCATGAATGGGCGCTGCAGTTCATAAAACTGCCGGATGCTGCACAACCTTTCTCTTATTGCCCGCCTCCCAAACACGCATACATCCACTCTCTCACAGTTCTCGATGTAATGAAAAAATATACTCATAAATAGTTTAAGTTTTTAGATCATGCAGGTAACGTACTGCATGTTGTTCTTATTTACAAATGTGAAGGCACATACAACTAGTACTTAATTAACGAAATTTCTAACAATACTTCATATTTGAAGTATTAGATATGAAATACTATATGTTTATCAGCTCAGTATTCAGTGCAATTTATAATTACCATCATGTACGCTTTTTTAATATCAAATAAACATGCTTTGATCCTGAAATATTATTTATTAAATACAATCACATAAGAAATATTTTATTAAATAAATCTTCTGGTACAAAATATGTTTATTTGGCTTGAGAAAAACCATCAAAGCTGATAGCTATGCTCATTTATGCATAGCTATATTTATGAATTAACCGGATTTGTATTTGTTACAAAACTAACAAACAAAAAATATTTGAACTAAAATGTCACATAAAAAAGTCACAAAATCAGTTACAAAAATCAGTCACAAAAATCAGTGAATACATCATATTCTCGATGTAAATTTAAAGGAATTATCGGTACTAATTTGGTAGATCAAAACTAGTATTATCTCGTAATTCAATGGTATTCACATTTGCTACAAAGAATTATGCAGATATTTGCGACAGTTCTTTCGGCACGTGTGAAAAGGAATGTAAAAGTGTGAACGGTGCGAGAAGCGCAAGGGTTCTAATCTCAAGGGCAGTATGACTAGATAGATAATTTTTATCGCATGTGATGAAACATGGGGTTGAGAAGGAATTTGGTGTATTGTGAGAAATGATATTTAATTGAAAGAATGTAATAAGGTTAGACAATGACATAGGTGTGTAAAGAACTAAAAGTGTGATTTGAAGAATCTAGAAACAATTTAAAGACAATGTTAATGTATGCAGACAACCAGTTGAAAGTCGAAAATGAGCCACTACAGATTTTCAGGACAATTATTTGACAATGATTGCTAAATGAAATAGACTTAGTGAAGTTGTCTCAGATAGCAAGAAAGTTCATTGAAGTTACAAGACCTCGACTATTCAGATATACCGTGAGTGACAGACTGCATAAAAGAATCCTGTATGTAAGGAAATTCAATATTTGTGTCCCATTAACTCGGGCTGCGAAATGAAACCGGTTTCAGTGCTGAATAAATCATTGTGATTATAGTATCATGGTCTGGAGACGAGGTCGCTTCACTCACGTGTCTCGTTTTTGTATCAAGAGTCATTCCAGACATATTACAATCTAGAAGGAGCAAAGCATTGTAAAAGACAACAAAGGTGGTGGAATCATGGTATGGATTGGCATCATTTTCAATGGCTGCAGCAACTTTCATATTTTTACTAATGTAACTATGAATGCTGAAATATATATAAATTAAATTCTTGATCCTTATGTCGGGATGTAGGTGCGATCGATAATAATTTACTCCTTATGGATGGTAACGCTCGCCCCCATTACGCGAATCTAGTGACTGATTACTCTGAGGGTAAATGATGAAGTGGCCCATATATTCTGTGGATTATAATTCGATAGAGCGTGTGTGTACACATTAGAACGCCGGCTGAAGCCCCCAACTAGTACTGTTCAGAAGCTTCAAAGCGCTGTTCACGTGAATACAATTTGTTACCGCATTAAACATTGGACTATCTAATATACAGCAAGATAATTATTTTAAAGCTCGCATATAGGACAGGGATAACCACACACCTTATTAATTTTTTTCTATGCATCTCTAAAATGTGTAAAATAATATTGTAACGCCAACATCGCTCTATCCCTCTTTATATCCCATTTAATATGTTTTATTTATATTTATTTTTTGTAGGAGTAAGATATTTTGCATTTTGAAGATATATCAAGCATGATAAAATTAAGAAATTTTAGAAGTTCCATGTAAAGAGTGCAAAAAGTATCCAAGTTACACGAGTTTATACTTGTTTGTTTAGATTTCCCCACTAGTTTATTTTGAGTAATGCACTGTTAAACCATCAGTTTGTATGTTCCACTTATATTATTTAATTATTTGTTTAGCTTGTTATATGATTATAATAAGCAAAGGGCATGCACTGACATTTTTGACTATTTTTAATGCATGCGAATGAAAAATCGGCTGACACGAGTTTGAGCATTTTCTGAAAACAGACGCGCAACGAATTTGTTTCAGTAAGCGGCGTTATAGGAATTTGCATTTTTTTATTCATTTTAATAATTTGTTCCCAAAATATATTAACAATGTTTATATGAATATGTTGTGTGTATATGAGCACGCCTGGAGGAAAGTGTTTTGCGAGCATTTTTGTATTTATTATTGTGAAATCTGATTATTGTTGTTACTAATTAAAACGATTTCAAATGTAACATCTTTGTGTAGATATAATTTACGGTGAATTTAATTAGAAAGTTTATATTCCATATGCTTTTCTGTGCATTGATTCATATAATATTTACGTATGTTTTCTTATTAACCATTAATAACCTATTCCGATTTTATTTATTTCCATTTATCCATAAATATGACATAGCTTTTCATATTTCTGCTTTAAAATTGAGCTATATCAGTCGTATCTGGGTGATTCTTGTTAATAATGACTTTTAAAATATGAATAACATTTAAAATTTAAAATACTTTAAGATGTTTACGAAATAATTTTTATGTTTGCTTTAAATTATTTCGAACTGTTGGTGAATATTTATTACCAAAATAAAAATTAACGTTAGAAAACAAATATTACTCTGGCATTGGGCTATTATCTTGACATGCACATGCCAGTACAATGACAGCCAAGAAAACTATGCTTTGATAAAAAATTAAAAAACGTATCACGTTCTCTTCACTTGATGATTAGCAAGTTTGACAGTGTATGACGGAACACTTTTATAGTGTGTTATTATACATTATTGAAATAAAATGTATATAGCATACACATTGAAGCCAGAAAATTGACAAAATAAAAGTCGATAAAATTGTATTTTTCAATTCATATAAATAGAAATTCAAATAATTTCTACAATTTGCTCCTTGAAATAGGATTTTCAATACTTTAAACACTTTTTGCTAAAGTCTGTTGTCCTTAAGCTTCAGCAGTTTCAATAACAGACAATTAAACTCTCCACTCCAGAAAATTGACATGAGTGTCCAGAGACAAAAGTTTTATTTACAATAATATATATATATACATATATATATATATAACGGTTCTATTTAACTAAAAACTGAAAATACTAAAATACGTAAACTAAACTACATTTTCAGTGCCGGAAAACAATGAAAATTCATAAATTTGGAAGTATCCAAAGTAAGTTTTTGTCCTAAAATAATTGGACATTTTTAGTATCCTTCATATTCTCAGAGTAGCATTTTTCTAAATATATAAGGCAATCGTAAAAAATAAATTTCTTATTGTAATCTGTACACAGCCCTATTTGTAAAACAAATGCCATATCTGCCATATTCTATATTTTTTTGTAACTCAAAGTACGTGTCTGTCACTAGAAGTTAAAGAGTAAATGGCTCTTCCAAGACTTTGAATCACCTTGTAATGTGCAAAATTATTACTTTTGAAAAATTTTATTTGAAAAAAAAAATATTAATATTGCGGGCATTTTAAAAACTGTTACAATATATCAAACGTGACATATCACATACAAGAAAAGTGACCCTTCTTAAATTTTAAAATAATTCCATAGGTTTTTCATTAAAAAATATATATAATATTGAGCGGATATATTTTATTCTCATATAGACAGATTTATGCATAAAATATTTTTCCTCCATCACATTAAATAACAAGAGAGAAAAATCCTGCATCAAGCATAGATTATGAAACACTTTCCAAAACTAACACAATACTTTAACAAATCTTCGCTGTTTAAAAATATAAATAAAATACCTAAGTAAACATTTTAGAAAACGCAAAACCCATTTGAAAACAGATTTTAGAAATTACAGGCCATAGCCCGAAATGTACTCCTATTCTTTAGTGCAGTCTTGTATATAATCTATAGATTTGTATATAATCTATGTAGTATGCAGCAATTTAGTTTAGTATAAGAAAACACATAACACAGTTCAAAATTCACACCTTCAGCAGTTGCTACCAATAGACGGAAAAATATCGGAATTCTATTGTACAGCACTGTATACTACCGTAAGATTTTTATACACGCCACATATTAAGCTAAAGTTTAATTCGGGAAAAAAACACACTGAAAACTATTAAAATCACACTTACAAGAATTTATCATACAGAGTCGATCCAGTTCTTTAAGAGGCCTTGTATGTGTTTTTATTTATATTCAACAAACATCTCTTAGTAAACTAAATACATTTCACGTTCAACATTCATAACTCGATTAAAAAACACTTTAAGCAACTTACGCATGAACAGTAATTCTTACGAATTCTTTTGTGTAGCCGTGTATACGATGTATAGCATTTATACATACCACATAGTATGCAAAAATTTAGTTAAACACATACCTAACTGAAACCACACTTTCAGCAATTGTCGCTTATAGATAATACTTCGGATACCGTACTCTATTCGAAATCTGTAAATGATCTGTAAATGCTATGCACATCATAGTATTCAACAAGTATCTTGTAGTAAATCTCAGTAATGTTAATTTTATTATATTTAAAATAGTGTAACGTGATTAAAATACATAATTCAAATGCGCTGCAAACAGTTTTTCTCCGTAAACCTTTATGTAACCAAATACTTTGGTGTAGTCCTGTAAATGAATGATAAATGCTTTACACTCAATGTTCTACAGAAAGTATGTTTTAGTGCACATTAGAGAATGGTATCAATTTCAATATGTTTGTAATTGTGTAATACGATTAAAATCCACCGCAAACGATTTTTTCCCATAGACCATTATATAATGGAATTATTTTGTGTAATAAAAGTGTTCTAATAAAAAACTTTATGTAGTGTTAAAAAAGGCCATGTAATTGTCAAACACATGTAATTTTCATGTTTTATTATTATGAATCATCCATATAAAGGTGTTCTAATAAAAAACTTTATGTAGTTACAACATTTTTCTTTTTTTTTTATGAATTACGGATTATTTATATATTTATATCTGAAAGAGTTATTGTAAAAATTTTCGATACACAAGACATTTCTACAGGTGACCAGGATGAAAAAAAAAATGTTTATACTAATAAAATGATGTATTATTACTGTACATTCAGAAATGTTTTATTAAACCTTAATGTTTATTATTCGTATTACATTTACTGATATTCGAGAAGAAAAATAAAAGTGTAAATGAAATAAAATTTGAAATTTCCGTAATTTAATTTAATTATTTGTCAAATACAATGTATTGTTCTATACCTTTTATATAGGAATGGGAAATGTGTTATTTAACGTTCTATTGACTTAGATCTTTATTTATTTGACAAATTATGTAATTTTACGTGAATGTGCAAATAGCCCACAGGAAAATAAAATTAGAAAATCATTTTTCATATTCAGCTATACTTTTTATATCAGTTTAAACCGTTTTCCTTTTCATATTTATCCATCATTTCAGAAAATTAATGCACGCTTTTGTAATTAGCGGAAGGATTCCCAGGAAATTTTTGAAATGAATGTTAATTAGCGCCAACAAGATAACGGGAGTCATTTATAAAGGGGTGAATCAGGACAAATTTACAATAAAATAATTGCTAGGAACACTTGTGCAAATTCTATTTTCAGGTGAATAATTATGAACATAGTATGAGATATTTTGTTCAAAAATATAAATGGAATATTTAGTATTAGAATTGTAAACTATTGGGTATGAGAAAAATTATAATAAAAGATAAAATAAATTAGATAATTAGACTCTTAAACATTATTAAATAAACAATATTAAATTAACAATAAATTAGAGTAGTAAATTACATATAGAGAAATTTAAGTTTCACAGTGATGAATTATATGAAAATTTTATATATATTTTTTCAAAATATATCAATATAATTTCACAATACATTTCAGAATCAATTCATTTTAACATTCTTACATACATAATTTAACACATAACTAGATGGAACCCGTCAAAACTTGACGAAAAAAAATACTATAACAATATCAGTAAAATAAGCTTCTTTATTATTTAAGAAGAGGTGCGTATGAAACAGTCTTTCAAATATTATATTTTAAAAGTTTTTTTCCGCAGTCAAATACAGTGCTATTTCCGATGCAAACTCCAAACAAACAATCCATAAACAACTGTGTAATGCAAATCAGTTTGACATTATCGCCATATTCCCCACGGCAAGAAAAATATTTCATGGACCTATGAAGTATCATACAAAGTATATTCCTACGTTCATCTCATATTCAGCAAATAAAAGAACATAGTAAATAAAGCACACATCTCCCCCCCCCCTGTGATAATGCAACCGAATGAGCTCCTATGCGTATGTGCATTGTATCTGCCCAAAAGCACCGTCGAAATTCGATGTTAAAAAAGTTTTAAAATGTTTAAATTAAAAGTTTTAAAATGTCCTCTTTAATCATTGTTCATTACAAATCTATATCTTCTAAAACGCATCCATTATTTTAAACTAATCAGTTTTTATGTGAATATGAAGAACTTTTTTACAGTAATTAATCAATCTGCAGATCAGGGAGATTTTTAATGTTTTCAAGTGTAATTTGTTTGTATGGTTTCTTCGGTTCCTTTAAATAAACAGGGTGATTACCCCTTTTCCATCACAGTTGAGCATATTTTCCCTCTTATACAGTTGACAAATGGATCTTTAAAAAAAAATTAAAAATGCAATTCCTAGCATATTCTGATATCTGCTGGAACATATACATCAACGAATTCAACATATCAAATTTATGTTCAACATAACTGAAAATAGTTTTTTTTTTTTTTTTTTTTTTTGACAGATTTTTGTTTAGCGCCAAAATGCTCTATCTTATGGATAGCCTGATCTTATGATGTATCACTGTTTTTTCTATTATTCACTTTTAATGATGGTTAGGGAAATATATTTTCAATTGGGGCAACTTTCCCAGGGGCTATTTTACATTATTGAAGCAAACTGGTGGTCATCGATAAGATAGAATTGAAAAACTTTTTCATGCTTGAAAATTATTTAAAAAGTCGTTAAATTAAGCGGCAGTTTTCAAATAAACTTCATTCGAAAGCTATTTTTTTTTTCTAATTGGTGATGTAAGAGTTGAAATTGTAAAATCTAATAAAAAATAGTAATTTGTAGTATTTAGAAGTGATGTAAGCGTGATGAAAGCTAAAGTAATAGCACCGTTTGTTGTCACAACAGTTGTACATTTCTAAAAATTGCCACTGTATTTTGGCTGGCGTCCAAAAGTAGAAAATCCATATTTTAACATCGAAAGAGAAATCACAGTGAAAGAAATAAGACTTTACGCTAAAAAGGAACTGTAAAATGAACTTATAATAAACCTACCAAAATAATTCCTATAAAATATTAGTCTTACATTGTTTATTCTAGATAAAAATACAATCAATATTTCAAGGTTTTTTTTTCTACCATAACACTATTTTTAATAATTTTAAATTTCCTGAAATACTTTACTTTTGTGATTTTTTTTTATTAAAAAGGGGAATTTTCTAACCTATAATAATAAAAAAAAGTAATTGGTAACATGTAATCAAGGTATGCATTCAAGATGAAGCAATCAATGACGGCTACAATTCTAATCTTTGTAATTAAGAATTGAAAAATCAGTTAAAATTACGTCATGTTGACGCAATCATATACATTTTTCTCTTTAATTTTATCAATGTTAAAATGCATTTTAAGCTAAGCATAACATCATTTTCACCGGCGCAAACTTTTCACGCGTACTTTATATACATTTCTTTAATGCTTGAACACCATGTATACAAATAAAAAGTATTTTCTGTATTTAATTGTAATGAAAAAAACGGCATCAACAATGTTATAATGCATAAAGATAAAATAAACCCAATGGACAATATTCCCGTGACGTCACAATAAATATGAATTTTTATTCGCTTATAAAACACGCGGATAAATATTTTTACCAAAATTTAACTTGCAAATTAAAAAATATGGCCTA
Organism: Maratus michaelseni; assembly: GCA_963931845.1. Classification (NCBI taxonomy): domain Eukaryota; kingdom Metazoa; phylum Arthropoda; class Arachnida; order Araneae; family Salticidae; genus Maratus; species Maratus michaelseni. The sequence goes on along the minus strand of OZ007590.1, from coordinate 79,295,669 downwards.
AAAGCCACGTTCTTTTAATATTTATTATTTCTCTTTTATCCTCACAACCATAGAGTTCAGATAATAAACTCTGTGACTCGCAACAGTGGGCGTTATCCGATTATGACGTCTTTTGCAGAAGTAAAAGTTTAATTGAAAATTACGACTAATTAATTAAATTTTCGAACAAACGAATGCACGATAACAAATCTGTGTTCAAATATATTTCATTTAAAAAAAGAATGATGTAATTTGATGCAGTAGTTTGTTCACACGGATTGTCGAAAGAAAACACTTAGCGTTTTAAATATATAGATGTAAAAATATTACCTAGTTGATTGATATTAGCTAATGTCAAAAGATTGGCGAACCACAGAGTTTACAGAATAAACTTTATGCCTTGCAACAGTGGGAGTTGTCGACTTTATGACGTCATAAGCAGCAGTAAAAGTTTAATTGAAAATTACGGCTAATTAATTAAATTTTCGAACAAACGAATGCACGATAACAAATCTGTGTCCAAATATCTGTCATTAAAAAGAAGAACGATGTAATTTGATGCAGCAGTTTGTTCTCACGGACTATCGAAAGAAAACATTTACGTTTTAAATATATAGATGTTAAAATATTACCTAGTTGATATTAGCTAATGTCAAAAGATTGGCGAACCACAGAGTTTACAGAATAAACTCTATGCCTCGTAACAGTGGGAGTTGCCGACTTTATGACGTCATAAGCAGCAGTAAAAGTTTAATTGAAAATTACGGCTAATTAATTAAAATTTCGAACAAACGAATGCACGATAACAAATCTGTGTCCATATATCTGTCATTAAAAAAAAGAATGATGTAATTTGACGCAGTAGTTTGTTCTCACGGATTGTCGAAAGAAAAAGCTTAGCGTTTTAAATATATAGATTGTATTTTTTGATACCGCTGAACAATGTGTATTTTAGAAATAATAATGTAAAAAAAAAATATTGACAATTGAATTTTTTTTTTTTTTTTTTTTTGCAAAATCCTTTTAGATTTGTCAATTGGGATTGAAATATTTCATGTGGCTAGTTTAAATTTTCGTAGTTAATTAACTTTGTATCTTTAAAACATTATATTTCTTTTATGCCGCTCTTTAACATGTAGAAAAATTACATTTTAGCTAGTTCTAAACATAAGAAAAGGGTTTACAAAATTTTATTTAAAAAAAAAGAAAATAACACAATTTATGAATAATCTAATTACAAAAGGGTAAAGGCTATTATAAAAGATGTTTCGTTTGCCTTATCTGAATCTTTGTTAAACGATAAGCTTCTTTAATGAGAGCAATATAATGAAGAACAAAAACAGACAACTCGTAGATAATTTAAGTAGTATTTAAAAAAAAATTATCTAGTAAATTAAAGTAGTATATTGTTGATAAGAATCTTCGCACTTGCATTACAGATTATAATTGCATGCCTTGAAATATACAAGATGTTTATTACAAATAATGATAAAAAAAGAGAAAAAGCCTATTCATAAGTGTTTCTAAAATCTTTTTATCTTCACTTAAACGGTTTGTATATTTAAGAATTAGCATAATACAAGAAAAAAAAGTACATAGACAGACTATGTTTATCTATAATCTTTTTAAAGTGAATTTCTTCTGGAAATAAAAGGCAGCACTTGCCTGTTTTAAAAGTGCATAGTTTAACTTTTATCTTTTACTATTCTTCGATTATCTACGATAACTATATTCAAATATTTGTTTAATCTAATTTGTAAAAAAAATATCATTACAAATATAGAAAGGAAAACTAAGAAATTCGATGTTAAAAAAAAGGAAGGACGAAGAACAAAAGAATGAATTTTATGTTCTTTGAGTAAAGCTATAGATTTCTGAAAACTTTCAGAAGAGACGAATATTTTTACAAAGAGACTTAGTAAACAACTATTTCTTTTTGTAAAGATGAAAAGAAAGATTATTCACTGTGAGAATAATTGATAAAGAATATAAGTTAAAAGAAAACATAATTTAAAATAAACTAAATAAAATATGCACATTTTTATAATATTTGCAAAAAAAAAAAAAAAAAAAAAAAAAAAAAACAGAAAGTCGAAAGGAAATATCATCTTCAGTAAAGTAACATTTAGAAGTATGAATAATATTCAAACAACAATGTTTCGATCAATTGTGATTGGTCAGTGTTTGAGGCAATTTTGAAATTAGTTTAAAGTTTTCTACATTCGGAATTCTGATTTAAAATTGGTAATATAAATTGCTACATCCTAAAAATATTTAAACGAAAAGTTTTCCCTTAATAGCTTTAAATTAGGGAAAATAATAAAATTATCACAATATAGTGTCTCATTTACTGTCTATTTAATAAAAAATAAAAAAATTGTGTTCATATAACTGCGGGATTGGAAATAATAATACCCATCTGTAAATTAATATTCTTAACAACACAAGATAATAGACTCAAGGGTACAATTAGCAGTAACACGATACTGCTAGATGATTATGAGGCTCGTGCAAGGTGAAGTTTAAAAAGAAATCGAGGAAAATACTGTGTACCATAGTTTTGTACCTCAATATGAAGGTTAGTAATGCGATATGTGTAAAGTAAAGGATTTAAAGTAGAATTCTAGGCAAATTCATATTTATGTTTATGAACATGTTATAATATTGATGAGTATGAGTTGTTGTGATCTGATAATCATATTGTTTGTTTGAGTAAGTAATAAAGGTTGTTTAAAGTTAAATTGAAGAGATATGGTCATTTGTAGTCATAGGACAAATGAACATTTAAGCAACTGTTAGATTATAAAATAAAATCCTGCATAACTAACACTGTTTTTTAACACTTTCCAACATAGTTGAAAAGTGTTATATTACATTTTTTAAGAGGTGCTTGAACAGTAACAACGTGTAAAGAACGATTTGTGAATACTATTTATTTATCGATATTTTCTATAAGAAAATAACTCCATAGAATTTAATATTCACAGAAAAATGCCAAAAAAAACTTTATAAATTGTAGGAGGAACGATAGAAAAAATAATATACAAAAACAGCCATACTAAAATAATGATACAAAAAATGAATAAATCTATATTTTTATACGAAAAAATATACCTGTACGTAAAATCGGTGGTATGGGGAGGCCTCTTACCGAGTCACTTAATTGTCTTACTGGAAATAAAAGGAAGAGGTTTACTGAGACAGAAGGTTGCCCCATCTAATAACGATCACAATTGTGAGGAACTTTGGAGACAGAAGATCCTATTTTGCGCCTTTAGTGGCTGGTTAAATGAAAACTCCCCCTTTTCCAGCACCTTTGGTGCCAGTTGTCATGTCTTGTCGGCCAGAGAACTTAAGAGAACAATAACAACACATGAGAAAAATCGTAACATTGTGACGATTCTACAGAAAACAAAATATACAGGTTTTATTTATAGTAAATGAACAAATCTAAATAATGTTTAAAATAGGATTAATAAGTAAAAAATTATTATAATTTCAGTGTGATATGCATCATAATAATCTATGCAAATACATCTGCTACAGTATGCAAAAGCTATTTTTCATCGATGAATTCCAGCCCTTCTTTAATGTTTTGTCATTTCATTTGGTATATAAATAAAATTCCATGGACATACTACGATTACCAATATTTCTATTAGATAATCAATGCATCTGCAAAAATATATGTGTGAAAACTAGTATAATTGGTATAGAATTATACGAATAACATACTTTGGGTTTAGGCGATCAATTTTTGAGTAAGAAATAAAAGATGGAATTGTGTAACCTTGCAACTATACTATCTTACAATATACCTATATTTTAATGATATTTTTGTTGTTTAAATGTTGAAATACAATAAAGAGGGCTCCTAAAAGTTTAAAGATTTTCTATTCCTTTTTTTAAAAAAAAGTTTACACAAAATAAACTTTTTAACCAAAAATAGAACCGACTTCAAAAACTACTACAAAGTAAAAAAAAAATGTTTTACATAATAGTTAATAAGAAATTAAATTAAGGGCATTGTATTTACCATGCATATTATTATATTTATGTACATTAATTTGATTTTTTGGAGTCGGTACCAGTCAAACTAAGTTAAAGCCATGTTACCATTTTTAAACATTTCATCTGATGTTATAAATGTGTATTTTCAAATGACATTAGCAACTATTATATGTCTACAAACATTGCTTTGGAAACTAGTTAATCATGTAAACCATTGTATTTTTTACCATTTGATGAGTCATTTTGAACGTTCATAATATTACCATTTCTTAAACGGATTACTACCGAATTCGCGGAGAAGGCTATACTGTGGAATCCGGATGTTTGGTAAACGGATGCATAGCTGTAGCGTCACAGGATGGAAGTATATATAAGAAGGCATAACGAACGCTGGAATGCAACGAAGGTATGGCAAAAGGTAGAAATTCAAGTACAACAATTTTCAAAGCACAGTCATTTATTATAGCAGTTGACTCGGTGACAGGGTTCGTTAAACAGGCAATAATCACTGAAGAGGAGGCGTACAAATTAAGTTAATACTGAGACAGTCGAGGTAAGAGTGATACAAATTGTTTCGAACATAATTTGCACTTTTTTATTTTTGGCGTGCGGTTTTCGTTATCAGTCGCCAACATATACAATGAATTTGGCGATAATCAGGCAAAGGAACAAAGTATTTTGGAGAGTTAAGGGAGTAATTTTGAAAATTACAGACCGGCAGAAGATTCGTGGGAAGAGAGGGTTGTACAAATTTTTGTAATTACATGAAGTGCCGATCGAGCGAGGATTATTAAAATGGAATGCATGAACGTTAGAATTTAGACAAAACTAAGTGCTAAATTTAGATATTGGTTGCATATGAGAACTGAAAATTCGTTAGGGAAATGACGGCGTAGAAGGAAGTACAAAGAAAGCAGTTACTTTATCTTTCTTTTATTATTTATATTCGCAAATGCCGGCTGGTGTGAAAAGGAAGAGAAAAAATGCAGTATGGGTGTGAATACATATTTCTTTTATTTCTGCAGGCTGGGAAATGAAACTGACATGACAAGAAAAATGCGTAATATAAATTAAGTGAAACCGCACTGAATAAAACGGATATTAAAAATTAATAAGCAAAAATGGAGAAGGGTAGAATAAAGTTATTTTACTGTTAATAAAAAAAATAGGAAAAGTTAAATAAATTAAATAATTTTGAAACAACAAAGGGGGGGGGATTAATTTTAAAGAATAAGAGGATATGTAATGAGAAACGTCATTACATATCTCACCCCGCGAACGAGAATGAAATTCAATCCTTACCTAATAGCGCGAGAAAATACCGTGTCTCTTTGCATGAAAATATAAAAAAAATACAATAATACAGTAATAAAAATGTGAAAATGCAAAACAAACCTGTAATGAATCAACATGCAATACTGGCATCATAAGCATCATATTTATTGTGACCATTAAAATTTTAACCTCTGTATAATAATCTTTTTTTTTTTATAGTTGCAACTTTTTATTTAACGAGGTTTTCTTTTTAACATGGATATCCTTTCTTTAATCATCCGGTACCGGGAAATTTATAACAGTCCTTTTTTTTTTTTCTTTAGGGACTTCAATATGGTCATAAAATAGAGAAGATTAAAGCAGACAAATTATCATTTTTCTTCTCAAAAATTGATTCATTTGAATCTAAACTGATGCCAAAAATTTAAGTTTACAAAACAAACAAGCACATACAATAATAAAACACATTACAAATATATAAAAATGTAGAAGAAAAGGTTATATATATATATTTTAAGTATAAAATGTAATAATGAATAAGCATAATTAAATGAGCAAAAAAATATATATATAAAAAGAAAATATTTCGTGCGTAGCACGGGACAGAAAAGAATGCATGTGGCAAACTAATAAAAAAAATCTGCCCCAAATCTTGTCATGTGACAAGTATAATGTCTCAAGCTTAAGTGCTTTACGTCCTAGGGAAAATATTGACGTAATGAGAGTCCATATTATGGTTGTGCTTGACCACGATATTAATTCCTTGCTCCACCTTGAAGATCAGAAGTGATCTCCAACAAGGAGTACTAGTCAATGTCTTGTATGAGTCCTTTTTTTAAAAAAAATGCTTCACCAATTGATGAATGTCTCTCCGCACTATTAAGTTTGGGAGTGTAGGGCACAAAATTCTGAGTTGACCTGAACTTCAGATGGTAATAATTAGTAAAAAAAATAAAAATGGCTATATATTTATCTTATTTATCAAACTCAAAGTACTATCCGAGAGTGTAGAGAGACAGTTTGTCATTATCGTGAAAATGCAAGTGCAAGTACGTCCTAAACTTAGCTTAGTGTAAAAAAAATGCATGTATTTATAATATTGAAAAGACAGAATAGAATTGACTTAGGTAATTGAAGTTAGGATTACTGTCATTGTGTGTGAAATTTTTGTATTGAAAACCTTTTGTGATTTTCAGAGTGACATATCAGTTTGTGAAAGAGATAAAACAAGCCTCTTTTTTTTAACTAAACACAGTTAAAATGTTCAATATTAAGTAGAAATGTTTAAGACACGTATTCTTATGTGTAAGCATATAAAATTAAAAGTTACTTTGAAGTAAGATTAAAAAGGGATTGTTAATCTAATAATATTATTTGTAGAAGGAAATATATTATGAAATGTGTGATGTGTATATTTTACTATAAAACAACATAAGCAAAAGAGAAAAAGTAAAGAGATATTATATGGTAAAGCTTATTTTATATGTAAAGAAAAACAAAACAAAAGAGTTTTTTTTTTTAGTCGTTTTTGTATCAAGACTAATGTCATAACTCTAACATGTAAGAAAAAAAAATGTGTATGACCCAACATATTATCTGAGTATTAATGTGTAGAAAGGTGCTGACTGTAATCTTTGTTTACCAACAAAGTGAGGGTGGCCTTAGAATGCCTTGAAATTACACAAAAAAAAAAAATTGAGTGTGAAATTATTTTACAAAGATGAAAAAGAAAAAAAATGTGTATACCTAATAAAATTAGACATATAGGAAGGGTAAAGGAAAGGAAAACTCAACGGTATGTGTGTACAAGACTCAGAATCTTTATGAAAAGATATCTTAGTCACCAATGAATCAAGTACCATATGGCAAACGCTATGACATGATCCAAGGATGTGTCGTGTAATTGTGTCAATGAGAAAACTATGAACTAACCTATGAGTAAACAATGAGTAAAGGTTTCCGTATACACTAAAAAAACTGAAAGTACAATGAACTATACGCAATGAGCGTTTTTTTTTTGCATAATACACAAAAAAACGAAACAATGATCTAATCAATGAGTACACAATGAGTAACTATGAGCAGCAGTTTTCGGTGTATATAATAACCCTAAAAAAACAATGAACTATATGTGTTAATGTTGCAATGAACTATATGTCTTAAAAAAAAAAAAAACATATAAAAATACCGTTGACAATAAAAACTTTTGAGAAATAGGAATTCCAAGTGGAATTATTAAAGAATAAATTAAAATAGCAACGTGGAGTAAAGTGAGAGTTTGTTTATGTTTCAATGCAAGTGGTGTAAAACTGAAAAAAATTAAAGTTAAAATAATATAAAACTTTGTATGTTTGAGTGTAAATAGTAAATAAGCGAGGGAAAAAAATGCATATGTGTGTACATAACCAGTTAAAATTACCTTGTATGAGAAAAAAAAATGACGACCCGCATCAAGAAAAATTATCATACAAAATAATACATCATATCATTTAACCATTTCCGATCGTTAAAATACGTAAATGAAAAGATGAACCAAACTGTACACAGAGATGCTTACAAAAAAAATAAACTCTAAAAAAAAAATTATCTATAAATGAATTCAAAGAAATGTAAAATGTAATGTTGTGTATAGAAGTATTAAAATAAGTGTATACAAACTGATATGCATGTAGTAGCTGATTTACAAGAAAAAAAAAAATCGTATGGAGTGTGTTTTTAAGTGAGAGGGCAAAATAAATCATGTTATTAACTTTTTTTTTTTTTTAATTAACCTAAGTGTACTTGTAAATATGTTTCCGTTCTTCAACAATGTGTCGCTTTAGTGAAGGACAATCATGAGCAAATGCAGGGTGACAAATATCAAATTGAGTGTTGTTATTATTATTATTTGTAATGCAATTAATGCATTTTGGAGTGTTTGCACATTGAGGATCATAGTGTGGACCTGAGCAGACAGCACATGTGAAATCGTTACAACACCCTTTTGCAAGATGTTGATATGTCTGACATCTAAAACAACGTTTAATGTCTATAAATGGTTTCACTGGGTAAAATTTTGACTGAATGGGAATCTCTTTACGATAGAATAATTTTTTGCAACTTTTCGAAGAAATCTCCAAAATCCAATTAAAAGCATTTATGTATTTGAGTTTGTATTTTTTTATAACTTGGATAAAAGGGACAGGTGACTGTAAAATGTCAGAAATTCCTATCAAAATATCAGGGATATTGTATTTTTCTGGTAACTTACAAATTATAATACGAGTTGGCTTAAGTTCCTGCACATTAGAAGGCTCGATAGACATATTTTGCGAAAATGTGGCAGTTTCTGTACATTTTGACTGACACTTTGTAATATTAATATGAGTCGTGGTAAGTTGTGAATCTTCGTGACATATTTCCCGAGATGCTACCTTGTGTAAATGTTCGTCAACAACAATTTCAGTTTGTGTGCATACATTATGCGTAAATTTACGTTTTTCATTTTTAGGAAACCTTATCTTAGCAATTTGTGTTTCTTCAGACTTAAGTTCATGTTTATTTTTCAATGATAGTGTGTGAAGTCGTTCTAAGATTTTTTTGTTTACAGTAAATAAATTATCTTTCTCTTTCACTATTTCGTTATGTTCCTGTAAAACAAGTTTATAATTTTCTATGAGAAATTTAAACTGTACATTTATTTGATTTCTTAAGGTCAAGAATTCTTTAGACAAAGTAGGGTTATTAATCGAAGTGACAAGTTTGTCAAAAGCTTCGAAGTCAGTGGAAATAATTTCAGCATCACGATTTAGTGTCTCTTCAAACAGATGGGTCCAAGAAATTTTGAAAAGGGATTTGTCTAAGATAGAAATGGGTTCGTTGTTCTCAATTAAAGGAGCCTGTTCATATGACGTATGAATATCTTGAATAAATTTCTGTTTATTTTTATTTTTCCTAGGCATATTTTATTTCCGTTAAAAAGATAAACACAGATCAATAATACTGAAATTAGCTATAAATAAAAAGAAATAAGTGAGAGAGAAGATTTGTGCGAATAACTTTGTGCAAAAATGCCTTTTGAAAATACACACTACATAAAATAACAACGGTTAACTGAAACAAATGCAATTCCTTTTTTTTAATTATGAAAGAAGAATAAAATCCGAAATATGTGCAGAGTTTTTTTTTTTTTTTAATTGAAGTAAAATAAAACCAAAATCGAAAAGTTAGCCTTTTTTGATAAATACTATCGAAATGCATATGCGCGATCACCAAAAAGTATGTACTGTGCCAGATTACTTCATCAAAATTCAACCAAAATAAGATAAAGTCACAAAATATTTATGCTGGGTTCTAAGTATATCTTTTTAAGGTAAAGGCAAAAACTATAATTTCACAAGAATACAAAAAAAAATCTCTCTCTCTATATATAGAACTGCAAATAATTTGCTTTTTTTATAAACGTACTTACCGTCACCATGACTATTACACACAAACATCCTATCTGTACTCTTCAATTTTTTTGATAAACATCAAAATTATGCAAACATATTTAGATACAATATAGAACTGATCTTCAGTATCTTTGATTATATTGGAGGTAAAAAAAAATGTAAAACAAAAATAATAACTAATTGAGGAGTTCTCAAAAAAAAATGTGTAGAAGTAAACGAAAAAGGAAAAACCATAATACGTAATTCTTAATTAATACAAACCTTTGAGGAAAACAAAAAAGAAAAATTACGTCTATTTTTTTTTTATAATGTAACTTCAATTTGCAAAATGACAACACACAAAAATATATATATCTATATATGATATTGTAAACTATTAAAAATATCACTAAAAAAATAGTATTTTTAATAATATAAAAATGAAGAAGGTTTAAATATTCTGTTAAAAAAATGTAAACCAAATATTGATAATAGTTAAAACAAAAAATCTTGAGCATGAAAAGAGAAGTTTAGGGAAACAATGCATAATTATTTTAAAGCAACATTTTAATTAGAAATTGGGAAAAAATTCCTTCTCTGTTTATGCTCTGAAAATCCTAAACTGTTATTCGATGTTGAATACGGTCAGCCAATTCTATTTATTTACCTTTTTTTTGCACCCAATCCATTATATATCTATTTATTTATTCGTTTAGTTATGAGAGAGAAAGAACAAAATATATTGGATTTGGAGACACAAAGTGCCTCATTTTTTGTTATTGTTTTCGATATTCCTATGATTTATCTATATTTTCACAACTGTGTTACTTTCTTTGTTGATTTATTTCATTCAGTGATACTAATATGTTCGTTTCATTCAACAGTTAGTATCATCCTGAGAAATTAGGATCCTAGAAGAACACAAACTTTGGAGGTGAAAATCTTTGCAGGTACAAAATTCACTTGGCACACACAAATTACGTAGTTAAAGGAGAAATAAAATATACCCCAATATTTCGTATACAAACACTTTGAAGGTAGTTTCTGTTTTCCTATTTATATAAACTGCTGTCGAACACAATCCGCGCGTACCAGTTGTCACATATCACACATATGATTTAAAATCACACATATCACTGAAAATCACTTAAGAAATTGTAAATATTCTTTCACAAAGCCACGCACATTGAAGTTAGAGAGACCCGCAAATTGGATCAACTATTGGACCTGCAATATTCCCAAAACGAAGAGCGCGGAGCAAATTTTCGACGCACAGGGGAGGGAGCGGGAGCGGGAATAGGCCCGAGCGAAGAACCGGGCGAACGATTTCTCTTTTTTTTTAATATCCCACATCAGTAAGGAAGGCACACTGTTTGTTGTGATTCTTAGACGGAGCACAGAAAAAAAAGGCTTGCACATTACTTTCGAAAAACAGGGCGAGCTGAGGAAGGAACCGTACTGACAGATGAGGCGGCGAGGGTGGGGTGTTTACGAAGTCAATCCGAACACGCGAAAATATTCTGTCGCTAACACATTGGAGAACTCTTGATTCCGCAGTCAGCAGGGATAAAAATGATCAGAACTTCAGTCACCGGTCTAGATATCCGGGTAGCAAAAACAGGAAGCTGACAATATAATCCATATATAGTTCCCATAATCCACAGAGTCTTGTTATATATATATTTTTTTTTAACTCGAAAGAAGAAGCAGTCATTTCATGGAACGGACAGTTTGTAAGAGATATCATTTTTTAGTCCTTGTATAAACATATTTGATCAGTCATGTGATTAAATTAAAGATCCCTCCTCTCCAGTGACGAAAAAATATTGCCTGTACCCTAGATGCACCAATTGTTTAGACTGTGGAATCCGGATGTTTGGTAAACGGATGCATAGCTGTAGCGTCACAGGATGGAAGTATATATAAGAAGGCATAACGAACGCTGGAATGCAACGAAGGTATGGCAAAAGGTAGAAATTCAAGTACAACAATTTTCAAAGCACAGTCATTTATTATAGCAGTTGACTCGGTGACAGGGTTCGTTAAACAGGCAATAATCACTGAAGAGGAGGCGTACAAATTAAGTTAATACTGAGACAGTCGAGGTAAGAGTGATACAAATTGTTTCGAACATAATTTGCACTTTTTTATTTTTGGCGTGCGGTTTTCGTTATCAGTCGCCAACATATACAATGAATTTGGCGATAATCAGGCAAAGGAACAAAGTATTTTGGAGAGTTAAGGGAGTAATTTTGAAAATTACAGACCGGCAGAAGATTCGTGGGAAGAGAGGGTTGTACAAATTTTTGTAATTACATGAAGTGCCGATCGAGCGAGGATTATTAAAATGGAATGCATGAACGTTAGAATTTAGACAAAACTAAGTGCTAAATTTAGATATTGGTTGCATATGAGAACTGAAAATTCGTTAGGGAAATGACGGCGTAGAAGGAAGTACAAAGAAAGCAGTTACTTTATCTTTCTTTTATTATTTATATTCGCAAATGCCGGCTGGTGTGAAAAGGAAGAGAAAAAATGCAGTATGGGTGTGAATACATATTTCTTTTATTTCTGCAGGCTGGGAAATGAAACTGACATGACAAGAAAAATGCGTAATATAAATTAAGTGAAACCGCACTGAATAAAACGGATATTAAAAATTAATAAGCAAAAATGGAGAAGGGTAGAATAAAGTTATTTTACTGTTAATAAAAAAAATAGGAAAAGTTAAATAAATTAAATAATTTTGAAACAACAAAGGGGGGGGGGATTAATTTTAAAGAATAAGAGGATATGTAATGAGAAACGTCATTACAAAGGCGGCCGCACGTCCTTCCAACATCACCATGCCCTTTACCCCGACAAGTTGACCGGATTCTTTAAAAGCTGATTTCAATACCGGAAAATTTTAAAGGGTAAATTCCTTAAATTTAATGCTCGGAAAACAGGAAGGTCTGTGCTCGGGAATGTGAGATCATCGGACTATCGCTGCGGCCTCGAGCTTAATACAATAAAAGTGTTTATCAACGTCGATTTTATATTATATTTACAAGCATTAAAGTGCATGGTCAATAAAAAGTCAGTCCGTTTATTCAGGCAGTTCTTTAAAACAAATCGTAGCCAACCACAGATTTTAAAATGCATGATGCTTTCAGATTTGATTCACTGCGAATGGAATTTCTTTTCGCAAAGTTTTAGCTGAATATCGTGTAAAGTAATAAAGATCGGTTTTCAAAAACTTAGTTACTCGTCTTTCAAATATTTATAAACCATACAAATTTCTTATCCCTCTATCTTTGAAGTTTCAATTCACTTCTAACGCGCGTGGCTTCCACGAACTCAGGCATTTTTTTTATTGTCTCATACTTATGTAGATAAAATGATTTATATTGGATATTTTATTTCGAATTTTAAAGTTGGCTTGGCTGGTACCGACTCTAGAAAATCAAATTAATGTACATAAATCTATACTAATAATATAAAGGAGTAAAGATTGTTTGATTGTTTGTTTGTAGGGGGTAATCTCTGGAACTAGCGAACCGATTTCAAAAGTGATGATGGCAAATTGATGGTGGCAAATTGATGGTGACAACCCCTGCTCCAACATAGGCTATATTTTATGTCGGTGCCACTAACCCCAGGGGGTGCAGGAGCGAAAAACGTTCTAAAATTGCTAATTTTTCTATACTGAAGGAGCTAGAAATTTTAAATTTAGCATTGTAGTTACTTATAACATGTAAATGCTCTCTAAGAACAAAATAAAAAAAATCGAAATTTAAAAGGGTAAAATGAGCGAAAAGCATTCTAAAAACATTCTAAATTACAATTTCTATGGAATCTCTGGAATTACCGAACCGATTTCAAAAGTGATGGTGGCAAATTGATGGTGACAACCCCTGCTCCAACATAGGCTATATTTTATGTCGGTGCCACTAATCCCACGGGGGTGCAGGAAGGAAAAACATTCTAAAATTGCGATTTTTTTTATACTGAAGGAGCTAGAAATTAGAAATTAGAAATTTAGAATTGTAGTTACTAATAAGATGTAAATGCTCTCTAAGAACAAAATAAAAAAAAAATCGAAATTTAAAAGGGTGAAATGAGCGAAAAGCGTTCTAAAAACATTCTAAATTACAATTTCTATGGAATCTCTGGAATTACCGAACCGGTTTCGAAAGTGGTGGAGGCAAATTGATGGTGACAAACCCTGCTCCAACATATTCTATATTTTATGTCGGTGCCACTAACCCCAAGGGGGTGCAGGATGGAAAAATGTTCTAAAATTGCGATTCTTTTTTATACTGAAGGAGCTAAAAATTTGAAATTTGGCATTGTAGTTACTTATAACATGTAAATGCTCTCTAAGAACAAAATTAAAAAAAAATCGAAATTTAAAAGAGTGAAATAGGCGAAAAGCGTTCTAAAAACAGTCTAAATTACACTTTCTATGAAATCTCTGTAATTACAGAACCGATTTCAAAAGTAATGGTGGAAAATTGATGGGGACAATCCCTACTCCATCATAGGTTATATTTTATGTTGGTGCCACTAACACCAATGGGGTGCAAGAGCGAAAAATGTTCGAAAATTGCGACTTTTTTATACTGAAGGGGCAAGAAATTTGAAATTTAGCATTGTAGTTACTTATAAGATGTAAATGCTCTCTAAGAATAAATTTAAAAAAATCGAAATTTAAAAGGGTGAAATGAGCGAATAGCGTTCTAAAATCATTCTAAATTACAATTTCTATGGAATCTCTGGAACCGATTTCAAATGTGTTGGTGGCAAATTGGTGGTGACAATCCCTGCTCCATCAGCCTCTTTAATAAAAAGCTATTGGTTGCTGACGACTGGGTTTTACGCTAGTTGTTGAAACAGATTAATCTCGGGAAATGAAACATTTGATTTTACTGAAAAAAATAATAGCTCGAAAAGTATTTGTCAGAAAATTGTTAGACAAACTGCGTTTGAAAGGTAAAAAATTGTACTTTTCTTGAAATCTAATGATTATACCGTTTTTCAAAGATTGAATTTCAAAAATTACCAAATTTCCCAATGGAGTACCATAGCGAAACCTTCACGCGTAAAAAGATAATGATAAGGGCGACGTGTCCTGACGTGTATATTGGCTATAGCACGAGTCACAAATTATAGTAGCCTTCTTATTCTGTTAAAATATAAAAGTGAATTATCAAATGTCAATATTTTGTTTGATTAAAGATTCGTTAAAATAAATTGACCAGCGTAGCGGGCGTAGCTTGCTAGTATAATAATATGCATGATAAATACAACGCTCTTAATTTAATTTCTTATTAACTATTACGCAAAAAAATATTTATTACTTTGTAGTAGTTTTTGAAGTCGGTTCTATTTTTGGTTAAAAAGTTTATTAAAGATTCAAACATAGATTAAATATTTTAAAAATGTTTATTTTTATTGTTGTTGTTTTTGTTGAATTTCTGAAAAAGTACTGAATCAGTTTTCATAAAATTTAAATGGGACCAATTCGAGAGTGGTCCCATTTTGTTCTCTTTGTTTTTTTTGTTCTCTTTCGAATAAAAAAAAATCACATAAATAGGACGCATAGTTTCGGAATAATCGGTTAACATACATAAAAAGAAAAAATACATACATGTCGAATTGATAACTTCCTCCTTTTTTGAGTCGGTTAAAAACTGAAATTAGCTTTAAACAGTTAGACAAAATATTTTTGATTGATTCAGTTTAAATCTGAAAACTTGCCACTTTGAGAAAATTAGTTAGCATTTTTCAATATATATTACGTCTGACAATTCGTACACCCCCCTTTAAAGAAGAAAAAACAAAGGCAATAGTTTAAAAATAGACGTAGAAAACTATGACTTCTTAATATTATTATGGTATAATCTATAAGGTTTTAAACAGAGATATAATTGCATACATTAACCTATCCAAAAATATATGGTTATGCATGAACTTAACAATATAAAGAGATTTTTATACGAACGGACGGAGTATATAATATATTTTTGAGTTAAAATTGCAGCAGACATAACGGTATTTTTTATTCACTCAGAAAACAAACTTCAATAATTCAAGAATAGAAGATTTACGGTTCACCTTGCAGGTAGAACAAAAGGGAACGTTTCTGTTTTTAGTAGTAGAATTAATTAGAAACAATACGACGCATAAAATAGATAGGAAAGTGGATAGAAAACCATGTAGATCAAACAGTACAATCACCTATAATAGTAATGTTCCTTTTAAGTACAAATCCGTAGCTTATAAATTTTATATTGAAAGAGCTATTGAAATCTGCACTGAAAATTACCTGCAAGACAAATTAATCAGTATTAAAAAATTGCAATATAAAATGAATCCCCCCCCAATCTATTATTAAGTTAATTTTTAACATTGAACATAAAACGTCAATTGGAAGTAATGTTATAAATGAACTAAAATTTTGCAGCCTTAAGTATGTTCTACAGTTATATGACATAATTAGATATGCTTTAAAAAGTATAATACTAACTTAATCACAAAACCAACAGCTAAATTAAAAGAACTTATAAATTAAACTTATAAACTTATAAACTTATAAATTAAAAGAACTATTCTATTTAATACAATAGAACCTTTATCAAAGAAGAGTATCGTCTATAAATGTGTTATATATGGGAATGCTCACTTGGGTGTAATGAAAATTGGCATGGGTACAATTGCCGTAAATGTGTGGTCGTACGAATCATGTCGGTAAAAGATACAGTTTGTTTATTTATGTGTTTGCATTTTTCTAAATTTTCATCTGCAAAGAAAATATTTTTCTCTGATAACATTATTTAATGTAACATATTAAAAATACATCTCGTAAAACTTTAATGTGTTTGGGAGAATGACGAAAATTTTAGATACCTGAAATATCACTTCTGAAATTTTAAAAGTTAAATAAGACAACAAAAATAAAAATGCACAATACAGCCAAAAGTCACTGAACAGTTCCATTCTTAGACATTTTGTGAAATTTTTAGAGAAATATTTGACGAATTGTTATTGATTTTTGATGATATAAATAACATGTTTGAGCTCATATTTCTTAGGGAAGATTTAGTTACGTGTGCTATAAGTGGATAAACACAAACAAAAATAAGGAGAACAGTACTTGCAATCAACCTTTGCCACAAAATAATTAATATGATCTGTAACTTTATGGAAATAATTTTATGATCTCTATAAACGTTTGTATGTACTTGTATAAAAAAAGCACGTATATTCAAGAATATATAAAATAAATAAATAGATTAAACTATATTTTCGGATCGTCGTATTCACCTTAAAACTGTGTAAAATCATTAAACCTTACAAAATAAAAATAAATTATTTTAATTTGCTAGAAAAATGCTAAAAGTAGTTAGATATCGGCTTTAAAAGCTTAAAACCATACGAATACAATGTCAAAATTGACTACCAGAGCGCTTTCGAGTGTTATTGCAGTCATCATCAGGGGAGGTTTCTTTAAGTCTGTCCTTGAATTTTCGAATTGTCATTCCTATGTGAGTTTTTTCTGTTTTATGTTATCATTGAAAGGTATTATGAATACGTCCGAAATTCCATTATTACTAATTGGATCTATTTTCTGTGTATACGTTTTTTATTAATTTAGCTGTTGGTTTTGCGATTAAGTTAATATTATACTTTCTTAAAGCATATCTAATTCTTTCATATAATTGTGGAACATATTTAAAGCTGCTACAGAGTTAATTTATAATATCACTTCCAATTGGTCTTTTATTTTCAATTTCGAAAATTAACTTGCTATATTGGGGTGGAAATCCATTTTCTATTGCAATTTTCTTAATACTGATTAATTCGTCTTTTCAGGTAATTTTCAGTGTCGGTTTCAATAGCTCTTTTAATATAAAATCTACACGTTGCGGATTTGTACTTAAAAGGAACATTATTGTTATAGGATATTGTATTTTTTGATCGACACGGTTTTCTATAAACTTTCCCATCAGTTTTATGCGTCGTATCGTTTCTAATTAATTCTACATCTAGAAACGGAAATGTTCCCTTTTGTTCTACCTCGAAAGTGTACGAACTGTATATTTTTGTCAATGTTATTTGAACTGTCTAAAAATACTTTTACTGTGGAGATTCCATGGTTTGTTTAATAATTTCCAAATCTTTATTTCGTTGCTTAGTTTGTTTCTTTAAGTAGGTTTTTACATTATTGTGTAAGATGCTTCTAATTCTTCCTTCTTTTCGATGGGTGCGAGCTGTGTAATCATTTACCAATCTTTTATAATCAATTTTATAACCTGAATTATGTTTGTGCTACGTAGATGGCATTTTCTTAATTTGGAACCATGGAATATCCGCATTAGACAAGTTTCTAGACAATACAAATAATGTTGACAAAAATTTACAGTTCACCTTGCAGGTAGAACAAAAGGGAACGTTTCTGTTTTTAGTAGTAGAATTAATTAGAAACAATACGACGCATAAAATGGATAGGAAAGTGGATAGAAAACCATGTAGATCAAACAGTACAATCACCTATAATAGTAATGTTTCTTTTAAGTACAAATCCGCAGCTTATAAATTTTATATTGAAAGAGCTATTGAAATCTGCACTGAAAATTACCTGCAAGACAAATTAATCAGTATTAAAAAATTGCAATATAAAATGAATCCCCCCCCCCAATCTATTATTAAGTTAATTTTTAACATTGAACATAAAACGTCAATTGGAAGTAATGTTATAAATGAACTAAAATTTTGCAGCCTTAAGTATGTTCTACAGTTATATGACATAATTAGATATGCTTTAAAAAGTATAATACTAACTTAATCACAAAACCAACAGCTAAATTAAAAGAACTTATACACAGAAAATAGATCCAATTCTTGATAATGAAATTTCGGGCGTATACATAACACCTTTCAAAGATAACGTAAAACAGAAAAAAAACTCACTTACATAGAAATGACAATTTTGAAAATTCAAGGACAGATTTTAAGAGCATACTACAGATATCAAGAATAACAAACACTCAACAGTATTTTCAAGATTTCATCGGAAGCAAGATATCAATATAGTCTTCAGAAACGCAAAAATCATAACTAACACTTAGCATTGCTACACCTCTATAATCATGGAATCATTATATATTTTAACTAAAGGAAAAAATATGTGCAATAATATGCTCTCTTATAATATACTCCGGATTTGATATAACATGTTAAATATTTCTTGTGAATTTGGTACTTTAACCACTGAACAACCCATCCCCCTTTCAATAATAAGACTTGTCTCCAACTATAAAACCAACGGTATATTCAAATACAACGACGTCTTACAGATCTCCTTCTCCCCTGATGATGGTAGTAATAACAGTCGAAAGCTCTCAGATAGTCAATTTTGACAGTGTGTTTATATCTACGATGGTTTTAACCTTTAAGAGCCTATACTTAACTACTTTTAGCACCTTTTTTAGTAAATTAAAATCATTTGTTTTAATTTTGTACGGTTTAAAGATTTTAATATATAATCACTTCTTTTAAAACTCTAAGACCCTTCCGCCTGTTTTTTATGTGAAACGTGCAAGGTTTTCGACTACATTTCAGAACATTTAACAAACTGCAAAAGAAATATTACACTGAAATTAGAAACGAATATATTGAATATATGATAAGATATGAACATATACACTACAGTGGGTTGCCAAACTATTAGGGACAGTCATGAAGTATAGGTTTTCTGTACAATATTAGGATATAATTTGAAAATAAATACTGTTTTTAAGTTTAAAAAGCTTTATTGTTGTAGTTTAAGTATTTATGCAATAATATATGAAACAAAAAGCCAACAAAAATATAATACAGTCAATTTACCAATGTTAAGTAAAGAATATTAATATCTGGTGACATTTCCTTTGGCTTCTAGGAGTTCTTCGATGCGTCTCGGCATGCTTTCTATGCTATTTCTGGCACTTTCTTTTATTTTAGAGTTGTGATGCCATACATTTATTAGTTTTTCGATGAGTTGTACCTTGGTTGTAATCATATCTTTGTCAATTTCCGCATTCAGGATCTTCCATAAGTTTTCTATGGGGGGAGAATTGGACATGACAGGAGAATTGCCAGGCCAAGGTAAAACTGGGATATTGTGGTCTTCCAAAAACTTTGTAACGCTTCTAGCTTTATGACAAGGTGTTGAATCATGCATAAACACGAACTCTTCACCACCTGGGAACCATTCTTCAATTTGCGGCAGCAGCCGAGTTTCCAGAACTTGCCTGTGCTGGTCTTGTTTCATGGTTGCCTGGAGGATGGCTGTGCTGTCTGGTCTTGTAGGATGCGTTGGTCCAACCCCTTTAGCGCTTATGACAGACCACACCATTATTTTATCAGGGTGTTTAACACTCTCCACGATGCAGTCAGGGCGGTATTTTTCGCCTGGGCGTCGCCTGACAAAGCTGCATTTATCCGCTAAAATCTCAAAGGTTGATTCATCTGAGAAACACACCTGAAAAAAATTAAATATATTAATAATTTAGAAATAAAATTTTAAATGACATAAATAATAATTATCTTAACAACTGACCTTACTCCAGTCATCAATTGTCTTCTGATGGTGTTCACGAGCCCAGACAAGGCGCTTCTTCTTCATCGCCTCTGTCAACCGGGGTTTCTTGGCTGGACAATGACCTGTCAACCCTTCCTCCGCTAATCTCCGCTGCACAGTTCTCTTAGAAACTGGTATTCCAGATTCTTGAAAGATCTGAGTAAGGAGTCATACACTTTTCTTTCTGTTTCCTAAACAGATATCCCGGATTTTTCTATGAGTACGTGGAGTTGTTATGCGCTTTCTTCCACTTTTACCTTTTCGTTTGGGTGAAAGTGGCTTTTTTCTGTCCAGATTTATTTTTATCCTGTTGACTACTGATTTGCAAACTCCAGCAAGTTCTACTATCTTCCTTTGGGAATGACTCGTATGCAGAAGAAGGGTTTTTACCTCAGATTTTTTCCTAGGGGACAAATCAACCCCTCGACCCATACGAAAATCAATAAAAATAAAAATAATTAAAATCGTAAATAATTTCGCAAAATACAAATATTTAATCAATAAAAGAAAGATAATACTCACATATAATTCTTAACTTTTCCAAAAAAGAACCATAGAATTTTGTTTAAATTAAAGAAAAGCGTCTTCCACTATTGCATGTATAAAAGGCTCAGCGTCTCTCTTGTTATTAAAATATTTATAGAAAGCAAACAAACCTTTTAACATACCAAAAGTACAAAAAAGTTGAATTATAGAGATATTTACAACGATAAAATACATTCCTGCAACACTTAAACCACTTAGAACCGCAATCAAGTGCACCCAAAGTATAAAACTAGCAAAAAATATGACTGTCCCTAATAATTTGGCAACCCACTGTATATGGAATAAAATTTAACTGCGCATGTTCAAATGATAGCATTTTTTTTTTCATAATTGACCCCAAAGCTACATAGGGCAACTTATATAAAAAGTCCAGTCAAATATCACGAAATTTCAGACAAATATTGACAATGTAGAGCTGCATTTCACTTATTTTCTAAAAGTAATTCTATGGAAAGTCATTGTTTATAACACTGCAATTTATGTAACATGGTAATTTATGATATCCCATATAATGCAATTTATGTGATGTATTTTTCTTCATTTAAAAGTGTGCATATCTATTTATAGCACTTCTCTGCGCGATAAGTTAAAAAAAGTTTCATTAGTCAAATAATCAGCACTATCATTAGATAGTGAGAAAAAAATCGGGTTAATTAAGAAAATTTCAATTTTCTGTGAACATTATATGCTTGAAAGTGAAAGAGTATAGTTATAAATTACCTCCTCTTTGTCACATACTACAATTTAGCAGCAGTGCACAGGAAACATTTTAGAAATTGATTTAAAAGTTATTTAATATATAGATGAATGTATCAAAAATATATTTAATGGAAATTTTCACAATTCATTGTAATTTTAACTGTATTACTTGTAAAGTACAATTAATTACACACCAAAAATGTCGTACATTTTTCAGTTATCTGATTTTTTTAAAGTAAAGCTGTAAAACAGTAATATTTAAAGTTTCTTTGCTGGTACAATTGGTAAGAGAATATCTAAATCTAATGGTTAAAATATGTCTTACACTGTAGTATCAGCTAGTAAAATAAATGAGAATAAATTATTGTTATTTTTAAAAGTTTAACACAGTTACGATCTAAATTTGAATCGCATTTTTTCACACTGCATTATAAAAAATATTTTATTTAATCTAGGAAAATATAACCACACACGAAAATTTGCAATAACCTCTTCCGATTTACCCACGTTTCCTAAAAGCGCATCTTTGTACTATAATCATAATATAATCATATAATCATCGCTCTTTATGTTTAGGAACCCCATAAATAAATAAATATTCGACATATAGAGAAGCATTTATAAAATCAAAATTTTTTTTGCTGCAACTAGTTTTCGGAAGCGCTTCTGAGTAGTTTTTATAGTGTATTAGCTAATTTTCTCATTCCTCATTCTCGGATGCTATGCATTCGTAAACATTTTCATGTTCAACTAACACGTTTTACAGACAAATATAACAAATAAACAGTATTAACATTAACATAAAATTAATATTATTTTGGTACTCTTGCATGTATAAATTCAGTTGCGCAGCTGAAAATTTTTAATTGCGAATTAATAGCATCTTAATAACCAATATTTCGGTTTAAGAAAACTAATTAATGCACTATAAAAAATACTCAGAAATGTTCCCGAAAATCAGTGGCACCAAAAATAATTTTGTTTTTATAAACGATTCTTTAAATCTTGAAATATATTGGTTTGGAGGTTTCTAATCATAAAGGACGCTTTTCGGAATCATGGATAAGTTGGAATAGGTTAATATATATTTTCGTTCATAGTTATATTGTATTTTCGTGGATTAAGAAACATGTATTTTTTACAGAGGGAATTTATTTTTACATTGTGCCCAATTTTATTTGTTATTTCATTCGTTTTGTATTTATAGAAGAATAAATATTTAAAAGATAATATTTGAAACGACATGCCTTATCTTTCCACTAACTTATATATTAGACTGTATCAAAAGTATTTTCGTTTTTGGAATGCTTTTATACCAAAGCCTGTAGCTGACACTTTATCACCCTTATTGTTGAATATAAAATGTTATTTAAAAGAATGCATGTCTCTCTATCATCTATAATCATACAGGCTTCTTTCTTTCATGTTTAGGTTAGGTAAAGAGTAATACAAATTTTTAGATTTTATGCATCTTAAAGCATGATTTTAAACTAGGCCTTAAAACCAACGAAGTTGATAATATAATCATATAATCGTCGCTCTTTATGTTTAGGAACCCAACTCGTGAAGTCCCCCAACTCCTCCATACTTGTGAATTTGGAAGCCAGGACAAAAGTAGTGTCCGGACAGTTCACAACAAATTCAAACATTTTAAAGAAGGGGATCACAGCCTTGAAAGGAAACCCAGAACTGACAGGTGACTTTTGACCAATGTAAGAGAAAAAAGAGGAGAATCTATTCTTCGCAATAATTTTTTATGCTAAAAATTACAAAACGACACATTTAAACATTAATAATTGTTGAATGTGTCGTTTTGTTAATTTTTAGCATTAAAATTTATTGCGAAGAATGGATTCTCCTGTTTTTTTCCCTTAAATTGGTCAAAGTTCACCTGTCACTTCTGGATTTTATTTCAAGGCTGAGATCTCCTTAATAAAAACGTTTGGATTTGTTTTAAACTGTCCGGACTCTTGTCCTGGCCTCCAACTGCACGAGTTTTGAGGCCAGTTTCATTGGTTTTCAGGCCTAGTTTAAAATCATGCCTCAATTATGCATAAAATCTCAACATTTGTATCACTCTTTACTAACCTAAAAATGAAAGAAAGAAGCCTGTATGATTATAGAATATAGATGGACATGTATTCTTTTAAATAACTTTTTTTAAGTTCAACAATAGGGGTGATAAAGTGCCAGCTGCAGGCTTTGGTATAAAAACATTCAAAAAATGAAATTACTTTGATACAACTTAATGTATACACAACGATATACAACCGACATTTTTAAATACAGGTAGGTTTAACTCTTAGAATACCAATATTTTACAGTGGTCGATACAGTATTATTGAAGGCGACTGTTTGTTTTACTATTTTACCTACCACTATATCCACACAATGATTCTTGTGATATATTTCTAGCAGAAATTCACTATGATAATTGGAAATAGCTGTAGGAAAAATTATTTTTAAAAAACAGTCTCTTTTGGCTACCATAAACTTTCACACAATTGTACTTTTCGTAGACAAAGGGATAAACAACGAATCTTTCACATTTATAGTTTTTATTTAAGATCTTACTTTATCTTAATTAAAAGGTCAGTTTTCCAAAAACCCATTTTAAGATCGGACTGATTTCACTCTTTTATTTAATAAATCAACATATTTTTAGAGAAATAAGCACACTATAATTTATTTCTATCAAGGGAATTAGAACAGGATTAAAATCTCAATGAAGCATCTTTGCTTTGAAAGTACAAAAAGAAAATATTCATTAATTAGACAATAAGCTTCTGAATGTTTCGATTAAAAAAGAGAATATATTTAGGGTTAATTAGAAGAAAATCGATTTTATCTCAAGTTTATATTGGTGAAGATAAAGAAAATTTTATACATTGTTACATATTTATTCCAAACAAGAATGAAAAATAAATGCATTGAAAACATTTTAGGGAACTATTTAAAATACATTTTGTTAATTAAATAATTTCAATTTTATCTCAAGGATGTATTTCTGAAGATAAAGGAAATTTTATAAATTGCCGCATATTTATCTCAAGAATTAAATAGAAATGCATTCAAATAATTTTAGGAGTTATTTAAAATGTATTTCGTATATAAAAAACGTACTTAAATTTACTATTTATTGCTCGTATTTTTTAATTTTCTGTAATACAATAAGTTTATAATATAGTTTATAATAAGTTTATAATATTATTTATAAACTCACTGATTTGTTAATAGGGGTAAATCTCATTTTTTAGTTATCCGGATTTTTGTATTATTGAATTACCTAAAATAAAACAGTAAGGTGTAGTGTTATGAAGGTGACACAATTAGACGAAAGTTACATAAATTATATAAAAAGATCATCTTACACTGATGGTATTAAAACACTACATAATGTAGGCTAAATTATGAATTCTATTAAAAACAGAAAAATTTAATGTAAAATTTGCATTATATTAATTTTGTTTGATTAACCTTTATGCGAATATTTTTCTTTTTATCAATCATTTTTATCAATCAATGTTACTTTATACATAATTAGAAGGAAGTTTGTAAAATCAAATAGATCTTTTCATAAACTTAAAAACTTATACATATAACTTACATTATAAATTACAGATTAGTTTAATAATAATAATAAAAAAAAAACTTTCACAGTTACATTCTTTATTTAAATTTAGAAAATTTAATGTTAATTGTCACAGAAACATTTCAGGACATTTTGACAGAGAAATAAGCGAACTTTAATTTATTTAATTTAAGAATATTTAGAAGGATTAAAAGCAGAAATTCTTTGCTAGAAAGAATCAAAAGTATATTCATTAACTAGACAAACAGCTTCTTAGTGATATCATTATGTAGTGGAATATATTTAGAATTAATTAATTTCAAATTTATCTCAAAGGAAAATGTATTTAGTATATGTTAGAATCCTTATTTTATTTGGTCAGGATATTATATTTTTTAATATTTAATTACTGAAAAAGACATATCACACTTTTTAATTAATAATGGTTTTAGAAAATAAAACCGCAATTTATAAAGTTTTCATTTATAGATAATACTTAAATGAAGAATTTAGACAAGAAATTCTATTAAATTGTAAAATATTAAAAAATAAATTGATGCATTAATTTAAAAAGTCGATGAAAGAAATTTCAAGATGCAAATTTATGCAACTCAGTAATTCATGTTAAAATTGGAGTTTAATATAAAAATGGTATTTGAAAACTACATTTAAATATACTGAAACTTTGAGTTACTCGAAAAGTTCGTACAGTTTGGGAAAATCAAATCGCACCGGAAATTCTAACCGTTAATTATTACTCAAGAACAGGTGAACAGTTTATCATTCAATGGGGTTCCTTGTTTGAGAAAAACAACCCCCTGGGTATGAGTTTGCGTATATCATATCATGAGGGAGCCATAAAAAAGTTTAAAGTACATAAAAGTAATGAAAATGTAAAGGAAAAACGTTAAATACATATCGGAATCAATGTCTAATAATTAAATGACAAAATGTTCCGGTACGAATTGATTTTCCCAACCGGCACGTACTTTCCGGACAACCCAATATACAGGGCTTAATTTGCGCCAGAGCCCACCGGAGCTCAGGTCAGGGAATTATCCGTTTTTAGTAAATATCTAAATATTGGCCAGAATTCACCGGAGCTCATAAACACTGCGCTCCGGAGCCCAGTGCAATAACGCTT
Organism: Maratus michaelseni; assembly: GCA_963931845.1. Classification (NCBI taxonomy): domain Eukaryota; kingdom Metazoa; phylum Arthropoda; class Arachnida; order Araneae; family Salticidae; genus Maratus; species Maratus michaelseni. Next base: position 79,269,426 of record OZ007590.1, on the reverse strand, counting down.
CCGAAAAACGAATCCTAAATTACCATTTCCTTTCCCTCTCATCTCCAATCTTCTGCCTGCTTTTGTATCAAAACACTTATAAGTGACGTAATGTGTCGCTCACGTAAGAGATGGAGATGAAACAGACTCGATTCTTATACCAGTCTTCGGGTTGGAACAGGCTCGACAGGGGAGGGGGGAGTACGCTACAGGTGTTAGTACTGCAGAATATTAGGGCTCCGGTACTTTTTTTCGTAGGAATTATGCCCTGCCGATATATTGAAAATTTACCAAATTTCAAACACGCTAGAGATTTTCACATTTATAACTACTAAAAACCATTTAAAACATTTTATTATAAATTTATCTTTTACACTAAGAGTTTTCTTCTTCTGACATCTGTTGAGCTATTTAGAATCAATTAATTTACAGTCCATGGTTATGAGCCAATTTCTTTTATTAGAAGTTTTTTATTAAATAATTATTATATAAATTAAACTATTAAATAATAATTATTATATTATAATTATTAAATATATTTTAAACTATCAAGAAACAAGATTACTCCATGAAATTGAACCTGAGATTAACTTAACAAAGCACTGAATTAAAAACAAATGAAGTTTCATGGGAAAAAAACTCATGCTTACAGACCAAGTAAGTGGTTCAAACAAGTGCTGTGAACTATGACAGGTCGCAGAAATTAATTATCTTGTAAATAATTTGTCCGAGCCTGACGAATTAATATATTTTTATTATTCAATTATTTACCTGTGTTGTTCGGTTACACCACACCATATTTCTATTATAATTTTTTTTCAATTGCAATTACTTTAATAACTACTTTTGTAAGCTCTTTCCAACATAGTTGAAAAGTGTTTATATGACTTCAGTTTGTCTGTCTGCCGTCTGTACGTGCTCTAACTCTTGTAGATATACTCGTGTCTATACTCTTGTAAATGTACTATAATGGTTTTTAGTAGATATAAATATGAAAATCACTTTAGCGTGTTTGAAATTTAGTAAGTTTTCAGTATATTTCAGTGCATTTAAATGTATTTTTTAAACAAGATTTTTATATTTAACTCCACATTTGTCATCAATTACTGAGTTACATAAATTTACATCTTGATATTTATTTTATCAAAATTTTAAATTAATGCATCATTTTATTTTTTTCATATTCGGATTTCCATGTAATTAATATATGTGATTGGGGTTAACTATGGCATGTTCGCTATTGAAAATGGAGTGTGTAGCATTTATAGTTTGTCTACAAAGACACTCAAAAGAATTTCGTTTGATTATGGTCTGTGAGGAAAAATCGTTCGCGTTGTATTTTAATGATGTTATGATATTTCAAGCATAATAAACTTGATATGCATTTCTGAGAAGTACTAAAACATGCTTTTTTAGAATATGGAGTGCAAAATATTTATCATTAAGTTACAGGGCCTCGCAAAAGAATTCGGTTACACTACTGTCTATGAGCGATAGATGCTGGAAATCCGTTTTCTGGTTTTGATATGCGTTTCTAAGTTTAACTACTTTTTGCATACTACGGTGTTTGTATAAATTCTATAGATCAACTACACAGCTACAGATTTGTAAGAATTACAGTGAATGAGCGTGAATTACTTAAGGATTTTTTATAACTGAGTTATCCATTTACATGTTGAACTGTATTTAGTATACTAAGAGATGTTTGTAGAATATAAATAAATTCATATATCGGACTGTGAAATGAAATGAATACATTATCGTCTGTGGATGGATTTTACTGAAACTAAGTTTTCAGTCGTTGGGCGTTTTCTAAGTTCTTCACTTAAGATATCTTCTTCCAACTTATTAAGCGGTGAAGCTCCGTTCCAGTATTTTGGAAGTGGTGGAAAGGGTTCTATAATCTATATTTGACACGCGATTTTTCTTTTTTGGTAATAAATACCATGCGTCATAGGAAAATGACTTTATCTCTCTTCGACCTTTGTATCACGAATTTTTAAACATCCCGAATTATTGTCGAAAAAGCTAATTTTCTTCAAATTCTATTCTACATTAAAACATTTACTGTTTAATGCATCTTTAGTTCAGTTTTGAATCAACTTTTTTATAGATATAGTGGTATTAATTTTTGTAAAAAGACACTATTAGACTCCTCGGTAATCAATAAGGTGCTTATCAGAAAATATCATTTTAGTGGCTTTGTTTATTTATTTTCAAAATATTTTATTGAGTAACTAATGTACTTGAAACGATTTATAATTGCTATGAAATATCACAAACAACTTTCTTCAATGGGACCGTTCGGTTTGGAGTTATTGGTAAGTTTCATTAATTTTTATAATTATTATTTTTATTTTAAATGTCATTTCTAAATATGAAGTGGTAGAAAAATATATTAGGCTAGAAACATAAAAACAAATGTATTCTGAAAAAAGACGTATGTCTGTATTTTAAAGTAAATGTTTTTCTGTACCTGTTTTATTGATTAATTAAAGACTAAAGAAGTTTTAAAAATTAATTAAGAATTATTAAAAAATATTTTTATGTAGCTCGTGTGCAAATTACAGTAACGAAAAAAAAAATCATTGTAAGTATTCAGATATACTAGTTATATAATCTACTAAAAAATGCGTTAAATACATTTGTTATACCTATTTTTTTTCTTTTACACGCCTTTTATCACTTAAATGTATCAATACATTTTCAACCTAACTTCCCTACCAAAAAAAAAAAAAAAAAAAAAAAAAAAAAAAAAAAAAAAAGAAGAAGAAGAAGAAGTAGGTGTTTGATTATAAAAGCACTCTCACTATTTTATTTAATTTCTGCTACTATTTACTCTTTGCAGAAAAATCAACAAGAAACATTAACCATAAACAGAAAACAGTGGAACGAAAAATGAGTGAAAATTTACGTAATTTTGACGCAATTATAGTGATTTTTCAGTTTTATGAAATGTACGTATATGATGTCATTTTTCACGAATAGTAGCGTTGTGCTGTTCTCTGTTTGAGACCTCCAGTATTTATTCAAGAAAAGTAAATTTTATATTTGGCATTTGTAACATCTGAAATTTATTTACACGAAGTTAAGAAAAATATTTTTGAATTCTATTTTACTTAATTATTTAAAATATAAGAAAGTTAATTAGAACTTCATATAGGTATTGCCATATTTTTATTTTATTTTTCAAAACTGCAGCAGTGGGATTTTGGCACATTATTATTGTATATAGTTTGAGATGGATTACAACTTCCATTCTCCATTTATCAGAATTGAACCTGTTTTAAATATTTAATAATTGTATTTTAATAAAATAAAAACTAGTAATTAGCTTATTTGAATAATAAATTGCTTAATTCTTTTTAATCATTTTTAAACATAAACTATAATATTTGTAAAACACTAATGTTACCATGACAAGATACAATAATTGTATTCAAACTGAATGCTAAAATGCTGATTAATAAATGATGTGAAATACATACAGTTGTGGCCAAAAGTGTGGACATTTTTTGAAAGTTTCATGTTTTTCAACTTTGTGTGCTTGTAGAATATATTAATTTTCACTTAAATACAAACGGTTATATATCAAATTGAAGGTAATTTAATGTAGAATTTAATATTAAAAACAGTATTGCAATATCTGTATTATAAAAAAAGTTATGCGACTAATAGTAAGATCTATCTTAGATTTGCATTTTTTTAAAGTGATACTTACACAATCAATACTTAGTAGGATAACCCTTATTTTTTAAGCCAGCTTCACAGCGTTTTTTCATCCAGTGAACGAGTGTTTGGAGTTCATCTTTCGTAATCACATGGTGCCAAGAATCAATTATAGCTTCAATAAGTTGTCTTTTATTGGATGGACGTTTTTTTCGTACAAGAATTTTCAAACGTCGCCACAGATTTTCAATTGGATTGGGATCAGGGCTGTTTCCTGCCATGGTAATGTATCTATGCCTTTATTTTGAAACCATGCTTTGCATACTTTTGCTGTGTGGCATGGAGCTGAATCCTGCTGAAAAATAAATGGTGCGTTGTTGGGGAAGAGATCCCCGATGGAAGGTATCAATTTTGGTTCCAGGACAGTTTCGATGTATTTTTCGGCATTCAGGATGCCATCAATCACCTGAATTCAGCCCACACCATCTGCAGACATACATGCCCAAATCATGACATTTGTTGGGTTTTTTGTAGTTGCTTCAATGCAATCAGGATGAAGTGCTTCTCCTACTCTACGTCTCACGTATTTTCTACCATCACTACCAAAGAGCAATATTTTACTCTCATCGCTCCAGATTACTTGCTTCCATTGATTTTCTGGCCATTTAATGTGTTCTTTTGCCCACTTAACTCGTTTTTTGCGTTGCTTTTGATTTAAATAGGGTTTTTTCATTAGAATTCTAGCTTGTAGTCCAAATCCTGATAACCTTCTTCTTATTGTTCTTGAACTTACTGCAATACCCGCTGCATTCATTTCACATCTAATGGCATCTGATGAAATTTTTCTATCTTGAAGGCATAGCCGTTTAATTTTTCTATCGGCAGTAGCACTTCTGTATTTTTTTCGGCATGATTTGGACTTATTTTCCACTGATTTCGTTTTTTCATAACGTAAGCAGAACTTTCGTACACCAGAACAAGTCACTGAACCGCCAACTTGTCTTGCAATTTCAGCATAAGAGAGGCCATTTTCTCTCAATATGACAATTCGGCTTCTTTTTGTAGATGTCCAATTAGTTCTTCTTGTTGATGACATTGTTTAAAATTAGTTTAATTAAAAAAAGGACTTTAAATATTCAAAAACAGCAATACTCTATTTAATTGTACTAGTATGCATCATTCCGCAAAATATTTCCACAAAAATAACTCTTTTACCATCCAAATAACCTAAACTATAGTTACAGACATTTGATTGGTCCTCAGAACAGTGTTTGTGATTTGCTAGTACGCTTTTATTACAAAACACGTCCTTATTCAAAACGATTTGTGCTTGTTTGTTCTACTAAAATGAGCACAACTTTTTTTGTAATACAAATATTGTAATACTGTTTGTATTATTAAATTCTACGTTAAATTTCCTTTAATTTGATATATAAACGTTTGTATGTAAGTGAAAAGTAATATATTCTACAAGCACACAAAGTTGAAAACATGAAACTTTCAAAAAGTGTCCAAACGTTTGGCCACCACTGTATGTTTCACAATTCGAAGTAAATTGTTCAGCCAAAAAGATCCAATTTTATTTATCAAAAACTTGAAGATATTTCATTACTTTCTTCTGAGGATGTTCGTAAATCACTTTTGCATTTAATCTCTGGTAGTGGTATTGGAATAAGCATTACAAATGATATTTGACCATGATGATGAAAATACTTGTTAAATTGCGAAATTGTAAATAGGAATAATTCTGAATAATTTGATTTTGTGGGCTATTAGTCAAATAAATACTGATAAAATGTTTCTTTTTAGGCAATTACACAAAAAGTGTGAAAGGGATAAAGCTGAATCCAGAAATATATGAATGAAATAAATTATATTTCTGCCATTTACTAAAAAAAAAATTGCAAATAAGGAAAATAAAAAGTTGGAATTAATCCACTAGTAACTCTGTATTATTGATAACAAAAGTTGATGAAACTGACATATTAAGTATTGGTGCTTAATTTAAAGTAAAACAAGATAACAAAAATAATTAAAGGGTAAGAGAAAATAAAAAATAAATAAATATATTTATAAATTATTATTAAAAAGATGTTTAAATAAAACAAAAAATAAAGTTAAAAAAATAAATAAAAGGGAGGAAGGAGAGATTAGAATAATACAAGTGTTAATCAGTTAAAGAGCACAAAATATATTTATGTACATAAATGTAAGTTGATTGATGAATTGAAGTGAAGAATTCTTTAACAATGTCCCATACAAAGCGAAGAAGAAAATAATAATTAAAAAATAATGAAATTAGTACAAGAATAAAAAAGATTCCAAAGTTTTGATTTTAGTCTTAAATGAAGTAGTAATATGCAGACATCTATAATATTAAAAGAAGTAATTATTAATTTGATATGCATAATTATGCAATAACCCTCTATTTTTAAATGAATAATAATGGTAATGAATAATGGTAAATTAATTAACCATACCGCATCAAATTCCCCCGCACTCTAACATCTACCATCCCATTTTGAAAATTATTTTTTGAATATTTATTTCATTTGTATTTTATTTTAATTTAATTTAACGTTTATTGTCTATGGACTTATACACAGTATGCATATGTATATAGTTTTTATACATATACATACTCTATTTGCATATAGTTTTCGAACTATAGTCATTAATTGTATAAAAAATAGCAATTTGTTTTTTGGAAAATGTATATATATATATATTGCAATTTTAAACATCAGTTTAACGTCTAGAGTATTCAAGATATGATGGCATAAAGAACAAAAGAAACGAGATAACACAGATATCCTATGTTTAATATTTTAAAAATAGTTTTCCTTTGGGAATAAAATACATTTGTTTCTCTAACAATTTCTCTTAACTTTTATCTTCAATGATTTTGTATCACAGCTATCTGAATGTTTGTTTCCCATGATCTATAAAAAAGTACCACTAGAGACAAAAGAGAAATATATAAGTAACTCAATATGAAAAAAGAATAAGTAGTAATAAAGTTTAAGAGGAAAAAAATTACTCTTTGAAGTAAACTATAAGTTCACGAAAACGCTCAGAAAGGAAAATATTTGATCAGGAGCTTCAGTAAACATTCTATTATAAATATTTTATAAAGATGAAATGTGATCGATATATTTTGGGGAATATAAAAAAAGTTATTCATGCTTAAATGCTTTGAATGGATTTAAAAAAAAAACTATTTTCCTCTGACTTGTTGAAGTCTGGTTTCTTTGTGTCAAAACATGATATACTTGGGAAGATAAATTCTGAAAAAAATGCAGTTTTTTGGAAAGGAAAAAATGCCTTTTGTTGCATTCTTTAACCACTTGAATGGTTAAGATTTATAAATATTTTGAAATTTCTAAACTACATTTATACTGAATACTCCATAACAAATAACTCTTTTAAAACTTTTGAATGCGTTTTTCTCAAGCTAGTATTTATTGAACTAGTAGGCAATTTAGAAAATTTAGTACTTAAATTACCGACTTCCATCTGGAATGATAATTTCCGAAACTTGTACTTATATCAGAATCTTTTAAATGTGTCCTATTAATCATTATATATATATATATATATATATATATATATATATATATATATATATATATATATATAATTTTTCCCATTTAATTTACTTATTTTCACCTTATAATACTTTTTATACTATTTATCATCTGAAAGTTCCATTATTTTATGCCTAGCATCTTAGCTTTCCAGTATTAATAAGATTTCATTTTGAATATACTCTTTCTTTCATAAGCCAAATTTCCTCGGGACACGTTCTAAGATATTTCCTGCCGTTTCCGCGCTTAATTTCTACTTTTTTTTCGTATGCTGTTACATAGTGTCTTCGGCTTAGCAGACTGGATGGGGAACCGTCTGTGGTGGTTTTTAGACTTTCACTCTATTCATGCGCGAGCACCAGTATATCGCTATGCACGTGCTCAGAAATTCTGAAACATCTCACGGACATTATGATGTGATTTACAAGGTTAATAAAGATATATTGATGCAAACACTGACTGATTCATGACCAAGGGGAATTATTAGCAGAATTCAAACAAAATGCCCAGAATGTTCGATAATAATGCGTCTTTCAAAATGTTTACTGGATTTGTTTTAGTAGCAAATTACGACTGACATCATTTAGTTATGACACCTGATGCTAATAGTTTCAGGGTGATATCATTTAACTCCCACCGGAAAAACCGACAATGGTCTACCAAATCGGCTGTATCTGTGTCACATTACTCCCCCCCATCTATATATATATATGTATGTGTGTATGTATGTATATATATAGAGAGAGATAGAGAGAGAAATATAATGCAAAGTAAAGCCAGGAACACTCTAATAATTACTGAACTTATAAAACTATAAATGTGAGACAAATGTTTACGTATAGTAAAACGATTATGCCGTATCATATGAGAACGATTTCAGCACCTCTAGTTCTGAAATGTGAATGTTATCGACTCTACCTCGAAAACTATGAGCGATAGCGAAACGAAGTCACTTACAAAAGTGTAGGCCGTTCTCAATATTACATTCAAAAATAACTTTATTATGATTCCAGAATTGTTAAAATTTAGATATACAGTCACCGGCTTAATTACACTACTAATAATGTGTAGACGTGTGATATTATAAGGCAAATGCACATTTACTAATAAAATAAAAAAAAGTAAGCAAGGTGCAATTTACTTTACAAAAAAATCATGTTAAGTATGATCAATCCATTCTCCATCAGGACACATTCAAAACGCACTGCTGACTTATATCTGTTATTTTATTTAATTACAATGAGTCACTCTCAAATGATAGCGCGTAGTTTTTTTACTATAGTTTTTTTACTATAGACACCTGTCCCACACTTATATAGCTTTGTCCTTCGAAGAATCATATAAGTGTACCTGCACTTTACTTTGCACCCTCTATGTGCAACTTTCCAAATTCACTCTGATGAAGTAATTATATTGCAGTAGTTAGTATGTGCTTTTGAGTTATTTGTGTTAGTTGAATATTTATTGACTTTATTTTGTAAGCGTATACATACACTGATGTCTAGAAATTAAGGGACAGTGACCGGACACTTTCGATTTCAGACGTTTTGTCTAATATGTACTGAAATTCGTGAGGAAATGCCCGAAATGCTATTGAACTTTGAAGATGTAAAGAACATATTTGGCTTCATGTTTTTCAGTGAAGATTTAGTCCCGAGGACAATTAGTGGGTTAATAGTAAATTTAATAATAAAATAATTTTTGCGTTTCCGTCAAAAACAGAAAATGCTCAAAATGATCTGTCTCTGTCGCAAATGACTATGTAGGCCTTTTTCAACGTTTTTGTGCATTCGAGTACGAATAGCACTCATATTCTTGAAGATGTTAACATTTCTGTGAAAAATTATTATGTTTTTTTATAGCATGCAGGATTTTCAACCGAATTTAACACCGCTTTCCAAAACCTTGACAAAAAACAGTTGAAATAGTATTCTGAAATTAAAGTATTAATATATTGAATATTTGATGAGATATGGGTATTTGTATAAAATAAATTTTAACTGCGCAGACGCGAACGAAAGCAAAGATTTTTTTTTGTCATGATTTGGTAGTCAATACTATAGAGCAACTCATATAAAAAGGACCAGTCAAATATCGTGAAAACTCAAAAAGATACAGGCAATACAGTGAGCTAATTGGTAAATTGGGGAGGAATTCCCATAGGATTATATGGGAAGTGTAGCAGTGCTCACACAATTCCGAAATGTTAATGTTTTTGTTTTAAGATTACTGATTATTAGATAAGTTTTGATTGTTATGTTTCGTAAAGTTTATCTCATCGAATAATGATTTCCGTTTAATAATGAATTGTCAATTTATATTCCAAACACCAAAACAAATTATCTGGCGTTACACTGACATTTCACTTTAACAAGACACCTTTAATGTAACATTTGCATTAAGAATTGCCTTTTTAGACCAATATAAATTTAACTTTAATACGAGATTTAAATTGAAAATATAACTGATTAATTGTGAAAATTATAATATATTAGACTTAAATTTTAAGAAAAGACTAAGTATAGGTAACTTAAAAGTCTCCTATAGTTAGCGAAGAAATTTATGAAATAAGCTTCATAAGAGTTCATAAACTTCTAACACTTCAGAAAGACAGTAAAACTGCCATCCAAATAGAATTTATGAATGTGTCAAGTATTTTTATAAAAATAACTTTATTAATTAGCTCCGATATAATAGCTAGTTTAAAAGGCTAACTGCGTAACGTTATTAACTTATTTGGAAATAACTTTATTAATTAGTTTTGGTACTTCCCATACACGGAGAGTTTTCAAAATATTTGGCACCGGAAAGTAATATAATTAAGACTACGTCTTATTTGTGAATAATTGAAGGAGTTTATTATTCAAAAGAAATATTTTAAACGTCATGTTAAATAAAATTTTAACTAATGTACGACTTTAGATAATTTCTATATTCACACGACTATGCTCTTAAGTAAAAGTAAATAAAAAAGAATATTAAAAGTATATACCTAAGTGCGTATTATTATACTAGAAAAAGTTATCTCTAATAATTGCCTTATCCCATTGCCTTCTTACGGTCCAAACACGTACCATTTTTTTAAAGATTTTTTTTAATGAAAATAAATGTTTGGATCAACAGCAATATTTTTCTTTTATACTAGAATCCAATTAACATCTTCGGTAATTTAATTATCAAAATATTAAAATTCTGAGACTCAGGTGCACATGGCCAGACCTTGGACAATCCACACCTAAATTTACAGACTTCTAGGTGGGCTAGATTTTGCTAGCCATCGCAGACTGACAAACACACACACACACACATACACACACACACACACAGAGCGAAACTTTCTTTTATTAATATAGATAGATTACTTTGATATTTAACTCATTTCGAGTTCCAGTTTGATACAGTTTTACTTTATCCATATCAGAGAGCCACAAAAGTCACAGATGTTCATGAATAGGAATGGGAGGATCTGCTATGCTGAATTTAATGCTACTAGTATTGCCTGCGATTAGACCTTGTGATATACAGGGTGCGTCAGAAAAATGTATACACACTTTGAATGATTATAACTCCAGTTGTTATTCACATATAATTAATATTTAAATTGCAAAAGAATCTACAGAAAATGTAAAACTTTTCCTGGTACTTCTCTATTATCCCGTCGACCACTTTTCATAATAAAAACTATCGCCAAACTGTAACGCCAAATAAACGGGAGAACGTTGCCATTGGAATATCAAAATAAATAAATAAATAAAATATAAGAATTTAAGGACACAATTGTTATTTTAATTAATGAAATAACTAATAAATCAGTAAAACATAAGAAAAATACACGCAAACGTCGAATTAAAAACCACTTGATGACATAACAAACACGTATAATGTTTCTGACATCAAGTAAATGGGAGTGCATTTTTGGCGTTTAATCTTAGAGTTTGGCGATAGTTTTTTGTAATGAAAAGTGATCGACGGGATAACAGAGAAGTACAATTTTCCTGGTACCACAGATGTTAAAAATTATTACCGTTCTGGTCATTATACTGCTTATAACGGTGGTGTATTGATTCACAAACTTTTCATTTGATGTTGTGGGGCATTCTTGCTCAATTGCAGTTCCGGAAAGTTGTCTATGAACAATGTCCATTCGTTTCGAACTGATCTATGATCCGATGAATTGTAAGTCGCATAGATGGATCTGCCTGAAACTCCCTGTGATATTGTTTTTGTATTTATGCTATATTTCCATTACTTACAATATATATATTTTTTTCAAAATTTAATCTTGATCCAATATTTCCAATTAATTACACTTTGAAAAGAAAGAAAAATTAGAAAGTTATGACTCGTTAAACAGTGTATGTATACATTTTTCTGACGCACCCTATATAGTTTGACATTCACTTGTGCTGTCCTCATAGATGAACTGTTCATAAAACATCGGCAAACCTACATACCAATTGGACTGAATATAGTTTTCTATAGTATAATGTTAAATCACTTGCAAAACGTAACAAGAGTTTTTATTACTAACATTTTGATGAAAAACATGACTTAATTATTTCTAGATAGTAAGACAAATAATGCGGTTACAATACAGCATTGTTAGAGTTTACCATTTAGTCAACACTAAACGATGGCTTAAAATAATAAAAGAGTGATATAAGTTGGTTAATTTAGTATAATTACTCAGAATAATTGATCTATTCAATTTATTGCCCGGTTAATTTTTAAATAGATTTATGAAACAAAACCTAAGGAATAGCATGTTGGTGGTTTAAATGAAAATAAATAAATAAATTAAATTTAGATAAATGTGAGTGAGTTCTGAACAATAAAAAAAAACAATAATAATATATACACAAAATTTTCAATCGTTTAATTACATCACTGAGGCTGTCGCCGAAAAAAAACAACGATTCTCGTAATTTGGCGATTTTGATCCTTCGTTTTCTTGCCAAATGAAACATTTTGTCTCGAGTTGCCGCAAAGGCAATCGTCAGGGATCCTGTTTGCCACCAAAGTTGATTTTTCAAGTCATCGCTATCTAAAGGTATAAGGGGTCTCATTAGTTCTTTGATGTATGTGTGTGTATCCCAGCATTATTCTTATTCTCCCATATCTCTTGTATCTGGTATAGTCTACTTTTCTGTTTGTTATTAGAGCATAAACAACTCCATTTGTTTTATTTCTGTTAGTAGAGTATTAACGTCTCATAAAGCAGTGCTGAAACTAATGTGCACGCATACAGTAAAAACAAGTAATATAATTTTTTTTAAAAGTAAATTCCTACTTTTTAATCATAAATATATAAAACAAACCCGTGCAGCATTAATGTCCCACATTATCTTTATTGAACATTATTTTATAATCATCGTTGCGGTATTTTATTTCTGTGGCATCACTAATTTGAGATACATCTTTCATTTCATTTTTGAAAACAATGGGAGGAATTTTTTCTCCCATTTAAAACTAAAATTAATTAATTTAATTTAATTAATGAATTAATATTTGAAAAAACTGTATTAACATAAAGTGCCATCCACTGCAAGTTTAAAAAAAAAATTATTTGAACTTGAGTGGATGAATAGAAAATATTTTATTAACGACTGAAAATTTGAACAAGATATATATAGAGAGAGTGTGAGCTAATAGTAGGAATTTAAAACAGAAAAATATTTCATGTACGAAAATGTAATAAAACCACGAACGAAAATATACAATAACGTCTTTCAAGTTTTTAACGATTCCTAAAAGCATTCTTCATCTTTAGAAACCTTAAATATATGTTTTGAGATTTAGAGAAGGATTTACAAAAAAACAAATTCATTTGCTGCCACATATTTTCGGAAATGTTTCCGAGATGTTTTTATAATGCGGTTTCTCAAACCGCGTAATTAGACTGCATTAGAGTGCTATCAATTCTTAATTAGACATCTTAAACTACGTAACTGAATTTATACATGCAAAAGTAACAAAATTATATTAATGTTAATGTTAATGTTAATGTTAATATTGTTAATTTATCATGTTTGTGGAACTTGAAAATGTTTACTACAGAATTGATAGCATCATAAAAAGTTTATATTCTGGTTTCAGAAAAAAACTGATTAATATTATAAGAACTACTCTGAAACGTTTCCGAAAATCAGTGGCAGCAAAAGAAACTTTGTTTTCATAAATGCTTCTTTAAATCTCAAAATATATTGGTTTCTCAGGTTTCTGAAGTTAAGGAACGCTTTTCGGTATCATGGATAACTCGGAGGAAATTGTAATATTTTCTTTCGTGGTTATATTATATTTCCCAGATTAAGAAACTTTTTTTTACAGGGAACTATCTGTAGCACGTCCCCCCGCTGCGAGAGTATAAGGAAGGCTTCCTTGAATTCTGTTAGTGGCAGGATGATTAAAAATGATTATTTCTTTCAAAACGTGTTAGTTTCTTCTTTATGGTGTATTTTAGAAGTATCTTTTTTATTTTTATTTTATTTATTTATTTATTTATTTATTTATTTTTTTGGTGGTATGAGACAAAAAGTCAGAAATTCATATTTTCTGATTTTTTAAAGATATTCTAAAAATTGTCGCTTAAATTCAAACGTTAAAAAAAGTAAGGTTGTTAAAGTGTTAAATCATTATATGCAAGTGATTAAAACAGACTTATGATGACACAGTTAAATGCATAACTGTAAATGCATAACTGAATTTCAAGAAAAAATGTTTCAAAATTTATTTTATTGTTAGCCGATAAACTAAAATAATTAATCTACTGAAATTTTTTGTTTTGAGACGTGCATTTTGAGTATCCTAATATGGATATATTAGGATGTTATCCTTCATGTTAAGAGGGATGTTCAATAAGGAATGATCATATGTCTTTTGTTCCGATAATTTATTGTACGCAAATTTAATTTCCTGCTGTATTGTCAGATTAGTCTGTAATGAATATTCGGAAAATGTTTCATTAATTTAGTTCCAGTAGTACGGCAGTGGCAGCCGTGCAAGTTTAGACGCATTCAAAATCACCTACGGAAACGATGAAGGCAACATTGGATGAGACATCTGAAATGTTGCTTCGCTTGAAAAAATCGTCAGCCAATCCCATTAAAATGTTTCAGGGTGCTTATGGAGAGTCTGTGCTTTGCTACAGCACAGTTAGAAGATAGTTTAAGACGTTTAATGGAGGTAGACAAGAAGCTCCAGCTACTGCGTTCACAGAAGTCAGCTTTAACAGCGACACTGCAATTATTACAGAAGATCACCGAATAACATTACGAGCACTGCCAAGAACATTGCAGATATAATTGGGTACCACTCAAACGTTTGTAACTGAATAATTGTACATGAGACGTGTTTGTATTCGTTGTTAAAAGGAATGTTACAGGGGATGTTATAGTCCAGATCTAGCCGCATATTGCTCATCGTGTGTTGCATCCATCGTTCTCTACGCAATACCCTTATATGAACTTGGAAGACCGTCACTGAAATACTACTGGTAAGGAATAAATGAAAAAAAACTCACATTCGTATTTCATTACACATTCAGCCACCAATTTAACATAAATTTAATTTTTTTTACAATAAATTAAGCGAATAAAAAATTACCATCATTCTTTATTGAACAGGCCTTGTAAAATGAATAAATCGGAAATCATTTTCTTCTTAACGTTCGAAAATTGGAAGGTTCTATATTTGTAAAGCGAATGAATATTTTTTAAGCAGCTTGTTTTTCATTTTTGCGTTCATTTTCCACATTTTTCCACATTTAAGTAGTAGAATGAGATGTTAACAATTGAGAAAAATAGTTTCGGAAAAATAAAAAGATAATGCTACTTCAACGTTATAGAAAATTCATAACTTTCGTTAAAATGAAACCATCGTATATTTTTATAAATTATTGAAATATCCCTCTCTTTTCAATAAAGTACTTCAATTTTCTTCAAAATTGCTGATTTTTTCTGGTAATGTTGCTATTACGACTTATGCATTATGTATGTCGATATTTTAGAGGGCTATTTTCTTATGGGGTGAAGGGGAAAATTGTTCATAAAATAAGAGTAACTGAACTACTCTCTTGAGTGTAATTCATAAATCAATAAATAATTTACAACAATTTCTGAAACATATATTCCGTCTGTTATAAGTTTTTCAATTTTATAAATCTTGATACACTTTAGGAACGTATATTCTGTTAGTTTAGGATTTTCAATTTTACAAAAGTTGATAAATTTTAATTATTAATGAGCAAATATTTTGTTAAAAGTTAATGGTTTAAGTCATACATGAGTAAAAAAAATATTATTTCCCATCTTATAAATTTTTCTCTTGATTGAAAATAGCATTACATCCATAAATAAATTAGATTTTATTATACAATTCATTAATCTCTGAATCCACAGAAAAGTGGACATCTGATGAAAAATGTTAATTCATCCAAAAATTCTGAATTAATAAAGATTCACTCATAAGAGTAAAAATTTTAAATATTTTACAAAAAAAATAACAAAAATAAATAAATAAATAAATAAATAAAGTAAAATATATTTATTAAAATCCATATTTTTGCTTGAAAATTTATAATAGGTGCACAATAAAATATACCTCTCAATTCTATGAAATTTCAAGTATTAGTGCAGTTACAGGTTTAATTTTATGATATTCCATTTTTTCATCGATAATCTGTTGTTACTAGTAAAGTGTATTTCACAAATACAGAACATTTTACTGCATTTCATTAGCATATGTAAATATTTTTAATTTCTATTAATTTTTGTCACACCAGAAACAGAAAAGTGATATTTAGTTTCCTCATCGGAGAATGACGGAACGATTTAACAGGATACTTATGATATAAAAAAATAGTTTAGTAAGAAGTATTCACATGCACCAATTTTTTTTTCATGCGTCATTAAAATATTGTTATTTTGCGTTGCGGTTGTGGTATACAGAGTGAGCACAAAGTCTTGTTACCAATAAAAAAATTATAACTCATGAAGTATTTGCAATGAATGTCCAAGTTTTTTTTCTAAGCATTGTTTAGTACCTAAATTTCAGTATGTTTCTTTGATCTTTGGCTGTTGTTAGCATTACGATGTTGCGATAATGGTACAAGGTGTCCACAAAGTCCTGTTATCATTACAGAACGTTAAATTCATGAAATATTAGAGATAAATGCTCATGGGTCTTTGCAAACTGCTCAGCAGCATTTAAAGTTTCGCACACGTTTTGTTACTCGCAGGATAAGATAGGCGTTATTAATTAATTAAATGCATAATCGCACACCCCTGTACAATTAGCCTTATCATCGTAATTAACAAATGTGTATGCAAACAAAAATTTAGATACTGCTTTATAGTAGGTAATTTGCGATTATAATTTTGAAAATTTGTGTAATTAGTGTTAGAATTATATAGTACATGTTGTTATAACTAGTGTTATAATTTGTAAAATTTTTGTTATAATAAAATTATATATAAAGTTTGTTATAACTAGTGTTATAATTTGTATTTTAATATTTTCGAAAATTTTAAAAGTTATATCGTAAGGGAAAGAGTTCTTTTAATCTATATTTAGATAATTGTATCAGATTTGTCACATCCGCAACGCAGAATTTTGCATATATAAAATTTAACAAAATCCTTCGACAATGAAATTGTCTTTTAAGAATTATATGTGGCATGTTACAGTTTAACTTAAAATGTTTTAACAAAATGCACCAATTCATAATTCGCAGATATTTGGAATAGTATATTACGAAGTGGAAATGTATGTCGTTTTTATGTCATACCCGCAACGTATGAAAACTGATTATTTTTTTATTTTTAAATAGAAAAATAATACACTTTTTAAAGTTGTACAGTATGTTCAGACAGATAAGAACTTCTTCGATATAACAAAATTTTAGGTAAATTTTAGAGCCTTAAATCCTTCACATATAGCGATAATTTTTATGTATGGGTATTGCACCTGCAACGATGAATTGGGTGTAATATTATTCACTTTTCCCTGTTTTCCAAAAACTTTTTCTTTGGATGCAGTTATTTACGAATCAAATAATGATATCCATATTCATTTTTTGGGGCACGAAGATACAAGTCCCCGTTATAATGATTGTTGTATTAATGATTTATGGGTGTAAAGCGCAGAGACCCCTGCTAAAGGGAGGCCCCTAGTTATAGCGATTTTCATTTTAACGGTTTCTGGACTCTAAGCCACGTCGTTTTAACAATTTATGAGGCATGAATCAAACAGGGCTCCGTTACAGTGGGCGCCGTATTAATGATTTAAGGGTGTCAAGAGCACAGGGTCCTGTTTTTCTGCTTGGGATATTACCGCTTTATGAATGCGGAGTGCAGAAGGACCAGTTACAACAATTGTTCATTGTATTTCTTTTGTAGCCTATTTCGCTTTTGCTTATTTTCATCTCGAGGACACCAAAATTAGCAATGGTAAATTCGAGCGTGTCTGCTAGCATGAAAACATTGCGATTTAGAGACGTAAATACAGTGTGTTCCTCTGACTAGCAATTAACTTAAATATGATGCTGATGTAGGTAAAAAAATACAGAAAAATCTCATTAAAACATTGAAACAATATCTGATTACAAATTCTGTGTACAGCCCAGTATTTCCTTTGAAACATATTCTATTTGCTTTCATACATATATGTAAATTCACATACAAAAGGGTTTCAATACTTTTTTAAAAAATGTGTCTCTGTCACGTGCAGCCCGACTAACTGAAGATTAACTAGTTTACACTTAATTTTTTTTTTAAATAATTCAGCATATGTTTTCGGCTAATATTCCATAACAAAATTAAACCTATGCAAAAAAAATAAATAAAATAAAATAAAATAAAATAAAAAATTGGAAAGTGCTAACTCTATTTGTCCAGCAATCCAGTTCACAATTGAGTTTGAAACTGACCGTAAACTCTCCTCTGTATACCGCATCTGTATACCGTAAGGCAACGTTTTTTGGTCAGTACTTTAATTTTAATTCTAAAAACCCTGTTTCCCATAATATGAGGGGGTTAGAATGACAGCGGAGTAAGTCAATATTTAGCAATTTGGGAAATGAAGGATTTTGTGAAACTTGTCGTATTTCCATTGCATTAAGTGGTCCAAATAATTTTGCCCTCTAGCGACTCCTAAGTGATCTATGACTTATTTGACTGTTGCACTGAACATAAATTAATAAACGTTCACTGAAAATATGGTTACCGAGATTTTTCAAATTTTTGAGTTACTCCGCTTACATTCTAACCCCCTCATATCACTGTTGTTAAAACGTATTATACTAAAAAATATTATACTATCGACGCAGCCCTTCAATTAGAGAAAGAAAAAATATTTACCGTTTTAAAACATAATTGTTACTTTATACGTTGGTAAAAAATTATTTTTTAAGAGCATTATGCATCATATTCTATAAACCACAAAAGTCATACTAATTATGTTTCCCTAACATATTATAAAAATATGTCCGAAAAAATATTTAATGAACTGAAATCAAATAATATTAGTACAACGTTCAAGCCTCAAAATGTTATGAAATATATGTTATGCGAAATTCAAACATATAATACCCCCCTCCCCCCTTACGGAAAACTTCTATAGTTTATAGTATCGTCTATAACGATTGTAACTCTGTTTATATTGGTGAAGCTGGTCAATCATACAATATCAGTCCTGTTGAATATAAATACGCTTACAAATTTGTAAACTTATAACCGAAATTGTTCAGCATGCCTTAGATACTGACAATACCCTAGATTTCCCAAATATCAAAATAATTAAATTCAATTGCAAGAATGTTAAAAGTAGATTTTTTTTCTTGAAGGCTTATTTATGCGATTACAGAGTTTTCCTTTTAAAGGAGATTGTACATACCGAACTGATTATTTGGTGTTTTATTGATTTAACTGCACATTTTGACCGTGAGCATGTTGAACAACAACTTTAGTTATCGGTCGACATTGTATTGATGAGCTTGAAACGTTTACAAAAATTGTTTTTATTATTTATATTATAGTCTTTTTAAATGTCTGAAATAGATTAAATGTTTTTTTTTTAACTTTTAAATCATTGTGATGCAGACGACGATGTTTAGTTATTTGATCAAAAACATAAGTTTTCCAGATATATAATATAATTATTTAAACAATGAAATAATCGGAATAAAACATGACATTGAGCTTTAGCAACATACGTTCAAAAGAAAATACATATATATATATGTAGCATTTTGACGAGGTTGAGATATTACGATGAATAATATGCGATGAAAATAAATGGCAGTCCTTCAACGATATAGCAAGTTGCAGTCGATATTAGCGAGTATGGCGAAGTAGAAGGCAATGAAATGAGTCCACCAAAGTTTTCCAATAAATCCAGCCAATCTCCAGACAAATAATTTTATTAGAAGACGAACAACACAGAAACAATTCCCAAAGGTCTAAAACTTATAGCCCTCGGGCTAACGTTGTTTCACTTCATTAAATTAAGATGTTACTGGGCCAGAGGAATATTCTACGGAATTAAAAATACCAGACACATTTTTGTTTAGCTTCCGAAAACGTCAAAAAATCTCGTGCTCCGACCGATGCGACCTGGTTTTGTTCCTTCAGCGGAGACATACAGTAATTACGTCACGAGCGCACAAACCAATGAGTGAGAGGCGACTTCCAGCTCAGCGAATGAGGCTAGAGGGCGAGGCTAAAACAGTAAAGAATCCCGTACTTGGGTGCGGATAAATTTTGAAGTTAAAACTACCTCAGCGCGCGAAAAATTTAGCACAATAATAATAATAATAAGAAAATGGCTTTTAAAAAACATTCGAAATGAGAACGCGTCTCAGAATTTTATAGATTGGGGAACTGATAAGAGCTACGAATGATCTTAAATTTTAGATTAAGATTTGGAATAAAATAATTATTAATATACGGATATTTACTTTTAAAAGGACTTTAAATAGGAATAGATATTATTAAGAATTAAGGAAATACTGACTATGACAGAAGTTAGATTAATTTTAAAATATTAATGCGAATAAAATGGAAGGATACGAAGGAAATAAATTTTTATATAACATTATCCCCCCCCCCCCTAAAAATCCGAATGACGGGTAGATCCGATGATCTACAAGTTCATTAAGGCAAGCAAGAATTTGGATTACAAAATATTTATCTGGTATTCTAGTTAATGCCAAAAATTCTTTGATTTTATTAAAGTTAATTCAATAGTTATTTTTGTAAACGCGAACCTGTGGGAATTGTTTAAATACAGAAATACATACAATTACAATATAAATAAGTTAGTAACAAATAATTTTGTTTTTCACTCTTCAAACATAAATAGTGAAAAGGATGAAAATGAAGTAAACAAAGCATTTTTGTCTAAGCAGTGAAACGTATAAATGTCTAATAGTCCTCTTAATCAGTAACAGTCTGAGTTATAGACCTCTCATTTCCAAAAAAAGTTTCTTGGTATGGATATGAAGGCACAGATATGTCAAGTATTAGCCAGTAATGCAGTTTACGGCAATACAGTGTATTGATTCTGTAGTAGGATAATTCCAGTTAATCTTAAAGTTCAAAAACATAAGAAAGTTTCATCCCCACTAAGTTCAATAAACAATTAAAGTACTAGTTTGTGATGCTTGATAAGTTTTGTGCCTTGATAAGTAGGTATAGCTTGATAAGTGCACTTATTAAGTGAAGTCCAGTCAGTTAATAATGTTCCATCAATTAGATATGAGTATTAGATGTTTTGCTAGTAAGATGTGACTGTTTATCATCAACTAATATACTATCAGTGGTTCTCTTTTATCACAATTCTCAAGAATATTCTCTTTTATAATCTTATCACATAATAAATAACAACAACAATTATAATAACGACATAATAATATCAACAATAACAAACAACTTCAAAATAATACTAAATCAGTAATTCATCTGTATATAATTTTAATTCCTCATTCTTTTTCAATATGAGTGAGGAATGAAAATGTACTTAATAAAAGGAAACAAAAATAATAAATAGTAAACTAAGAAATATCTGTGAAAAATTATCAACAATTCAGTAAGATAATGTGTTCTCTGTTTTCAGTCAAACAAGAGAAACATAAGCTGCTCAATGAAAATAAGACCTTGAAGTGAACGGTGGATAATAAGTTTAACTATTACTATTAGTAGAGAATTTTATTCTATTATTATAATTTAATTTAATCCAGTGAATTTTTATTCAATTTATTTTAATTTAATGTATTATTCTAATTTAATTTGCTATTCCAATTTACTTTATTGTTCTAATTCAATTCAATCCAATATAAGAACCTTTTAACTCAAATCAACTAATTTACGCCTGCATAAAAAGTTTACTCAAGCAAAAATATTGGCAGTAATATTCTTGGGAATTCCTATATTCAAAAACATACTGTTATAAAGAAGAGAATTGATTAGTCAATTATAATTTGATTTCATTAAATTTAGTTAATTTTTGACTTACTAAGTTTAATATTAAGCTATTGATTTAACATTAGTTTGTTGCTGCTCATGTGATAACTTTAATTTGTCAGGAGGGTAATAAGGGCGTAATTTTGATACATGGACTATTTCAGTAAATTTATTTTGAGTCTGTCTATTAATTTCAACATTTACATCAGATAATTTTTTAAGGATTTGATAGGGACCACTAAAAACTTGTGAGAGCTTTCTGGTATTGGGATAATGGAATTCTTCATAGATAACAAGATCTCCTATCTCAAATTTTGGCTCCACATAATTTCTATCATAATATTTTTTACTTTTCCAGTAAAATTCATCCGTGCGTTTTTTAGCAATGTTGAGGGCTTCCTGGACAGGAGGGTAATAATTTTGCTTAAGAGGGGAATCATAGGGTAATTTGCCAAAAAGTAAATAAGCAGGCGGGAATTTGGTTATGGAATGGGGTGTATTATTGTATTCATTAACTACTTCAGTCAGAAGTTTGGTCCAAGGAATTTTGGAGGTAGTAGAATTAACTTTACACTTTAATCTTGTAACTATTGATTGATTCACTCTCTCACATTTGCCATTCGTTTGAGGGTGATGTGATGTGGTTAAACGTTGCTTAATATTGTGATTCCGCAAAAATTTTTTTAATCTAGGTGAAGTAAAGGCTGCATTCCTATCACTTAATACCTTTTGAGGACCTTGTATATCGAAAATTTTGTTGAAACAGAATAATTGTTGAGGGAATTGACTATTGAAGACTTGTTTTAAGCAATTTGTGTATGTTTCTGTGGTAACACTTTTGGAAGGAAATGCCCAAACATATCTGGTTGCATGGTCGATGATGATGTGTAGATATTTTTTGGTGGAGTTATAATAATTGAATCCTCCCAGAGTATCAATAGAAAGACATTCAAAAGGTTGATCTGTGGTGGGCATAGCTTGTAATAAGCCAAATTTTTTCTGTCTGGGTTTTTTATTCTTTTGACAAATATCACAATGTTTTACAAAATTGGTTATATCTTGCGTCATGTCAGGCCAATAATAATTAGGGGATATTAAATTTAACATTTTTTGGATACCAGGATGACCAAATTTTTCATGAGAAACATTTAGTATTTTTCTCCTTAAAGACATGGGGACTACTATTTTTCGAAATCCTTTCCTTTTAATAATCATAAGTCCATTTTCATTTAGATAATTTTTACCACACACATTATATTTTTCCTGCCTCTCTATAATTTCTTTAACGTCCAGAAGAAAAGTAAGTGGTTGAATAAAATGTGAAACTGGGTTTCTCGACAACATGTCGGCTTCGACATTTGTGGATCCCTTTTCGTAAACTATATTATATTCAAACATGCTCAACTTCAAAGACCATCTAAATAACCTGCCTCTCAAATGTTTAGTATTTTTTAACCATACAAGAGATGCATGATCAGTATGAATGGTAAAATTTACACCATGAAAATAATGAGAGAATTTGTCTAACGTGTCAATGATGGCAAGACACTCTAACTCGGTAATAAAATAATTCTTCTCATAACTTCTCAATCCTCTAGAGTAATAAGCAATTGGTTGTAAAAAAATATTACTATCAGGTTGTTTTAAGACTGCACCTACTGCCACCTGTGAGGCATCAACAAACATATGGAGGGGTAACTTAGGGTCATAAATTTTTAAGATAGGTTTGGCTATTAAGGCATCTTTTAATTTTTGTAAAGAATTTTGACAATCTGAATTCCAGTCCCATAATGTATTTTTCCTGAGTAATCTGTTAAGAGGGACTCGAATTTCGGCATATTTATCTATAAACTTGTGATAAACATTGATATATCCTAAGAATCGCTGAAGTTCTTTTACATTTGAAGGGGTTTTTAGTTTTTTATTACTTCAATATTAGCATTAGCAGGAGTTAATGTGCCATTCTGGATAGTATATCCTAAGAAGTTAATTTTACTTTGAACAAAATTGCATTTAGATAGTTTAAGTTTAATGTTTTCACGCCTACATAATTCAAATATTTGGTTTAAATATTGCATGTGTTCTTCTAATGAGGAAGAAAAAATAATGATATCATCAAAATAATGGCAAGCAAAGTCTATTTTGTATTTAGTAAGTATTCTTCTAAGGGTTCTATTAAATATCGGGGGGCCTAATTTAATCCCGAAGGGCAGAACTAACCATTCAAAGAGCCCAAAGTTGGTAGCAAAAGCCAATTTCTCAGTATTGGATGGATGTATGGGTATGTGCCAGTAGCCAGAGGCTAAATCTAAAGTTGAAAAATACTGTGCACTACTCAGTTTATCTAAAATTCCATCGATACGAGGTAGGGGTTCGGCGTCATTTTTCATTATTGCATTTAATTTTCTATAGTCAACACATAATCTAGTTTTCTTACCTTCTTCTCTTTTCATTACTAATGTAACAGGGGCAGAATAGGGACTATTGCTGTCTTTAATTAAACCAGCATCTAATAGTGATTGAATTTGATCCGAAATCTCTTTTTCTTCTAAAGGGGAAGTTTTGTATGGCCTCAGAGATATTGGTAGATCAGAATTAAGAAAAATACGTTGCGGTTCAATATTAATTGTCCCGACATCAAATTTATTTTTAGAAAAAATGTCTAAATAATCCCTTATACTTTCCCTTAAAGTTTCATTTTCTATAGAATTTATTTCCCCAATTAATTTAGAATTATCAACATTAGATGGAACAAAGGATTGAGGAGATATGATCTTTCCATAATCGGGTTGCACTCTCTGATAATCATAGTTAACATTAAAATGAAGTAATCTTAATTTATCACTGGATATGCTCTTAGATTCATTTAAAACAAGGTTTCCTTGTAATACTCGACATGTAGCACAATCAATAATTAAATTAAACTTACAGCATTCTTGTAAACCTAATATGGCATAATCTAAATTTGTATTACATATCAAAAATGTAATATTTTGTTGCACATTACCTAATTTAAACAATAAATTACAAGCTTTATCTATTACAACAGTTCCTTTGGCTTGGCCAATAATAACAGGTGGAATATTTATAACTTTAGCATTTAACAATTTAACTAATTTAAAAGGTAAAATACTTATGGTTGAGCCAGAGTCAATCACACAAGGTAGTTCCTTGTTATTTACATATCCTGATACAATTAATTGTCATATATTATCAGTAGATGGTTGTGGTTGACTAAGAGGGGGTGCAGAAGATTGCAGAGGCCTAACATTGAATACACAATCCCTCTCCCAGTTGTAAGCATTTTGTATACCTCTATTTAAACACATTCGACATGGTCTACTTGGGTAATATCTCTGAAAATGGGTAGTAGGCAACTTAGGATTGATAAATCTAGAATTTGGAGCATTAAAATTGCTCTGTGAATGAAAATTGGAATTTGGCACATGAAAATTTCGACTTGGGCGAACCCAATGTCTAGGTGCCTGATCATATTGTGGCAATGATCTATAATTCTGAAAATTACTCCTAGAATTACTATTGTTGACATGGGAAGTAGGAATTACTACTAGTTGTTTAGCCATTAGGTACCAGTCTATTGTATTTTTTGGAGGATTACTAATCATATAATTCTGGTACTCAGGTTTGAGACCGTCTGTTAATCCCTGTACTATTATAGTTTCACATAAACAAAGTTGTCTACCTATTTCAACCTTTTTTTGAAAGTACTTATCCAAATCATTGAGATCATTTAATTTCATAGAAGCAAATTCTGAAAATCGAGGAACATGAACAGTTATGAATTTTTCAGTAAGAATATCAGTTATTTTGTCAAAAGCTTTACATTCTAAACATTCATTGATAAATACCTTCAGAGCCTCTCCTTTCAAATATTTTGAAATTTTTTTAATCTTCCAATTTTCATCTTTCTTTTCAGAAAGGCATGTTTTGTCAAAATGGTTTAACCAAGATTGAATGTTCATTCCAGATTCGAAATCAAAAAGAATGATGTTTATTTCGTTTTCACTCATTTTGTGATCACCAAGGACTTTTACAAGTCCAGATCGCAATAACATTAATATAAAAATTAAACAGAATTAACAAAACAGATGTAAAATAAAATTTAAATTAAATAACAAATGTAAATACCTCCATCTCTAATAAATAATGATAGTAATAATAATAATACAACAAATAAGAAAATCTGAGCGAAACTTAAAAATAAATAAAATAATAAATAATACATACAATAATAACTTTTTTAAAACTTACGTAATTCCGTTCACAAGTTGTCTGCCTGTTTACTTTTTGAAATTTTTGAGACCGATCAATTTATTTATTTTTTTGTATAATGATACTTTTTCATTTTTTTTTTCTGTAAAATAAAATATTATTTAGATCATTCCGTCATTATTGAGATGTTGTTTTGTAGAACATTCACACTGGTCTGCATCATGTTTCCAGGGATAAATTATTCCAACACTTTTTGAAAAATTCGATGCATATTTTGGTGAGAATCAGTTGCACACACCACAATGGAAAATGTACAGCATCCGCATTCAGCAACATATCACAGCTTCTCCGTTTATGAGACGATCAGAAGAACAACTAATCGACATACTCTTCGCGAGAACTAGACGCACACTCTTCGCTATGAAGATGTACAACAGTAGCCGGCAATACATTCGCAGCTCATCCGTCCATCAGAACATTGGCATAGCTCAGCGCAAGTTCATGGAATCCTAACGGGCTTTTTGTAGCATTTTGACGAGGTTGAGATATTACGATGAATAATATTCGATGAAAAAAAAATGGCAGTCCTTCAATGATATAGCAAGTTGCAGTCGATATTAGCGAGTATGGCGAACTAGAAGGCAATGAAATGAGTCCACCAAAGTTTTCCAATAAATCCAGCCAATCTCCAGACAAATAATTTTATTAGAAGACGAACAACACAGAAACAATCCCCAAAGGTCTAAAACTTATAGCCCTCGGGCTAACGTTGTTTCACTTCATTAAATTAAGATGTTACTGGGCCAGAGGAATATTCTACGGAATTAAAAATACCAGACACATATTTGTTTAGCTTCCGAAAACGTCAAAAAATCTCGTGCTCCGACCGATGCGACCTGGTTTTGTTCCTTCAGCGGAGACATACAGTAATTACGTCACGAGCGCACAAACCAATGAGTGAGAGGCGACTTCCAGCTCAGCGAATGAGGCTAGAGGGCGAGGCTAAAACAGTAAAGAATCCCGTACTTGGGTGCGGATAAATTTTGAAGTTAAAACTACCTCAGCGCGCGAAAAATTTAGCATAATAATAATAATAAAAAGAAAATGGCTTTTAAAAAACATTCGAAATGAGAACGCGTCTCAGAATTTTATAGATTGGGGAACTGATAAAAGCTACGAATGATCTTAAATTTTAGATTAAGATTTGGAATAAAATAATTATTAATATACGGATATTTACTTTTAAAATGACTTTAAATAGGAATAGATATTATTAAGAATTAAGGAAATACTGACTATGACAGAAGTTAGATTAATTTTAAAATATTAATGCGAATAAAATGGAAGGATACGAAGGAAATAAATTTTTATATAACATATATATATTTATATATATACAAACTAAATAAAAATTGTGGTTTACAGTGTATATTAAAATTCTTTTTTTAATGAGATTTATTTGAATTTCAGCAGAACGTCAAAGGAGATCTAGCACTGAGCTATAAAATTAAAATAATATATAAAATAAATGAAAATAGCAATAATAATTTTACTACTGGATTATTAATTGAAAAAAATCTTGGTATACTAAAATATGTCGAATATTAAATTAATGTCAAAAATACTTTGATACAACCAATATTTTAATAAAAATGTTTAAATAGAAGCTTTTCTTCGTAATAATAATGAAATAAGATAGAACAACAAAAGAGTAATTTATTTTCATAACTATCATGCCTCAAGAAAAGAGATAACCATTTTTTATTTGAAAATATTAAATCTTTTCATCCGAAATTTGATAAAGGAAGAATTTCTGAAGAATTCCTTAGATAATAATTAAATTTTTCCTATACAATTTTGACAAAATATTTTTTTTTTTTGCAATGATTTTTTAATATTGATTTGAATCTCTGTAAAAACTAATTTTAAACGGTATATTTTTAGATTGGTAGACAATTTTAATTATTATAGATCACATCTTTATTTTTTTCCTTTTAAGGTTGATTTCACCAATTTCTTTTTTTTATATTTGATTTTTTTCACGTAATTATTTTAGGAAGATTGTAGGAAATTTTGAAGCTAACAGTTTAAGGGATTTTTTATTTAAAAGTGATTAGATTAAAGAAAGCTTTATTTTATTCTTGTTTGAAAATTTAGTAAAATCGAAATCATGTTTAATTTTTTGAAGCCTTAAAAATCTGAAACGAATGGTTTATACAATGTGCAGTAGCTTGTCGATGTATCGAGCCTCATTACATCGTTCATTCGGATATATCGCTCTTTTTTTTGTATTTGCCTCAAAGCAAGTTCTTCCTAAACTGCTCTTTTAAGCGAGTTTAAGTAATATAAGTTAGAATGCATTTATTTCGTAACGTTAATTTGAAGAAGAAAATTACAACAATAGTATAAAGTAACATCTTGGAAACAAATATCTATATAATAAAAGCGCAAAGCATTTGACTGTCATCAACAATTCCGGGATTCCTGCTTCACTTTTTCATATGCCAGGCGTTTGCACTTTTTTGTACCTTTGATGAGTCCATTGTGAATGTTAATATTGTATTGTTGCACCTTGCAGACAAATATTGTTACATAATCATTATAAACAATGTTAGCACTTCTGAAGATTTTCTAAGCACGAAAAGATTCATTCATCGTGAACGATTAAAATATTAAAGCATGGAGGTAATCGTTCACGATGTAGCATGGTGTGAAAAAAAAAATAATAAAAAAAATACGATTTACGTTGAAATTACCTTTAGAAATATTGATATTCTAATGTTTTCTTTTTTTTTCTGTTGCTATATGTTACAAAATACAGCAAAATAATATTTTTCGAATGCATTTAGTGATAATATTTTTCATAATCGGGGTCTATTTCAAATTAGCAAATCGTAACAAACTTTTTATTGGAACAACAGGAATAACATTCATGAAAGTAAATATGATTTTAAGAAATGTTATTTGGAACAGATTACAAGTGCTTCTTCAAATCAACTTAGTTTCTCATCAAATGCTGCAATAAGATTACCCCTTGTTTGTTTGTTTTTTATTAAACGTCGAAACACTGAGTTTGTATTGTTGCCGGAATTTAGAGAGTAATTCAAACGGAATAAATTTCATTTATCTTTTTTTTTAGGGCTTTGGAAACTACCGGCTAGTAAATATATACTTCCCCTTTTCCTTAATTTTGAATACTCTGGATATATCGCGCTTTATCACTGTCTTTCAACAGGAGTGATATAACGAAGGGCTACATTGTTATTTGTGAATCTAACATTACATCATTCTATCTCTCTCTGCGCCCCATAAATCTAATACATTTCAAAAACTCATAAGCATTGATGGTTTGGGTATTAAATGCGGTTTGTAGGAAATAATTTAATGAAGGGGATTTTTTTTCGAGCAATAAAAAAAAAAAGTAGTCGAAATATTTGCCAATAGAAAGCGCTGCATGGATGTTAAACAACGTTTATTTGAGCTCATGTATAACTTTGCAAGCATTTTACATTACTAAATGCTGACTCAAGTCGTCATTACAAAAATTACACTTTGTAGATGAGTATAAATATCTTTAAATGAAGCATGCTGCATATCTGGATGGATAACAGATTTGTACTGATTTGCAATTTATGTTTCTGACTTGCATAATTTCTATGATTTGGGTGTTCTAAGCACCATTTTTTGGCAAATATTTCAACTAAAACTCATAAACGTAGTAAAAAAAAAAAAAAAAAAAAAAAAAAAAAAACCCTTTGTTAAAATAAGTTTTTCGCAAACGGCATATAAGTTTATCAATTTGTTTCATTTTTATATTTTTTCAAATGCTAAAAGATTTATGACATTAGCAGATAATTTAATCTTTATGATAATAAAAAATATAAATAAAAAAATGTAATAATAGTTACTTTCTTCTATCTTTACAAGAAGAAAGCATTGGATTCGTGAAACATTTCGACCTCCAGTTTCGACGGATTTATACGTTTCAGAAGGTTTTGAACACGATTTGACTGTTTTTAGAAAATGTCGGTATGTGACAAAATTTTTTGAGGGCTCTATCTCAAGAAATAATGCAAGCAATTTAGTAAAAATTTAGATTAAGTTAGACATTGATATAAATTGGTGCTGATTCGTTTTTGGTGTAAATTGCCCAGAAGGTGGTGCTGCTATGCTACATTTTGCACGATTTCCGCAATAGCTCTATCTCAAGAACTAATGCACGCATTTTTACCAAACTTCAGATTCAGTTAGACGTTGACATAAGTTGCTGCTGAATAGGTTTTGGTGTAAATCGCCCAAAAGGTGGCATTACTATGGTGATATTTTCAGAATTTACACGATTTTAGCAATTAGCGATAGTCATATCTCAAGAACTAATGCTTAGAATTTCATCGAACTTCATATTCTGTTAGACCTTGATATAAATTGGTGCTGGTTAGGTTTTCGTGTATATCACATAATAGGTTGCGATGCTCTGTGGCATTTTTTTAAATTCTAAAATGCATAATTAAAACAATTACGATTTTTGGAGTATTAATATGTATGAGATAGCAGAAAGTTTTGGGATTGATACATCCAACTAGTTTTTTATTGGAAATATTATTAACTAAACTATAAGCTTTATATGCTACAATATCTAATACAAAATCATTATGGAAAATACCTTTCTGGTCAACAGAATTTTAATAATTTTTTTTTTTAAATAATTCCTTTAAATTCTACGAACAAGCAATTAAATCTGTTCTTCTGAATTTTGATTTCATAATATCCCTAAAAGAGTTCTTCGAATACAATTTTGGCAGTAGAATATTTCTATATTGTGGTTTAGATATCCGTAAAAGTAAATTTATATTATATTTATATGCTACAATATCTAATACAAAATCATTACGGAAAATATCTTTCTGGTCACCAGAATTTTAATATATATTTTTTAAAATAATTCCTTTAAATTCTACGAACAAGCAATTAAATCTGTTCTTCTGAATTTTGATTTCATAATATCCCTAAAAGTGTTCTTCGAATACAATTTTGGCAGTAGAATCTTTCTATATTGTGGTTTAGATATCTGTAAAAGTAAATTTATATTATATTTATATGCTACAATATCTAATACAAAATCATTATGGAAAATATCTTTCTTGTCACGAGAATTTTAATAATTTTTTTAAAAATGATTCCTTTAAATTCTACGAACAAGCAATTAAATCTGTTCTTCTGAATTTTGATTTCATAATATCCCTAAAAGACTTCTCCGAATATAATTTTGCCAGTAGAATCTTTCAATGTAGTTTAGATATCCGTAAAAGTAAATTTTAAGCAGCGAGTTTAAGAACAATAAATTGTGTGTCGAATATAATTTTAAGAGCTTGCATACATTATTTGTTGTTTGTTATTAATAATTTTGATAATGAAAGTATTATTCTTTGAAAAGAATGTTTTAGCATGCTAAAATAACTAATATAACGGTATTATCAAAATTTTATTTCTGTTAATAACAATTTTAATAAAAAAGAATTAGAATGATTTAAAAACAGAAACTTGTTTCAGTAATTGCTATGCTACTTTTTGTCTGAAAAATAATAAATCTACTTTTCACTTGAAGAACATCCTTGAAGAAATTCATCGATTATAATTAAGTTTTCAGTATCTTATTTAAGTAAAAGTTAGTCATTAATTTAAATTTTTTGGTTCTGTTTTGAATGCTCAAAGAAGCCAATTTTAAGCAGATTGTCCTTTTCTTGGACTGATGGATTAAATGTCGTTTTACAATTTTAAATATCTGTAATTAATAATTTTAAATATCTGTATTAAATATTTTAAATTACAATTTTATCTGTTGTGAAGAGGAATTAACTTCACATATTCCACTTCTAATTAAATTACACCTTAGCCCCCCCCTTCTAAAATAACCTTTTTTTCAAAATTGCCATCCTAAATGTATTCTATTTTCTACACTGTAAATGTATCTAGTCCCTACCTTTTATCCTGTTACTAATATTTCTTTTCAGTTCATTTGTATTTCTTTCTCTTTACGTTTCTCTTATAATAAAAAAGAAGAAAAGAAATTATTTAGTGGACTGTGGATTTATCTTTATCCCACGGTCAGTCAAATTTACCAGATGCCCTCTGCTACCCTTTCTCTACATTTCTGTTCCTCTATCTTATTAAATTGTATTATCATTGTAACTTACATGTCTATTTTTTAATTTTTAGTAACACTCCTTAATACAACCCTATGTGAACCAGACTTCATGTGGTTTGCGGAGCTACTATATTCATTCCTCTATTTTGGCATCTAAAAATTCATATTTGATCAACATCAATCTCACATTGACTTAACGTTTAACGGAAAATAACATCTGCGCTTCTATCACAATCCCCTCGCCAAAAGTACGTTAATCTGCTAATCTACTTTGGCTTTCTGTAACTCTGCCATCACTGCTCGGTATCCACCGAAGAAATTGTTTAATTAATCATCATTCACTCACTGTTTGTCTGTGATTAAAAGATGTAATTGTTCGTGCCTCCTCTCCAGCACTCTCCGCATGCTTGTACCAGAACCTTGGTCAACTGCATTTTGTAATAAAGAAGATTTGTTTCTCAAGAAAATCCTCTGTTCGCATCAATTCGCTGTGTGTGATCTCTTTATTGGGATATTAACAACTATCTTACTTTGCAGCTCAAAGATCCGAAACCTATACTCCGACCCAAAAAAACCTCGTCATATCTGTTAACCACTTAAAAGTCTCATTTCTTTGACTAAAATGACTATTGTAATTACTAAAGCAGTTTCTAACTAGTTAATTTTAACTCTTATGCACCAACGGTACTTTAAAGGGCCATTAAAGAAACTTGTTATTAAATTCGTTTACTGCATAGATTTGCAGTAATGCAAGTTAGCATGAGTTGTACATACTTTACTTTATCATGTTGCAAAGGCATGTACAAGACATTGTACAAATCAAAAATTTTTTAAATGGATATTTTCTTTTCCCATTCTGTTCAGGTTTCTGGGCTATAACAGACATGAAGTGAAAACTTTCAATTCAGAAAAAATTCTATGTTTCACTTTCATTTATTTAAAATCCAAACCAAATTACATCGATTTGGAAGTTACAAAGAAAGCAAAGACTAATACGGCTACCTATTAGTTCGCACCTAACAAAAAGAAAAAACTCATGGTCGTTACGTACGTAAGAAGTAAAACATCTAAAAGTCAATCTATAAGTCAGTCCATAGTCACATATGTGTGCGTCAGTAACGTTGACGGCATAACGATGCGGACAACAATGAGGTTAAAAGGCATAAGTTACAATAATGGAGCGAATGTTTCAATTAATAATTCAAACAATCCCAGTGTTATCTGTATGGGAAAATTGAAAATGTTAGGCCGACGTTTCGGGGCATTTATTTCGATTCCCGATTGCTTTAGTTGCCTCGGCCATGTTTTAATACGCTTGTATGTAAAATTTGACGATTATCGCTTCTAAACTGTCGATTTGTGTAGAAAGTCAGACAGACAAATTTTCATTTTTATATGTTAGATTATCTGTGCCCATGTTACAAATTACAGTCTACATACTGAAACCTAAAAGTTCTGTACTTGTTGTACACCATTGTTGTACAATGTAACACCATTGTCGCCAAACGTAATAATTGACGCCAAATGAAACATTTGAAAAAAAAAATTAACATTGGTGCGAAAGTAATCATTTACAAAATATAACATTTCAAAATTGCAAACTTTAGAGAAATACATTATTAAATCAATACAAATATATACTGAAAATAAAAGAACAAATAAATATTAGACAATAAAAAAGCAATTAATAAAAAAGTTTTGCATGCTTACCTTTAAATAGCATTAAATGAGATTCGTGTTCAATAAATAGCGAGTCAAAATGTTTGGCACGATTTACAATAAAAATTATTTGCCCATTCAGGGTTGAAAAAAATGGCGCATTAACATACATTTTGGCATGATGTTGGTATAACGGTAAAACACCAAAAGATATCTAAAAATCTTTGTTCCAAATTACGTCAATTCTCTTACGCCAATTCCATACTCTGTCTTGATTATAGAATAGGACCGTTTTAAAATCATAGAATCAACTTAACCTTTTTTTAAAATTAATTATGCCCCAAACCACGCCCGGTAACATACACTAATTGTTGTAGACCCGATTATTTAATTTACTTCCTTAATACATATGGTACAAACTGCATCTACTTTCCAATCTGAATCAGTGGTTACAGCTAGATGTAAATATGTCTGTCATTGTCTCAGTATTGTACCTACGAGATATTGTCATATTCAATATTAGCAATATTTCTACATTATTGACAGTCCTCGGAGCGGGCCTTTTTTTTTGGCCACCAATAATTTTTATAATTATTCTCGTGATAGGTTATTACAATAAATGCAAGGAAAAGCGGTACTTTTATGCTAACCGAGCGCTTGTGATAAATAGCCAAATATTGCTTCCATCGCCATCATTCCTATTACATTAATTTCATTTAAAATATAAACCTTTCGCTCATTTAATTTAAAATATATACACGTAAAATACAAATATTACATATATTTAAAACACACGCCTTTCATACATATCATTAAAAACGAAAAGGAATAAAAAAAAATAATACAATAAACCAAAACAATTTATTTCATCATCAAAATATTGTTTCTAATTTACACATGCCAAAAATAAATTATCTATTTAAATAAAATTATCCATTCCTGACAAAAAAAAAAATGGTATTGGCAAGATTTGCACCCGGCTAATATAAAATTACCGAAAAATCTCATCATCTAGCGGGTTTCTGCGACATTTGTATGAGAAATCTAAATCAAAACATTTTGTAAGGAAATAGTGATGGTCATAAAAGATACAATTCCGACGCCTATATTAATAATTTACAACCACGTTAGGCGTCAAATATCATCAGGAATTGATTGATTAGACCCATTTACAATTATTTCTCCGAAAACTGACGATGTTTAGTTAAATCCGAGATCTGTCATAAACAGGCTCTCATGATTACAGCATGATACAGCGTGTAAGTTTTGTTGTATTCGAGCTAATGGTGTCAGTTTTGTTCACAACAGCCAGTAGAGTCTAGAAAATGTCTAGAAGAAGTCGTTTGCCCGATTCATTAAGGTGGCGGGTGGTAGGATGGATGGAAATGGGGTTGTCACAGGCCGATACTGCAAGACAGCTCAATGTGTCTCGCACTGTAGTCCATCGACTCTGGAATCAGTGTGAATCCGAAAATTCTGTGATCAGAAGACTTGTTCCAGGCCGCCCACGTGTTACAACAACTGCAGAAGACCGGTTTGTAGCTCTTTCGGCCCGAAGGAGGAGACTCACTACTGTGCCGCAACTCATTGCAGACCACTTTGCAGCATCAGGGAGAAGAATCTCCGCTACTACGGTGCGAAGACGTCTTCACAATGCAGGTCTCTATGCAAGGCGACCAGTTGTGTGTGTCCCCCTCAACAGACGACAGAGAAGACCCGCTTATGTTGGGCAAGAGAACATGTTTCCTGGACCAGACAACAGTAGGCTTCTGTACTTTTCACAGGCGAGTCCAGATTCACACTGGAGAGCAATTCAGGACGTCTTCTGATCTGGAGAGAACAATGCACTCGATACCATCAATCAAACACTGTCGAAACACACAGGTACAGAAACGGTGGAATCATGGTTTAGGCAGGGATCTCACTCGGAGGCCACACTGACCTGCATGTGTTCCATGGAGGAACTGTGACTGGTGCGAGATATTGAGATGAGATCCTTGATTCATATGTGCGCCCATATGCCAGTGCTATTGGCAAATGGTTTCATTCTAATGGATGATAATGCGAGACCACACCGAGTTGTGGTTGTTGAGGATTATCTTGAGGATCACAGTTTGGAGAGAATGGAATAGCCAGCTCACTCTCCAGACATGAATCCGATAGAACATCTTTGGGACTATCTTGGAAGACAGGTTGTGGCTTTAAGTCCTCCTCCAAGGTCATTAAATGAGTTGGAACAAGGCTTACTCCAAGTCTGGTCAGCGTTACCTATTTCGGTGTCCGACAATTTGATTGAGAGCATGGAAAGTCGATGCCGCCAATGCATTCAAGTCCGGGGTGGACATATTATGTATTAGAACCAGTTTTTTAATGTTTCTGTTACATTTTACTGCATAATACTGCGATGTACTGATTTCTCCAAGAATGGAATTTTCCATCATGAGTGCTTTTTTGTTGTAATTTTAGTTATACGTTTAACTTAAGTAAATTTCTATGTCGCATTTAATAAATAACAGTTTAGCGCATATTTCCTGGAAATTTGTTGTTTCTATATTCATTCATTTGCAAATTAGACGGAAAAAACCGGTTGTACCTTAACTTTTGGAGGCCAGTGTATGCTAAAAACTATCTTCGAAAAATGGTCAAACTAACAGTGCAGGTCCCAACAAAACCGTTTATTAGCACTTTTAAAAAGGCTAACTTTTGATACAAGGGCACACCTCAATACAGAATTCTCCCCTATAATTCTAAAACAAAGCAACGTAGAATGATATGTAATAAAAACCTTCCCTGGAAAAATATCTAACTAATAGTAAAGGTTCCATCGAAATCCATTAGCCAGAATTTTTTTAAAAGTCTAATCTTTCATAATCGGGTTCATCTGATTATAGAACTTTCCATCATAATGCTATAACTAATCTACGGGGAACGATATGTTACATACTAAAACCTTCCTTGAAAAATTATTTATCTATCACAAATTCCGTGAAAATCCATTCAGCAGAACTTGAGTTATAAGCACCCGGAACACAATTTTCATTTGTATTTTATATATATAGTAGAGATAGAAATAGATAGATTGTCTATTAATATAATTTACATTTGAATCTAAAAAAATTACTCCAAAAATGCTGTTGTATTGCTTAAAAACACCATTATTGTGGACATTGCTCTGACCGATGTTACGCTTATGCCTTTTCGGCTTAATGCAAATTGTTTGGCGCAACAGTAAAATCAAAATCGAAATAAACAAATAACATGTAACTCACAGGTAAAGACATTTTCATTATTATATCTGCTAATTTCTTCAGTAAGTCACATGATGGGGAAGTTAGATAAAAATAAAAAGAAAACTGCCCAGTTAAACTGAGGGCATTGAGCTCACAGGCTATTCACACTAATTGTAAATTATACTCTTATTTCAAATAATTTGAAATAAGCCCCTCGAAAAATAAAGAAATGGGCAATATATTAAAGGGGGGTCATCCCCTCGTTACCCCCCTCATAGTTAACTAATGAACACCTTAAAATAATCAGGGAAGCCTATAATTACAATAGATATATATATATACAAAATTTGAAGAAAATCGGATACTTCTGCATGAAAAACCCCATTTATCTAAATTAAGGGGATATTAGCCCCCCCTTTCTCCCTTTATACTTAACCAATGAACTCCCAAAACCATTCAGAGAAGTGCATTATCACAATGAACCTATATACAAAATTTGAAGAGAATGGGATAATTCTGCATGAAAAACCCATTTATCTAAATTAAGGGGGTTTACCCCCCCGTACCTCCCTTTTAGACTTAACCAATTAATCCCCAAAACTAATCAGGGAAGCGCCTTATCACAATGAACCTATAAACAAAGTTTGAAGCAAAACGGTTATTTCTATCAAGAGTTATCGCGTTACGTACATACGTACATACATACAAACAGAACGGGCGGGCACATTAGCTCTCAGGCTTTGATAACCTGTAAGCTAATAAAAAATTAAATAAAAAAACAATACAAATCAAAAATAAAATTATTACTCAGATTTTATTTAATCAAATTTTCAGATGCATTCTTCTTAGCCTGACGCATACGATAAATCACCAAATATTGTTTGAATTGCAATCTTTCACATTGAAATATTTTTAAGCATTACGAACATCCCCTTTCCTATTTAAATTTAATATTTCGGTTTTATAATATTTTCTCTCATCAAAGCTGTTTTTCCCCTTTTTTAAAAAAAATAAATAAAATTAGAAAAAAAAAATTTCTTTTATTTTTCGATATTTTTGTATTAATTTCTAAATGTCATAGCCGTTTCAATTCTTTCACCAGTGATAGGTGCGGTTGGGGGATGAATGGGTCAAGGGATGGATGGGACGTTCTCAATATTTCAGGCAATAAACTTTTTTTTTTTTTTAGTTGTTTCCTATCTTCATAGATTTCACTACCATAGTGTGCTTCAGAACCAAAACCTGTTTTAAGTTTTCTTCAAATTTGCATTTCCTGAAATCTCTGCTTAAAAGTAATTTTTTTTTAACATTTGAAGTTATTTAAATATCTTATGGAATATAAACAATTAAGAAATGTTGTAGTTTTTTATTTCAAGGCTCAATATTGGTAATTAAAATGAATGCATATTAACCATTGTGACAGTATAATTTTTTAGACAAAATGGCTGACAATTGAATATATGCATCATGGGGATGATTGGGACATTTCAAATGGGATGAATGGAACTGTCTCATTCATCCCTAGAGGATGCTGAAAAATATATTTATTAA
This sequence comes from Maratus michaelseni, assembly GCA_963931845.1. Lineage (NCBI taxonomy): Eukaryota > Metazoa > Arthropoda > Arachnida > Araneae > Salticidae > Maratus > Maratus michaelseni. The sequence continues at coordinate 79,230,917 of OZ007590.1, read as the reverse complement.
CTAAATAATATTATATAGGTTGATAAATTAATACTTTTTGGTAATTAACATTTTATCCTCATTGTAGCCATCGTCTTCAGCCATTGAATGCTTCCGTTTATGGGCCTTTTAAGGCAAAGCTGAGATGAGTGGCGAACAAATAATCCTGGAGATCATATTACAATTTACAATCTCTCAGCTTTTGTCAAGGAGGCATTTTTGTCATCTTTTAGTCCTTAACACTGAATACGGGGAGGAAAATGTTTGTGTCTCATTCATCCCTTCTGTGGGGATGATTGGGACATAGAAGAACTTTTTTTCAATTTCATTTATATTTCTGTATAATAATAATCTTGAACAAATATTGTGCATAAGATGTAGTCAAACACTTAATGTATGACACGTGATCTATAATATTAATAATAACTTAAATAAAATATTTAAAATAAATATTTTTGTGAAAATGTCCCATTCATCCCCCATCTTCCCTAATGGTCGCCAAAAAATGACTAATGGTAATTTTTTCGTCCAAAATTACAGAACCTTCTATAATAATTCTATAACTAATCTACGTAGAACAACCTTCTATAGACTAAAACCTTCTCTGAAAAATTATCTATCGAACAGTGCAAGTTCCATCAAAATCCATCCGTCAGAACTCGAGTTATAAGCAGTCGGAACGAAATTTCCCTTAGTATTTTATATATTTAGTAGATATACATATACATCAATATTTGATAGCTATATTTGTAAATATGGGTAGGCGTGGTGATACAATAACTTCTGGCACGCCACTGTGTGGGATGAATGTCTTAATACTTAGGTAGAACACGTTAGATTATTAACGAAGACATTTATTTAAACGGGGACAAGACAAAATAAAAGAACACTTGAAGTAAATTCGTTATCAGCAGATAATCATTGGAATAACTTAACAAAGCTATTTGCTTCACAAAAAAAAAAAAAAAAAAAAAAAAATTGGTTTTTAAGAACTTCGAAAACTACGTACTTTCTCGCTGCAGGTTCTCGTCCTCAGTGAGCTCGCTTGTCGTGCCATCTGGTGACGGCATCAGATCCCATATATATATGTAATTTAAAGTTGAACAAAAAAAAAATATATATATATATATATACGCAAAAGCTTCCTTTGAAACCATGTTTGTACTTAAAAAAATAATTATAAAGGCAAATTAAATGGTCCACTATATAATTACATGTATGATGTAGCTTCACTCCATATTAGAGGTCGATAGCTTATTTACTAATTTCCCCGGAATGTCCACCATTAATAACAAACATCATTTTATAAAATAACGCGTTTAAATATTTGAAAGCTGTATTGACGGTAATAAGACTACCCAAAAAAGAATATAGAAGTGCTTTTTGCTTTTAATTAAGCACTGAAAAAATCTGCGTTGGAAACGGAAGGAGACATATAGATTTTTTAGGATAAAGAATAAACCATAATTTTTTTAACATTTTATACAGGCGTTTATGATAAGATTTTTATTTTTATTTTTATATTTTATGGTATTGGATTAGATCTCTCTTTTTTTCTTCATTTATCATAAGGTTTGATGATTTCTAATTATTTGTATATTTCATTTCAAAATATTGCAATACCTGTAGTTTGTAAACATATAAAATAATTATGCAAAATTAGTAACTTTAATAGTTTTCTCCATCTTCCGAGAACTTTATCTGATTTATTTTTTTTTTTCAATTTCTCCGTAATGTCCATGATTGTTAATGCAATCTTTCTATTTAACACGTTCATTAAAATACCTTACAGAGACTTTAATTTTTATTTTTGACGAAATAAATGTATTTTCCTCACTCTAAAATATATTGTGTCAAAAAGAAAAATAAATAAAACTCTATTACTTTGACAGAATGGTATTTCATACATTTTTAGCAGAGTCATCTGTTCTAAAGAAAGCTTTTCAAAAGTATTCAACTTCCCATAAAAAGGGATTTTTTAAAGAAATGAAGTAATGAGATACGAGTGAATAGACTAAAAATTTTTGATAAAGGAAATGTGCTAAAAAGCTCTTGGGTATTTCTTTCTTAATATTCTAAAAGAAAGTTCTAAAGAATAAAAGGAAATAATTGCAAAAGTGGCGAATGTTTAGCTTTCTAAAAAAATTAAAAAATATATGTTGTCATTGTGGAAGTAATTCAGTTTTTATATAAAGTCAATACTTATAGAAAAAAGTAAACTTTTTATGTTATTACATGCTTTTATTTCATATTTAATTTCTCGTGAAATTATATTTGTTATAGAATGAGACTGAAACATATTTTCTCTAATTAATACAGTAGAACAATTACCGAAAGAGAAGTTCTCGGGCCGGGAACTGGGATTTCCCGACTCTTCCTCCCAAAGCCTTAGCTGGGACGTGTCTATGCGTCCAGGTAGGGAGTTTTCTTCAACCTCTAGGGCAAACGAGAGGTACCTACTTTTCGCCGTTAAGTCGCATTTTGAGTACGAGCTCGATAATCGAAGGCGGTGGTAAAGCAAGAGTTGTCGGGGAAGTCCGGCTTAAAGCCTGGGGCCCGGTTGCCTTTTGGGTTTCCGGCTCCGAAACTGTCGGGGACTCCGGCCTCTCCCCAAGTGTGAAGTGTTGGTGTCCTAAGAGTTATGAGAATCAGCGCAAATCGCAGCGACCTCTGTCGTCAATCATTTTGGGGTAGGGTAGTGATGCGCAGATGGCGGGGCTCCTCATTGGTGGAAGAGCCTTCCTCGGGTAAACTGGCCCCTCCTGCAGTGTCACTTTCAAGGATTCATGTGCACGTAGAATCGGCGGCGAAGTCCTAGCCTTGGGCTAGGTAGCTTGGTAGTACAAAAAAGAGTTCAAATCAGACCTCAGTGTATTGCTGTTACCTGTGGAGTATTGGTGAATCACGTCAATACTTTCAACATCATAAATCCAAGAATTAATCTTTTTTTATTCTGGGGGGGGGGGGTCTAAATACCCCGATTTACGATATTTTTCACACATGTAAATTTAAATGCATTACGAATAAATCATCTTACTGGACTAAATCGTTATTTCATATATTTTTAAGAAAGTTATTTTTTCTTTAAAAACATCTCTTTCAGACACAGGCTGAAATATGTGATATAAAAAACTTAGATATTCTCATTAAGTTTTTATAACAAGTTTTTTTAAAAAAAATAAAGTAATAAAATAATGAAATATTTCAAAATAGGCGAAGAATTTTTACAAAAATGAAAATTCTCTCAAAAGTCTCTTAGGTAAAATAAAAATAAATTAAAAAAAAGAAGGAAATTTAGGAAAACACACAAAAAGAAAATAACTTAAAAGAACAAATTTAAGATTTTATAAACAAGTGATGTAAATAAAAGAATCAGAACATCCAGATTTAATATCCTTTTATTAATTTCTAAAATGTGTTAAATAAAACCACAAAAATACACATCAAAAAGTGTGTTTTTGTGGGGGTTTTTAGCATGTGTAGTTGTATGTTACACATTTTCGAAATTAACGAATAATGTAATAAAATATGGGTAAATAGACGATAAATTTCTTGAAAATTAAAACATGCTTAAAAGCCAGTTGGATATTTTATTTTCTTATTCAAAAAATAAATAAATTAATTAATTAAAAAAAAAATTTTAATGAAATAAAGTGCGATTGTGTCAAATATTTACCTTTCTAAAAACTTAAAATATGAAACAAGTTTTATTAAAGAAAATAAATCTGTTGTAAAATCAGTTATCTTTATCTTATTGGTATACCTGTTTTAATACATCCTGTTTTGTCTATATTTCTATATTTATCCGTTTGAGTACGGGTAGGGAGATGTATGCCCCAGTAATCTATTTTTTTTTCTAGTCGTACCACTTTTGGAAAATTAACGTCTGCCATACTAGGATATTTTCCAGAGAAATCTACCACAAAGAAAAACAAGTTGGAAATTGTGCGTTAAACGTGATCTATGAGGAGCGTTCGTTTTATAACTAGTTTCACAATGTAAAAAAATCATCCTTATTATTTCAGTGAAATTAATTATATCGTCTGCTATGAGCGCAATGAGAATGGCTTTTTTTCTTAATACGTATGCCACGTTTGCAAATGCTAATTTTTTTCCTACACAAAGACAGCGCTGCAAAATTCGCCATGGAGATATTGCTTTGTGAATGATTACCTCCATGGTTTAATATGTTTATGACTCATAATGAACGAATCTTCTGTGTATATTTACTCTAATGTCTAATGGATTGAGATATTCGGGTGTTAACATAATTTCCACTAATGTTATCTCAGAATCTATACATTATTAATGTAACTCATTTCTCAAGCAAACAATTTTGTTGAACGATCTTTAACTTTCATGCAATTTTATTAAAAAAAATAATTTGAATAAAACTGGCCACCAGGCATATGAAAAAAAGGAAATGGTTTGTCTGTATTTGTTTTCCTCAGTCACATGGCTTGCGCTTTTATTATACAGATTACGTACGATAGGTTTTAATAGAATAAAGTAAACTTTTATTAATATATTTTTATGTTTTGATTCGATTTTCATAAAATTTGAAATGATTCGACAAAATTCTGCAACGATAATATATATTAAATTTCAAACCATTCGGTTGGGTAGTTTTTGCGCTGTTATAAGGTAAAGCTAGGAGAGTTTGCGCACAATTCTAAAGAAAAGCAATAAAAAAATCTAAATATTAATTTTTTGCTAAACTATCCATGAATAATTTTTACTTCATTTGTTTTTTATGCATTTCCATTGCTATTTTGTTGTTATGTTGCAATTTAATAAAACAGTTGTAATAAAACCAAGAAAGTTATTTTGCGCAATTTCTCCTTACAGGGTTGGTGTGATTTCGCACATGGGTAGGAGAGATTGTTACTGATAATAACTACAGTTAAATTGTTAACAATAATAATTACACTTAAATGACATTGCTGTAAGGTTTTTGAGAAAAAATTTTATTGTATTGGGAGTGAATATTTCAACCTAATGCTTAAAGAATCAGAAAAAGAAAATGATTTTAAAAACGATTAAAAAATTTTAATTAAAGGAAAAAAATTAAAGAATTAGAAAAAGCAAGCCCAGATAAGATTACAAAATAAAATTTTGTAACTTAATAACACGTTTAACTTAAAATTAGTCCATTTTCATTTTTCATTTATTATGCAAATTTACCATCAAGCTGCGTAATCTCTCCTAGCATGGAAACTAATGGGAACAATGCGCCATCTCTCCGAAGTAGCAGATGCGCAAACTCTCCAATTTCGGTAGGAGAGGTTGCGCGGCCTTTTATTTAAACATGGTCGCTACTAAAACGAGCCGTTGATGTTCACATTGTTAGTCTAGATTAGTAGCTTATGAGAAATCGTTTAAGTTTAAAATATTCTGTACTATTGACATTGAATAGAAATTCTGATGAATAGCTATGAAAATTCAAGCACTTACTTTGGGAAAACAAAACAAAATACCAATACTTTATCCTAGACGCTCAAAGCAATCAACGTGCACTTTCAAGTAGACACTCCACTACTGTTGTTGTACAATTACCTGGAGTTGCTGCGCTCTCACTCTACTCTTTCCCCCCGAACCTCTATGTGCGCAATCTCTCCGCCCGCGCCATCTCTCCTGGCTTTACCTTATGCGGACGGATGGACAGACGAACAGACGGACGGACCAGACGACGACTATATAGGTGCTACGCATTTGTATAATTACGAACGCACCTAAAAATGGCAAATTTTGGTGCAATTGAATATAAAAATAGTGACCAGTCCTGGGACGTAATCAAAGGGTTAATTCTTCGTGTTCATTGTTTTCCTAATATATAAGGCGTGTTCAAATGAAAGTGATTCGAAGCGTCGCACGCGAACAGTTTTCAATGTATTTTCGTGAAACAAACGCGATAGTGAATGTGTACGTACAACGTGTGCGCAATGGTTTGTGTTAACTTCATTCGTAAGGACGTGGCATTCAGTTAAAAATGTCTGGTGTGGATGCAACTGCGTCCAAAACGGATGAGCCAGCTGTAATCAAGTTTTTAAAAATGGAAGGGTGTTAGCGGGTGGATATTCATCGCAGAATTCTGGCTGTGTCGTCAAGGTGTGTGCCCAAGCACTGGCCCGTAAAAAGTGGGACGTCCTGGAACATCCACCTTACAGTCCAGATCTGTCGTCTTGCGACTATAGTAACCCTGGACCGCTGAAAAAAATCCTAAAGGGTCAACGATTTCATTCCGATGAAGACGTAAAGGCTGCAGTTCTGAACTGGTTCCATGATCAACCGACATCGTTCTTCGCGGACGGAATTCTTAACCTTCCTAAGCAATGAGAAGCCGGCCTAAACGCCATTGGTGATTTTTTAAAACAAACTTTGTATGCATTTCACTCATTAAATATTGTTGTTTTTATTTATGTATCTGTCTCATTTCTCTCCCTACGCATCTCATGGGTACACATCTCGAATCACTTTCATTTGAACATCCCTCATATTTCCTTTGTTTATCTTAAAACTGCAATATTCTGATTTCTTGTTTACGATACGATAGGATATAATATATATATATATATATATATATATATATATATATATATATATATATATATATATATATATATAATCGCAATACTTGTATTTCATAACCTATTAAAAAGAAACACAAATAATAGTTAAATAATAGTTAAATTTTTTCTCCAATTTAAGTAGATTTTTATTTCATTTGTTCCGATCTCTGTGCAAAAATGTTGATGATAAAAGCAATCATCGTATTAAATAACATCGTTAAAATTCTATTCTTGAAGCTTCCTTTTATTTGAATAAATTAAAGCATTTTACTTATTCTAAAACTATTAAATGTTTTAAGAAAAAAATCTGCATTCTTTCACTAGAATGATATTCATAATTTTAAAAAGAGTAATCTTTTCTAAAGATAAGGTTCGCAGAAGCAAGCTAAATGAGTTCGAAAACAAAACTTATATGAACTCATAAAATTCCTTGTAATTTATTTATTTAGAAAAATATCAGTGCGATATCGTTGAATGGACCATGGATTTTTGAAAAAAGAAAATGTGTTGAAGCCTATTAGGTAATTTTTTTTTCTTATAAAAGAAAGCTATAAGGAAATAAATGAAATAGTTTGCGAATCTAAAAATGGTTAGATTTCAAAGAATTTAAAATTTCTTTTGTTATCGTGAAATTTCATTCCTTTATTTAAAGAAAATAACTTCTGTGAAAATAATTATCTTTGTTTTATTGCATAACTGCATAACTGCATTTCAATTTTAAATTTTTTGTGTGATAATATTGGTTATTAAACAAAAATTTCCTTCACAACAGTTGAATACAGTAATTCTCAGAAAAATATATTACTTATGAAAAGGTAGCACAAAGAAAGAAATGCACTAACAGTTTTAACTGTTTTAAAGATAATTTTATATAATTTTGAATTCTCAGCTATGATACTGATTGGTAACGCAGTCATTGCTTTAAAGAAATTCACTGAAGTTCCATTCGCAGGCGCTTTTATATTTTTCAATGAATAAATGTATTTTCCTCACTTTTTAATTAATTATGTGCTAAGAAAAAAAGTATATTTTATTTCATTAAATTGGTATTTCATCATGCATTTTTAAGTGATTCATCTTTTCTAAAGAATTGGTTCAAAAGCAAATTGTCTTACTAGGAAGAATTTTATAAGAGCTCATTAAACTTTTTATAAGAAGGTTTTGTTTAAATGAAGTAATGAAATATCATTAAACAGAAGAAGAACTTGAAGAGAAATAAAAAACCGAGAATAGAAAATGTGTTAAAAATCCCTTGGATATTTTCTGTTTCTGCTTCTAATCGAATATTTTAATGAATGAAACATCTTTCGAATGTCGCGAACGTTTAAGTATCTAAAGAATTTTATTGGTCTTTTCAGGCATTTAATCCGTTTCCATTTATTGATAATACATCTTCTTTAAAAACAGTGACTATTATCTTACTGTATGAAAGCATTTCTATATTTAATCTCTCGTATTCGTTATCGAAAAAAATTGATTAATTTCCTTTATTGTTTTTAAAACTACAACGCTCCGATATTGTGTAATTCCTTAAATTATTACTTTTGTAAAACTGCAGAGTTGCCAAGTCTCCGGCTTTTTTCCTACCAGTATTTTCTTTAGTTTATATATATATATATATATATATATATATATATATATATATATATATATATATATATATATAAAAGGGCTCAGATGTCATATACGCACCACGTTGGCGCGATTGAAACAAAATGGCAATATTATGCCTCACATGTTAACCCGGTTATTTTTTATTTTAACCCTTTAGCGGGCGGTGGTCACAAAAAAGGACACCTAATTTTAATTCCAAAACTGACAAATGGCACCAAGAATATTTAATTAAAATTTTCCTTTTATAAAGTAAGGGAAAATCAGCAAGTTATTCTTTTCTAAGGAAATCGTTTGTAAAATCCGGTGTAAGTCCATTATTTCATTATTTTACAAACAGATTTATTCCGCGCCGGAAAGGGTTAATTCTATAAATTATTTTTATCATGTATATGAATATTCATTTATATAAAACTATCATTTATTTAATTTATTTCCTTTTTTAAAATAGCAGAAGCTATTTCAATTATTACGTTATTTTATTTTTATATTGAAATAAAAAATCAAGTATTTATTTATCACTAATATTCAAAAACGAAGTTTTCGCCAATTGTTGCGGGAAAAAATCGCGCCAACGCGGTGAGTATATGATATCTGTGGCAAAAAAAAGAAAGCCAAAGAATATCATCAGTATTTTTTTTCCATTTAAATAGAATTTTAACAAATTTGATTAGATTTCTCAGCAAAAACGTTAATTGTTAATATAACTTTTGTGTAAAACAATTTCATTCGGACTAAGGCTGGCGATAGATTTTTACTGATTTTTTTCATACCACTAATTATAAATAAAAAATAATCTGCCTTGACGATTAGTAAAATCTACTACAAAGTTTATGGTTTTGATATAATGGTAGTCAAAATAATAAAAAATACTGCCCCAGTGGTAACCTTGTTTCATGGAAATGCTATTCGTAAATGCATTATTTTTTTATATATAGTATTTAAATATTATTACATCATTTCCTACGCTATAATTTAAATGTAGTAAAACAACATCTATATGTTTACAATTGTATTATTATTATTATTTTATCAGATACATTTGTTAATTGAAATTCTTAAAAAGCAAGCTGATTGAAAAAGAAAAGAAAAAAAAAACTTTAAACATCTTATTATTTTTTTTGTATAAAAGAAGATTTTATATATAAACGAAATAACAAATGCGGGTGAATAGAGAAAAAGTTCGAAAGAAAAATGAATGAAAATGTTCTTAATAGTCTCTTGGGTTTTTTCTTTGTTATTCTAGAAGAAAGTTCTACAGAATGATATGAAGTAGCTTGCGAATGTGTCAAATGTTTAACTTTCTAAAAAATGTATTTTAATTTTTATTTCTTTCTGTCATCATGGAATATAATCCTATTTCACTTAAATAAGATACATAGTATGGGGAAATAGCATTATTATGGTTTTAAATTTCCATATTTAGGTCCTTCTGTGAGATAAAGAATCACAATAGTATGAAACATGGATGGATAGACAAAAGTTTTTGAAAAAAAAAAATGTTTTCTAAAGCCTATTTGATAATTCTCTTTTCTTATCTTAAAACAAAATTCTGAAGAATTAAATTAAATATCTTACAAATGTTGCGAATGTTGAGCTTTCTGAATAGATTATTTTTTATTTTTAAATTGAGAAAAATAAACTTTTTTCCACTTAAAAAAATAAACATAGCTTATTGAAATATATGTGACATTCTTTTCACTTTGTTGTATGCTTGCACTGTAATATTTCACTCCTCGTGGAATGATATTTGTCATAGAATAACAAGTAAATACATTTTCTTAGTAGAGTACCGCTATTTATGACATATCAGGTCATACAGAAAGTATAACTTCTCAAGGACCGTAAGGAGAAATAAAACATAATTACCCGGGAAGATTAATTCCAAAAGATACAGCAAAGTTTCCGCTGATTCTCAACATAAGAACCGCCGGAATTATAACACTTGTCATAGCGTTGGATAAGTTTTTGTAGTCCAGTGTTATAGAAGTCTGCTGCCTGTGAATGGAGCCAGCTTGTCGCAATTGCCATTCGTTTGTGGGAAAAGTGCTGACCAGACAGGAATTTCTTCAGGTGCGAGAACAGGTGGAAGTAACTGAGAGCAAGATCGGGAGTATAGAGTGAGTGGTGTAACACCTCTCAGTGAAACCTCTACAGCAGATTGTTAGTGGAATTCGTCGTATGCGGGTGATCGTTGTCGTGGATAAACACAACACCAGAAATGAGCATCCCACGTATCTGTGTGTTCAAAAACCTTATCACGCACTTCACCTCGCACTTCACCTCGCAGTCGACGGGAGAAGAAATGAAAGCCGACATCTTCCCACTCAACAACGACGTTAATGTAATAGATCGGAAAATTACAATTGCCGCATACGATATCCACACCCACAATCTACCCGACTTGTGCCTTTTTGTTTCATACCTTTTGTAGCGTCATCTTTTTGCGATGTGGGAAACTTATTTTCTGGATGAACCCAGTAGAATGGAAAACGTACATAATGGTTGCACAAATAATAGTAATATTAATAGTTTTCTATATTTTAAATGCAATTTTATATGATTTGTTACGATTTATCATCAACAACCTTGACTGTTAACGCAACCAGTCCATTAAAAAAGCTCTTTGAAATTCGCATCGTAACTTATAATAGTACACGGCAGTGCATAGACCAAGTTCATATGAAGGCGTTTACCCTCATGTATCTGAGAGGATAATTGATTTATAAATATGATTTCTCTGATGTAATATAATTGTCGTTGGTACTCAGCATCCGTTATCGGTTACATTTACTTTTTTATAGGTTATGAAATATCGAACATAAAAACCTTAGAACTTAGCAGTCAGTAATTAGCAGAAAAAATAAGCTACTCATCAAAAATTTTAATTAGTCAGAAAAAATTCTGATTTTCAGCTGATGTGTTGCTATTTAAAAAAATAAGATTATTACTGTGCCATATTCTTCAAATCTCACATTTATCTTGTACAGATCCGGAGGCATAGAATTTTAAAAATAGCAAGTTTTGGAACTCATTCAATGTTTGATCACAATGTGATCCAAATGAATCGACTACTTCAGGTGCACTTAGAAAATTCAAATGCGGTACATATAGAGAGTTTTCATATAATCGAAGGAAAAATAGAAAATCAGAAAAAAATGTATTACTTCGTTTATAAAATTCGAAAATTCTAATTCATTTTCTTGTTCACTGTATTTCAGCATTTCCAAGCGTTATGAGCAATGTTTTCTACTTGAAGGAAAATACTGGATATTTTGCATGGTAACTGATAGGAAATATACAAAATCAATCAAGTTCACTTTATAAAATTTGAAATTATTTTATTTATCTGTTATTTATAAATTATATTAATATTTGCAGAATGTATAGGACCCTCTTTTCCTGAAAATATTTGGAAGAGCTACAGCTATGTTTGCAAGATAACGGAATGGTAAAGTGACTTACGCCTGATCTAATGCAACCGATAGCCGCGCCCTCAAGAGGTGAAGTTTAGTAGTTATCGAATCTATTTTGAAAACTAATGTAGAGATAGCGACATCAAGGCAACTACAAACGCGTAGAGCATCTTCGATTTTGAATAAAATGATTGCTTACACGTAAAATAATTTTATTAGAAGCCCTGAAATATAATTTTTTAATATCTAAACACCAGATTAAATACGTCGCCAAGCGAATGCAGAAGTGTGGCACTCTAAGGACGATGCAAATTTCTTTATGCATATCGAAAAAAGTAAAAAGCTGGTCTGAAAAGAATATGAATCTTAATAAATCGGTTAAGTACGAGTATAACTCGAGCTCAAAGTGTTCCGTACATCAAATTTACCAAGTACTATTTATTAATTAACAAAATCCTACTACCCCTAATTTTTTCATATTTTTAGTTTCAGTGGATTCGATAATAGGAGAAGAGGGCCATATTTTTGCAGTACACTTTCGACGATATCTCTGAAAATGTAATACCAAAATTAAAACAAATATATTTTTTGACTTCAGCGTTACGAGGTCTTCCGAACAATACCATTCTCGATACATAAAAAGACATTTATTTTCAAGTAACTTAATTAATATATCGGCTAATTACCGACATATTTTTTCAAAAATCTTCATCAAATATTCTTGTATGATTATGCGTCGATGGATATCTCGAGCGCCCGTCAATTCTTCACTGACCCCCGTAATTCTCCGTAAAGTGAAATTTGTGTGTAACGGAAAAATAAGTTTTTCTCAAAAACTATGTGACCGAGGAAAATCGCTATAATTTTCCTCCAAAGTCTGAATAAACTCCTACTACGCCTAATTTTTTCATAATTTTAGTTTTGGTAGATTCGAAAAAAGAGGAGGGGGAAAACATATTTTCGCAGTGCATTTTTGACGATATTTCTGAAAATATATTACCTAAAATTAAAACTAATGTATTTTTGAGTTCGATATTACAAGATCTTTCATATAATACCCCACACAATATACAAAAAGAAAATTTGTTTTTTTCAAGTAACTTAATTGCCCTCCCCTCTAAAATGTTCCTAAACATATTTGTGAATGTCTAATAATCTGAAAATATGCGGGGGAATTATAACTTTCCCAAATTTGAGTTGGGTTGGGTTGATTATTGACGGCCAATTATCTACACTAGGGATATAGGCCCGGGACCCAAATTTGAACTGTCCACATCCTATAGTTTATTAGAAAAAGGGCTCCGACAGACGGACAGACAGACACAGGAGTGATCTTATAATGGTTCCGTTTTCCCTTTTTAAGTACAGAACCCTAAAACTTAGTGCAAAGGAAATTTGACCCACATGGCTGTATTTTTATCAACATAATATTTATTATTTTTGTTATAGAACAGTACTGTCAGCAGTTAGCAAAATTTACGGATTACGTAACACACCGATTATGGAACATTCCTTATTTTAATAATGTATTCATTAATTTTCTTTTAAATCGGACTTTTAAAAAATATAAATTTTCCCGAGAGCAATTAATTCAAAATTTAAATAAAAACTGTTTATCATTTAAGAAATATCACACTTTTCCTATAATTAGTCATGATGTTTCTTTATTATGAAAGTTATGTTTTGAATGCCAATCAAAGGGATTCAAAGGAACCCTGATCATAGAAAATGAACAAACAATCTTAATATGGAAAAGGACCAAGAAAAATTACAAAGATGTACTTAATTAAAAACAATAAAAATTTAAATAATTTTGATTTTATTTTCTGGTAAAGTATCATTTACTCTTTTACACGATGATCGCTTTCTTACATAACTATAAAATCAGCATTTATGCAGTTGAATAAGAAAGCTTTTCATTTGATATTAAAAAATTCAAATTCGAGTGTAATTAATTATTTCAGCTATTACTATAAGCAGAGCCTTGTACAATTCATGTACATAAAAAACAACAGCCAAATCTAATAGCGGAAATAAAAATAACTAAACAAAAAGTGTTGAAATCAGATTAAAAACAGTTATGTAAAAAAGGGGCAATGTTGTCTTAACCTAAAAGATAAAAAAAGTTAAATCTAAAATAATGCAAAGTTCCTTTTCGGAATTTAATTCCGAACCCAGTATTTCAAAAGTAGATGGGGAAAATATATTGTAAGAATCTACTTCTAAGGAACGTCTCTATAAGCGCATACAAAGAAAAAAAAATACACATTTTTCTCATGGGGATATATATGACTATAAAAAAATTCTGCGGAACCTCGATATAGCGAAATTAAAATTTCATTTTATGGCGATTTATTGTCGATTGGCGACACAAAGAAATAAAAAAAAAACGCTTTTATGATAAATACTCTTTAAAGAAAATATTTTTCTACTCTTCATACTGAACTAGTTTAAGTAAGTTTAACTTAAATAAATACACTTTTATAACTATAGTTTTGTCATATAAATTTATATGTACATATAATGAAATTTAACCATCGTATTACACGGTTTAGGACAAAATTTAAATTGATTAAAATTGCTTGAAGCTTAAAATTATGGTTCTATTCTGAGTACTATCAATTCGGTTTTAATATTGTTAGTGTAGGAGACGACAGAACGCGCATTGTTGCCATGGAAACAACGAGTTATTCAATATCGAAATTTAAAGGACAGTACTCTTGATCAGGCAGTTATTTTAAAATGCACTTAAAAGTAATCCAGCCGGTGAAACCGTATACAATTTAAATACTGCAGAAACACGAAAATTACGTAAACTTATAGAAATAATAATAAACTATTTCATCGTTAAGTGTGACTTTTTTGAAATGCGCATTTAAATACTCAGGAGCACGGAAGACCGAGCTATGCTCGGTCAAAATTAGCTTTGAGTTCAAATATCATGACCTATGACCAAAATGACCCACTAATCAAATTTTCTCGAACATGTGACCAGCCCAGTTGTCTTCTGGTGTCCGAAACCCGAAGGGTATAAAATTAGTCAAAATAGTCTGAGCCATTTTTAGATAAAATTAGCTTGACCCGCAGTGATCCAAAAATAACTCACTAATCAAAAGTTCTCGAACATGTGACCCATCACAATAGCCTTCTCGTGCCCGAAAATAAATAGGATAAAAAATTTACTCAAAATCCTTTCAACCGTTTTTTAGATACAATTAGCTCGACCCTGACCCCTGATGACCCAAAATGACCCACTAATTGAATTTCTAGAACATGTGACCTAGCTCAATGGTTTTCTGGTGCTCCGAAACAGTAGGATACAAAATTTCTTCAAAATCGTTAGAGCCGCTTTTAAGATAAAATTTGGATATATATATATATATATATATATATATATATATATATATAACCTCCCCCCACACACACAAGATTTGCTTGTATTAGAAAATGTGATTTAACAAGCAATTTTTCAAATTAAAATCTTAAATGAATCTTAAATTATATAAATCTTTAATCTTAAATTATTAAATGTTTGCATTTGGCGTGGAAAAGTGTTGTTTGTCAAAACGGGTATTTTTGCACCAAATACTATTTTTTTAAAGATTTTCTATTGGGATTCCGCAGCTAAATTTGACTGATTCTTTGTAACGTACATGAATAGTTTATTAACAAATTTTATTCGGCAGAAGAGTGTTTTATATGGAAACACTGTAATGCTGTTGATATTAACTTTAAACCCCGTTGTGAATATCGCTAGGCTCTATAGGAGCGGCATACATGATCAGATGAAAATTAACTCAATGATAACCATCTTGCGTGCATGTGGTGGACACTCTAGCTACTGTGGGTGTATGGTGGTTGCTGGAACCGTGTATTCAATAAAGTTAGAGTCTTCGGAATACCGAACGGGACCCCATCGGAAAATCAGTGCTGGGAAAGACAAGCTGTCTAAATTATAGGATCCCGTGCGTGCGTTCGTGGCACATTCAAATCTCATTTGTATGTAGTGGCCCTTACAGAAGCATACACGTGTTCGCTGGTGTTTGATGAGAAGCAGTGAGCAAGATTACCGTAGCCTAATTTATCTTAGTGTATTTATCAACAATCAAATAATAATTAAGCAACAACAACACAAAACATGTCAAGTTGAATGTCAAGGAAGGCCTCCATAAAGTATATACTCAGAATATTTTAAAAAAATTGCTAATTAACATACATCATTTAGTTGTAAAGCTTATTACAAAAGCTAACATCACGTATTAATTCACTATCCAGAGAAAACAAAACAAAATATGCCAAGTTCGAGCCTGAGTAATTTTTTAACAATATATTTTCTTCATCTACTTATGAAAATATTTGGATTTTAATTCAGAAGAAAGAATTAGGTATTATTTTAGATTTCAAAGATGTTTCCCCTTTACGTTCAGAGAACTTGGATCTTTTTTATATGAATGTTTTTAATGTGATATTTTCTACTAAATAATAGTGCTTTTCTAACTATCTAACTCGAAATATGCTACAAAAGACGTATATTATAGTAGACTCCGGGTTATACGAGTGAATATAGACAATGATCCCCCTCGGATAAGCTAAAAACTCTGATAAACTGGATTTGCATAAACCGTCACTTTCTAAGGCAATAAAATATAAAATTACACATAATTTATTCATTTTTATGGTACTACTTACAGTTCTTTGATGCACACTTCAAATGGTTGGAATTAAATTGCTCATTTGAAGAAGTTCTTGGTACTTTTAGGTTTGTTGGATGACAAACGTTTCTTTGCTAGATTGATATTAGCGAAGTGAGAATTGCTGGTGTAGCTTGCAGCTCAAAATGTATTCAATAGTTCTTTCAATCGAACTTAGACCTTACGAATGCGTCCTTTTCTTCTGATAGACATCGTTTTCATTACTCACTTTTTAGTATCGCAAAGTGCTTAAAATTAATCACTGAATCAATATCTCTAGCAGTAAGAACGGCGACTTAAAATGGGGTGTAGAATAAGAATCGAACACTTGACATTCACGGTTACAGTGAGAAAATCTTGAACGCATACTTGATCTATTTTTTCATATTCTATACAAACGATCTAATTGCTAATGTCTCATATAGTTAAAAAATATATTTTTTGTGATCTTCTCCTGTTCCCTCTTTATGTTCATTGAATAAAAATAAAGTCAATAAATAAGAATAACAACAATAAACAATATTTAAATACTTAATAATAAAAAACTAGCAAATATGAATTGAAAATCGCTAAAGAAAGTAAAATTTGGCAGAAAAAAAATTAAAAATTTAAAAAAAACTGAAACTACTTTTAAGTGATCTTATTAAAAATATTTTTTACTGATTTTTTTAAAAATAAAATAATGCATTTCCATAAAGTAATAAAATTACAAAACATTGAATATCTATTTTCGATGCAATTGAGTAAATTATTTTCATAAGCCATATCGCATGAATTGAAACATTGTATATTAAATCTCTTTCATATTTTATATTTTATGCATAGTTGAAAATGATAAAAAATGTTCCTGAAAGGTTTGATAAATATTTCAGTGTCGAAACATTATTTTACTTTTTAAAACTTTGAGAAATATATAATTATATTTTTATCATAAATTTTCTTAAAACTTAATAATGTAAAATATCTATGGTGTAAGATGAAGGGAATCTCTGAAAAAAAAAATTCAAAAAACAGTAATTGGCTTTTAAAACGCTGGCAATATCCCAAATGATAAAGTCTGAGCAGTTTAAGAAGGAAGCAACCGCTGAAAAACATCTTTTGTATTCATAGCCTTAGCTCGATATACCAATAATTTTAAATGTTAAAAAAGTGTTCTGGGATTTGAAATTTATTATTTTTTCCATTACTCGTCTTATGTGTACATTAAGAAAAAAAAACTTGTGAATTTTAAAATAGCATATTTATGAAACGAGACGAAAAGAACATGGCTAGTTCATCGAAAAGTCAGAAAGCACAATAAATTTAATGAGCTATCAAAATATTCATGAAAACATTAGAAATAATTTAATACTTTTTAAATTTGAATAAAAGAAAGACTCAGTATACATTTCTATTTTCATACTTTTTAAATTTGAATAAAAGAAAGACTCAGTATACATTTCTATTTTCTATTTCATATCTCTTATTAACTTTCTTTCTAGTTTTTTAATCTATTTCCTGATTTCTTATTTTTTTAATTAGATATATTTGTGTTTTATCGTATATCATGTACACTCTGTTTCAGATGGCGGAAAACGAAAACAAATTATATCACGTGTACAAGGCTCATAATTTTCTCACGGCATAAAATACGTGAATTTGAAAAAAAAATCATTAAAAAAGTCTGACTCACAAAAGATTAAAAAATCCTCGAACCTAAATTGCCATATTTACTCACTTATATTTTATCCCATTATTAAAATGGCATAAAAGTGGGGTTTCAAAATTATGTACTTTTCACCTATTGGGAATTTTGTTTTAAAATGTTTATCGATACCGGAAATATAACGCAATTAGCAGTTACTTCATTTTATAGGCTCTAAAATTTTGAAGTTTGTGATTTAATCTGTCATTAAATAAGGCGATTTTTACTATCTGGAACTTCTGGTATGTATCTGAATAAAACAATTGGCAACATGGCTTGAAGAGTGGAACTCAGGTCTCTATGGAGGTGATGATTAATAACCTCAAAGTGACCAGAATTTGAAGTAAAATTTGACGGAAATGAAAATGATATAATTTAAGATGATATGTAAATTGTATTTGTGACAACAGCAGTAGTGATGATAAAAAATATGAAGCAATGAACATATCTTAGACATCTTTTATTAATTGTGAATTGCATTTAGGAAATGTTGAAAGTGAAAACGTGTTGTTATTTTTCACTGCTTTATTTATACAACGTTAATTGAATAAATATATATGATATAGAGGGTGTTTGTTTTTAACTGACGCTATTCAGAGCCATCTGTAGCTTGTTCTAATAACCGGAATGGCAGTACATTTGGTTAGGGGAGTAATGATGTCATGAGAAAAAAGATTTTGAGTACAAAAAAATTATTCCAAAACACCACCGACAGGAGAAATGTGGTTCTCTCGTACGCAGCCGAGAATTAGCATAAAACACGTGTTATTTGAAGTCAAAGGTCTATCTTGGTAAGGTCCCAAACCTGAGTATCTTAAAAGACAACATAACAGAGATAGTGAGGAATATTCCTTCTGACATGTCATGTTCGACCGTACAGAATATTGTGCAAAGAATGCAAGTCCAAGTAGTGTAGTCCAAGTGAACGGTGGTCACACTGAATGCGGTCGAATTCCTCGAATAAAATATATACCGGGTGAACCAAAAGTTCGTTAAAACTTCAAAAATTCATAAAAAAGGAAGAAATTATGATAAAGAGGTGTGGTTTGCAAGAAAGGGCTCACAAGGTAGTCGGAATTTTTTTAACAGCAAAAAAAAAAAAAAAAAAAGTTTAAAAGAGTTTAAAAAGTCACCTGTAGATGGCGCTAACATGAGAGAGATGCCTCAGAATTGTGCAAATTAATCACCCGATCTCACTCCGGTCGATTTCTGGTTTTGGGGCTATTTGAAATCACTTGTGTACCGTTCATCACCTTCAACATTGGCCGAACTCAAAAATTCTGTCTGTCGTGAGGTTTCTGCAATTCATTCCGACATGTTGCATTGAGCTGTAACGAGCGTTGTGAGTAGCCTTAGTTGTGTCGTACAATGTTCTGGATGTCATGTTGAACAATTGTTATTGCAAGAATAAATTGATGGAGTGTATTGTTTGTTGTCTTGTTCATTGAGTTTCGGGTCGTCAGCGCCCTCTACCAGTGACATTTTTAACTAAAAATTTTTTTGCTGCTGAAAACAATCCGACTACCTTCTTTATCATAATTTCTTCCTTTTTTATGATTTTTTAAAGTTTTAACGAACTTTTGGTTCACCCGGTACATTCACAGTTATCATTAAAAACATAGTTATTTTTTAATAGGAAATAACTAACAATGTTTTTAATGATAACTATTAATGTATATATTTTATTGACAATACAAATAAATTTATTTAAGAGAAATATAATAATATTAATTAACGATAATAGTACTGTAAAATATACATTTATACTACTACTGTTCTCGAAAAATACATACTAATGACTGAAGATTGGTAAAACTAAAAATAAGATATAAATATATTACGGGCATTACGTAAACAGAATGTTTAAAAAAATACACAAGAACTTTTTACTTACATGTGCTTCCATTTCTTAATAATGCCCTGCAGTTTTCTGTTGATGTTAAACAACAATGCTAACGGATAAGCACAAATTTTGTAATTTTATTTGCTTATTAAATGGATTATTGTAATAAATCAATGAATTTAATATTTTACACTATATTAAATTCATAAATCGTTTTTATAATATTGCTATGTAATATTCATCTTTTGACAATTTTAAAATGATTATTGTTTAAATGCTTTATTGAAATAAATGCTCAGAAGCTATAGATATATTAACCTGCAAACCAATCATATTTTCTTGTCTGGCATCATTTATAAGAGTTATCGGGTAATCTGCGTTAATGATTTTAAACATGAAGTTCATGATACGTCAAATCCTGTTACAATTATTCATCCGGAATTGAGAACCTTATCCTCCCGAAAAATATTCAACGTTTCTCGCTGTATCACAAATTCCAGTTGCCCTAAGCGTACAAACTAAATGACCTCAATAAATCTCTCCATAGTTTAAATAGAGAAGCTAGCATTTTATGAGAGCTGGGGATTGGATAGAAGAAATATATGCAACAAAACTTTTATTTTATTTTATTTTTTGAATAACATAAATTATTTATGGTTCCTCAAATAAGTTAATTTATTATAGTTGAAATGTATAATACTAGACAAAATTTATGATAATAGAAAAATAAAATTATAAGAATAATAGAATACGATATAACATATGATTTATGGCAAAAGTAATCGATCATTTAAGGGAACCTTGATAAGTTTTAAAGAAAAAATTCCTAGTATTTTCATTTATTGTGAAAGTAAATTAACCAGAACAAAGTACACTCCAATCGTAGATGATTCCTCAATTTTTATATGTACATTTATTAAGTTTTAGTTGAGTCTGGGTTTTTGGAAAAAAAACTGGAACCAAAATCGAAAAATTAAAAACTAACAACTTTAGAGATCGACCTCAGCTATCCTATGCAAAATCATTTAAAAATATTAAAATGTGAGCGAGAAAACGCGCAAGAACCTTCCCATAGACTTAACATTAACTTGTGCGTTTTTTCGCGTGAATAGCGTAGGTCTTCATATAATGTTTTATTTTTTACAATAAAGGATCAATATATCCCCCTTCATTTTCCATAACTGCCTGTACTATCTAAAATCATATTTACGATCGCTCAGTGCTGTGAGACTGGCTCAATATCTAGACCATAATAACGTATGCTTTCCTTCAGAAATGGCAGAGGTATAAGTTTTGTATAGTAAAAATAGTTCTTGAAAAAAAAAAATCTTAATCAAAGTATGGATCAGGCGAGCGAGCAAGTTTTTTGAAAATAATGGCTGGTCACCTATAAATAATTGAAATACTGCACGGATTGTTGTACTGAACGTGCAATATACCGAGATGTGTCGAATAGGTTTGGATTCAAGTTGCAATGACCTCTTCAAACAAATACTCTCTAATTATAAACAAGGCCGTAAATCCACGTCCATACTGCTATGTTTTCAGAAAGAAAATGTGTTTAGCAAGGCAGTAGTTGCGTATCGGTGTTTTTTCTGCGATTTAAATTACTTTCTCTAACACATCTCTCCTTAAACATACATTTGGAAAATTCAATGTAGCTGATTTTAAATGTTTTCCTCCACCATAATAAAACTTCAAGAATTCTGGTTTTATTTCATGTATTTACAAGCAAAGTTGAAAATCATCGAAACATCCGTGATACAATCAATTTGTCAGCTCATTTTTGCCCCTCCCCAATATTTCGAAGTTCACGAGAAAACTGTATAATTTCTGTATAAACTGTAACTTTATGATTTCCTTGAAAAGTAATATCCATTACTATGTGCAGGGAGGTTTGTGATAGTGGATCCTTTCGTACATACTTCAGATGACAGCATTCTTTAAGAACTGCAAAGTTTTCCATTAGTTATGGTAGAACAAATTTACTGACTGTGTTTTTTCTAGCAATGTAGATGTCATGCAAAGGTAAGTATACTGATGTTCGTGGATAATCCATATTTTTCCGTCCAACAAATAACGGTAAAAC
Organism: Maratus michaelseni; assembly: GCA_963931845.1. Lineage (NCBI taxonomy): Eukaryota > Metazoa > Arthropoda > Arachnida > Araneae > Salticidae > Maratus > Maratus michaelseni. Next base: position 79,209,035 of record OZ007590.1, on the reverse strand, counting down.
TCTGCCGATCCAATAACTTCCATTATTTGGAAACGTTTACAATCTGCTTCCAAGACTCAAACGGATCATATCTGAAGACAATGCAATATCATTCTGCGGGTAATTGTGATATTCGTTCACATGGGTGTCGCGTCAATTCATCTCGCACAATTCATCGCGGAACAATTCATCGCGCACAATTCGTCGCAGCGTCAATTCGTCGCAGCGTCAATTCATCGCGGCGACAATTCGTCGCAGCGTCAATTCGTCGCGGCGTCAATTCCTCGCGACGACAATTCGTCGCAGCGACAATTCGTCGCGAGCTCAATTTGTCGCGGCTCAATTCGTCGCGACGTCAATTCGTCGCAGCGTCAATTCATCGCGGGGACAATTCGTCGCAGCGTCAATTCGTCGCGACGTCAATTCGTCGCGGGCTCAATTCGTCGCAGCTAAAATGTCCTTGAAGGCTATTATGATAAAAATAAGGATAATTTAGTAAAATTATTTAATGATAATTTGTTTTTTAGATATACTGAATTATAACTAACATTTTAAAGGCGATTTCAGAGGAATTTTTTTATAAGTGATTTTTTTGGGAATTTCCTTATTGTGAACATGACAGTTTAATAAATAAGAGCAAGTCATTTCTTATTTAAATTAGAGATAGAATAAATATTGCTTTAGATAACCGTAAAAATGGCGAAGGATTTAGGATAAAATCACCCAGATCAAGAAAAAATGACGAATACAAATGCTAGAAATTTTTTAAAAAAATTATTAGTTGACATATGTGTACACAGGGTACAACCCTCCCCCCTCCCTTATATTTGAAAGATTTAGGAAGTAAAAAAAGTATTGAGAGATGTAAACATAAAATACTTTTTGTGATTGCGATTGAACTGATTGCTGCATGAATGCAATTTCATTAAGTAGTATTTTGGTTTTATAAGTTTTTTCATTTATTTCATCTATACTAATAAAAGGAAAGTGTTTGTCTGCCTGAGTTCTGTGTACGTGTGCGCGATGACAAGTGAAATCTAACGCTCAGATTTTTAATATTTTAAGAACCGGGGCCCCTAGGGCCCTTTTAAGGTTTTTGCATCTAAATTGTTAATAACTTGCCCCATTTTCATCTGATCTCCCTTCTTTTTGTGGGCCTTTCTCATTAATTCCCCGCCCATTTCTACATTTCAGTTAGCTCCCTGGCCCCTTGGGGCCCGATGCGGTGTTGACTTGAATCTTTTGTGCGCCATGCATTTTTCACCCTCTCAATGCCTAACTTTTAAGTTGAGTCTTCGACTCCTTTCCCCGGGCCAACACCTTCATTTTTTTATTGTGGCACTAGGGCCCTTTTTTAGCATTTCTTTCAAATTTTATTCTAATGATTAATTTATACCCTATCCTTAATTTCGACTAATTGAAGATCTAAAGCGCTACGTACTAGGATCTTTTAAGATGTTTTCCTCTTAAGGCCTTACTCAAAACTATCATTTGGCCATTTTTGGGACCTCTAATATAGCTCCCTTAAAAATCGACCGATCCACTATTTTTTCTTATGTAACTTTTTTGGACTTCCAGCTACTATATGAACGACAAAAAATTTTCTCGGACAAGTCCCGGGCCCCCTGGGCACCTTAAAATGTTTGTGCCCTAAGTTATTAATAAATTGCCCCTTTTTTCTCAGATCTCCTTTGTTTTTGGTGCCTTCTCTCCATTAGGCTTTTCTCCCATTTCTATGTTCCAGTTAAGACCCGGGCCCCCGTGGGACTCGGTATAGGGGCACCGTTGAAGTTTTTGTTCCTTAAATTTTTAATAACATGCTCCTTTAAATCCGATTTTTTTTTCGTTTTTGGTGCCTTTTCTCCATTTAGTTATTCCTACATTTGTACATTCCAGTTAGGTTCCTGGGGCCCGACTCGAGGTACCTTGAACTTTTTGTGTGCTATGCATTTTTCACCCGCATAATTCTGTCACCCTCTTACTAAGCGACTTTAAAGTTTAGCCTTGGATTACTCTCCCCGGGTCACCACGCTTATATTTTTATTGGGCATTTAGGACCCTTTTTTAAGCATTTCTTTAAATTTTGTTCTAATGACTAATTTATACCCTATGTTTAATTCCGACTAATTGAAGTTCTAAAGCGCTATGTACCAGGATCTTTTAAGATGTTTTCCTCTTAGGGCCCTGCTCAAAACTATCAGTTAGCCCCATTTGTTAGCTTCCCTTAAAAATCGGCCGATTCACTAGCTTTTTTTTGTCTGAGAACTACTTAGGACATCTAACTACTACTTGAACGAGAAAAAAATATCTCGGTCCTCAGCTACCACCAATTTTGAATATTAATCCCCTTCTTGGGCCCCTCTATGCAGCTTCTTTTAAAAGAGTCATAAAAGCTTGAGTTCTGTTTATGGTTATTATCACGGGCACGGAAAACACCGGGTGGATCACCTAGTTAGAAAGTAAACCATAATTTTATTATATTTTAATTATTTTCATCCACTAATGCTGCTTGTTGTATTCAGTAAATGTTTCCAATTTATGATTTTTTACTTTCTTCTATAGAAGAAAGTATTGTAATCGAACTTTTTTTCAACTTCCAGTTTTAGACGTATTTACACGTTTTAGGGGTCAGAGATTCCGAAAAAAAGTTTTTACAAATTGTCTGTCTGTCTGTCTGTCCGTCCGTCCGTCTGTCTGTCCTCATTGTATAGCCATTTAAAGATTACAATTTCAAAAAGTTGTAAAAATAATCCTAAAAACTTTTTCCGTTAAATGTTATGTCTTGATCCAAGGATTCTAGAGCATTTTTTAATTTGCCTCTATCTTAAAAAATGGCTGAGGTATAGCGGTTTGAAATTTTAGGGTGGCTGACGTTTTCAAACAAGACAGCAGAATTCATCCATAAACGGGTTTAATTTATGAGTGTTAGTTAACATGATTTGGGCAAATTTCCTTTCATCTCCCCTATTTCATCCCCCCCCTCTTTTTCTCCCTATACTGAGTGCCAGGGGGCCAGGGTCTACACTGGAACGTAGAAATGGTGAAAAGCTTAATGGAGATAAAGCCCCAAAAACGAAGGAGATCGGGTAAAATTGGGCTAACTATTAACAATTTAGGACACAAAAATTTTAAAGTGCCCAGGAGGGTCAGGACTTGACCGAGAAAATTTTGTCGTTCTTTTGTAGCTGGTTAAAAAGTTATCAGTAAACAAAAGCTTAGTGGATCGGTCGATTTTTAAGGGAGAGGTCCCAAAAGGGGCCAACTGATAGTTTTGTGTAAGACCTTAAGAGGAAAACATCTTAAAAGATCCTAGTACGTAGCGCTTTACATCTTCAATTAGACGAAATTAAGCATAGGTTGTAAATTAATCGTTAGAATAAAATTTGAAAGAAATGCTAAAAAGGGGCCCTAGGGCTTCAATAGAAATATGAGGGTGGTGGCCCGTTGAGGGGAGTCCAAGACTCAACTTAAAAGTCACGCATTGAGAGAGTGACACAATTAGAGAGGGTGAAAAATGTATGGCACACAAAAGGTTCAAGTGAACAACGCATCGGACAACAGGGGGCCAGGGCCCTAACTGCAATGTGGAAATGGGGAGGAAGTTTAATGGAGAAATGGCCACGAAAACAAGGGAGATTGGATAAAACCGGGGCAAATTATTAACAATTTGGCCCCGGGTCTTAAAATATGAAAAATCTGAGCCTCAGGTCTTCAGGGACTGCCTTGGACTATCCGCACCCAAATTTTCAGACTTCTACGTGCGATAGATTTCGCTTGTCATTTCGCACACACACACAGAACTCAGAAAAACAAACAACTTTCTTTTATTAGTATAGATGAAATGAATGATAAAACTTTTAAAGCCAAAATATCATGTAATGAAATTGCATTCATGAAGCGATCAGTTCAATCATAATTACAAAATTTTTTTATGTTTACATCTCTAAATACTTTTTTTTACTTCCTAATTCTTTCAAATATAAGGAGGAGGGGGGGGGGATCCTCTTTTGTACCCTGTGTACGCATATGTTATTTTTTTTCTAGCATTTGTATTCGTCATTTTTTCATGCTCTGGGTGATTTTATCCTAAATCTTCCGCCATTTTTTCGGTAATCTAATGCAATATTTATTCGATCTCTAATTTAAATAAGAAATGAGTTGTTCTAATTCATTAAACCTTCATGTTCTCATCAGGGAAATTCACAAAAATCACATATGAAAAAAGATTCCTCCAAAATTGCCTGTAAAATGTTAGTTACAATTCTCTAAATCTAAAAAACAAATTATCATTAAGTAATTTTACTGAATTATCTTTATTTTTATCATAATGGCCTTCAAAGACGTTTTCGCTGCGACGAATTGACGTCGCGACGAATTGAGCCCGCGACGAATTGACGCCGCGACGAATTGACGCTGCGACGAATTGTCGCCGCGATGAATTGACGCTGCGACGAATTGTCGCCGCGATGAATTGACGCTGCGACGAATTGACGCTGCGACGAATTGTGCGCGATGAATTGTTCCGCGATGAATTGTGCGCGACGAATTGACGCAGAACCGTTCACATGACCATTCGAAGCATCACGGTGTTACCGATGTTCGAGTGGTAATGTATTAGTGCCTAATTTATATGTAATAGTCGTTTGAAATATCAGTGGTACATATTTAGATTTATTTCAAAAACTATGTTTGTAACTTTACTTCTGGACACCAGAGTAGTTCATGCATTATTGAATTTTTATGTTCGGGAGATCGTTTTTGGTCATCTTACACATGCAGTTTTACCTAGTGTTTTTTTAAATAATACCCCTTTCGTATTTTCAAAATATATTTCTGGACAGTTTTGGACCTGAATAAAAAAAAAATCACTCCTTTTATCCATATCTGTTATCCATTTGCGTATTGAAGTAATGAAATATATCATTCAACATTTCGCTACATATGCATTTATGGCAACGAAAATCATTGTGTTATCATTTTTACACCTCATGACTTATCTAACCTCAATTAATGTAATTACATAATTAAATTTGTACTACGACATTAGTTAAATTGAACCTTGTTCTATATTATTTATTTATACTGGAAATTTTGTGCTTTGTCAACCAATTTTGGAATGAATCAATAATTCTTCACTCTATACAGTAATAGTCAATAAACGCAGAGAAGCGTTCGTTTTATTAAATACTCTTGGCACTATAAAATGTACGTGTTAAGTAAAAAAAAAAGAATTCAATTTTTATTTCACATTATTAATCGTTTTGGGACTAGTGGTATACATACTTAAATGTCTCAAATGTTAAACTCTAGCATAGTTATATAGATGATTTCTATTCTTTAGCTGCTAATCATTTTATAATATTTATTACACCATAGCCGTTATACATTTTATTATAATTTTCGGCTGGGTGAATTTTGAGTTATTCTATTAAGTTATATTAGTCACTTGATAACCATGAGAAACACCTAACCATTCAGAATTTAAGTACTTACGTATTATACGTACCAGTCAGGTTCACTGCACCATACGTGGCACCGAAAATATTAATTACAGTAACACTTTTGTTTAATTTTTTGGTTTCTACATTGTAACTGCATAGTTAGTATTATATAGATAAATGCATTACATGCATTTATTAGGCATTTAGACAAATACATATCACAAGCATTTAAATAAATACATATCAGTTTACTTCATATTATATAGATGGCATATTAAAGGCACTGGATAAAGTATTTATATACGTATAAACGTGTAACTATAAAATATGATATATTATAGATGTAGATATTATATATTGTATTCATTAATATAGTATATTTATATTAAAGTGTATTTAAATTATAAATATTCTGGTGAGTATAGTAATCCGCCCCCCACCCCCGAAAAAAAAACTACCATCGTTAATATTGTTTATAGCTATTATTCATAAATTTGATGTTATATATTTAATAAATGTGTATTAAATTACTGTTTTGTATTATTTTAGTTTGCTTTTATCTTATTTATCATTTTTAACGATGTTATGTAGTCATTAAATGTGCATTAATTTACCGTTTTGAATACAATTGGCGATTGGCAACAATAAATATAACTGGCGATTGACAACCATTTTTGGCGATCTATCTTCCTGGCATGGATAATAAGTAAGTACATAATTTTATCACATATCTTCGCCCTATTTAATCACGCAATTTATATTTACAGAAATAGTTATATTCACAAAATCAATTCATATGCAGGATGCTAGTCCCGAAGGTTTTAACTGATTATTACATTTTAAACATATTTTAATAAAAAAAAATTATTTTTCAAAATTGATAATTTTTTGGCCCCCCTGAGCATAATTGAGGCGATGAGTATCAGAGTGTGTAGAAAACTAATCCATTCATTTCAATCAACTTAATATTTTCCACTCAAAGTAAAATAAAGAAAGAAGGAAAATGATGAAGCACAGAAAAACCCAACGATAATTTTTCTCTCATCTCTTCAAAAACAAGTGACCTAATTTATGACTCTTAAGTTTCAAGTTTATCAAGCAATAGATATTTATTATCTCGTTATAATCGTCACTCTTCTAATAATGTGAAGTATGTTTATAATTTGTGATTTGTGATTATGTTATTATAAACCTGTTACAGAGCTAAAAACATTTAAAAAGACAATTATTCATCATTAAACGTAATTTATGAACTTACAGTTGTGCAACAAAATTCTTCAGAAAAACCCTAATTATTTGTGAAATATATATGTTAGTGACGTCAATTTTTTTCAAAGAACTGATGCAACATTACTTGTAACTTTCCAGACTTTGTGAAAGTGAGTCAGTGTATTACTATCAACCATTCTGTAAAGTCACAGGTAAAAGTGTTTCCTGATGCTAAAATTATTCTAATTCTAAATGTAAACCTTTTAAAATTTTAATTAATGTAGAATATAATTTTTAAAATCAGTGCAAACGTGAACCCATTTATTCAGTGTGAATTAATATTATTTTTTACAAGTTTTCCTTCAGATTAACACAACTGTGCAAATTAATGTGATGCTCTCATGGATTAAATCGGCGGATACTTCTAAAATTGGATACACCACAGAAAAGGTAAGCTATTCCTTTTCTTTCTGTATGTTGAAGACTAGAGTTAATTTTAATTCGAAGATTCTAATATTTTGATGTTCAGCGCTTACCTCGTTGGTTTCGCTCCATCAACAGAGTGGACCAACCTCGCCAGCTATGATTTAGAGAAATTTTTTTTCCAAAATTAGTACAAATTTTTCTCAAACTCTTTTAGGCCAGTTTTGCCAGTGTCAGAGGAGAACAAGCTTCTTCAGCAAGCATATGGTGATTAAGTTGGCAGAACCAGAATGGATCAAGCCACTTGAAGCAGTCTTGCACTGGCAACTTGATATCCAAGTTACTTTGGACTATCTTAAATTGGCTCTATTACTTGAATCAGTGTTGCCAGTAGACTACTTTTTTTTAATTCAGTTTTCTTGACTGCCACCAGTTTTTTGAGAAACTAAAATTCGCCTTCTTTAATGACAGATTAAATAAGGCGAAAACAAGGCTAATCATGCCATTTCGAAAAAGTGGTGCCAATCAAGCAATCTGAATTAAAGAAAAGTAGCCTACTGGCAACACTGACTTGAATAGTTTCGAAATTAATTATAGTCAATAGATGGCATGGCATACAATGCTTTGATACTTCAAACCCATTTTTTCAGAAAAATGTGGGACAGTCCACTGAGCTCTAAACGCCTCAATTGAATTGCAGCTCGTTGAAAATTCAACGTATCCAGTATTTTTAAGTGATATTACATAAAAGGTATTTTTAAGAAAAGATAGAGAATATAAAGCTATATATGGTACTTCGTTTCTATTACGTGCACAGGGAAACATTATTAAAAAATTATCGAATATAAAAAAAATGTATACGGAAATTTAGTGTAACGTTGTGATCAACCACGATTTTGGAAACCTTTCCCTTTCTTTAAATCTATCACGTGAATGAGATATCTCAGAAACTAATAGGCTGTTGTATCACCTCATAAAACACTTTATTTCATTATCTCCGTATTTTATATATAATCTAATTATTTCAAACTTAATTTAGATAATTACTTAAGTTCGTTTAGAGTCTTACACCTGTAATTAGTTTATTTCACACTTTTAAGCAATATATGATCGATAACGTTAGCCCTGAAAAGAACATATTACACTTCGTTTATTTATTTCCTTTAAAAATGAATTCCTAGTCATGTAAAAACTTTATTTTTATCTTTTCCATAATTTATTAATGATTGAACTAATGCTACTCAACCTTCATTTAGATAAATACATATCATTTATAGTCAAAAACATGTTAATTAGTTTACTTCATGCTACCAAGCAATGTGTTTTCTGCAATTGTAGTCATTAAAAGAATATATTACATTTCTTTTATTCATTTGGCTTTTGTTAATGCATTGCATTTTGCGTTTTTAATATAGAGAAATAACATTCATTATTTTTGAAAAAACGTATTTAGGACAAAATGAAAAATCTTTATTTTGCCATTTCTTACATAATTTCAAACCTTATTGTTGAAGGGGCGAGGCCAACGAGGTAAGCGCGTAACATCAGAATATTAAATTCTTCAAATTAAAATTAACTCTGTTCTTCAACATGCAGAAAGAAAAGGAATTGCTTACCTTTTCTAAGGTCTATCCAATTTATGAAATATCCACTGGTTTATATATTTCAACTATTTGAGAACTTATTATAAACCAGTGGATATTTCATAAATTGGATAGACCTTAGAAAAGGTAAGCAATTCCTTTTCTTTCTGCATGTTGAAGAACAGAGTTAATTTTAATTTGAAGAATTTAATATTCTGATGTTACGCGCTTACCTCGTTGGCCTCGCCCCTTCAACAGTGATCATGAGCCTGATGAATATATGAACTCAGAATTTATTCTTAAGGATTAATAATTGACTCTAATTAATAAAAATAATACTCAGCTCTTATGCTAGATTAAAAATTCAAGAAAACATAATTGAATTTAATAAACTATTTAAACTAATAAAACTTTAAAAACTGTATAAACAAGTTCTCCGAGATGGCGACAATAAAGGAAATGCAAATAGTAGATAAATTAAACAATAATAATTATTCTATATGGAAGTTTAAAATTAATATGTTGTTAATTAAGGAAGATTTGTACGAACTCGTAACTCAGGAACCCCCTACACCAATTAACGAAGATTGGAGAAAAAAGGATGCAAAAGCTCGCGCTTTAATAAACCTGAGTATAGACGATACGCAAATAGTTCATGTAAAACATTTAGAAACAGCAAAACAGACATGGGATAGTTTAAAAAATATTCATGAGAGAGCCAATTTGTGCAGTAAATTGTATTTGTTACGAAAATTGTATAGTGCAAAACTTCCCGAAAATGGGAACATGCACAAACACATTACTAATATACTGGAAATAAAAGATAAGCTCTCCGCAATAGGAGAGAACATAACCGACTCGCATTTATCTGCACTTCTATTGTGCTCGTTACCTGCGAGTTATAATACTCTAATAACAGCTCTCGAAGCCCGAAATGAAATTGAATTAACTCCCGAATTCATCAAGAGCAAACTTACTGATGAATTTAATAAACGGGTAGAAAATAGTGAGCAAGTTGAAAACTCACAAAAGGTGTTTAAAACACAAAAGAAATACACTCAAGATTATAAAGGGCAAAACAAATATTGTACCTACTGTAAACAATCAAATCACACTTACAAACAATGCTGGCATCTCAAGAACAGAAACACACAGACTACTACACCTAAAACACAATACAAATACAAAAAGTACACATCGTTGTGTTTTGAAAATACAAAAGGTGATAGTAAAAATAAAATGAATGAATCAAAAACAGATGAACAGGTACAAATAAATAAAAGTGAACATAAAGATGCAGCATTCATAATTGTCAATCCCGCTAATAAAACCTGGTTAATTGACTCAGGAGCGTCTTCGCATATAGCGAACGATAGGGATATATTTACAAAATTCAACGATACTGAAAAAACTACAGTAACAATTGCTAATGGGAATACATTAAATTCTTACGGAACCGGCGAAACACAAATAATGACAAAAACATCTGATGGATGTATAAATAGAATTACACTTAAAAATGTGTTATTTGTTCCACAATTGGAATCAAATTTAATTTCCGTAAGTAAAGCCACAGAACATGGCTACAAAGTATTTTTCGAAAATGAAAAATGCATACTATCGTGCAATGGAAAAATATACTTAGAAGCATTAAAGAAACATAACTTATATCAAGTTGAAACACTAGAAGAAAGTTCTCAAAATAAAATAAACATTGCACATGATTGCAGAAATAAAGATTGCCTCGAAATTTGGCATAAACGCCTTGGCCACAGAAATAATGAAAGTATAAAAGAATTAGTCAAAAATGACTTGGCCAGTGGGATAAAAATAAATAACTGTAATCATAAAACAAACTGTGAAACCTGTATAAAAACAAAGTCAACAAATGCACCGTACTCTAAATCTATCGAAAATAAAACAACAAAAGTATTAGATTTAGTACATACTGATTTATGTGGGCCTTTTAAAACACCCACAATAGGAGGAAAAAATTACTTCCTTACATTCATAGATGACAGTTCTAGATTCACAGTTATTTACTTATTAAAAAGTAAAGATGAAGTTTATGAAAAAATAAAAGACTATGTACAAATGGTCAAAACCAGACAAGGAAAATATCCGACGGCGATTAGATCGGATAACGGTGGGGAATATATAGGAAATAATACAGAAGCCTTTCTAAGGGAACATGGTATAAAACATGAATACACAGTTCCATTTTGTCCCAGCCAGAATGGCATTGCTGAGAGAAAAAACAGAAGTTTAATTGAAATGACACGAAGCCTATTATCCGAAGCAAATTTACCTCATAGGTTCTGGGGTGAAGCGATAAATACTGCTAATCACCTCCAAAATAGGCTCCCCACTAAATTGACAAATAAAACGCCATATGAAATTTGGTTCAAAAGAAAACCAAATCTCTATTATTTACGTGTATTTGGCTGTAAAGTATACACTTACATAAACAAACACAAAAGATCTAAACTAGATGACACAGCAGAAGAGGGTATCTTCATGGGCTATGATAATAATACAAAGGGATACCGCGTTTTCACTAAAAATGGTGAAATAATAATCTCCAGATCTGTAAAATTTCTGGAAGAAAAACTGAACAATTTAAACGAGAAAATTAATGATCACGAACAATTAATTGAAGATAAAAAATACATTGAAATAGAAATAGGTGACACACCCTGTACACCTGACGCGCCCAAACAATCAGAAACACATCAACCTCGTAGATCTGAAAGACAAAACAGAGGAGTACCACCTCAAAGATATACTTCCGACAATTTTATTGCTTTAGCAAATGATTGCGATACAACAGAACCTGAAAACTGGAAACAGCTTATCAAAATAAACAATCCACTAGAAAAGAAAAACTGGCTTAAAGCCACTGAAAACGAAATACAATCGTTAATGAAAAATAATACATGGGATCTAGTCGATCCACCTCTTAATAAAAGAATCATAGGAAGTAGATGGATTTTCAAACGAAAAATTGATAGTTCAGGAAATACACAAAAATATAAAGCACGTTTTGTTGCCAAAGGTTTCAGTCAAAATTATGGGGAAGATTATCAAGAAACATTTTCACCAGTAGCACAACATTGTACCATCAAAACACTTCTTTTAGCAGCAGCTTATAATAATTTGAATGTGCGACATGTAGATATTGACACCGCTTTTCTTCATGGGAACTTAAATGAAGAAATATATATAAATCAACCTGAAGGCTATGTAAACGAACAATTTCCTGAAAAAGTTTGCAAGCTCAAAAAGGCAATCTATGGCCTCAAACAGGCCGCAAGAGCTTGGCATATTAAAATCGCTGAAACACTAGACAACTTGAACTTTATCCAAAGTACAGCAGACAGATGTCTTTTCACTAGAAAAGAAAAAGATCATACATCGTACATAATAATATATGTTGATGATATACTCATCGCCAGCAAAGATGAAATAATAGAAGAAATCGTAAATTCTCTAAAACAAGAATACGAATTAAAGGATCTAGGCAATATTAGTAACTATTTAGGTACTCAAATTCAGAAATTACCTAACGGTTATTCTCTTGATCAAAAAATTAAGATTGAAAATTTAGCGAAAAAGTTCAATCTTGAAAACTCCAAACCGTGCAAAACTCCAATGGAACCAGGATATAACAAATTAAATGATGATGATAATATAATGCCAAATAATATTAAATATCGCCAGGCACTTGGTTCATTGCTTTATATAACAACCATAACGAGACCTGACATTTCAGCAGCAGTAAACATTTTAAGCAGACGAAATGAGAATCCTCGCGAAAAAGACTGGCAAGCCGTAAAAAGAATAATAAGATATCTATATCATACTAAAGAACTAAAATTAATAATTAACACTAATGAAGAACCAATATTAAAAGTATTCGCTGATGCCGATTGGGCAGGTGATACCAAAACCCGCAGATCAACGTCGGGAATATTATATATGTTGGGCAACAACCCAATTCAGTGGACGACGAAAAGGCAAAGTTGCATTGCCTTATCTTCAGCAGAGGCTGAATATGTGTCCGCAGCACATGCTAGCCAAGAAATAATTTGGTTATTGAAGTTACTTGACGATCTAGGCTTTCCACAGCAAAAACCAATCACTTTATATGAAGACAATCAAAGTACCATAAAAATGGTTGAATCAGAAAAATTCACGAAAAGATCAAAGCACATCGACGTCAAATTTAATGCCATTAAACAATATAGCGAAGAAGGCATAATTGAGTTAAGATATCTTCCAACAGAAAAAATGATAGCTGATGCACTTACCAAACCTTTACCCAAGCCTCGATTCATCGAACACAGAAATTCAATGAAAATATTAGTTAATCCCCATGAACGGATTAAGGGGGAAATTGTAGAAAACTAATCCATTCATTTCAATCACTTAATATTTTCCACTCAAAGTAAAATAAATAAATAAAGAAAATGATGAAGCACGCAGATAAAAACCCAACGATAATTTTTCTCTCATCTCTTAAAACAAGTGACCTAATTTATGACTCTTAAGTTTCAAGTTTATCAAGCAATAGAGATTTATTACCTCGTTATAATCGTTCTCTTCTAATAATGTGAAATATGTTTATAATTTGTTATTTGTGATTATGCCATTATAAACTTATTACAGAACTAAAACATTTAAAAGGACAATTATTCAACGTCAATTTGTTTCAAAGAAATGATGCAACTTTACTCGTAACTTTCCAAACTTTGTGAAAATGAGTCAGTGTATTACTATCCTTCATTCTGTAAAGTCACAGGAAAAAATGTTTCCTGATGTTAAAATTAATCTAAATGTAAACCTTTTAAAATTTTAAGTAATGTAAAATATAATTTTTAAAATCAATCCAAACGTGAACTTATTTATTCAATGTGAATTGTGCATTAATATAATTTTTTTACAAGTCTTATTTCAGCAGTGGTACATCTACACGATTATTCAAGAAGTGTTTATAATAAATTCTCAAATAGTTGAAATATATAAACCAGTGGATATTTCATAAATTGGATAGACCTTAGAAAAGGTAAGCAATTCCTTTTCTTTCTGCATGTTGAAGACCAGAGTTAATTTTAATTTGAAGAATTTAATATTCTGATGTTACGCGCTTACCTCGTTGGCCTCGCCCCTTCAACACTTATTTGATAACGTAATTTTATATAAGGTCCGATACTTGTTCATTAGTTAACTTTACACTATTAAGCAATATATTTTTTTTTGTAATTTTAGTAAAGAAAGAATGTAATGTTCTTCATTTATTTCTTTGACTTCATTTACACGCTGCATGTACTCAAGTATTATGAACTATTTCTTTCAAAATGAATTCAAAGTAATGTAAAAGCTTTACTTTTTTCATCGTCACATCTCATCCATATTATAACAAATGTTATATTTAAATTTAACTAATTGCGTCACATTATTTTCAGTACGATGGACGTTATTTAGTTTACTTCGGAGTATTAAGAGCCAACACCCGTCACGGGACAAAATCAAACGCTAATGTTAAACCTTTAGCAGAAATCATTACAAATTTCCCGCTTATATTTTAATAATTTTAAATGATTATTTTTTGCATGGGATGCCTGAGATTGATATCTGTTATGCGTTTGTACATCTTTTAAATTTTGGTTGCAGTTTTTTTTTTAATATGAGGATAGTTTCACTTCTAGAACCGGTGATAACTGGTTCCAAAATGAAAGTGTCCGCATATGAAAAAACTGTAACTCAAATCTAAAATGTATAAACGTATAAAAAAAGATATCAACCTCAGGTATCCTATATAAAAAATCATTTATAGATTTTAAAATACGAGAAATCTGTAATAATTTCTCCAATAAGTTTAATAGTAGCATTCGATTTTCTCCGCATGACTAGTGTAGGCTCTTAAGTAACATATTTTCTAGAAATTTAGGCATGAAAAAAATATATTACATGTTTGCATTCTTTTATTCCTGTCTACGCATTACATTCAGTCTTTTTTAATAAAAAAGTAACGTGCAACCATTCTCCAAACATGCATTAATGGCAATTGATACACTTTATTTTATCATATCCATATTTCATCAATAATGTCGTTAATTTAACACTTAATTTAGATAATAAGTTGAATTCATTTACACTCTTTTACTTGTTAATAAGTTTATCATATTCAATTTAATTTAATTACTTTCATGAATGTAAAGATGAAGATTTGTAATCGATTTTTCACTTACTTTCTGATATGCAATGATCACTTACTTTATGATTACAAAAATTATGTTCACAGGTGTATTTACTAGGACAGTACATCATTTTATTATTTTGTGAACTTAATTATAATTTAATAAATTAATTTTAAGATATAGTTCTCAGATTAGCCGTGTGCAGATGATAAATCGCCAAACATTCTTTCAATCGCATTGAACTGGTTTCATTTACATACCTTTTAAAACTGCTTTACTCATTTTACTTAAAATATACATAAATTAGTGTTCAAAATTCAAGCAACAAACATAGAATGCTAATTTGTTTAATTTTGGGTGCTTAAAAGAAAGTTATATAAATATCAGCTGTAGCAAATGGATAATATCTTTACAGTACAGCCAGTCGATGTGACATCACTTTTACATCAGAACTAGTTACAAATGTCATAGGCACTACGATAAGTCGAAATGCGATATTTTTCATTCGTCACATTAATTTTATTAAGTAAACGTCATTCGCATACTCTTGTGAGAAGTCACTGTGATTGTTGCTTTGTAATAAGCCCACAAGTCACGTTATAATTAAGTCATCTTGTGATTCTCGTGTGACCGTCATTTGGAGACTTTATTTGTCAAGTCACTACAACATTTATTTTGTGACGAGTCTCTACGTGACAGCAAGATGAAGGTACCTTGTGTGAGGATTTCAGCTTTCATGGTGACTTCAAAGTAGAGTCTCCAAATATCGGTCACCTGAGATTCACCATGGGATTCGTTGTGGTGTTATTTGGTGACTCATCACATGCAACGCACATGATGACTTCACAATGAAATGCCCAAAGGGCGATCATATGAAAATTACTAGGAGACTTTATTGTAACGTCATCTCGAGACTTGTCACAAAGCAACAGTCACAGTGACTTTTCAATGGAGTCACCAAATGACATTTACTTGAGAGTGACAATGAGACGCTGAAACTATTAACGCTACAAACTTTAAATTTGAACTGCTATTAAGACGGGATTCTGCGAAAGAACAGTTTTTGAATCAAACAATAGTTTTCTTTCAAAACTCTTGCCACATTATGTCTGTCTTACTAAGATGTATGTCTGTTGTAAATCACACTGTAATTGATCGAGACATTGCCGAGAAATCGTGCTTATTTCATTGTCCTATTCGAGTGAATACATAAGAATTTTCGTTCGACTTTCGTTCGTTGCACTTAAATGATGTTTTATCGATACGCATCTTTATTAGTAATATTTAAATTATCCGTAACAGTGCAATTTTTACTTCCTGTTAATAGGGACGCAAACACTACTTGTCAACAAACGAGCAAAACTGTGCAAAACCCTGTGGTTTGCGGTAGTAAAACATATAATAAAGAAGATATTACATAAATATTATATAAAGAATATATGGCAATTCTTTTATTCATTTGAATTTCGTTTGCACATTGCATTCCAGTTTTTGAAAGAAACCTTTATTATGAAATTATTCCCTAACAAAGCATTCAGGCCAATGATAAAGATTTATTTTATCATCTCCAAATCACACTAATTTCTAATCTAATTTACATAAGATGGTAATTTCATTTACCGTGTGGCACGTTAATTAGTTTAATGGACACTAGATGATTCATTTATGTGAAGAACTCTTTTACTTCGTTATCAGTCTTGAACTACATCAACAATTCTACACTGAATTCTAATAACGAACATACGCTGATTAAAGGCTGCTTTATTAACGATTCTCTATATTCTAAAAAATGCTCATTCTAAAAAAAAATTCAACATTTTTTTTTCGAGTTAAACGCATTCTTGCGTATTTACTCGCGTACATTTCACTTTTTTTCTGTTTTTCAAAAGAGCTAAAAGTTGGGATGAGAAAATTACGCATTATTCTTTTAAGGTCAGGTTTTCAGAAACTTGAGTACGGTTGGGCTTAATTAATTAAAACTTAAGTCGATTAAATTTTCTATCACAATAATTTCAATCATGATTCATTTAATCATAACATATCCATCAGAAGGTGGATAGATTCTTTCAAGAGGTCGTTATTTACAGATGATGGTCATCCAGAGCAGGCATCATATTCGAGGCTGAAATTTCCGCACTTAAACTTCTCAAACTACCTTCGAACTTTGTCATCTAAAATAGCACTCGGTCCGCATACAGCAAAAATTTTAAGAGCAGTATGACTAGCATTTTTACCTTTCTTGAAATAAAAGAGCATAATATGACATGAACTTTTTCGCTCTCCATTCTTATCACTGCACTGAAACAAAAATTATGCCACAACACAAGCGTGAATTATGTAGCGCAAGAAGAAAAGATCGAGTGTGTATATCTGGGTCATTATATGTCCCTCCTTATCAGCAGTAGCAAAATAGATATATGAAATCATGCTTCGCTTTGAAAAACCGCAGAACTCTCTGGATGACACAATACAACTTCATTTTATAGTTTTTGAGAAATCACTACTGCATATGTGAAAACATCTCTATTTCGCCTTTTTTACATTCCCTTGAGAAATTAGGTAGTTAAATTTGACTGTATTTTTTAAATCAATAACTTTCAGTGCTGTTCTATGAATATTAAATGTAATTTGTCAAAAGTGCTGTAATCGCTGATGAAAAGGATTTCGTAATTCAAGCAATTTATGTCACCTTTATTTGAGTTCTTTATTTGGAAGATATCCTGAATAAAGTGCCTTTCACAAAGGATAGTCTTGCTTAAATTAAGGTATAAAGGCTTTCTGACGGATTAGCATTTGAGATTTACTTGAGGCAACTGAGGTTTAAATATGCACTTGAAAATGAATATTTAACAGAAGTTAATAAAATTTTTCCTTTATATCCCACATGTAAGCAACAAATAAATAGTTTTTATACATTCAGTTTTATTTTATACGACTTAATTTTTCGATTCGGGCTTCACGGATAATAGCAAATATAAATTTTTGATTTTTTTTAAACTCTTACAAATTTCTATTATTAAGATATCACTTGAATTTCCCCCTTTTCCACATGCAAACATTTATCCAGGGGTCATAAGGACGACTAAGTGTAGGATTTCACCTCAGGATAGTAATTTGTTCTCGAACACAAACTTTCAATGAAAAAAAAATTCCATTTTGTTTTGTCTTATCTGGTTTTAAAAATGAGTCTTTCAAGTTAATATTTCAACATCACTTTTACAAATTACTGACAGCTAAAAAGACGAAAACTACATCTATAGCCGTGATACATGACATTGATGCTATATGTTATTTCCCCAAAACGCGTCCATAAAGTTTATTCAGACAGAACATGTCAAAGTTTCATGAAACATTATTTGTTCTAGTAACTGAAAATAAATCTCAGTAAAATATGCATAAAAGAAACATACTTTTAAGAAAGCATGGTAAATCATGATATATATATGTATAGTATATATAATATATATTTTTGAAATAAAAAAATAACTCACAAGTTCATATAACAAAAATGACCAAATCTGTTAGTTAAAGATGGCATGTAATAATATTTAGAACAATTTTATAGTAAAAAAATATATATATTGGAAACATCTTAATAAATAAAACCTACACCCAGAAAAAGGAATTGATTAAAA
Source organism: Maratus michaelseni (assembly GCA_963931845.1). Taxonomy (NCBI): domain Eukaryota; kingdom Metazoa; phylum Arthropoda; class Arachnida; order Araneae; family Salticidae; genus Maratus; species Maratus michaelseni. Next base: position 79,190,565 of record OZ007590.1, on the reverse strand, counting down.
TAATAAAACATGTTTTGTTGAGTACACTTTCGTTGTTTCAAGCAAAATTTTTAGTTGAAGTAAAAAGTTGGTTTTGTTACATTGACAAAAAAATACTGTTAACACTCTTACAAAATTTTAACAAAATTTCATCAATTTTAGTTGAATTAACAAAATCTGTTTTTTTAATTTTACCATAATTTTGAAATTTAAATTTGTAATTTATACAAAATTTAAATTGTTGTGTAGTAGCCATAACTCTCTCACGTAACTTGGTTTATTTGACTTATATAGCTATATAATTAAAGGAATAACATAATTTTTGGTTAATTAAAACTTTTTTATCTGGCACGGACCAAGGTAGTATTAAAAATCCCCCTATCCCATTTATTACTTTCTTCTATCTTTACAAGAAGAAAGTATTGGAGTCATGAAAATTTTCAGCTTCTGGTTTTTGACGAATTTTAGAAGGTTCTGAACACGATTTGACTGTTTTTAGAAAATGACTGTCTATAACTCTGTCTGTCTGTATGTGACAAAAACTTTGTGGGCGCTCTATTTCAAGAACTAATGCACGGAATTTAATAAAACTTTATATTCAGTTACTTCCTGATATAAATTGGTGCTGATTAGTTTTTGGCATAAATAGCACAACAGGTGGCGCTACTATGTTGCAATTTTCGCGATTTCTGCAATAGATTCGCGATTTCTCAAGAATTAATGAACTGATTTACATCAAACTACAGATTGAGTTAGACCTTGGCATAAATAGAAGCTGATTACGTTTTGGTGTAAATAGCCCAACATGTGGCGCTGCTATGCTACTTTTTTCATGATTTTCACTATAAATAAATCTCAAGAACTAATGCACGGATTAATTTTTAATTCATTTTCAGCAGTGATTTATGCCTGTAATTCTTAAATAATAACCAGTAAATTTTTATCCTGCATTTTTTCAAGCGTAAACCGACAGAGTGAAAAATGTCCCAAGCCGGGAATCGTACCCGGGTCCTCGGAATAGCGCTCTGAGGCCCCAGCATACGGTAACACAGTTAATTTTTAATTAATTTTCTGCAGTGAATTCCGCTTGTAATCCTTGAATAATAACCAGTGAATTTTTATCCTGCTTTTTACAGACGTAATTCACTGCTATGAAAATGAATTAAAAATTAACTATATGTTGCCGTATGCTGGGCTTTGTATTTTCGTCTCATGTTTGCCGCAGACATTCGTATGCTCATGCAGGGCCTGTTTACTGAATAGGCCCAGGAAGCCCGTGCTTACCCAAAGAAATACGAAGGTACCCCCCAAATTTATTTTTCAGAATAACTTTTCACAAAAAAAAAAAAAAAAAAAAAAAAAAAAAAATCAATCAGGGTAAAAAAATGCACCTTTTCCTTACGAACTTTTTATCTAAGAAGCTCGCTCTTTCTAAATTGTTGTTTACTCGAAATTTTGATGGTAAAATTTCAAATTGTTGCAGCATACCAAAAATGGATTTAGTGAATAACAAAGCAATTGGTAGAGGGGGACCCCAGAGTAACGTCGGGCTTCCCCAACTTTTATGTCTTAAGAGGGCCCCGTGCTCATGATATTTCTAGCTTGTGCTGTGGTCCGACATATATAAGAGTGAGAAATTTGGAGTTTGGTTATCGTTCCTTGTAGCTCAGTGGTACAGCTTCAAATCGTTATTCTGAGGACCCGGTTTCGATTCCAGGCTTGGGTCATTGTTCAATCTGTCGTTTTACGCTTGAAAAAAGTAGGATAAAAATTCACTTGTTATTATTCAAGGATTACAGGCGTAATTCACTGCTGAAAATTTATTAAAAATTACCTAAAAAAATAGTTAAGTTTAGATTGGTTCTAATACAAAAAATAATTTTAAAGTAAATAATATAATTGTTTCTGCAACAAAAACCTTTTGTTTTTAAAACAAAGGAAATTCTTAAAATTATACAAAACAATTGTTCTTTAAACAAAAGTTTTTGATGCCGAAATTGAAAAGAACTCTTAAAGTAACAGATATTTGTATTTATTTTGAGAAAACTTTCAACAAAAGAATTTTGTTAATTCAAGTAAAATTGAACCATTTTTACTTGAATTAACAAAACATTTTTTTATTGATGATACAAAATTTTTTGTTGGAACTGCAAAAAAAAAAATCAACAATATTTTTCTTGTTGATTCAAACAAAATTTCCATTGACCCATATTTAAACGGAAAGTTTTGTTGGGCCAACCACATTTTTGTTGATTCAACAAAACTTTTCTCTGGGTGTACAAGTAAATTTCATTGTATTAAGAAACATAAACATATTTAAAGACAGTTGATACGAAACAAAAGTGAAATAAAAAGGATTAAATTATACATTGGAACACAAATGGAATATAGAAATCAAATTAAGATGGAATATAAAAAAAATCAACACTTGGGTGTTTAATCGTTACTTGGAAAGAGCATCTACGCATCGCAAAAAATACATTCTTTCATATAATAGACTGGTGAATTTGCAAAGAAAGTCTATCACTGCCGATATAATGCATTAAATAAAGAGAAAAAATGAAGATACAAGAGAAAAAACATTGCATTAGAATATCCATTAACACACACAAAAAAAAAAGAAAAACAAGTATTGTAGTCACCGCCTTTCATAACATGTTGAGATAGGCATACATCAGATACACAGAAAAGTCTAAACGAAAATTCAATATGTTTAATTACTATAGTTACAGTTAAGAATGATTACAAACAGTTATTTATTAATTTAAAATTAATCAACAACAAATTATTACTGATTAAAACTAAATGAAATACAAAAAGAAAGTATATTTAATTTTAAGACCATTAACCTATAGAAAAAAAATATATATATTTAAGTTTTAGCACTGTTGATCAGTTTCAGAAATATATTATAAATAAAAATCATGTTAAAAATTAAGTGTTAAGAGTAACCTGCATCATAAAAATTCACGGCGGTAACAATTAAGTCCGCAATCAAGACAGCTACTCAGTACTTCTTAACAATCTTAAAAAGATACGAAGTGTAATAACAGGAAGCAAAATCTAGTACGAGAGAAACAACGCAAAATTTGACTGTGTTTTGATATATCTCCTTTTAGGGGGATGTTCTGATCTCAACGTTTGTCCCCTAAATTCCCTTGATCGCAAACCTATAAAATATTATGTGTGTTATGTATGTAGACGTTATTGACCAAGTAAACAAGCGCACTAAAGGTTCACTTACATTACGGCGTTATAGTCCTAGGAATGGGCGTTCCAGGCGTCAAACCATAAATCCCAACCAATCAGCGGCGACGTAGAGAACCATTGAACTCGATAATCGGTTGAGAAACCAGCGCCTCGCAGACCTCGTAGATCTGAGGAGACGGTTACGGCATAGTGTATAATCAGTATAACAGTATCACAAAGACCCAACCGATTGGCATAAATTAGGGCAGCATTCGCTATATTCATGTACAGCGAGTTTTAAACTGAAGATCTAAAGGTGCCTAGTACGATCGTGTGTCGGCATGTCTGCATTTTAGGACGGCCCTGCGACATTTTTAGGCCAAGCGGGTGCAACATGCATGTTCCAGATTACGGAGCCATATCGAGACCATTATGGCTGCTGAGGACAGCTGATTTGATCAAACTTTCTTTGCATTGATGTAATCTTTATGTCGCGTATCTATTTTTACAATAAAATTTCTTTTTCACTCGGACATTCCATGTTTACATCTTTCACCAGCAACAGTTAAATTTATCTCAAACCTCCTGCATAATATGTCTCGAAGTCAAAGTGGTTTTCAATTTTGAACATTTCTTATATCAAAAGCTTTTTTAAAAGGTAAAATGTTTTTATTTCCTTTTTAAAGAAAAAGCAGAATTATTTTAGGGGACTCGCAATCGTTTGAACAATTTATTTTTAATTATTTTACATTGCCCTTTCGACATATTAGTTATTTTATGAATGAAAATTATTATCAATATAATATGCCATTCTGTTGGTGCATTTCGTGTAAAACTTTATATTTTTAAAATAAAAAAATACATTTATAGGGTTAACTTTATAGGATATTTTAATGGAATTTTTGTATGTATTTTTTAATAAAGTTATTTCAAAATTAAACGCGTTCTTTTCCTACAGTTGTTAATATTTTTTAGTTAGTATTTTGTATACTAAAGCACTTCTATCAAATAAGGCCATGCTCTTAATAAGGCCATCATTCTATAACTTATCGGGAACGGTCTCGGCCGGATAAATGGCAGCAAATACTTGACAGTTTAAGTGTTCTTAACATGTGACGATAATTGCAGCCACAACTGATACAGGCTTAGTCGTCATTTTCGGATAGTCCAAAACTTTCGACATGTCGTTGTTAAAAACAGTTCATAACCTTTCATATGAAACTAGCGTAAATTATTGATTGAATTTTACAAACTTTGAATGAAATAAGAGATAATTTAACGGTCTTTTTTAGAATGTATATTAAAATATTCTGTATATTTGATCCTGTTTGTGTTTGAAAGTAAGATATCTGAAAAACAGAAATCCCGTGATAAGGCAAGACACTGTAAGTCCTGGCCTTATTAAGGGACATTTCATTCCCTTCGTATATTATCATTACCAAAGCTAATTACATTAAGCCTAAATTTTCTGTGTTAATATTTATAGAAAACTCTGGAATCTATCAAAGCCGTGGTAAAGAGAGCTCAATAGAGTAAACGGCAAATAGAATCAGCAGTTTTGACTGTTCGAAATAGCATACCAATAAACAGAGCAGCCACAGAATATTGTATTACAAGTAAAACGCTTTATTTTGTTCTATTTTGGTGTAATATCTGCACAATATCTGTTAATTAAAAAGTTAATTCATGTATTTAGAAAATTATTGTCTCATTTAAACCACGTTCTCCTAATAAAGTAACTTTAAAGTATTTTTGATTTTGAGCTCTCCTGGCCTCTCTCTCTAGAACTCTCCAAATAACCCGACGATTCTATAGCAGCTGACGTATAACAAAATGACGAAAAATATTGATTTTATTGGCGATCTGATAGCGAATTTCGAAGTACTATTAACATGTATGAGATACAAGAAAGTTTTGGGATTGGCACATCCGACTATATTTTATGTTCGTACTTATGTTCATTTAATGCTTTATATTGCATTTGAATGCTAAATATTACATGAAGGTTTCTTTGAAAAGAAGGTGGTGCGCGTAAAAGGACAAATATACCTAAAATAAGAAAAATATAGTTTCAACTAGTAGCTGCATGTTATGCGCCGGATTGCGTTATACGCAGGAGTATATTATATACTTAATTCGTATTGACTGCATTTTCACCAAAGTAACTGGGACATAGCGAAATTATTTTTAGTATAGTCTTAATTATCGTATATTTACAAACTTTGTTAGGATATACTAGAGATCCCTTAATACACTTAAAAAAATGGTAAATGTTCGTCATTTTCCCTTATATAAAAGATAACGAGTCCCCTTACAGGAAAACAAAACGTAAAATGATCTTAAGTGTTAATAATAAAGGTTATTATTATATTTATAAATTTTCATCTATTTAAATGAATGGTTCCCAAGCGTTTATTTGGCCAAGCGTTACCCTTGCACTACCCTCTATTTCTTTTTTACTTGTGTTATCATGAATGGGAAATAGAAACAAAAATAAAAACGAATGGATACAAATAAATATAATTTTATTTACATTTTATGTAGTTGGTATTGTGTAGCAAGTTTTTACAGTGACGGCCCCATTTTTTAATACTTGAATATTTACTGATATTTCGGTGTTAATTTGCTGAAGTATAGTCAAAAATCATCTTTATATCTAATGCTAGTGTGTTGTTATATTTTGGTCCGAAAATGAGATAAAACTCTTCACTGACTCATTTAACTTCGTCCTCAACTTCGTCACACAGACTCATAGCACACTCGTAGCGGTTCTAATTCGCGTATCCCCAAGGAGTACGCGTAGGATCCTGATACAATAATCCATAGTAATTAAATATTTTTTAAATAGCTAATTTAAAATAATAGTTTGAAAGTTATCATCAACTTTTTGCATTTCTAGTCTCATTTAAATTGCACAAGTCTTAAATTTCACGATATAATTTCCATTTGCTTAGAAAATTGCTGATTTTATTTTATAATAAATTTCTCAAATAATTATTTGTTGTAATACATTTCATTAGATATGCTGTGAAATTATCTATGATACTTAAATATAGGTTAATAAGAAAAAAAATCAAAATCAAAATCTGTGGGGCTAGAAAATAGTATTAAATGTTTGAAATGTTAGAAATAGTGAAAATATCTATTTCACTCTTTAGTTTTAACTTTTGAATATTTATGTAAGTGAAGGGCTTCTAACAACAACAACAAAACAAGTAGAACCTATTAAAAATATTATATTTACATTTATACTAACGAAAATAAAAGCTTATGTGCAGTTAAATATTTTTAAACGAAGAGCAAAGAGAAGGTTTAATAAGTTTTGAAAACTTCAGGGCATTTAAGTTTCCTTTTTACTTTCTGTAAGCCAATGCTACTTGCTTCTTTTCGTATTAAAGTTTCTTCTTAAAAAGCTTTTTAAAGTAATCTTCTTAAGACTGTCTCGTGAGAGTTTTTCATGAGACCATCATTTTAGTTTCGTCCGTAATGCAATTCATAAAACATTTCGAAAGCAGTTCATCTTACCGAAGAAAAATGGCTCGAGAAATTAGGTTATTCTTTAATTAACGTGTTTGACACATTAATTTATACACGACAAAGAAAGTTTTTTTTAACTAACACAATATATTTGAAAAATAGTTTGTTACATTAGGGGAAGTTTTACGAGGGTATTTTTTATATATATTTATGAAATTTAATATACAAATATGTTAAGGCGTGTTATAAATTTTATTTTTTGAAAGAATCGAAACTTTTTATTGTTGCATATTTTCGCTCCTTAAACTCTCAAACACTTTGTGGTAAAGCCCGTTTAATCAAATTAGTATTGGTTTAAAAATTATTCGCCTTTTGGTGTTGCAGTGTACAGGTTCATTTTTAGCGTATTGTGTGCGGCGCGCAAGTAGAAACAAAATAATTGAGAAAAAGGAAGTCCACGCGGCTTCATTATATTTGCCTGGTATAGATAATTTTATGTAGGCTGAAAATTGTCACTGTTATCTATGTTAGTTTAAAAACGTTGTAAAACTTTAAACCTGTTTTTCTCGAAACTCTGTTTACAAATCGGTACCAGGTAGACCTATTTGGTTGAAATTTTGTGCTTGTCTACTATAGACTATATTTTAGTACCTCAAGGACGCGTTTTTCAATATTCTAATTGTAAATTATATATATATATATATATATATATATATATATATATATATATATATATATATATATATATATATATATATATATAATACGAATACCACATACTATACTTACAATCCCAAAACTCCTGAACAGCAGAGAAAAACTAACAAATAACCATAAATATTCAAACTAACAAAACTTTAGTCTTTAGCCTTGCAGCCTGTCTCCATTGGTTGTGTTTTTTCTGTTTAGAGTTTTGTTAGTTTGAATTTTATGGTTATTTGTTAGTTTTTCTCTGCTGTTCAGGAGTTTTGGGATTGTAAGTATAGTATGTGGTATTCGTATTATATTAACCTTTGTAGTTTGGTGGCATATCTACGTCTTCAAGTGGTTCAGTTTACAATTAGCTTTGGATTTTATGAATTGTCTAGATAAACGTTTTGGATATGGTTTAGGCATTTGTCAGGCATATTACGACGTTGTAATTATTCCTTATAAAGTTTTCCCAATTTGTTTATTGCAGTTAAATGCAGTTTAATTTAGTTTTATACAGTTTAGTATACTTTATTTCAGTTTAATTTTGTTATATATTATTCGTTCATGTTCTATTTTTAAATTTTATAGTTTTGTTTATAGTGTTGGATTTAATCATTTGTTTTCATTTTGGTTAATTTTATAAAAAATTGTATTTTGTATGAATATAAATTTAAAATTATGGATTATACAAAAAATGGAATTTTAGATACCGGCAAGAAATGTAATTCATTAGAGGACCATTTTGCTCGGTCGATTCCCGATAAAATGGTAAGGAATGGATCGTTAAAAAGTAACCACTATTTAGATTTGGATTTGGATTTGGTTGGTAGTGGAACCGGCCACGGAAGGAAAGGTTTTGATGTGGGTTGTTTTAAAAAGTGTATGCTCAGTTTAGTTATTGAGAAAAAAAAAATTATAAAATTAATAAAAATTGTGGAAAAAATTATGAAAAAAATTGTGAGTTTGATATTTGTTTGGAAAGAGGGGAGGTTGAAGGTATACGAAAAATGAATTCGATCAGGTATAATACCAGATATATTTATAATAGTGATTTAATTTATGACGTTTACGATGGAGGTGATGGTAGAGATATCGAGGTAAAATATAAAACTAGAACGTTTTATAATACAAACTTAAAAAAGGAGATGAGTTTCAGTAATCTTAAACTAAGAAAATGTACTGATAAACGATGTAAAGTTTGCCCGAGTGTGGGAATAGAGTATAACACTATCGAGGACATCAGGTATTTAAAGGTATGTAAGGTATACAATAGTGTTTATAAACTTAGTTGCAAGAAATGTAGTATGTCATATATAGGTCAAACTTCTGACCCAATTAATAAGCGGTTTAACAACCATAAGTCTGACATCAGAAATTGTAAAACTAATAAAGAAGAACAGTAGATTGAAATTAGACATTTTAACAAGCATGGTATTGAAAATATGAAATTGACGATTTTAAAGATAGTCCCTAACAAAAGAGAAAGATTGATATGTGAAAATGATATGATGATTAAATGTGGTACTGTGTACCCTTACGGGTTAAATGTCATGTTCAATGGAACTAACGTTATGAAAAAATTAAGAAACATATTATTAGATGTTTCAATATACGAATGTATCGAACATCCCATGAATTATTAATTCATTACAGAGATAGATCATAAAGTAATTGGAAAAGGATATGATAGTATAGATGAAATTAAACGTTCTATTCTTGGGAGTGATTTTAATGGTATAGTAAGAAATATAAAATTTATTATATTTAATGTGAAAAAACGTTTTATATGTGATTTGTTAAACTTTTTGTATTCATATAAGAGTAATTACACACACACACACACACACACACACACACATATATATATATATATATATATATATATATATATATATATATATATATATATATATTTTTTTTTTTTTTTTTTGCAAAATTTTTGTAATTGAAATTTGAACAGCCGCCATTTTCTTCAAGATCGAAAAATTGATAAACCTATCCGAGAAAGACTACAAAATATTGTAAATTTTAAGATTTTCATTTGGTTAATTGTTACACATAAGCAGATTCTGAGATTCCCCTGCTACTGTGGAACATTTCACTTTTTGCACACACCTGTATCAAAGGTCGCTAAAGCACCATTTTTTCAACCAATTTCCAAGTGAAAAACTGTTTTTAAAACGTAAATATATGCTTTTTCATTTGCAAAAAACCCCCCCATTATTATTACTGTATAATTGCGGAAACTAAATTGCAAAAAAGTGGAGAAATTTTCTATATTTAAAAAAAAATTATACCATGCCATAAAGATAAATGACCACATTCTTTCTTTTTAAATAATCGTATTAAATTGCAAATGTTAAAAGAAATACAATGCAAAACTAGAAAAAAGTTTCTTCTATAATGTGTTTGAGAAAGCTTTTAGAAAACGGAAATTAACTTCAATGTTTGATTAAATGTTATTACTAGAAATTTTGTATTAAAATTAAAACCCGTATTAACAGTTATTGATTTAATATAAATGTACACGTTATTATTTTAATGCAGTCCTACTGATTGGTAAAGAAATCATACAAATTGAAAGATTTCCAGTTGAACGAAAAAGTGTTCAGACCAAGAGTCAAACCTAGAATCTCTGTTTTGAATTTTCTACGCTCTACCAACTGAGTTATCTGGACAACTCTGCCCAAGACAATTCACTCAGAAAACCTTCTGCTACTAACGTCTTGTCTATTATATGAGACAAATCAAGAGAAAATACCGCAGGTAAAGCAACTCCAATAAACGATGTGTACGTAATTACATCTTATTAGTTTACTTTCGTATCCCTCGATTATTTGAGCTCCTTTCCAAGCACTTTATTCAGTTGGGCTGTCACATATAACAGACTATGTGTTACTGCCTAAAAGTTGTTTCAGTGAATTGCGTCGGGAAGAGTCGTCCATGTTGTTCAGATGGTAGAGCGTTGGAATTTTAATCAAGAGGTCCTAAGTTCGACTTCCAGCCTGAACATTTTTTCACTTAGTTGAAAAACTTTCAACTTATATAAATGTAGATTAATTATGATCTAATATTATTTTCTCACACATCATATTAGTTTATATAATTCCTAATACCTTACAAGTACATTTTTACAATCCAAATTATCTGTTTAGCATTATATAGTAACGAAATATAAAGTAAATGGCTGTTGAACTATGTATTTTTACACACACACAAAAAAAAATCCAGTAAGCTTGATAAAATTTTAAAAGTAACCTTAGAAAATGTATGATTAATTTTGTCTTCTTTCTTTAACCCAATGTTGCTTGCTTTATTTCTTATTTAGGATTTTTCTTAAAAGTGTTTTGAATTAATTTTCTTAAGACTGCCTCATTAGGGCATCATTACATTTTCTTGTCTAATGCAACTCATAAAAAAGCAGTTCATTTCAGAGAAGAAAAATCATTATTGAATTAAGATATCGGTTAATAACTGTTTGGTACTTTTATATATAGATAACAAAGAGTTTTTAAAAAGTAACAGCGGTTCCCAAACTATGGGCAGCGGAGTTATAAGTGAGATCTTCAAAAATTTATAATCAATTCTGTATGCTGCAATAATATAATAAAAATCCTTTGTGTAGAGAGCGACTTGAAGCTAAAAATTAAACTTTTATCCCGACATGGATTATTCCGTTAGTGCAAAACTTTGGTTAGTGCAAAAGTGCATTGACTTTTAAACTGTCTTTTTCTAATACCTTCACTAATGAACGTGTTTTTTTTCTTTTACTTAGTAAAAGTTTTGGATAACTCCACTTTTACATTGGTAATATTATCTATAACTGTAATCGTATGCATGCTTTGTACAAAAATGAATATTTTTCTTAGGATAGATTGTATATAAAAAACTCCTAGTATATCTATCATACACCCTAGTATATATCCTAGTATACCTAGATATTAGGCGGTTCGTATAAAAATAAATTTTGATAACCGATGAACTAAGGGATTTATCTATTAATTACATTAAATAAAGTTTAGTAAAAATAGGATTTTTTTTTTCATTTTAGAAATTCGGTATACGAATACGGAAATGATAAAAGGCAATTAAAAAAAATGTTTTATTACATGGTGATGGTTCTGCGTCAGTTCGTCGCGCACATTTCATCGTGGAACAATTCATCGCGCACAATTCATCGCAGCGTCAATTCATCTCGGCGACAACAAATCGCAGCATCAATTCGTCGCAGCGTCAATTCGTCGGTGTGTCAATTCGTCGCAACGAAAATGTTTATAAAGGCCACTATGATAAAATAAAGACAATTTAGTAAAAATGTTTATTGATAATTAGTTTTTTAGATATAGAGAATTATAACTAACAATTTACATGCAATTATATCTAAAAAACAAATTATCATTAAATTATTTTACTAAATTATTTTTATTTTATCATCATAGTCTTCAAAAACATTTTCGTTGCGACGAATTGACGTCGCAACGAATTAACACCACGACGAATTGACGCTGCGATGAGTTGTCGCTGCAATGAATTGTTCCGCGGTGAATTATTCCGCGATGAATTGTGTGCGACGAATTGAAGCGACACCCGTGGGAATATATCGCAATAAATCGCTTAACATATTGGAATAAAACTTTTATTCCAATGGTAACTAAGTCATAGTTAAAAAGCCATTACAAAAAGTAAACTAATAAAACTTTAGAGTATCGCATGTTCTTATTAGACTTTTGATTTTTTTTAGTCTAAATTTAATGCAAATAGTAACCACATTTAACCAATGAACTGTTTCTTTTAGTATTTCATTTTTTTTTTGTTTTTTTGTTTTTTGAATTATAAAACTATTTATCTTTTAAAATTTTGTATTATATCTGACTTCATTAAGAACATTTATTACTGTACACTAAAGTTAAAATTTGTTATAGTATCCAGTTTAAATTAAGTAATTTTACTTACAACTGACTAGTCTATTAAACAATAATTAATTTATGGTTAAAATTTTATTATAGATTAATTATTATTATTTATTAATTACTATCTAATTTTACTTTCTTATACGTATAATTAACCCCTGATATTGTACAACAGCATCTATAATAATTATTCATGAATATTATATGTGAAATAAAATACAAGCTAGATATCTGTATAGTTAAATATTTTTATAACAAAAGCATGAAGAATATTTAACAAGAACTGCAAGTCATTAGAAAATTTATGTCTAACTTTTTCTTTCTCTATGACAATGCTACTGACGTCATTTCTTATTAAGCGTTCGTTCTTCTTAAAAGTGTTATAAATTAATGTGAAGATGGTCTTGTTGGAATTTTTCTTAATTATATTATTTTATTTTTGTCTGTAATGAAACTCAAAAAAATTATGAAGCAGATCATCTTAATAAAGAAAAATGGTCTCGAGAAATTAGGCTATTGATTAATTAACGTTTGGCAGTTTTATGTATAAATAACAAAGACGGATTTTTTTTCTAACTAAGAGAAACTTTTCGGAAATAGTTTATTTTATTAAGGCAAGTTTTAAGAAGATAATTTTTTTTATTATTTCAGAAATTTAATAAAAGTGTTTGTCGAGATTAAAGGAAAATTACTTTATTTTTAAATAATAATTGTATTAGGTGGCACAGATAATACACTGTGAATATTTAAGGAAAAGTTTCATTTTAAAAATTGCCAAAATATTGTTAGAAAGGTTTTTATGTAGAGAATTAAATAAAACTATTGATTATGACATGTTTCTTATCAGACTTTTGAAGTATTATGCGCTAAAATTAAAAACAGTAATATTAATGTTCTATTAACATAAGTATTTATAGTGTGTAATTGAAATTGCAGATAAATTCTAATTAGTCCAATAAACACTAATTAATTTCTGATTAATATATTAGACATTATTTGCAGTTTTGTCTGGTTATATTTTTTCATCCATGCAGTGAAGCGATATCATCACTATTATTCTACAACTACCTGCATAATATTAACCAATTTACTAATTAATATTAAAGACAAATAAAATGCATGTCTACAGCTAATATTTTTACACGATAAGCTTGTAAAATTTTTTATAAATATTGAAAAACATTGACCTTTTTGCGATGAACGTAGCGTATATGTGACGTAGAGGGTGCTTAGAATCTTGGATTTTTTTTCACCAGTAATTTTTAAAAGAAAAATTCGCCTTATTTACTTAAAGAATTTATGTCACTTAGTATAATTTTTTTATTACAGTGGAGCATCGGTTATCTGAACTAATAGGTGGCCAGGGATATTCGGATAAACGAGATTTCAGATAACTGATCATTTTCGAAAAACCATACTAGGGATGAGTATAGTGAAACAAATAAACAGTGATAATAAACACAAATATGTAACTATTTTGTACTACAATGCAAGAAGAAGGGAACAAACTATCAAGGAATAAAGTGATAAAAGAAATTGGCAGGAAATCAAAAGTACAGTACTGCAGGTAAGTAGTTGAACAGAATCAGACTCTTCTTGTTGCTCCATCCACTTCAAGGCTGTCTCTAGGCACCGAAAAGCTTCCTCAGAGGATGGTCCTTTTTCAAATTGTTATTCGTCACTAAAGTCCTTCTCGTCGTCATGGTCTTCCACGAGAGTTGCAAGTATTTCATCTTTCGTCAATAGTTGGTGGCCACCAATATCACATTCGAGCCATTTTTGAATGCTTTCCCGGTTACAATTTTCAAATCCTAAAGATTCTTGAATCAACTCAGCCAGTTCTGATACAAATTCACTTTTTTGGTGGCTCTGCAGGAGCAGTGGGAGCAGTGGTAGAATCATCTAATGGAAGAAGCTTATTTCAAGCTTTAGCAAGAGTAGTGTCCTTGACGAGGCCCTAGCATCTGCTGTCATGTACACAGCATCTTTCAAATTGATTTATTTGTACAGTTGTTGAATACTATTTGCATTGTCCTACCCGATTAGAAACATGCGCAGCAATGCCTTTCTTTAATAACGTTTGAAGGCTTCGATAATTCTCTAGTCCATTTGTAGGAGGACTGAAGTTACGTTCGAAGGCAAAAAGCAACTTTAAATTTGATGTTTTCTCTTTACAGTGAAATAACTGGTGGATGATTTGGGCGTTACCAATCAACAACAGAACAACACCAGAATTCTCATTACTCGCTGATACGTTGTCGTACCATTCTACAAAGAGGCTTGTATTCATCCACGAGTTATTTTCGTTCTTGTAGATGACTGGTATTTTTTTATCCCCTTAAAGCACCGCGGATTTTAAGATTTTCCTATGAGAAGCCTGTGTGATCCAGTAACATTCCCACATACCAGAGCAGTAATGCGTGATTTGCTTGCCTTGAAGCCAGGTGCTGACACATCTTTCTATGTATCTAGAGATTTTGTTGGCATTTTCTTCCAATACAAACCCGTTTCGTCTGCATTGTACACATTGACTTTTTCGTAGTCCTCCTTATCAATCATGTTTTTAAATGAATCTTTGAAAAGTTCAGCTGCTTCAGTATCAGCCGACAGTTTTTTACCTTGGATGTCCAATTCCCTAATTCGATGCCTGGATTTGAAACGCATAAGCCAGCCAGTAGTCGCTTTAAAATAGGATTACCACTTAGTTTCTTGTTCATTTCAATGGCTTTTTCACAAACCAAAGGACCACTTATTGGTTGCCCTTGGATACGTACCTGCATAAACCATGTGTAAACTGCAGTGCTAAATCGTGATTACTGACCGTTTTCATTGTTTTTCTGCGCAAGTTTCCATTTTCACTGTCAAGCACACTCGCAAATTTTGGAATGGCATAACAGTTCTTTTTAATGTCCGATATTGTTGCTTTTCCAACTTCATACTCACGAGCTGAACTTGATCTGCTAACACGTGTTATTATTCTTCAGGTGATCTATTTTTCTAAGTTTATCAGACATGCTGAGAACAACACGTTTACATTTGGATTCCATTGTGTACGGCACGACAAATTGCACTATACATACGTCTTTCCACTACTGAAGGCTCGCAAGCCACTGACGACGTAGTCCACTCTTGGCAGGGAGCCAAGCGCTTGCGGTTGCGTGCGGAACTCCTGCAGTGCATGGCGCGAAAAATTGAATTTCGTCTTCTGGAACGCGTTCAATTATCCAGTCGTTCGGTTGACCGAGTTTCGGATAATCGATGCTTCATTGTATAGTTTTTTCTAATTCATTTTATTTTTTTTTGTATTTATAATCGCTAATATTCTTATAATTTTTAACTTCTTTTATTAATTATGTCTGTAAATATTGTATTACAGACTTTTTATCTTAATTCTTTTATTATTATTATTATTATTATTTGCAAAGTTCTAATTTAACGTAACTATTTTTCTAAAATTGAAAATGTATGGCTCTGGGGCCTTTTCCCCTCCCTTACCCTCAATGCTTGACAAACCAATTCCAGTGCAACGGATTTTGTTAAAATTCCCCACCTCTTGCTCAATCCATCTATGCACCAAGACTATTCACAGGGCGTGCCTAACGGGGGGGGGGGTGTTGGGGGTGTAGCAACCCCCCCCCACTTATTTATAAGAGTTGGTAAAATTTAGAATAGTCGGTAAGTCAGAAAGTTAAGAACACTTCTGCAAAAATGTCCCCTTCCCCGTCGTCAGTTTCATGTCAATTCTCTGTTGTCCATCTTTAAAGGGGAAAAGAAAGAGCTTCTAACACAGAACAGAAGATTGTGTATGATTCTGTGTTGGAGGAGGTGTCAGAGAGCGGCCGTGATGTCCAAGGCTAAGATAGAGAGAGTGAATCGCTTTTGAGTGTCCCCATCTAAGCATCTCCCTTCTGCTATGGACTGATTCTTAGAATTTGATAACCTGACCTGGCAAGTAAATTTTTCAGTGCAGCTGAATCATTTGCTAAAGTGTAGGAAGAGCTAACTTGTCAGTGGATATTATACTAGAGATGGACTATGCGAGCGAATTCAGTCAGAGCGATTTTATCGTCCTGTGATGCCCTCATCCATATTCTGCAAATTATTTCTGAAGACATGAAGGTTGACAAGGATGCTCCAGCTAAGGCGGCAGGGTTAAAAAGCAAAATGATGGCATACTATTCCATTGTTTCTTTACCTGCAATGAAAACAATTATGTTTAAGACCAAGTTAGCAAAAAAGCAATTGTAAAACCTGAATGCGAGACACATGGAATATATCAAGATTATGAGTTTAATTTGCGGCACAAGCGACGGAGGCCTCCTTAGAAGATCAACGAAAATTCTGAAACTGCAATTCTATTTACACGAGAGAACTATTTTAAAGCAGAAATTTTGAAGGTGGTAGATCGACTTACAGCTGTATTTGGAGACATTCATAAGTTGGTATTTGAGAAAGTTAAACCACTGGCCTGCCTCCTTCCATCTAGGATAAAGTGTAGCTCTACCGAGGACATTTCTAAACTATGTCAATTATTCCCTGATGATCTCAAAGATATAGATAACTTGGAATGCGAATCTAATATCATATCCTCAGAAATAGCTAGTTCTGAATCGGATACAATTGGCGCAGCGGCGCAGAAACTTGCGGGGAAGTCTCATTTGTATCCTAACCTTTCTTTGGCCTACAAGTTGGCCTTAATTATTCTAGTAACTATGGCAAGTAATGAAAGAAGTTTCAGCATGGTAAAATTAGTAAAAAATTGCTTGCGTACCACCATGTCGGAAGAACGACTGGAAGAACTGATGCTATTAACCTCTGAAGCAGACATATCTGACATGTTGGATTTTGACAGTGTAGATGAAAAATGGACTATTCTGAAGAATAGGCCGGTGCTAATTTAAAAATGTAGAAAAGGATAATTTTTAGTCTCTTATACTAATATATATATCTTATTTTTAACAAGCAAGATTTTTTTTATGTATTTTAAAATTTATAAACTTACATTACACAACAACATGCGATTTTATTTGTAGAAACATAAATTATCGAAATACTTCAACGTTCTTAAATTGTTAATTTTGAGAACTTGTTAATGTATGGTACATCCGTACACATTTTCTTTTAAATCGTCGTTCCTAATTAATAACAGGATTCTCAACTCTACATATATAGTAAAAAAATAAACATATTTTTACACATACTGAGTAACAGCATTTAATTTTGACTGTGGTAACAGACTGTGATTAGGCAGAATGCAGGTAGGCACTTAGGACTTTTAATGATTTTTTAAATTCACAGTGTTGTACAACAGTTGACTCCGTCTCTGAGGTGGGGGAGGGACTATCACAAAGCCTTTTTCATCCCCGATCCCATACTCGGCAAAATTCAGTTCACACATCCCCCACTGAAACAGCCTTCGGCACGCCCCTACTATACCACTGATCACTTTCGACTGAAGATAAACAAAGTGAGTATGGACTTTGTCGGAACTTCAAGATATCAGCATTAGTACATTAGCACAAATTAATCAAAAATTTATGCTTACAAAACTGGTGATAAAAGGTTAAAAATTCTGCAAAGTACGCTCGTACCAAAGGTGTTAAAGTATTTGTGAATAATTTTCCAGTCTTTAAAACGATGACACTCGAGACTTTTCTTAATTTTTCTTCTTAAAAGTATTTTAAATTAATAACAGCATGATTTCGTTCAAAATTTTTTTAGTATATAATTTTATGTCTGTCTGTAATGCAAGACATAAAAAATATGAATATGATTTTATAAAAGACAAATTTTCGGAGAAATTAGGCTATCGATTAATTAACTTTTGGCAGTTTTGTTTAAAGAGAACAATTAAGGTTTTTTAGAAACACTTTAAGAAGTAGCTTATTATTTTAAGGAAATTTTTAAGAAGATAAGTTTTATTTATTTATTTATTTATTTTTTAGCATTTTTGAAATGAGAATATGTGGAAGATTAAAGGTAATATTCTTTTATTTTTAAATATTTGTGTTAAGTGGCGTAACTAATACAATGTAAATACTTAAGAAAAAGTTTCGTTCTAACGTTGACAAAATATAGTTAGATTATTTTTTTCATATATAAGATTAAATAGAAATATTGATCATGATATCTTTATTTTTAGACTTTTGAAGTGTTGTCCACTAAAATTAAAACAAGTAATAACAATTTCTGATTAATGTAAATAGATAAAATATGTAGATTAAATTGTATAATTTTACTTAAGAATGATTAGTCCATTAAACACTAATTAATTTATGATAAATATAGTTAAGACAGATTAATTATGGCCGACTTTATTTTCTCATACATGAATTTCAGTAATATAGTCACTAATATTCTATAAGTACATTTATAATAATAATCAATGTACTCATTAATATTAAATACTAAATAAAATTCAAGCTAAATATTTGTATTGTTAAATATTTTCACACGAAAAGCAAGTACAGTGTTTAATAATAAGTGAAAAACATCAAGATGCTTATCATTAACTTTTTCTTCCTCTAAGTCTTGCGTCCTTTTTTAATAAGATTTCTCCTTAAAAGCGTTTGAAATTAATCTTAACGTTGTTTCATTCGAATTTTTTTTGTATATTATTTTTTTCGTCTGTAATGCAACTCCTGAAACAATTATAAGACAGTTCATCTTTCAAAAGAAAAATGTTTCGAAAAATTGGGTTATTGATTCAATTAACGTATATCAGTTTTATGTATAGACAGGAAAGACAAATTCTTCTTTAACTAAAAGTAAATCTTTGTGAAATATTTTATCATATTAAGGGAATTTGAAGAAGATATTTTTTTTTATTATTTCTAAAGTTTAATGTAAGGATATGACAGAAGAATATTAATATATATTAAAAACAAAATTACGTTTTTAAAAATAAGTGTGTTAAGTGGCGCAGATAATAGAATGTAAATACTTTAAGAAAAGTTTCATTCTAAAGTTTACAAAATACAGTTAGAAAGATTTTTTGTATGACGCATTTAATAAAATTATTGTGTATGATATGTTTCTTATTAGACTTTTGAAGTTTCATGAGCTAAAGTTGAGATGAGTAGTAAAAAATTTCTATTAATATAAACAATTATATTATCTAGTTTAAATTGCATAGGAATGATGATTAGTTCAATAAACAATAATTGATTTCGGATTAATATATAATTAATTACGGTACGATTTTATTTTTTCATACATGCATTGAAGTGATATAATCACTAATATTCCACAAAAACTTTTATAATATTAACCGATTTGCTGACTAATATTAATTACAAAATAAAATATAAACTACATATTTGTATAGATAAACATTTTTAGTCGATAAGCTTGTAAAAAAGTTTAATAAATATTGCAAGACATTAACCTTTTCGGTAGGACCATCGCGTAGATATGGCGTAGACGTAGAGGGTGCTCAAAAACTCTGATTCTTTCTGCCAGTATTTTTTAAAATAAAAATTCACCTTATTTAAGGTAAAGCTAGGATAGTCTGCGCACAATTCAAAAGAATAACAATAAAAAATCTAAATATTAAATTTTTGCTAAACTATCCATGAATAATTTTTACTTCATTTGTTTTTTATGTATTTCCAATGCTATTTTGTTGTTATGTTGTAATTTAATAGAACAGTTGTAATAAAACTAAGAAAGTTATTTTGCGCAATCTGTCCTTACAGGGTTGGTGTGATTGCGCGCATGGGTAGGAGAGATTGTTACTAATAATAACTACAATTAAATTGTTAACAATAATAATTACACTTAAATGACATTGTTGTAAGGTTTTTGTGAACAAATATTATTGTATTAGGAGAGAATATTTCAACCTAATGATTAAAGAATCCGAAAAAGGAAATAATTTTAAAAATGATTAAAAAATTTTAATTAACGGAAAAAATTAAAGAATCAGAAAAAGCAAGTCCAGATAAGATTACAAAATAACATTAAGTTACTTGATAATACGTTTAAATTAGTCCATTTTCATTTTTTATTTTTTTCATGCAAATTTACCAATAAGCTGCGTAATCTCTCCTAGCATAGAAACTAATGGGAACAATGCTCCATCTCTCCTAAGTAGCAGATGCGCAAACTCCCCAATTTAGGTAAGAGAGATTGCGCGGCCTTTTATTTAAACATGGCCGCTACTGAAACGAACCGTTGGTGTTCACACTGTTAGTCTAGATTAGTAGTTTATAAGAAATCGTTTAAGTTTAAAATATTTTGCACTACTGACATTGTATAGAAATTCCGACGAATAGCTATGAAAATTCAAGCACTGACTTTGGGAAAACAAAACAAAATAGCAATGCTGTATCTTAGACGCTCAAAACAATCCACGTGCACTTTCAAGTAGGCACTCTACTACTGCTGTTGTACAACTACCTGCAGTCGCTGCGCGCTCACTCTACTCCTAACCCCCGAACCTCTATGTGCGCAATCTCTCCTGGCTTTACCTTACTTACAGAAATTCTGCCATTAAATTAGTCAAAAATTTCTGCTTAGAAAACTAGTGATAAAATATTAAAAGTAAGTAAAAACGATTTTCATTAATACGGAAGTTATCAGTGAAGGAATGAAGGATACTTTTATTATTGGTTAAATACGTTTTTAATTCCTACAATGTCCGTGGAGAGAGAATTTGCATCATACTCATGGAAAAACACCCTTTTTCTAGATAAAAATATTATTCCATTTAAGTCAAACTGAAATATTTGAATTTCAAACATATATCTTAAAATATATTATTTACTAGCACTTAAATGATTAAATAATCTTAAAAAACTGAAAACAATAAAAAAACTAGTCGTTGGGGGCCACCGTAATACTTACCCATCATGGATATGCATAATATAAAATATTAAAATAAAAATGTGTAAACTACTTATAAAATGCATTGCAATTCAAATAAAATCGTGGCTTGATGACGTCACAAACTTTAAAGGCTCGATTACTGAATTGCTTGAAAGAGGTTTTTCCTTATAACTCCAAAAATAATAATCCTATTAACTAGCGGTTTATTGCATCTGATTAGGCGTCAAATTTCTAATTAAAATATATCTTTGAAGTGAAATTTGGATGAAATACAGGGTCATGAAAAATCGAAGAGTGTGGAAAACAGGATTCCAAATATCTCGGCAACTAATTATCCGATCGACTTCATGCTTTATTCAAAATTTATGTTTTTTTATTGTCTTTTATATTCATTTCTTAAAATATACAATTTCGAAAATTTTTATATACCTTTCATCAGAACGAATATTTCGAGAGTCCGAAAATAATTGTTCCGGTTAATCGAGGTTATTGAAATGAAATAGGCTTCTTCCCATTATTACTTACTAA
The DNA here is from genome assembly GCA_963931845.1 of Maratus michaelseni. Taxonomy (NCBI): domain Eukaryota; kingdom Metazoa; phylum Arthropoda; class Arachnida; order Araneae; family Salticidae; genus Maratus; species Maratus michaelseni. The sequence goes on along the minus strand of OZ007590.1, from coordinate 79,168,960 downwards.
GTACATACCAAATTGCAAGTCTCTATCTCAATTTTTTCGGGAGATAGAGCGTTTACAGACACACACACACACAGACACACAGACACACAGACGGACGGCAAAATTTTTTTTCTAAAAATATGTTTTTCGGAATCTCCAGTGTCTGAAACGTGTAAATCCGTCAAAAAAAAATTTTCGATTTTCAAAACGATTACAAGACTTACCCTATACTACGTATGATGGGTAAATAATTAACAACGCTTCTGTTATATGGTATTTCTGAGTATTAATACAAAATAGTTTCATAGGTGATCATATAGGGCTAAATATCACATCAATAATGTTTCTTACTATATGTTTATAAATGTTAAGCATTATTCGTCCAGTTACTTTAAAAAAAAAAGCAAATATTCAATTATAACTTACTAAAATGAGAAATTATCAATTATTGAAGGTGACTCTAATAATATGACCACAAACTGCATCGCTTTTGGTTATCATTTGGCATGTTTATATGTAGACCACAAAGAAAGTTTTTTTAACAAACAGAATATCGCTGAAAACAATAGTTTACTCTCTGTAATAAAGTATCAAAGGTAAGTTTTTTTAGCCTATACAGAATTTAATGTATGAATATGTTAAAGATAAAATATATGATGTTTATCTATTATTTATAAAACAATGAATTTATGAGTCTGCCTGTGCAGAATCCATTAGGGCAGCATTAGGGAATGAAAGATTACAATCAAGATGTAAATACAATAATGATGAACACTATTCAATTCTAAAACACTTGAATATTCATTAATGTCTGCAATTTTAAATAGGGACAAAAACTCCTTACCATAGAATTTACTTGAGTAAAGGTTATTTAAGGAAATATTTCACTATAAATTATGAGAGAGAATAAGTATTATCATTGATTTTGATATGTAAGAAAGGATAAAATATCAATGGACAGTACAAAGGAGAAGTACATCCTTTACATTTTAACGGAAATAACTTACCGTTATACTGTCTTACCGAAAATGAATTTGATATACCTGAGAATAAAAAAAATAAAATGAAATTTTTTAACATTTGGTGCTAAAATAATTCTTTTTAATTTAAAAATAAATAAAAAAGTGCAATTACACTGCTCAAAACAATTAAAGGGTATTGCAGTTTTAGGTGGATTTTGTATCTGGGAAACTTTTTAGCTGATTGATACATGGTCGACAGACATAGTAGGTTATATGAGAATAAATTACACATGTTTGGCAGAAAAAAATGCATTTTATTGCGCATTTGTGTACAAAAGGAAAAAAACACAATTTGTGCATATGAGAAAAAAAGAATAAGAAAAGGTGTTTTCTTCAAAGAAAATCATTTTCAGTAGGGGGTATGGTTTCCACGGGCGGCCAGCAACGTTGAACACCTTTGAGGCATGGACTCAATGAGGCTATTAATGACGAGTTGAGGTATTCAGCTCCACTCTTCCAGAAGAGCTCTTTCCAGTTCTTGGAGAGTTTGTGGGGGTTGTTGGCGGCCAGAAACTCGTCTTTCTAGAGCGTCCCAAACGTGCTCGATTGGATTCATGTCTGGAGAACACGCTGGCCATTCCATTCGAACGATTCCTTCCTCGAAAAGGAAATCCTCCACCAGGTTTGCACGATGTGGCCTGCAGTTACCGTCCATTAAACTGAAGTTATCTCCGATTGCTGCTGCGTAAGGGACTACAATAGGTCTGAGGATCTCATCCCTATATCGGCGACCAGTCAGAGCTCCATCTCGAATGATGTAGAGGTCAGTGCGCCCGTCAATGGAGATGCCACCATACACCAACACTCCTCCACCGCCAAATCTGACACTTTCGTGCACGAACGCAGGATTATTCCTACTGCCACGGTCCCTCCAGATGAAAATACGCCTATTATCCGGATGCACAGAAAAACGGGACTCGTCAGAAAACAGAATATTGCTCCATTCATTTCTCCTCCAGTTGAAATGCTCGGTTGCCCACTCCCTGCGGTCGCGACGATGCCTTGATGTTAATCTAACACATACCATCGGTCGGCGAGCATACAGACCTACAGCATGGAGCCGGTTTCGGACAGTCTGAGTTGAAATCCTGGTGCCTGTAGCCGAGCGAAGGTGTTGTTGGAGAAGAATAGCGTTCATGTTTCGGTGTCTCCGAGCTGTTAACGCTAAATACCGATCTTCATTGGGCGTTGTTGCCCGTCTACGACCTTGCCCTGGTCTTCGGCCTGCACATCCACTCTCCAAAAAACGGTTCCAGATCCTGGAAATGACACTTTGTGACACTCCAATGGCTTGCGCTACTTCGGCTTGAGTTTGGCCCCCTTCTAACCTACCAACAATTCTCCAAGCTTCTGAATCTGTCAAATGACTTCGCTGAGACATCGTACTCATCGAAACAAAGCAATCACTGAATGCCGATCATCCTTGTCTTCATTCTCTTTTATCCAGTTGAAAGTCAAATTTCATTCGCTGCCGCTGAAGCGATGTTTTTGACGTCGAACTCAAAATTTGCATACTCCACAGTTTGAAAACCAGAAAAATTTGCATTTGTGATTTTCTTCTTCTATTTTCGGCAAAAAAAATTTCGTTTATATCTTTATTTTATATAAAACTTCAAATATCCTTTAATTGTTTTGAGCAGTGTATTATTGATAAAGACTAAAGAGTTCCTTTTTTAGATAAAATGTTTCCAAATTACTTTCCTGTAGATAAAATTATGTTATTAATAATTGAGATGCCTTAAGAGTTGTTTTATCATTAGCATCAAAGTGTTTAAAATATTACAAGGAATACATCAAACTATTAAAAATTTTAAATACATAAATAATAAAACATCAATTTGTTTTTAATTCTTTTTTCATTTTAAAATTGTATATATATATATATATATATATATATATATATATATATATATATATATATATATATATATATATATATGTAGAAAGGTGATACGTAAAAAGTTAATTTACTGAATTAATTGTACAACTAGACTTCAAAATAACAAAAGCAAGAACTTTAATACCATTCTAGGAAATCAATTCCATAAGGCTTCGTTGGTTATTTCTTCAAAATATCTTACACTTCTCACATAAAACATACAGTATTCTTATTGTTACATAGTCCAATTAGGCCTAGTAGTTCCCTAATTGACTCTTCCACACTTCGACGATATAAATTATAAGACTGGCTCTTTGCCAAATCTCGCGATCCAAAATATTTATATCTCGTGCATTTGAATCATGGATGATAGTGTCGCGTAGGTATTAAATGAGAACGAATGAAGACAACAAGCATGAACCAACTCGAAGCTTTATTTCTGCCAACTCAAGCATACACCAGCTTAAATACACTCGAGGGGTGCTTTCTCGAATGGAACATTCCAAGCTTGGAAAGTTCTAGAAATTAAATAACGATTAACATAAGAATTAACATAATAACAATTAGCATATTTCCGAAGGAACTAGAAACAAATACTAAGCAATCTTTAAATCAAAACGAATTTTAGGACAGTTACCTTCGACGGGGATCGACCACACCACCTTCTGGTCTGCAGTCAAGCACTTTACCTCGGAGCCATAGGTCCACACAACAGATAATTCCAGTTAAGCTATATTTAGTGAGGTCGGCCTTGATCAACCAGAAGGCTCTCCCGAGCACATAATGCTAGTTTCGTTACAAATGGTGCTAAAGCGTAGTACCATTAGTAATGGTACTAAAGCGTCAGTTAACTTGACGATCATGACGTCATAAAGCAATTGAAGCATTAAAACTGAAATCCTACATATATAATCAAAAGTTATTTTTGTTTTTGGGAAAAAATAGGTATTCGGTCTAAAATTTGGCCGAATATTCGGTGTTCAGTTATTTGGACAAATCACTATTTGTCACATCCCTAGTCATAAGTAAAATGCTCCAAATTCATGCTTGAAAAGACACGTTTTTATTAAAAAATTAGTCAATTTCAGTGACAGATTTTTGTACTTTAACCCTAATAGTTCCACTGTTTGGTTTATCCGTGAAAATTAAAACAATTTACCTCTGTGATATGGGACTTTAATTTTAGTCTAGGTTGAAAATAAAAGTGAAAACTGCATCTATTTTAAATAATCATTAATATGTTTCAGTTTCATGTATAAAATTGACGATATACTTTTACCTATGTCATATGCATCTGTGGAAGCGTTGCGTTATTCCAGGTTTAGGGTTAATGAGTGTTTGTTTTATTCTTTCCGAGCGAAGAATGGGTTTACATCTATTTTTATAATTATATTAAGTTGCAAGTGTATACAATGTATTGGAATGTAAATATTTATACAAAAGTTTATTTTCAGTTTTTACAAAATATAGTTAGAAAGAATTCAGTAAAGAAAGAAATTAAATAAACCGCACATTTCCATACGTTGCTATCAGTATTTGAGTATAAGAGTGAAAATGTGTACAGGTAGTATATGTTTCTAATTAACATAAAAAAATATTAACAAATTTCTGTTTGATTTCCCTCTAACATGCATATTATGAAGCGATATAAAACTTTCTACTCAAAAACTACCTTTATACTAATTCAAAGAAAGTACTAATTCTAAAAAGTCTAATATAAGTATTTTTGCAAGAAAACGTGCAGAAAGTTTAAGTTTTGATAAACTTTATGACATCTGTGATTAGATTATTTTTCTTCTAAGCCAATGCCACTTCCTTCTTTTCTTATTAAGGTTTCTTCTTAAAAGCGTTTTAAATTAATCTTCTTAAGACAGCCTTGTGAGAATTTTTCGCGAGTCCATCATTTTATTTTTTGAGAATAATGTAACTCACGAAAAAAAAAAAAAGATACGAAAACTGTTTGGAGAAACTATTTTGTCCGCCAATTAACGTTTGGCAGTTTCATATACAGGCAACGAAGGAGATTTTATTTAATTTTAACTAACAGAAATACTTTTAAAAAAACATTATGCTTATTATATAAGGGGTGTTTCACAAAGTTGAAACTTTTTAAACATGTCAGAAATTTAATATACTGATATGTGAAAAATAAAAGAAAACATTCTTATTTTTGTGGTAAATCATTGTCTTATGGGGCAAGTGTCAAAAGTAATACAGTGTAAATTAATAGAGAAAAATTTCGTCTCAGTGTCGATGACATATTTTTTGAAAAGCTTTTGAAAAGAGAAGAATTGCAATAAAAATGTTGCGTATTATATGGTATATTAGACTTTTGAGTTTTGCGGGCTAAAATTGAGACAAATAGTGAAATTAATTATCGATTTTGCTGTATGTTTTACCATTTGACAATTTATTATTAATATTAAAAATTCGATTTATCTATACCATACAAGAACATTTTTTTTCAGTGTTGATATAATATATTTAGAAAGACTTCAGAAAAAAAGAAATGAAAAAAAAATAAGTAAAAAAATCGTATCATATTTTATTTAGAACTTTGAGCTGTAATTATGGCAAACATTAAAATTTTAATTGATTTTGCTGTATGTGTTAGAATTTTTTTAAAATTAATATTATACATCCGATTTCACTATACACTGTAAAAAACTCAGGACCATTTACTGATATAGCTGAAGCGTTTCCGAAACTTCAATATAACCCCGTTCTTTCCCACATTGTAGAAAATTTTCTGTAGCTTCAGAAACCTTTTGGTGACGAACCAATCGCAAAACTAAGAAAATAATAAATTTTCAAAGTTTAAGAAATCTTTTCTGAAATAAAAGGTTGTTTTGCTGTACTTTCTGAAAATAAATGAAATATTTTTCCAGATTTATTATTTCATTAAATTTTGCAGCCAAAACACGACAGCTAAAATCTATCAGTTTTATGATGATCCCGAAATTTTAAAATTCCCAGTTGCTTTTAACATTAATGATAATTAATGTATGTAAATTAGCCAATTAGACCCAAATCGGCGTTATTAATTTGAACTTATTTTGGACAACGAATTTGGCAATATTTAATCAAGTTTATGCGTATTGATACACTATAGTATTACTGTTCGTAAATTCTTACTGAATTGAAATGTTATATTTATCTCGTATTGCTGTTTTGGTATATGTTAGATATAAAGGAACACAGTGAGATCATACATGAAGTTTTGTCAACATTTACGCATTTCTAATCCTTGATCCTTGATTGTAACAGACATGATAAAAATAATAAGTAAAAAATGTAAAAATACATTAAAAAGAAAAGTGAAATTTATATAAAAAAGAGTTTTTAAAGAAATTCTTTTTTTAACAGACATTTATTTAATTGAAGCCAAAGAAAGATAATGTCATTTTGTATTCATTTTAATGTAATGTAGTTTAAAGTGTCTAAACAGGTTCTGGGTTCGATTGCTGGTATGAACACATTTTCATTGAGTTGTCAAAAAACTTTCAACATTGAATTACTGTTTAAATATCAAAGTTTTAAATTTTGTAGTAATTAAGAGAGAGATACCGGTGTAAAATATTCAAACTATGATTTTTATGAATATGAAACCAACTCTCCCGCGATACCATCTCTGCGGGGCTAGAAGTGGTCTCAGTAAACGAACAATATGTCAGAGAAGGGTCTGTCCGCGAAACACCAGAAGGATGGTTGCAGGTTAGCGCAGCTGGGAATCGCTTTCGAGTGGGCCTTCTGGGTTAGCCAGTGTGTCCAGTTCATTACGGTTCTTCGGCGTTCTGACGTGGTGCCTATCCGCTGCAGATGGTCCGATAAGGATGTGCTGATAATAACTTGTTACTGTGCTCCTTCTGAGGACATTGACCTTGTGCTCGTACCGTTGGCGACGATTTTAGGATTTTACCCGAATGATAACGTAATTCTTGTGGATGACTTTAACGCGAAGTCAACGATCTGGGGGCAACGGCCGACAGATCCGCGAGGACGAAACTTGATAGCCTTTGCTTCGAACGAAAACGTGAAAGATCCGGATACCCGGTCCTCGTTCCTTGTCCCGCAAGGCGAAGGGTGGATCCATGTCTTATTAATCCGTTTTTGCGCTAGTCACATTACTGACTGGCGTATATCCGATATTGAGTCACTGAGCGACTATCGAGTCATTTTGTGGGCCTATCAAGGCAGACCAGCCTCCAAGCTCCCCAGAGACGCCAGGCGTCGCTGGCGGAAGAGGTATTTCGTCTGAAATGAGTTCTCCCGCAATTTGCAAGCTGCATAGATCAGACTTCGTATGAGTTTGCGACCCCTGACGAGGGAGTTGAACATTTGACATAGACTTTGACTCAGCTGTGTCATACGAACGAAAAACCTTCCATGCGTTGGGAGGCGTGTTGGTGAATATCCCAGCTGTCCAGCCAGATAAATCGGTTACGCCCGCTTAGACGGCCCTACCAGTGCACGCTGGAGCTGGTTGAGAGGGTGAGACTTGGCTCTCTTTACAAGCGTAAGCGGGCAGAGTACATGAAGGCGATCCTGCACGCATAGCGTGTCTCGTTCCGCAAATTCATTTCTGAGGGACTAGTCACGGACAAGCTAGGCCAGGTAGTGGAGGTGGTACGAGGCAAGGGGAGAAGGGAAGCACCAATTTTGCTTGTGATCCCATCCCGAAGGGAAATCTCCACCTGGGAGGAATCCCAAGACGAACTTGTGAGATACCACTTCCTACAGGTAGATGATGTTTGCCAGGTCGCAAACATTAGGACCGCCAAACCAGCTCTGTTTACCGTTCACGAGCTGGAGTTTAGAGTAGAATTGCAGCCTCCTAACAAGGCACCTAGCCACGACGGACGCAGTCTCGAGATTGTCCGACAGGTGAAGTACCACCCTCAGTGGTTACATTTCTTGTACAACCACTGCCTGAGATTGTCTTGTTTTATGCGGATATGGAAGCAGACAATCACCGTATTCTTTCCCAAACCCGGGAAGGAGTGCAGCGACCCTGCATCTTACTGCCCGATTTGTTTCCTACCGACCCTCAAAAAGGCACTAGACAAGTTGTGCGCAACCCGACTGGTGCTCTATCTGGAGGCCATATAGAGCCTCTATCTGGCTATCTGGAGTCTCGATGCGCGGATATGCGGATTTCACAAGAATGTCAGTACGGCTGACGCACTCCGTCGCGTGATGGAGTGCATAGCCGAATCAAAGAAGCGTAGCGAATTCTCGTGTCTTCTCACGCTTGATATCAAACCAGCGTTCAATAATGCTCTACGTACCGATATCCTTCGATTCCTGGAGGAACTCGGTGTCGAGCCCTGGCTCCTCGGGTTGATAGACGACTACCTCTGGTATCGATCTGTCTTTCTGTCAGACGGGGAACACTACTTTGACACTGGTGTACCACAGGGATCGTGTCTCGGACCCTATTTGTGTTTGGTTGTCATTGAGATCTTTTTGAGACGGTTAGTCGAAAACAGAAACGAGGCGTGGATCATTACAGTCTCTGTCGCTGACATCTTTGTAGCTGCACGACATCGGGATGTGATGAGATTTGCCGACTTGTTCGGCCCAGTTCCTCTGAGATCCACATCTGGGCTACGGAGTGCAACTTCAGCTTCAGCTATGATAAGTGCGGATACACGATTATTAAGCACAAAGGCAAATACAAACATGTCCCGTCTATTCCCATCCACAGAGTGGTAGAGTGCCAGTTCCATATCACAGATGGTGCAGAAGTCTTTGTGTCCGAGTCATTGTGATCATGAAAGGAACTACCCATGCCCATCGAAGAGGTCTCGGGGAACTTGATGTCTACTCACATTCGAGATCGGTGCTCCAAGCGCTTCACGGTCTTGTGGCACAACACATGACCATAGCCGAGATCAAAGACTTGATCAAAATGATAGAAATCGAGGTTCATATGTATTGGATCCGGGCTCATGTGGGGCACATCTACAATGAAAGGCGGGTGCACTTGCTAAGGCTGCCACAGCACAGCAATCTGTCGATGTGGTGGTACCTGGTCTAAATGGTAAGAGAGGTGGAGCCAATCAGATACCGGCCGATTAACATATGAATCTTTCTCTAGAGTCGGCCCTCGTCGACTGCCGGGTGGCTTCTACATTAACCAGGTCTTTAAGGACACGGCACCTTCGGTGACCACCAGGCTCGTTTCTTCCATCACGACTCCACATGCTTTTGTGGAGCAGGCTGGTGCACGATCAACCATACGTTGTTCAGGTGCCCGCTCTGGAGGTCCACGCGAGAGACGTTTCCCCTCGCGACTTCCAGACTAGAAGGCCCCGCGATCTATTTCTAGATGGTTATGCCAGAAAGGGGGCTCTGTTGATCATTTACCTAGATCTCCTGCGGACATTAAATCGCAAGCTGGATTGCCGAAGATCTGGCCACAAAAACCTAGCTCTTCGCGTTAGGAGACCGCGTTTGAACGCAATCCCAACTGCCCGCGTCCCCCGCGATACAGGAAGAAAAGTTGCATAAAGTTCGCAGGCTCGAGATCCGTGTCGTGAGCTGGCACTTTAGATTGTGATATGTAAATATTTAATTATTTCTGTGCTAGTCATGTTGTTATTGTTCTTGTTTTGAATTATATGTTGTTATTGTTGCGCATGTTGCTATTAAAAGTTTATGCTTTGCTTTGCATGCTCGCGCCCCTGTCTCGTCCGCCTGAAGAGTCGATTGGCTACGCCGAAGTTTCGCTGTCGGGGTTCTGCCAGAGGGGAAGCCAACGGGAGACAAGCTCACGAGAACTGTTGTGTTTAATTTTTCTAGTGTCTGTTTGCTTGTTTAACCCATTCTTCTTCAGAGATCCATTGCAAGAGGGAACTGTGATTACCCCTGTTGGTCTTCACACCTCTCGAGTTTTGGTAGAGCAAGTGCGGGTCGGGAAAACCCGACTTAAGGCTTAGGATCTGGTTCTCTCTTTGGTGTCTAGCTCCGAAGCTGTTGGGGACCCCGGCTTGTCCCGAAGTGTTTTAGTGGTGGTTTCCTCTGATGTAGGGATCCACAGCGTAGCGCAAAGACTTATGTCGTCACCACATGGATTCAATAGGAGTGATGCGCTGGTGGCGGTGCTCTTACCGGTCGCAGCGCATACGGGAGGCCTCTCCTGGTCGTGCACGTTATAATTCCCTCAGGACTCGGGTGCGATGGTTGACGTGCTTGACGGGCGCCACTGTGACGGCTGGCTGCGCATCTCAGTTTTGTATACCCAAAGTTCAAGGACAAATCGTCAAGCATTTATGTAGCTATTCGGGAAAAAAGTTTGAAGAAAACATTTTCCAGTCACTATATGAACATGAGTGTTTATATATTTCCCCCCCCCCCCCAAACTTTTTTCTTTGAAATTTAAACAGTAATATATTAATTTACTTTTTTTCAAATGAGTGATTTTTCTAGGTTTCTACATTCTAAATTTCTACGCCAGCGTTTCGTTTGGATTTCATGTACCTGTCGTATGGAACCTACATTCACGTGAATTACCTTTTAAATCTTATTTTTATCTTTATTTTATTTTTTGTGATGGACCAGCAAGGCTATTGTACATGGATTGTGGTTAAGTACCCTGAATATTACCACTCACATTCACAAAACTCTAGATTTCGTTTTAAATCTTCGACAATCCATGCGACGTTGGTGTCAGTATCTACAAACTATCAAAAATTCGACACTGCTGTGAAACCGTATTCTATATCTGTCAGATGCCGTAATGTTAATGTTTGCATAGTAACATTCTTTACGCTGCTTTATGTATTATTTTATTGATGTATTTTTGTGTTTCTTCTATCTCCCGCTTTCAGAGTCATGCCTTATTAAGTTATTATGCTTCATAAAAATATTATCCATCTCACATTATAGTTTGTACGTGGAGTTTACAGAGATTTGATGTTTATTTAAAAGAGAATTATTTATCTAACTTACAACACAATAACTATTTTAGAACTTACGCAGCACTCTAGATATTTTAGTGTTACTTCATCTAATTAGTTAATTTTAAAACATCGAACCATTTTTAAAAAAATGATTTATCACAAATATTTACAAATTTTGATGTTTTGATCTTTAAAATACAAAAATACATATTTTGAAACTTCTTAATAATATTACTCTGTATTTTGTTATATATCTTTTATCTTTTTTAGGGTTATTTGAGCAAAATGTGAAATTTTTCATTAATTCAGAAATACAAAAAGATAACTATGCAATAAAAGTATTTATTCTTCTCTGCACATTAAAATCTATATATTAAATGTATTTCTGATCACTTTCAGGACCATTAACACTCGCGGTTGTGATTTAAAGATTTGCTAAGGGTAAGATGTTTAAGTGACTTACACTTTACTTAGTGAATTTTGGATGATAGGATTATTTTATTACATTGTTTAACCCTGTCAGACCTCTCTATTTTTAACCCTTCTCCTGCGTAGCCCGAATCCAGTTCGGGTAACTCAAATGCACTATGTTTGGAAAGTTCATACTGACTTTGGGTAGGAGAAAAATCTGCGGTTGCATTCTGTGTGTTCGTTTTCATTTGTAAATATGTAATGTAATTTAATTTACTTTTGTTACAATAGATGGTAATGATTGAGCACAATCTGACTATAATCCATTTATATTTTTAATATAAGTAAAAATAGTAAATATAGTAGTGATTTCGTTTACAATTCTCTATTTTTTTCTTTTTCAAAATAACCTATTTCTAAACTTTTTATTGTTATAATCCACAAAATAAAAGATGGAAAACATTTCCCATTTTTGACACATTTTTCTGAAATATATTACACAGAACGAATTTTTTCTGTACGTTGAGGATCTAAAAGACACGTGACAACACATAGGTCATATATTTTCATGAACTGTATTGAATGCACATCCTATTAGATGTATGCGTGTAAAACTATTTGCAAAAATGTTGATTGAACCGTCGATATGCAAGTCTTGTTTCATATGATTCTCAAAACAATTCAAAATAATGAAATGAAAATTATTAATTTTATTTTCACAAATGAAATATGCTGTAATGCATACAATATCATAACTATCTATATAATAAGTTTACTATAGTTATAGTCACGACAAATTTCTATTTCTTTCACAGGGCTTTTATACCTTACTAACAGAGATGTCAAGATTGCTTAAAATACAAATACTTGATATTTATTCCAGTTTTTAACACCGTCGGATAGGTGATAAAACATGTTACTAGCATATAATTAAGGATTGTATGTTATGCTCATTGGAATGGTCAGCAAATGTGGAGGATTTTGTTTTTAAACTAGTCGTTGGGGGGCACCGTAATATTTACCCATCATGTATATGCATAATATAAAATAGGAAAATAAAACATGCGTAAACTATTTATAAAATGCATTGGAATTCGAATAAAATCGTGGCTTGATGACATCATCAACTTTAAATGCTCTATTGCTCCAAAATTAATAAGCATATTAATTAACAGTCAGATTAAGCGTCTCATTTTCAGTTAAAATATATCTTTGAATTGAAATTTGGATGAAATACAGGGTCATGAAAAATCGAAGAGTGTGGAAAATATGATTACAAATATCTCGCCAACTCATTATCCGATCGTCTTCATTCTTTATGCAAAATTTGATTTTTTTATTGTCTTTTATATTTACTCCTTAAAATAAACAATTTCGAAAAATTTTATATACCTTTTATCAGAACAAATATTTCGAGAGTCCAAAAAAAAAAATAGTTCCGGATAGTTGAGGTTACTGAAATTCAATAAGCTTCTTCCCATTATTATATACTAAGTACATACCAAATTTTAAGTCTCTATCTAAATTTGTTGGGAGCGTTTACAGACACACACACACACACACACAGACACACAGACAGGCGGACGGCAAATTCTTTTTCTAAAAATATGTTTTTCGGAATTTCCAGTGTCTGAAACGTATAAATCCGTCAAAAATTCTTTCAGATTTTCAAAACGATTAAAAGACTTACCCTATACTACGTATGGTGGGTAAGTAAAAGGGGTACGTCATGTTAAGCAAGATTTACAAAGGGATTATACAAATTTTTTATTTTATAATATTTATTCTCTAAAAGGTATCAGGGCGTTTGACCCTTAGCTTAAGAGCTGTAAATGCAAATATTTTTCAAAACTGTCTCGCTTTTATTGTTATTCCGTCATTCTTATTGCCGTATGTGTTTTAAAGAAAGTTTTCATTCTGTAATTGTGGCATTTTCAAATATCCCAGCGAAGTTGGCTTGCGAAGGAGGAATCCTGTTTACCCGTTACGATGGACTTCCTAGGTTGGCGGTTCGTATCAAAGAAGTCGATCGATATTCTATACTAGACTGTTTGGACATTTAGGAACAAGGACTGCGACTGCATGACGTCTAGCCTTGACATTAGAGAATTAATTGCTCTTCCTGTGAGGTCGAGATTGGGATGTGTCTTTGCAGACAGGCTGACGCCGGGGAGGTAATTATATCCTTCCAATGAGAACTGAACTTCGCCAAGATTGGCTGCTGAAGAGTGTAGGAGGCCGGTATGAATATCCCCCCCCCCATTGCTTGGGAGAAAAAGAGGACTTGGAGAGGATGTTGGAGTTTGGAGTTGGAGGGAAGGAGATGACCCTGGGATGCCAAGTCGGCAGTGATTCCGCAGAGCAAAAGTGTAGACCCGGAGAGAGGTCTTTAGAGAGGCACCGAAATTAGCAGTTGCCGGGTCTGTTAAGAAGAAGTGAGAAGGAGCGCCCGGTTTGACACCAAGCGGACATCCTGTTCGAGTAATGAGAAACGCAGAACAAAAAGGACTAACCCGGAGAATAGAATCAGCGCGTTTCGTATAGTGATCTTGAATGTAAGACTGTGAAGTTTGTAACACCGTTTATAATTCACAACGAACTCAATAAATTATTTTTTTCATTTACGAAAACTCAAAACTTTTGGAAGATTAATTTGTAATTCGATTGTTTCGAATAAAAATATATTTCTTCTAGCTAATGAACATTGTAATGCTTCGGTTAGCCACGGCTACCAAATCGCAATTTCATAATTCCGCCGAAGATATTACAAGATTGGTGGCAGCGTCAAGGGATTTAATTAGTGAAAAAGACGAGTGTGTCAAAGTGTACAAATTCGGGGCAGGGGATGACGATTCGCCGATTTTTTGCAGAATTTACACCTGCCGAGTGGAACTGTGATCTACGTACATATTCGGGACAGAGTAGGACGACTCGCCGAATCGAGGAAAACCCACCGAACCCAAAGCGACCCGTCAAATCCAGGGCAGAGACCGGAGCTGATCTGAATCTGCACCCGCGGCACCAGGAGCAGGGACCCTGAACTTTGCTGACAGTGTGGAGAGAAACGAGAGCAGAATCACCGCCGAGACTCGCAGAAAGAGCTATGCCCAGGTGCGCACTTGTTTTATATTCAGTGGAGGCTTAGGGTATATATTTTATAATTTGGACAGGAAGCAATTTTTAAAATATTTCTGTTTAGTAATATAAGTAAAAATTTTAAATATTAATTACCACCAGATGTTTTTTTTTGTTTTGAAGGTAAATTAATGGTTAAATTCAATTTGTATTAAGTAATTGAAAAGTTCTTTAAAAGTAAAGTTTTTTGGTGAAAAGCAAATTCTGATAATTGTATTTTTTTCGGCCATAATTTTTAATGTCTTCTCTTATTTTGCAGATTGCTAAGGAATTAGATTTTGAAATGGAATAAGTTGTAAGATGAGAATTCTGTCAGTAATTCAGTCAAATTAAAGTAATATATATGTTTTTTTGGCAAGTTGTAGACTATATGTGGAATTGGTTTGCCTGTAATTCAGAATTTTAAAATCTGTGACAAGCGGTCAAAATTTCATGAATTTGTGTATTTTGGTTGTATTTTTATTTGTTTGTAATTATTGCTTATGTTGTATAGTGGGTTCAAAATTCTGAATTTTTACAGTGCATTTATGTATGAAATAAGGTAGGGTAAGTTATTGTGCTAGGATTTCAAAATTGTAAACATGTCCAGTTTATCAGCGTTCAGAAAATGTGATTTGTATACTTTAGCTCTGGAATTCGAAATAGAAGTTTTGTCTAATGACACGATACCCAAATTAGTAAAACAAATAATGGATGCGACTGACTATGAAGAACAAATGGCCCTAAGCCAATTAAATTTTTTTTAAGAGGATAAGCTAGAGAAGGCTCGTTTAGAGAAAGACAAGGCCGATAAGGAATTTGAATTGTCTAAAATCAGAGCAGAACGAAAAAATGATACAATTACATTATCGTATAGTCAGATAGAGAAAGAACCAAAAGTTATCCTAAAAATTGTTTTACCGAAATTTGAATTGGGAAAAACGGAAATTTCCTTATATTTAGACTTGTTTGAGCGACAAGCTACGAGAGCCCATATTGAAAAAACAGAGTGGGTTACCAATCTGATGGGATTGTTACCTTTCGAACTATCGGAAGTAATCTTGAGAGAACCGATAGTTCAGGCAGATAATTTCGAATTCGTAAAGAGGAAACTATTGGAAAAATTTCGAATTAGCGCGGAAGATTTTCGTATTAAATTCATAACGACGAATAGGGCTTCGGAAAAGAGCTGGAAAGAATTCGCTTACGAAATAACTAATTATTTTGACCAGTGGGTAGAAGGAATTCAGGTTTCCGAATTTAGCCAACTGAGAGATTTGATAATTTCAGACCAAATTAAGCGGAAAGTCCCTAGCGAAATGAGACAGCAATTCATAGATTCTTGGAGCAATTTAATTACGCCCTTGGATTTAACACAGAAATTAGATCATTATGAGGCGGTCAGAAGAACAGAGATAAAACAGTCCTCACTTAAAAATCCAAATAACCGCAAACAGTTTGAGAAAAACAGATTTGTCGATAGACCAGAAACAGAACCCCAAAACAAGTGTGAAGGAAAAGGGTTGTAAAGAAAAAGTGAGGGTGGCCTATTTAAGGAATCAATCAAGCATAGAAAGCAAAGATACGCGCTTCAATTACTTTGAAAAAGCAAGTAAAAAGAAATGTTGCGACGCGATAGATTGCGGAACAAATTAAAAAGACAGAGGGTGAAAATGGACATGTCTAAATGTAGGGAACTACCGTCCGGATATGAAAACGGAAATAGCGGATTATGTCCGGAGACCTCAGGGACTCAGAAACCGGTCTTTATAAAGAATTGCGAAGGACGGAAAAAGTCGAAAATAACTGAAATTCTGGAGTCAGGGAGTGTTAAGTCATGCGTAAGTGAAACGACAACAGGAAGCATACTGAACAGTGATTCCAAAATGAATGGTAGGTGTGAGATTGTCACAAAGGGATGTTCATCTTTATAGAGGAATGAAATCGGGAATTTAAGGATGAGAAAAAAAATAAAGACACAGTCTTAAAGCGAAAAGCAAAATTTATGTTCAAATCTCCGGGACGGAAATCCACAAAAGGGGTAAACCATGATTCTGCGTTAGGAAGGAAGCGAGAAACGTTTTTCGAATCTAATTTTTTAGAAACCCTGGGATTTCTATTGCCGCAAAACAAAACTAAAGTCAGCGACGTTAAACAGTTGGAAAACGACGCGAGAAATGATTTCCTATTAATTAGAGATTTAGGAAAAGGGCAGGATATTCGCAGATCCTTAGGTTATCGGCCAGGGTTACCAAATTCCACATGTAGACTGTTTAAGTAGAATGGAATATATATTATTCTACTCAGTAATTTTGTATATAGCTTTTAATTTAATAATTGAAATAATTGAGTATTTGAATTATGTATAAATATTGAAATTTAATATAAAAATGTGAGTCTGTAAAGTGTATTATAAACTCGTGAATAATAAAGTTTAAGGTAAGCATCTATTTAGAATTAACATGTGTTTTGTGTGTGTATGAAAGGCCAGTGCACCAGTAATGATTAAAGATTTTCCACTAGCATGAAAAATCTCACCGCCTCGAGGGGTACTGCTGTGACACTTTCACATATCCCAGAGAAGTTGATTTTCGAAGGAGGAATCCTGTTTACCCGTTACGATGGACCTCCTAGGTTGGCGGTTTGGATCAAAGAAGTCGATCGATCTCCTATACCGACTGTTTGGACATTTAGGAACAAGGACTGCGGCTGCATAGTGTCTAGGCTTGACATTAAAGAATTAATTGCTCTTCCTGTGAGGTCGAGATTGGGAAGTGTCTTCGCAGACAGGTTGACGCCGGGGAGGTAATTATAACCTTCCAGTGAGAACTGAACCAAGGATTGGCTGCTGAAGGGTGTAGGAGGCCGGTATGAATATTCCCTCCCCCCTTTGCTTGAGAGAAAAAGAGGACTTGGAGAGAAGAGTTGGAATTTGCAGTTGGACTCTGGGATGCCAAGTGCGGCAGTGATTCCGCAGAGCAAAAGTGTACACCCGAAGAGAGGTCTTTAGAGAGGCACCGAAATTAGCAGACGCCCGGTCTGTTAAGAAGATGTGAAAAGGAGCGCCCGGCTCGACACCAAGCGGACATCCTGTTCGAGTAATGAGAAATGCAGAACAAAAAGGACTAACCCGGAGAATAGAATCAGCGCATTTCGTATAGTGATCTTGAAGGTAAGACTGTGAAGTTTGTGACACCGTTTATAATTCATAACAAACTCAATCAAATATTTTTTTTCATTTACGAAAACTCAAAACTGTTGGAAGATTAATTTGTAATTCGACTGTTTCGAATAAAAATATATTTACTCTAGCGAATGAACATTGTAATGCTTCGGTTAGCCACGGCTACCAAATCGCAATTTCATAATCCCTCCATAGATATTACAGGAGGCTTACCTACGGAAGAACGATATCACGACAGATTATTTTTAGAAATATGTTGCCCGTACCTTTGAGCATCGGTCAAAATTTAGGTAAATCTGTTTTACACTTGATAAAACAATAACTATGCAAAGTAAGAATATTCAAATTGATTTATGACTGATTTAGATATTTATTTAATTTACACAATTGGAAAAAACAACAATTTTTCCCTTGCTATCTGCCTTTTATTTCGTCAATTACAAGACGGAACTAAGACGGGCCCAAAACGTATATGGTTTTAAGATAAAGTAAACCTTTAAAATGATATTCACGCAACTTTTCACTTCACTGAAGTATTTCTTGAATCAGTAGATTTTATTTTCTCAAACATATCTATCAAGAAAAAATGAAATGAAGTGTTACATTGCTTTTAAAGCATAAAATCCCACCATCACCACCTACATAATCTCATCATGTGTCTTCAAAAGTCTGACATTAACATATGTAAAAAAATGAAGAGTGAAATAGAAAAAATAAAAGAGCTTCTTAAAGGTTAAAATTTTTTTTTTTCGTTTAGTTAACCTCAATTAATCAACAGTCAGAATTCTCATAAACATGCTATAATTTTATGTTGTTTTTGCTTATTTTGAAAAATAATTGACAAACTTATTTTTAGAGAAAATCTTTTTGAAGTTTATAAATTTGTTAGAATACGCCCTTTTTGAGACATTTTGGTAAAAATAAAACCACTTTTTATAAGAAAAATGTCTAATACATTTAATAACTTTAAAACTTTCCCTTTAAATTATTAAGTCTATATAAATACAAATATCTTATTGCTTTTAAAATGTTGTTAACCAATGATGATTTCTTTTGACATAAAACTTAAGAAAAGGAGTTACTTTCTAAACACCATTATCTGACACAGCACATTTTCTTCATTAATGAAATAATAAAGGACATTGTCGGATATGAAATTTCTTGAACATCGGAAAAGTAATTTTAAGAGAAATGTGAGTTTTAAGAATAAAGGAATCGATACCAGTCATTTTCAATATTTTCGGTAGAAAATGAAATGTAAGATTAAAGTTTTAAATAATTTTAACATTCTTATACCAGTTTTTTAATAAAGATAAAGAAAAAATTACGATATCAATTAATGCGTAATATATTCTTTAATACTAGTGATGGGTGTTATTTAACATAATAAAATAAATATCAATATTATTGCCTTGAAACTTATTATACAAAAATTAGATTAACAAGAAATTCGTATTAATTTTGAAACAATTTAGATGCGACGTGCAAAAAAAATAAATCTGTAAAAATTATTTAGAAATACAAATTTACATAGATGTTAAAATATAATTACCAACACCTGTTTATAAATATAATATAAATCTATGTCATAAGTAAAGTTCATACTTAAATTTAGAAAAAAACCCTTAAAAAAATTACTATTATTTTTAAAGAAAAGTGTTATAATTAATAAGGACTTTACGTTGCAAATATAAATACAATCATCAAACACTTGCTTTCAACGTAGATTTCTTTTAATTTAAATATGAGCTATTTTAAAAAAACTACATATATAAACAACTCTCGACGTTTCGGCTATTCTTCATAGCCATCTTCAGGAGAAAATTCTCAGAAAAATAAACAGCGAAACACTAAATACGTGTTACATAATTCAGTAAAATGCACAACTAAAAGGACAACGAAATTAACGGAAATTTACAAAAACATATTCGAAAATAGGCCTGTTTTCGCCATCTATGAACCAGCTACCTTACTGGAAACCATGTTTAACCAAATTAAAGTCCATTCAAAATACATTTCCAGATATCAGGAATAGAAAATGATATGTTATCTTAAAAAAAGTGCTATTTTAAACACTGTTGTGGAGGAGTAAAACGCGAAAACCATATTCGTACGAATATCCACACTCTAAAATGAAAATAAACCATAGCAGAAGCAAAATATCATATCATTATAACCCTTTACTCTTGTAGGGCTATATCAATATATTCCTTTACTGTTGTACCCACTCTTACCTAAAATGTATTAGATATGCCTATATAATCTATCTCTCCTTTTAACACTTGCCTTGGCACATGACATGTTTCTTTTGACTGTTCACTCGTTCCCATTCTCGGCATTCGAAAATCGTGCAAAGAAACGTTATTAGTGCCCGACTGTTGTTTATTTGAGAAAATATTTATTAATCTGGTCAGCTTCTATTCTACTCTCTGCAGTGCAGCGTTCACAGCTACAAAACGCAAAAATAATATTATTGTGTTGGAAGATTTTATTGGGCTACTTCAGTAATAAAAAAGTTTTACATTCATACTTATTGATAGATTTATTCATGCGCGGTTCCTTGTATTGGTCAGTTAGTTCCTGAAAACCCCACCCCATACTTTCATATTCAATTTGCTAAAATTAAACATAAAATGTCATTAAAATATTGGCTACTTAAAATAATTTCGACTTCAGCCCATATAAAGATAAAAATAATGTCTCACTCCCTCTTCTGACATCTAAGATACACTTCCACAGGATTATGTTCCGAAAGTCGCAAATCACCCTTAATGACAACTGACTGATAACTCCTCTATTATTATTGAGTGCTCAAAGCACAGTGCCTCTCTTTCGTATATACAGCTGTAAGGTCAATAAGACACTTTTCCTATATATTTTAAAAAGCATTTTAAATTACTGCTCCTATCTTTAATACCAAAGGTATGCATAAACATTCACTACCTTGGACTCATTGGATGGAGCCTGGATAAAACTAGGCTATTTGGAAAAACGGGTGGTCATTTTCTAATTAGCCTAAAACTGCATAGGTTCATTGCAGTAAGTCAGGAAAAAAGAACAGGCTGATTGAGAAGTAAATGGACAATTTACAATTAGCCTAACACTTCACAGTCTCTTTGCAAAAAGCCCCAAAAATATCAGGCTCATTGAGTAACAAACGATCAGCTTCCTAGGCTCTTTGCAATAAACCTGAAAAATATCAGGTCACTTGGAGAAAGGAAGATGATTTGCCAGGGACTTTGCAAACAGCCTAGGCTGTTAGAAAAGAGTTAGATTTCGCAATTAGCCTACGATATATATATCTATTCTGAAATATCTGTCACATAAAATAATATTTCGATACCGAAACAGAATAAGTATTAATGAAGAAGTCGTATATAACAATTGTTAAATATTATAAAATATTTAAATATTTTTCTTCTAGTTTTTTAATAGCTAAAGTAATTAAATACATTCATGCTGATCACATTTTGTGTTTCTCATAAAGTCGGAAAAGGCAGCATATATATATATACCATTCACAGAAAACTTAAAAAGTCTGTGCCCGTATACTTATTACGGGCACAAAGTTAGATAGATATATACTACTTAATTCAGTAACTTCGGGGATCTAAAGAACATGTTTCATGTTATATGTTTCAGTGTAGATTTAGTAACAAGGGCAATAATAACAATCAATAAATTGAATAAAAACTTAATTTTTGCGATCATGCTGTAACAGAAAATACACTCTTATTGCAATTTCTCAGTTTCTGGAAAACGGCATTAAATTTGGTTGAAAAATCTGCAGGGTATAAATAAAAAACAATTCATATTTTTTTACAGAAGCGTTCAATTTTCCCGGATATTTCTTATTTAAATGCATAAAAATGTTGTAGAGGACATACATAGACATTTGCTACAATTCCAGACCATATCGAGTTTTCTCCGTTTCTGAATGATCACACATATTACTTTTTTTAAATTTTATTATTGCCCGTTTAATTGCCCTCGTGACTGAAAATTTACGAAATAAAAATGAGGTCAAACATGCTCTATACACTCCCGAAGTTCAAGGACGATTTGACAAACATCTATGTAGATATTGGACAAAACGTCTAAAATCAAAACTGCACGGTCATTATCCTTAATTTATGAGCATGAGTGTAATAACAGATCTACAAATTCTCTGTATATTATAAAGGATCCAATACCCTTTCTTACTTAAATTTTGTCATATGGGGGTATTCCTTAGAACAACTGTTGTATTTTGTATACTAACTTAATGAATAATAGCATATGTTTTTTGCATCTACATAAAAAGAAAAAAATGCCAAAAACTGTTTAAAAAAACAAAACAAAAGGTAACAATTGTTAGGGATAATTAGAGAAAATGGAAGGATATGTACGACTATAAAAAGAAAAAAATCTGCGCTGCTTTTGCCTAATTACATTTAACGGAGAAGCTTTTGTTTCGTAATTAATGCTTTGATCTCGATTCAGTAACACATCCTGTTAAGAATAAACACAATCAACGAACAAAGTTAATTCAAAGAAAAAAAAATTAAAAAAAAAAACAAGAAATTTCCATGTGTCATTGCCAATTGTTTCTAAAAGAAATATATATATATATATATATATATATATATATAATTTTAGTGTGTTGTCAGCGGATGAAACGACCATTAAGAAAAGATGATTGGTCAAAATTTAGAATTATAATTTTTCCGATATTCTTTTAAAACATGTCCAGCTAACAAATTAATCTATCTAAGAAAAATGTTCTGTGAACTAAATAAAAGATTAAAAAATATGTGTATGAATTAATTACCCTAAAATTATTTTTAAAAATATAGTAATTATTTACCTTAAAAAAAAAAAAGTGTTTTCAATAATTTATTTTGTTATAATAATTTGTTACAATAATTTATTTTGTTTTATTTTGTTAAGTAACATATCCCCTGCGGGCACATGGGAAATACCTAATTTAGATCATGTCAAATATAATGAAGGCAAAGAAAATAAATTAACATTTCCAGAAGTTATTGACATTTTTTTAGGGTTTCGTTCATCTCACGAAACCATATTACTCTCGCTTCGTTGTCTGTCTGTCACAGAGCCATTCTCAAAAACTATATAACTTACAGAGTTGAAACTTTGCGTATATAGCAGAATATCAGCTATGAAGAGCTCAAAATATTAAAATTTGAAAATTTCGTATTATTTTAATAAATAGAGATAAAAAACCAAAATTGTAACAGCCTTTTCCTATTAAATGTAAACATTTTTCGTTATAGCAGATGCCAATAATTAAAAATCCACGATGAAATTCTTTCCACAATAATTAGTTTTCTATCAGACAATTTCCACGTGAAAAATGAAAATGAAATAAAAAGTTTCACCAAATGGAAAAAAGATAAATATGAAATAAAATTGATTGACGTCATAGTGGTAATAAAACGGAAAATGACTAAGATTTCTCAATAATACAAGGAGTATGAATATTACACAATGCAGATTAATATCATGTCATTAGAGAATTAAAAAGAAAATTTGACGTCATATTGAAAGCTTAACGAATTTTTCAGATGTTTGAGAATAATACAAAGCGGGTATCAATATGAGTAATAGAGAATATTAAATATATGAGCTTGAGAAACATATTGAATCGTGATAAAAATCCGATTATGGAAATATTTTAACATTTTGAAGGTGTACAATTTGTTTAATTTTGAAATAATTTTTTTAAATACCGTATTTAGTCCGCATGACGGATATTATTATGACAGAATATAATAGCGGGCTTAGCCCGCGGATAGTTTAGATATTCGAAAAAACGAAAAAATAGACCGGTAATTTTTTACTTTATAAAAAACATGATTTTTTTTTTTTTGCTAAATGAAATTTATTTGCATTTATTAAAGAAAGGATAAAGTATTTTGAAAGGAATATTAAACGAAACCCTTTGAGCTATCTTCGATCACACTTACCCACTTGTTAAAATATACTCCGTGTCTTTTTCGTGTATTTCGTGCCCTCGTGCGACAGCCGCATACCGATTTTTAATACTTTTTATGGAGAACGTTTTTTTCTTTATTCCAACACTTCCTTCCTGCCTGTACCGGGAGGAACAGGTTGCTTTTCTTTATCTTCGTTTTAAAATTTTACCTGGTGTTACTCAAAAGCAGGAGACTAAAATGCAAAGAACCCGATTGTATAAGATTCGTTAATACTGAATTTGAATAAGAAATTCGCGAAACTAGTCAGCTATAGCCAAGTTGGCTTCATTTATGGAGACTTATTCTTGATCGCCAAATTTAGCGATATTTCACCAAGTGTCACCAAGCTTCTCGAAAATTTGACGCTAACGGATATGAATATAGTTATATGGGAAAATAATTACAACAATGAAAGATAATAATTTGTATAATGAAATGTCGGAGCAACAAATTTTAAGATTGGTAGAAAATAAATTAATTCGAGAATTCAACTCTAAAATTTATAAACAAAACTCAAAATCAATACTCCAACATTCAAAGTGAAAAATAGTGGATTGTACAAATGTTGTAAAATGAAATAAAAGAAATATTAAAAAAAAACTATTATTTCTATAAATATAAAACATTAAACACTCACCCAATTTGTAAATCACATAATTTATATCGTGATTATTAACGACTGCTTAAATATATTTTACAATTTTTTTGGGTACCCATCATCTAAGAAACATAAATTATATCTTTAAAACTATATTATATGGTATTCATATACAGAGGATGTTATATACATTTGTGACTTAAGAACATCAGATTGTCATAATGTTCGAAAATTTAATTAAAAAGAGTTCTTCTCTAGTTATTCCATAGAGAGTTACTGTTTAGATTATTGGTAATTTCTGAACTTCTTTGGAATAAAGTTTATCATGATAATAAGTAAGTGTTATAGTCTCTATACGATGTATAATTCCGCCTAACGATAGTAGTTAAAAATCACCAGAATAGGAAACGTGATATCAGATGACTGTAAACTTTGGATGTAGATGAAGTTCACAGATTATGGACAGTCTATAATTCTAAATGACATGTCATATACGCACCACGTTGACGCGACTCCCCCGCCCCCCCCCCCACCACCAATTTGGCAAAAACTTTGTTTTTGTATATTAGTTATAAATTAGTATGCAATAATAGCACGTGATTTTTTATTTCATTATAAAAATAAAATAGCGCAATAAATGAAATAGCTTCTATTATTTTAAAAAAGGAAATAAAAATAAATAAATCATAGTTTGATATAAATAAATACTGATATACCTAATAAAAATAATTTATAGAATTAAAATAAAAAATAAAAGTAAATAAACAACAATTTACTAAAAAAAGAAACAACAGTTGAAGCAATAAATAAAGAGTTATAAATAATAAACATAATAATAAATATAATAATATAAATAAATATCACAATAAATCGTAAATATTAACACTTACAGCAATTACAGTGAGTTTGACCGAAGCAAAACAAGAAATTTTTCGGAAAATAAATTTGAATTTCGCATTTTTGTATTCTTTTTATAGTTTTAAATCTTTGAGTGGCTGCCATTTTGAAACAAGATGGCGGACCAAACTGGTCAACGAATTCGGTCGAGATATTGGTGAGACTAATACACACGCTTAGTTTTATCCCAATTGATTTATAAATACGAGTGCTATCGTTTGACAAAGATTATATATATATATATATATATATAAATCAACGTTTGAACGGAGGGTGGTTTTGGGTCTGTGGGTTATGATCGGTCCAAATATTACGAAATTTTCCCAAATTGCTTTCCTCCAAACGGCTGCAATAGGTAGTTTTTTACTTTTTGTAATGAAAGCTACCTAAAGATAGTTATTAAAGCGGTGGCTGATGCCGTTGTTGTATCTATGATGTCCTATTCAATTTCTCAGTTTATCCTGCAAAAACTATTGCATATAAAAACTTGAAAACTGGCAGTATCATAGAGAAACGTATAGCAAACATGTTGAATTAGACAGTCCTTAAATCTAATAAATATTGTAAGCGTTGTTATAGGAAAGTTCAGGAAATACTCCATTACTTATTGACAAATACTTTTACTACAAGAAGTATAGGACGATGAAACAAAAGACAGAAAAGCAGAAATTACATATCCTGCTGGTAGTATTTGAGATGGGCATTGACAAACCTATTCCTCGTCCTCCATTTAATTCATTCCTAACAGCTTTACCTAAACTAGATGGTACCCGTCAAAACTTGACGGAAAAAATTACAATAGCAATATTAGTAAAATAAGCTTCTTTATTACATAAGTAGGGGTGCTTATGAAACAATCTTTCAAATATTTTATTTTAAAAAAATTCCCCCAGTGAATTACGTTATTACTTCCGATGCAAACTCCAAACAAACAATCCGTAAACAAAATGGAAATCAGTTTGACATTACCGCCCTATTCCTCACGGCAAGAAAGAAAATTTCCTGAACCTATGAAGTATCATACAAATAGCATATCCCTACGTTCATCTCATATTCAGTCAATAAAAGAACATATTAAATAAGGCACACATTCCCCCCCCCCTGTGATAATGCAACCGAATGAGCTCCTATGCGCATGTGCATTGCTTCTCCCCAAACGCACCGTCGAAATTCGACGTTAAAAAAAGTTTTAAAATGTTTTGATCAAAATTATTATCATGTCTTCTTTCATCATTGTTCGTTTTAAATCCATATCTTCTGAAACGCATCTATTGTTTTAAGCTAATCAATTTTTATGTAAAGATGAATAATTTTTTTTACAATAATAAATCAATCTACAGAAAAAGGAGATTTCTAATGTTTTCAAGTGTAATTTATTTGTATGGTTTCTTCATTCCTTTACATAATCAGGATGATTATTCCTTTTCCATAATTAAGAGAAGTAATGTAAATAAATAAAATATCCAAGATTATTTTTGATTCTGTTTTCATTAATATATTGTAAATTTTATTGTTAAAAGTTACTGAAAATGATATTTTAGTAAATGGGGCTTTTCTTAATTATTATTATTATTATTATTATTATTATTATTATTATTCTTTTTTTGAGATTTAATGGCAACATTCTTCCGTTTGTTTATTGGGCGCTACAGTTTGGCGAATTATTTGAGGTACTTTTCGGTTAGCAGGGCGCCAATGAAATATATATATATATATATATATATATATATATATATATATATATATATATATATATATATACATACATATATATATATATATATATATATATATATATATATATATATATATATATATATATATATATAGTATATACATACATAGATACAAATATATATATAATGTATATGGTTTTGTTTTTCTAGTATTGAATTTATGTGGTTTATAGATTTTGGTTGGCTTTTGTGATAATGATTCTGCAAGTAATTTTCCATTGGAGTTTGTTATAGTTACAGTTTGGCGATAGTTTTTTGTTATGAAAAGTGGTCGACGGGATAATAGAGAAGTACCAATTTTCTTATTTTTAATCTGAGAAAGAAACAATAATCATGGATTTAATTAATTTTGCAATATGCGGTGCAACCAAAATAATTTTCATTAAATCAGTACAGATATCGCAGACGCACCTGGGTTATTTTTTGGCACCTAAATGACGATTTTTGCTTTGTATGGCAACCTGGTGTTTTATAATAAATTTGAATATGTGTGTAAATAAATAAAATAAAATACGTACTTTTATGTTAGATGGGCGTCAGGGATAACTCTCCAAATCTTGTTTCAATTGGAATCATTTAAATTGCAACATTTTATGTGAGATTTGTTATTCATATTGATATGTTTACGTTTAGATATTTTATTATGATTATATTCTAGCTAATTAAGTTTTTTTAAAAAGATTTTATACTACAATGTTAAAATATTACCTAGTTGATATTAGTTAATGTCAAAAGATTGGCGAACCACAGGGTTCAGGGAAAAAACTCTATGCCCTCAAAAGTGGGAGTTGTCAACTTTATGACGTCATAAGCAGAAGTAAATGTTTAATTGAAAATTACAGCTAATTAATTAAATTTTCGAACAAACGAATGCACGATAACAAATCTGTGTCCTAATATCTTTCATTTCAAAAAAGAATGGTGTAATTTGATGCAGTAGTTTGTTCTAACGGATTGTCGAAAGAAATCGCTTAGCGTTTTAAATATATAGATATCACATGTTTAATAGTCTCTTAGTAAATTGAAAAATTTAGAACCGTAACCACATCGACGGCAATCGCTCTACTCAAACTTTTTGCTGCCTGCTTGGCAGAAGGTTTCGTCTCATGGCAGTGCGACTGTTGCGCCGTATATACGTGTTTGGATTCAAGTGCAGCGTCACAACACATACACGGCCGTCCTGACATCAAGAGATGTATCAGTGATATGTTAGCAAGAAAGAGTGAGAAATATGAAAAACAAAAATAAAAACTAGTAACTGTTCTTAATAAAAAGATCTGAACATTACAGAGATCAGTCGTCACAATTATAGCATCGTAACGTCGCGGGTATTGCTAATCAGAGTCATTGGAGTCGGAGACTGACACAATACACAAGAGAAAAGAGAAAAATAAAATAAAGTCAGTTACGTTTATCAGAAAATCAAATTTGATCAGGCCACGGTTACCCACCACATGTGGTAGAGTTCCTTTGGGCTTCAGCAGGTGTAATTTTCACAACTTCGAGAGTATCGTTGAACTTGAATTTAGTCAATTTTTAAGGGCCAAAAAATTTGGATTTCAACTTCAGTCTTGGTCCTTGTTGAGTTCTCTTATGGGGTTCTGTGTGAATTCATCGCGCATAATTCATCGCAGCGTCAATTCGTCGCAGCGTCAATTCGTCGCAGCGTCAATTCGTCGTGGTGTCGATTCGTCGCAACGAAAATGTTTTTGAAGGCCATGATGATAAAATAAAGACAATTTAGTAAAAATGTTTAATGATAATTAGCGTTCTAGAAATAGATAATTGTAACTAACAATTTACATGCGATTATATCTAAAATACTAATTATCCTTAAATAATTTTAGTAAATTATCTTTATTTTATCATCATAGCCTTCAAAAACATTTTCGTTGCGACAAATTGACGTCGCGACGAATTGTCGCTGTGATGAATTGACGTGGCGATGAATTGTGCGCGATGAATTGTTCCGCGATGAATTGTGCGCGACGAATTGACGTGACACCCTCTTATAGAGACAAGGTCACCAAGGCTGTAGTTTTGCGGTTCTGCCGAACTATTGGCTAGCTAACGAAACTATTGGCTAACATTTAGGTATTTAAATTTATGAAACTATGAAGTACTTTATTGTGAATAGTGTGTATTTTCAAAATTAAAATTTAGATTTTAATAGAATAAAATCTCTTTGAGATATTTTCTTCCATTTTTCTCGTACGTAAAACTATTTCTTTTCATTTAGTTGGAAACGTTACGACTCGTTTGATTTGATTACCAATCAGTATGATTTTGCTAAAATAATAAAAGTGTGAATTTTATAAAATGTTTACTTATGGAGCTATAGTGAAATTTCATTAAAAAAATTTGAAACAGCTTGTATTAAAGTTTCAGCTGACATATCAAGTAAACTAACAAGGAGAGACATTAAAATAGAGTTTCATCTAATGGTCCTAAAATCATGAAAGGTTGAGGATAAGTTTTTTATGCAATAAAGATACCCATAGAAAAGGATTTGGTTGTGATTTGAAAGATATTTCAAATACATGTAATTGAAAAATTAAAAATGACTTAAGTACCTCAACCAATCTCAGAAGTAAATAAAACTTTTGTATAAGATAGTTTTTTTTTTTTTTTTTTTTTTTTTTTATCGAGTGAGTTTATTAGTTTCTAGTTTTAGATATAATAATTCTCGTGATACATAGTTTAAAATAATGCATAAATCTTATCGTCAAAAACAAAATTCATTTCAATGTTTTTCACCTTTTATGTGCATTTCGGAAATTTTAAAAGGAATATTGAGCTAACGGCAAAACTCGATAGAAACTATTTAGTAATGGAAGAAAAATCTTGTGGAATTCAGAAAATTACAGACCTTATATACCTAATCGATACTCTCTTTGACTGCTAGTATATAGATTTTCTTTTTGATATTTACTTTAGTACATCAGAGATTTCCTCTAAAGTAACATTTTAGATTTAATCTTTAGTGTATCGTTTCAGTATTTTTTATCATGGAAATGTATTAAATATAGGAATTTTAAGTAAAAATTATTTGTTTTTATGTGTATCACAAATGGAAATATTAAGAATAATGTTTTCCTTTATGAATGTAAGAAAAATATTTTAAAACATACAGAACTTTACTGCCAATGAAATTATGTTTATAAATCATATACAATTGCAAGTCTCTGTTATTTATACATCAATACATCTTATTCTTCTGTTCCTTCTATGTAATCATTAAAATAATGCAATAAAAACAGATATTCAACATATAGTTCCTTTGAATCTATAAAATTCTGAAAGGCATTATTTTATCCAATGACTTAACTTAGTTATCTCCAGAGTTCAAATATAATGATTAGTTGCTGATATATATTTAATGATGCTATATATAATTCATTTTCATATCAATTATTTATCATATCAACTAAAAACTTGTTATAAAACAAAAATTCCATTTTGTGTTTTTTTCTCTATTTATGTATATTTAGAGACTTAAAAGAATAGCATTGAGCTATTGGTAAAAATCGATAGAATCCATTAAGTAATAGAGAAAGTGTAGTTAAACTCAGAAAATTACAGACTTCACATACTTAATCGATGATGTTATTGGCTTCTCGCGTATGGATTTTCTTTTATATACTTTACTTTTAGTATGTCTGAAATTTTCTTTAAAGTAACATTATAGATCTAAAAGTTATGAGACTCTATTAATCGTTCTTTTCATAGAAAAATATACAAATATATAGATGAGAATTTTAAATAAAATGTGTTTTTTAGAAATAAATGTGTCATAAATGAAAAATTGTAAGATTAATGTTGTTATTCACGATACTAGAATAACATAAAACATAAAGAGCTACGATTCTGATGTAATGATAATTATAAACTCAGTAAAAACATTTGCTTGAGTACATCCTATCATTCATTTTAATTCGAATGAAAATAGTAAAAATATACTGACAAAACACAGATGTCTATTAACATCTACGAAACTAAATATATAAGAAAGCGTTTCATTATTAAATTGTTTTTTTTAAGTGTTACTAGAATAAAAGTATTTCTTCATAAACAATTCTTATTAATTATCAATATTAATTCTTAATTATTATCAATATTAATTCGTAAGGTTTTATTAAAGATTTATAATTAAATTATTAGCATAAATTATCTATAGTGATATTATTATTATAAGTGATAATCTATGTCTTTGCGATTTACCATTTTGATATAATGTTTTTCAATGCAATGTTAATATTTATGGAACATAATTTTAAAAACAAATCAATTTTTTTCTCATTATTACATTGAAGAAAAATATAGAAATTTGTTTGAATTCATTAGAATGACTATACAATTTTCTGAATATTCAGACATTACAAGTATACGTTCTACAGAAATTATATAAGTTTGCATTTCATGTAAAATGAAAATAAAGAAAAATATAGATAATAAGACAACATTGAAATTCAGTCATTAATGCATTATATCTTAGACCAGAGGTTTCCAACGTAGGGTGTACGCCCCACAGGAAGGCAATTTCAGATTTGTCCTTAAACCATTCCTTGTTAGTTTACTTTTATCCTTTATTTTGAAATAGCAATGTTGTAGAAAAAAAGTAAAAGTAATACGTGTAATTTTAAAAGCAAAATGAAAAAAATAAGTTTTTTATTCAATTTTCAAAATGTTTTCATAGAAAATTTTCAAACACAGCAAAACGGGAATAATTATATGAAAAAAAAGTTAGACACCATTTATAATATTTTTAGTTATAGTTAAGTTTCAGAATGTTTGTACAACTGTTTAGACTAGTAGTTGTTGAATTAGATCTGCATTTGCATTCAATCTGCTATATAAATAAACTTTTATACATGATACTACTTAAGGCTACATTTAAAACTGACTGACTTGTACATAATTAACATGAAATATATTTAAAATATCTAAAGGAGGTAGTGGCAATCTTATAAAATGAAGAAATTCCCATGGCGGGCATCAAAAAAAGAAATGGTGAACAGTGAATTTCTTATGACTACGCAGAGTTAACAATTTGTGAGTTTTTTTATTTAGCAAGTCCAAATTCCTATGAGAAATTAAAAATAGTAAATTTTACTTTACAATCCCTGGCCAAATTATTAGACGCAGTTGTTTTTATTATAATTTGTTAAATATCTGGAAAGATACATGAGGAATTATCTTGAAACTTTAGAAGTGTAAACAACATGATCAACGTCATATATTTCCCTTAAGATTTTTTCTTGAAACCCCATAAGGGGCCGTCAACAAATTGAAGAAAAACGAATACGTTTTTGATAACCCTGTAAAAACCAATATCACAAAAGCATTGAAACGGTATCACACGCTTAGGAGGCTTATTGTAATAATTTGGGGTCATTTTTATGAAGATAGATTGTATACTCGAAGAGAAATTCAGGTTTTTATAAAAACAGTCCCAAATTTTACGAAGTTTTTTGCTTATAATTTGCAGAGTTTTTAATATAAAAACAAGTTATTTTCAGAAAATATGACAAGCAAAACTATACAAAATACCCTGCAATCAGAATTAAAAAATAATAAAAATTGCATGAAAAATGAGCAGGTTTACTAAATATTTTTTCACTGCGCATGCGCGAATTCAATCAAAATATACTGTGCATAATATATTAGCTAAATATATAGACCAACTTTTATGAAAGTCTCAAAAACATAGGTTGAAAATTCTGATAGTGATCGTCGATAGAATAAGCTCGAAATTCGCTGTTCCCAAAAGGAAGCAAAAAGATGAGGGGTTGTATCAAATATAGAATGAGAAACACTTCATTCTTATTATGTCAACTTTCATAAGCTAGTATATTTGGATACAACCCCTCATCTTTTTTGCTTCCTTTTGGGAACAGCGAATTTCGAGCTTATTCTATCGACGATCACTATCAGAATTTTCAAGCTATGTTTTTGAAACTTTCATAAAAGTTGGTCTATATATTTAGCTAATATATTATGCACAGTATATTTTGATTGAATTCGCGCATGCGCAGTGAAAAAATATTTAGTAAACCTGCTCATTTTTCATGCAATTATTATTATTTTTTAATTCTGATTGCAGGGTATTGTGTATAATTTTGTTTGTCATATTTTCTGAAAATAACTTGTTTTTATATTAAAAACTCTGCAAATTATAAGCAAAAAACTTCGTAAAATTTGGGACTGTTTTTATAAAAACCTGAATGTATCTTCGAGTATACATGCTATCTTCATAAAAATGAACCCAAATTATTACAATAAGCCTCCTAAGCGTGTGATAACGTTTCAACGCTTTTGTGATATTGGTTTTTACAGGGTTATCAAAAACGTATTCGTTTTTCTTCAATTTGTTGACGGCCCCTTATGGGGTTTCAAGAAAAAAACTTCTTGGAAATATATGACGTTTATCATGTTGTTTACACTCCTAAAGTTTCAAGATAATACCTCATGTATCTTTCCAGATATTTAACAAATTATAATAAAAACAACTGCGTCTAATAATTTGGCCAGGGACTGTTTGTAATGTCGGAGTGTTGTCCAATAAATAAAGAAAACTACTATTCATAATTTATGGTTTGAAGTACCGAATAAAAAAGTTAAAATTTGTAACCTTGTGGTTGTGGTGCAAGTGTCATACATAATATATAAATATACATTATGACATATACATTTAAAGTTTAAAGTCAGTTTATGCACTGCGAGCAGCTTATGGGGAAGGAATATCCCTTTAAAAAAGATGTATGGTGGGAAAGAAAACAAAATGGCTACTTAAAATTCATAAAGATGATAATTCAGAAATGCTCCTTGTGTTATTCAAAGAGGGATCTTAGTGTACAAAAATTTCCCATTTGTTCTAAATGAAGTATTAAACTCAATTAAAAGTGTAACATTGCTTTCAACTTTAATGCCAAATGTGAGAGTCTATTCTTGAAGTTTTTTGAAGATACAAATGGAGGCCATATAACACTTTTGTTTCCCACCAATGCAAGTTGACAAAGAACAACAAAACTTTTCTAGATATAAAGGTGAATATGTATGACAGTTGCATTTATAGAGTTATGTTTATAATATGTTTATGACAAAATTTTACACATTTGGTAAGCTAACAAATTGTAAAATGTCTTGTCATTGATAATGATATTGTAGGCTTCCACCATGTGAATAAGAATTCTTTTTTACGTAATAAGTTATATAGTATAAGGGGAAGGGTGGACATCATGATTTTAGAGATGCTTAGGTGGAGCGTGGGGAAAAAAAGTTTGAGAACCATTGTCTGAGACTTAACTTATTCTTTTGACAGATATTTAAATGAAAGTAAAAATAAAATTATTAAAAGATATTATGAAGATAATTTTAAGTGAGGCATTAAAAACATTATGACATCTTTAGAATTATCGGATTTTAGACTGTTTTAAATATCATAAAGAATGTCGTTAAATAAATGTCGTTACTCTCTTTTGTAATGTAAAAGAAAGATTCTTTAGACATAAGGCAGATATTTGGTAAGAATGGACACAACTGATATTAAGACAAAATTTGTTGTAGAATATGTTTTGTCTTTTATTTTATTTTTCGTTAATTCTATATTCATTAAACAATAATTTCATGATTAAGATGAATATCTCTTAAATATTGTAAGAAAACTGATTGTCTACTATATAAAAATACTTTGTGTAATAAACAAATGTTTTAATTTAAATTGTAAAGGTGTGCCACGGAAAACCAGTCCTACTTAAATGTAGAGATATAACCCTAAAAACAATAAGAAGTAACGTAATTATCTATATCTTCAAAGTAATTATTGAAAATGCTTTCCAACAGCATCTAAAAACACCTGGGCATAGTCTAC
Source organism: Maratus michaelseni (assembly GCA_963931845.1). NCBI lineage: Eukaryota > Metazoa > Arthropoda > Arachnida > Araneae > Salticidae > Maratus > Maratus michaelseni. The sequence goes on along the minus strand of OZ007590.1, from coordinate 79,134,388 downwards.
ATTTTAAAAGTGAATTCCCGTAATTAACCATGTTTATAATCTTTTATTTTTCATATTCCGTATACCAGGGCCTGTTTCGTAGCGCACTCTGTGTAGTATAAAACAGGCCTATTTAATATTTCAGTAAGTAGGGGCGCACTACCGATCGTGGCAGAAATGAAGGGCGCCATTACTCACTTGACTAAAAACGTGCAACAATATTATCTCGCGGTAATAGTGATAGTATACACACGGTCTTACACGATGAACATACATCTCACAGGGGTACCCTTAAGCCCCCCACGATACAGGAACTCCATGTGAATATTATTTGCAGTAAATTGAGAAATAATTTAAAGTAAATATAGAATCACGGATTTCTGAGGGGATAGGGGGGATCTCAAAAATGTTAAAAAGGGAAGGAGCAAGAAATCTTAGCCGTACTTATAATATAACAAAAAACACATGCAAATATTATTGGTTTTAAAAAAGGCATGCTTTTAAATTTTCATATTCCGTATACCGGGGCCTGTTTCATAGAGTACTCTGCGTAGTATGAAACAGACCTATTTAACATTTCAGCAAGCACGGGGGACTCTACAGATCGTGGCAGACAATGAAGGGTGCCATTACTCACTTGACTAAAAACGTGAGTAGCATATATAGCACGTGAGTAGCATATATAAAGGGCTGCACTTGGGCAGCTCTGATTTGGCGTGATTTAAAAAATGGATACAATTACACAAGACACGCTTCCACAACTGTAAATTATATACGAATGATCGACAGGTCATTTAAAAGTGTTAAAAGATCTTTAAATAGTTGGAGTTTTAAATATTATCACTAAAACACTGCTAAATATCACGTAATGCACAGTAACTTCAACAGTGAACGAAATAGTACTATCTAACAATTACTAATAAATTCATATTAAAAAACTATTAATTAAGACATGCACCAATTTCTGTATAAAATAATAAGAATTTCCAAAAAATGGCTATGCAACTTTGCATCTCATTCGTCTGTTTTTGATATACGGGGAAATTTCATTTCTCGGAAGTCTAAATTGACGGCCTCATGTTATTGTTTGTATCCAAATAAAACAAAATCTTAGCGAACACCAGGAAAATTTTTAAAAATATTCTTTTGAAAAAAAAAAAGAAGTTTATTTTATGTTTAGATTTTGCATGTTTTTTCCCCCGATTATTCATTCAATGACACTGACACTTTTCCTTCTAAGCTTTTAATTATATTTTTCTAAAATCAATGGTATATCGTGATGCTAATTTTAATGCAATTCAAATTTTTAAAAGCTGTACATAAAATATATACTTTTTCGCACTGCTTTGATCCAAGGAACTAAATTGAAGTGGCAAAAGTGGGTGCTATCATTTAAAAAATGAAAGCTGGTACAATTTTTATTATGTAGGCAAACTTTAAAACATAATTTATGTGTTGAATTTGACAATAAATGTTATTTTAATTCGATTGGTACCTGTATTTTTACGCGATATTTTCGGAACAGAATTAGCAGGATGTGATCACAATTTTTCCAGGGCTGTACCACTTCTAATAACGGCTTTAGATGACATAAAATACTATATCAGAGTTGCGTTGATCTTAGAGATTCAAGGCATCAGGTGCTGGATAAACTCAGCTGCAGTCTTGGAATTATTTGTGCAACTGAACAGAGTGTGTGGAGCACGATGAATATCAGAAAATTGAATGTCGGTATACTTTAATATGAGTACAATGAAGTATAGTGTCAATTACTCATATAGAATGTTAAGTTCAGGAAATACAACCTTATAAAATTTGTGTATAGTTTTGGATCTCTTTGTAAAATGAAATAAAATAAAAATACTCAACGGGAAATTTTTTGTAATAGATTTTATGATTTAATAAAAGTTTGTTATTATAGATGAATTTGTTCAGATGAAAACTGCAAATTAAATGCGAATCTGACAAAAGCATTTTAATACAATTTATTACTTTTGAAATTGTTTTGACCATGGAATAGGGAGTGTAAATACTTACAAAATAAAACTAATTTTCTTTAAACGGTATACGTTTCTTAATTTTTTTATTTACTAAAATAAATAAAAATTCTAAAATTTTAAATATTAAGAAATTACAATACATATTATACAAGTAAAAAAAATGTTTCCAATGATAGTACATAAAAAAATTATGTATATAAAATATTAATAATAATATGAAATATAATTATATGTAAAGTATGCATTCATACAAAGAAAACTGAGTACATAGAAAGCATGCACTAATATATCGAAGTGTTTCACACTTCGATATACACCCTGTAAAAACTAATGTAGCAAAGGCGTTCAAACTCGAGATTATTAATAAGTGGCTTATTTTAATATACTGTATTCATTTTTATGAGGATAGCATGTATACTCGTGGAGAAATTAAGGTTTTTATAAAAACAGTCCCAAATTTCGCTTAGTTTTTTGCTTATAATTTGCAGAGTTCTTAATATAAAAAAAATATTTTCGGAAAATATGACAAACACCATTGTACATAATACTGTGCAATCAGAATTAAAAAATAATAAAAATTGGATGAAAAATGAGCAGGTTTACTAAAAAATGTTTGACTGCGCATGCGCAAATGCAATCAAAATATAATACGCATAATGTATTAGCTAAGTATATAGAGCAACTTTTTTTAAAGTCTCAAAATCACAGCTTCAAAATTCTGAAAATTATCGTTGATAGAATAAGCTCGAAATTCGTTGTTCCCAAAAAGAAGCAAAAAGATGAGGGGTTGTTTCAAATATCTGTTTATTAGTGCCAAGAAGCGTACACAATATTGCACGTACTACTATATTTGGAAACAATCCCTCATATTTTTGCTTCCTTTTGGGAACAATGGATTTCGAGCTTATTCAATCGACGATAGTTTTCAGAATTTTCAAGCTATGATTTTAAGACTTTGACAAAAGTTGCTCTATATACTTACCTAATACATTATGCGTATTATATTTTGATTGCATTCGCGCATCCGCAGTGAAACATTTTTTTTAGTAAACCTGCTCATTTTTAATCCAGTTTTTATTATTTTTTAATTCTGATTGCAGAGTATTATGTACGATGTTGTTTGTCACATTTTCAGAAAATAACTTTTTTTTATATTAAGAACTCTGCGAATTATAAGCAAAAAACTAGGCGAAATTTGGGACTGTTTATATAAAAACCTTAATTTCTCCACGAGTATACTTGCTATCTTCATAATAATATTCACAGTATATTACAATAAGCCACTTATTAATAATCTCGAATTTGAACACCTTTGCTACATTAGTTTTTACAGGGTTATCCAAAAGATATTCGTTCTTTTTCAATTTGTTGACAGTCCCCTATGGGGTTTCGTGAAAAAATCTTCGCGGAAATATATGATCTATACTATACTGTTTACACACCTGCAGTTTCAGGTTAATTCCTCATGTATTTTTCTAGATAATTAACAAAACGTCTAAAATCGCAAGTGACCAGTCACCTTTGGCAATATAATGTATACAGTATAACGCTGTTACACTGTGTCAATACAAAAAGAAAAAAAATATTTTTAAACACTTACTATAACTACATCATTAGCAATATGACGATTAGTAAATTTAAACTAGACTTTTTGTTTTATTTTAAGACAGTTTTTGAAATTATTAAGTATATATAACCGCCTTCTACATTTAAACTTCAATACTAAATCAGATAGTATAATTTTATTATAAAAATATTTTGTGCTAAATTAAATGATTTACAACGCTATAAATTCCTTTGAAATAAATAGAATAGTTTGCCTGAGAGATAGAAAAAGAAAAAAAATAGTGTGTAAATAAATATAAGTGTTTCTCGAATCCTTTAAAAACTTAATCTTTTCTGAACATTAAGAAATTACAAATACAAATAATGACTTTAAAAAGAATACATTTCAAAAATGAAAAAGATGTATAAAACAAGAAAATTATGAAATTAAGTTATGAATGGAATACGGATTAAATTGAATTAATTTTGCAAAAAGACTTTTGAATAAAGGGAAATATAAATTTTCTTAGGCATATTTTAAATATACTTTTAATAATTCATTCAAATAGCCTTTCAGTGTATCAATTTTAAAAATATCCGATATTTTTTAAAACTATTATTATAATTGTCTTTAAGAATTATGAAAATATATCAATATTTATAAATTTAAAAGAGAATAAATTTTTGGAAAACAGTTGGAATTGTTTGAATAGGCACAAATTATATTTGATTTAACATTTTATGCTGATTAAAGTTTTGTAGTTCCTCTCCTTTGAAGTTCCACTCTTTTAATTCAATTTCCGCATATTATGTCCAATTTTCACATACGGATTTTTAAGAATAATATTTCAGCTTTTTGCTTCAATAAATGCAAAAGACATGCTTATACAGGCTGCATATAAACTAATGGAACAAACTTTTAGCGATGATAATGGTGTCAAGATAGATACATTTCGTACAGGAAACTAGGCTTTCCACCCACTAATTCAATAAAAATACAGAGTGCCAATGATCCAAGCAGAACTTGGATCATTGATAATCCTAAGTCTAAAAAAAAATCCGGCAAATGAACTATTCTGCATAATATCTTATATATTAAAACGAAAAGGGATTTTCACAAAATCCACTTTTCACACGAAAATGGTAGCGCATGCGTAAAATTAAATCTAGATCCTAACCAGTTTTAGAGTAGACTCGAGAGAGAAAAGGGTGACCGAGTGGTATAAGAAGGTGCTTCTCTGTTCCGATCATCGTGTCTGTTCGAAACCCACTCTGAACAGAATTACTTTTCTTATTTTATTGACAATAATTCATTTTAATAAAGCCATATTTTATTCAGGAAGAAAAGTTGTATAATTTATATTTTTTTTTATTCGAATGCTTTATAATTAAGTAAAATTTAACTCCCAAGAATATTTTATTTTAATTACTGAATTTATATTAAAAGTATTTAAATTAAAAGATCGTGCATGTAATTATCGATTAAATAAATTGAACTGGTCTGAAGTTTTTATTATATTTGGTATGACCATTATCAAAATGTCATATATATATATATATATATAATAAGATAACTATGATTTTTTTCGTAAAAAAAGAAAAATAAAAGGAGACAACAAAAAGAAGGAAACATATTCGTACAGGAACTCTAAATTATCTTGATATCCATGATTTAACAATAAAATAATGTGTGAAAATGGAAAATATAAATTCAAGTAATTAAAAAATATGTATTATATAAATCGTTAGCTGCAAATAGCAAAGTTTAAATTCAGAGTTTTAGAATCACACTGATAAAAATTAATTTAATGAAAAATTTTAAAAGTCGTAGCTAAAAAAAAAAAAAAAAAAAAAAAAAACCGACAATATTTTTCTTATTACTTATTTTATATTATAAATATATAAATTAAAAGATTTTGCATGTAATTATCGATTAAATAAAGTGATCTAATCTTTTATCTATATTTTGTATGACCATTATCAATAAGTGTTAAAAAATGTCTTTTGGTTTCAAGAAAATGCCACCAGATAGCAGTACCAAACAATGCTTCAAAAAATACAATCTGAACTCAGAAACCTTTTTTTTCGTTGATGTAAAATGTTGAAAGATGTTTCAAGCACAATGCTGGCTAGGATTAAAAATTCTATTTAGTACCACTTTATATCAAAGGAATAAACATTTAAAAACTCCAACAAACTATTTTAGGCTTTTGTATTGCACGTTGGGTATTTTAGGCTTTTAATCCACTTGTAATTTCTTCACATAAATGAAAAATGGTACTACATTTAAACATCAGAAAGTTATGAAGAATTGGCAAATTCAAGCCTAAAATTCCCCCAATTACAAAATACCGGTATAGTTTTCAGTATCCCTTGTACAGATTGTGGATTTTGTTTAAATTGGTGAAACTGGACGATCATGCAAAATCCGCTTAAAAGAGCATAAACACACTTACAAATCTGGCAGTCTGCAATCGAAACTTGTTAATCATTCATTAGATACCGACCACATCCCAAATTTCGAAAATATTAAAATAATTAAATATAACTGTAATAATTTTAAAAATAGAGTTTTCCTAGAAGGATGGATTATAAGATTACAGAAATGTCCACTAAGTGAAGCATGTACAATTCCACCAAAATATGTGGCCCTACTGTGACGCATACTCCTGGGAGACTAAATAATTTAAATGCATAATTTTGAACGTGAACATGTGTAGACAACAGCTTTGGGTTTTGATTGATAATTGAACTGATGAGTATCTTGTATAAAGCGAGAAACGTCTAGTGTAATTTATTTTGTTATGGGATATTAATGTATTGTTTTTTAGTTTTATTAAATGTCTGATTTTAAATACCTTTTTAATTGTAAAACTTAATTGATAACCTAAGTTAGGACGTGTCTATACGTTCAGACATTCTTTTCCTCGTAATCCCGGGCTAGCGAGAGGCTCCTCTCCCTTGCTATGACGAGCAAAGTACTTTTCTTTGTAGGAGTTCTATGATCGAAAGCGGCGATAAATTTAGTGTCGTTGGAGAAACTCGGCATAAAGCCAAGGGCTCGATTTCCTCTTTTGGTTTTCGGCTAAGAAGCTGTCGTTGTACTCCAGAGTGCTCCGCATGTTTAGAGTGGTGGTGTCCTAAGAGGGTAGGCACCTCCAATCGTCTTAATGATCTTTGTCGTCATTTCTTTGGGAAAATGGGAGTGGCCAGCAGGTGGCAACGCTACCACCTCCCGTAGCGCATAGAGGAACTCTCCTGGTCTTGCAAGTTATAAGGTCCACAGATCTTGGATACGGCGGTTGACCCGCTTGACGGGCGCCACTCGGCGTAACTTTATACCCCAGTTTTAGACCCCAGTTTTATACCTCACATGTACAGTTTTATACCGTAGAAATATGCAGTTTTATACCCCACCTTCCTGTTTGAAGTTAATTTATGACCCCTTATCATTCACAAATTTAACAATAATATAGAGATTGCAACGATATCTTCAATAGACTTACGTTGCTCTCCATCAAATATAACGACAGCGCGTGAAGATCTGTAAATGTCCACCATTTGCGTCCAAACACTGTTTCAGAAACACCCTAATTTGAAACACATCTGACAGTACATGCAATGCCACTGACAACATTTGAATGTACTTCTAGAACGTCCCATGATTTCGTCATATTATATGCAAAGCAGCGTTAATATGATTAAAATACCACTAAAATATCTTCTTGCATTCTTAATTCTGCACGTTATAAACAGTAGTGCTTGACAAACATATTTTATAAATATTTTATTATATTTCATTTTACTATTATATTTATTTACATTATTATTATTATTATTATTTATTAATATAAATGTGTTATATTTATATTTTATTATTAGATTATGTTTTATTTTAAAATATTTTATTAATACTATTCTAGTGGACATGCTAAAATATTCATAACAGAAAAAATCTTTACATTAGGAATATTTTCTAAACAAGTTATTTAGTGTTTGATACAACATGAATCTGTCAACTGCAGCTAATGCAGAACGGTATTCTATTTACTTAGTTCTTCAACGTAAAGCAAATAATGAATAAGGACGAAAGTCAACTTTTGTATCCAAACAATCTGGAAATACGTAATGCTTATAGATTGTATTGAAAATAGTCATATACGTTTTATTTTTGTTATGTTGTTTACAAAATACATTTCTGTATTAGTTAAATAAAAGTTTAGTTTCGTTATGTATACTTTTTTACTGGTGTAGATGACATTTTTGGATTTGTTCGTTTTAGTGACTGCATTATTAATTATTAAACTTTAAAAAATATCATTGTTATTATTTTTTTTATTTTTAACAGCTAGACAAGACAATTTTTCGCTGATTGAAAGTAAGTCTGTCGCTTAATAACAAACACATGCTGAGTAAATTGAACATTTTAATAGGAAACAAATATTAAGAAAGTTTTTTCATGAACATTATTGATTGTGAAAGTTTAACTGGACTAAAAGTGCTATTACACGAGATTATACAAAGTTGTTGCTATTTTCGGGCGAAAAACAAGCAACTTTTTTTTTTTGTCGGAGCAATTTTGTCTCCAACAGGTTTTGTCTCACGGAGCAAGAACTCATATCTCGTGAAATAGAAACTGAAGACGAAAAACCTTGCTTGGAACAGCCAATGAACTGCTTGGAAAACTGATGAGGGAAAAGCCTTGCCCGGAACACGCATTGAAATGCTTGGAAAACTATCGAGTCGCGGCAATTTTTGTCGCTTCAAATTATCCCGCGTTATAGCACTCTAACATCTCTAAATGGTAGTTTTTCATAAAACTACTTTATAGATGGCACAATTTTCGAACAGTAAATGATGACCGATGATCTCTTTCGACGAAGAACGCATTATGAGTAATGCTACTGATAAAAGTTTTTTAGAGAAAGGTACAATAAAAAATGCATAATTGATGTGATGGGTTATTCGGAATTTGTTTTATGCTTGTTGTAACAATGGGCTTAATTAAGTACCAAATCTAAGTTGTCTTAATTTCCCGAATTTCGGGCTCACAGTTCACGCTTAGAGGGCAGTCACAGCATTTTGCTTTAAAACATTCAGTTTTATAATGTTTAGGAAGTTTTAGAAATATGTAGCTTAAAGCATTCTAAATTTTAAAAGTTTTTTTTTTACTTGATTATCTTGAACAAAGCATGCACGCTAAAATATGTCAGTTGGATGTGCATCCGATTATGGAATTTCCTCGTACTTGTGTCTATCTCAATCAGACACACTGTAAATGCAAATGTCTGAAACTATGGTTAAAACGGTGGCTATAAATTAAGAGGTGACATATTCGAAATCTGATCAATCTGGGTTGTTTGTAGTTTGTCAGATTCGTGTTTGACTCTCTCCTTAACCTTGATTTCAAAAGATAAACATGCTGACGTTATGTTTAGAAGTTTGCCAGTTCTTGGTTCAACATTTTACCAGTTTATGTTTCAAGTTCAACCGAAGTACAAAAGTTGGAACAAGATTTAACTATCTCATGGTTACGTCTACTGCAACAACAACAAAAAAAAAACCACCAAATTTTTAACCTCGGATATTCAAATATTTCATATTTGAAATTTATATATATTTTCTTGCTTAAATTAAATTAGAATATTTTATTTTATTTTTTGAATTCAGCGTTATAATATGCATCAAGATTAGTAGTCAGATTATTTATTTTATTTACAATTTTATATGTGATTATCTTATACTGATTAATATTTATTTTCTTGTATGCAGTAAAGTAATGATTAAAGAGACTTGAACAGTAATGCATTCCATTCAAATGAGCAGTCATTCTCATAGCTTAAAAATAATTGATTAGGGTTTTAAAACATCAAATATATCAAATTAAATCTTTCGGATTCGCCAAATGTTAAAGCGAAGATTATCATGTCTAGACTTTTGCTTCTTAGATTGTGAAATAGAATTTTAATTTATTATTACACATATTTCAGAAAATGTAACATGTACATTAAATTATTTTCATAAATTTCTGAATAGTTTTTTATTTACTTGCGTGGAATTTCAATTTTTATAGATGGGATTATTTTTAACATGGAATTGGAATGCTAAGCGTTGTTTTAATTTTGAAATGTCCAGATATTGTTTTTTATAAGTCAGTTAATTTTTTGTTATAATGATAAAAAAACTTTTTTTTTTCATTTATCAAAATTAAAAACAGAAATATCTTGTATACGAAATATTTTTAATATACATATTGTAAGGTACATATCTGTCAGAAAAATAACTTTTTTATAAAATTATGCTCTGATATTTAATAAATACAAAATCATTAACATGGAAAAAGAGGCGAACATAAATACGGCTATAAAAATTTGCGATAAATACTGAGAGAAAATTCTATATTATCTATATTAATATAAAAACTTGGAATGACTGTGATTTTCAGAAAAACACCTATTTATAAGTTTATTCGACTATTTAGAAGGTATACAGTCAAAAATAACATTTAAAAATGGTCTGTTTATCTGGAATTGGCTCCAAAACGGTTGCATATCAATCAATAAACTTAACAGGGTCAGATAGAGAATGCATCTGGCTACAATCTTCTGTTTGTTGCATTATAATATCTAAAGCATTTTTAAGGGTGAAACGGAGAAAAACCTGGTGAGTCTTTCAATTAAGAAACCGAACTTTTAATACTCTAAACTTGGAAGCTAATTTAATGTTTCTTACGGCGATTGAGAAAGTCTAATTAAAAGTTATTAATGATAATTCTGACACTAGTGTCTTGGTATAGTCCTGCCCCCTACATAAATATCTGCCTGGACTCTGCTACGTGTAATCGAAGCTAGATTTGGCTAATTATTGCTAGTTTGGCGAAGAATAAGAAATGTTAGCTTATATAAAACAGTGTACTGATTTTCCTTCGTATTTCAATAAATAATAACAATTTAATCATTTATTTCTTCTATAAGGTATAGTATACAATACTCAAAATTTATCATTGGCCTCTAATCCCTCTCCTCCTATAAAAAGTCTGCCAATTTTATTTATGAACCTTCAAATTGTCATAGACGCATGGATTTTGAAGCAGATACATCCTAAATAGTGATCATACTTAATTACTTCTTTCTTGATAAATTCACGTGAAGATTGTATAAAGAGCCTCCCCCCCCCTCCTCCCGACGCAAAAATAAAATTTTTGTTTGAGTCTTCAGATAGTCATAGACGCTTGGAAATTTGAACGCAGGTAGAACCTGAATATTGATGATCTCCAATACTCCAATTTTGAAAATTTCAATGGATGGGTCCCAAAGGGTACCGAGCACCCCTCCCCCTTCCCCCGACGAAATAATAAAATTTTTGATAATGATTTTCAAATTGTCATAGGCACATGAATTTTGTATGTTGTTACAGCCAAGAGATAATCATACTTAAGTACTCCTTTATTGAAAAATTCAAGGAAAGATGATCTAACCCCCCCCCTCCCGACAAGAAAATAACATTTTTGTTTGAGCCTTGAAGTAGTCACAGACACTAGAAATTTTGAACACCAGGAAGAACCTGAATAGTGATAATACTTCCTTAAATACTCCGGTTTTTCAAAATTTTAAGTGCGGGTTCCAAAGATTGTCACCCACCACCAATTGACAAAAAGTTATGAGCCTTCAAATTATCATGCCATGCATGCTATTAAGGATGTACCCGAATGCAAAATTTCGAGTGTCTATGATTTAAAAGCATATGATCAAAAATGATTTTTTGTATGGCAGGATGAAGGATGTTAGACCGTCTTCTCTTGATCAGAATATGAGCATGAAATTTTCGCTGAATTATCCGCCGTCATTATCTACCAAAATAAAATTTTGCCAGTGCTTCCTCTTTTAAAGCCAGCAACTTCAAATAACTAGAGCTAACTCCAGAGCCAAGGCGTAGCGGAAAAATCGCCGTAGGGAGCAAAGCTGTACGGAGACGCTCGTTAATTCTGACTAAGATCTGCAGTTTGCCGCATTCTGATACCTAAAGTAGTTGGAAAAAACCGGGAGATTTAACCAATCAACCAATCTTCTAATGCTCAAAACCTCCAGAATTAATTGATTAATTTTATGGAATCTTACGGCGATTGAAAGGTCTAATTAAGTTTTAAAAATGATAATAATTACCTTTTTAGCTTATTACTTATAAATTTTAATTTACAAACTGGATTGATAAGTATTTTACCCAAAAACTCGAAAGATTTTATAAAAAACAAATGGAAAAGAACGGGTAGCTACGCAGATATTTCTAATATATAAAAATTACCATTTCATAACACTTATGACACTTTTACTGTAGCGTAAGTCAGAACTATTAATGCAATAATTCGTAAAATAAATTTTGTGGAGTTGTGTCTTTTTTCTGGCGAGTGAGCAATATGTATATATGGACCAAAACCTCATTCAGTACCGCTCAATTTAATTGGAACATTTAATGAAAAACAACAAATTTCTCTTAATACACAATTTATTAGAAAGAGTACAGACGTAATTTACTTTTATAGTTGATGTGTCCTCTCTTGGACTTTATTACCTCCTGGCAACGTTTGGCCCCACCAGTGGCTGAGAGGTTCTGCTGTCAAAGCTGGTAGGCGGGAGGTGCTAGGTTCAAACTCTGTCGCACGACCGAACCGTTCGGATTATTTTTATTTAGAAATAGTGGTAGTAAAAATATAAAAAAAATCGCTAATGGAAGTCTTGCTCTTAAGATTGCTATACATGTAAAAAAGCATATCTAAAGCCTGTATTGAGTTCAAACCCCTGTCGCGCTTGTCGACATAACCGTTCGGAGTTTTCAGTGGTTTTCTTCGAACCTTGCCGTAAATACAGGTTAGGATCCTTCAGAAAGACCCCCAGGGAGGGCACTCCCCCTAGGGCCTATATCTCTCGTGTAGATAATCGCTCGTCATAAAATCAATCAACCAACCAACCTGGCAACATTTAGTCCTTGATTCAACTAGTTTTTGACATGTTTTATTCAGCTCATCATCATGAAACCATATATTGATTAATTAAGAAATCATAGATGTTTGTGTTGTTCAGTCTTCTTTGGCAAGTTTTTGCTTACAAATGGACCACAGATTTTCGATTTACAATGCCATTGAAGAACATTTATACCAGTTTGAAAGAAGAAGTTTTTACAGTTTTTAGATGTATGGCAAAGAACAAGATCTTGCAAGAAAATCCCCTTGCCGGATGGAAGCAATTTTTGTAAGAGTGGAACCACTCTTCTCTCGAGTAAATATATGTACTTATCAGAATTCATCATTTTTTCTACATCATTCATCATTCCTCAGTGTTGTATATCAGTTTCAACATGTTTAAATTAGTGTAACATCATTAAAATACATTGCAAACGATTTTCCTCCGTAGGCAGGCCTCCCATTCGGTCCATTTTTTGAACGCCACCTTTTTTTAAAGAAAAACTTTCTTTATAAATTTTGTAGAAACTAACTTATAGGTTCGTTTGAGTTGCAATTGTTGCAAATACCTACCACAATTTTCTTTCTAAAAAAATACTGGTTTTCAGAAAACGGACCAGTGGGAGCCCTGTCCGTAGGCCATGATGTAACGGAATTATTTCGAATGTCCCTGTAAATGAGCGATAATAGCTATCCTTGTCATTTTTTATACTGAACATGCAATAGTATACCTAAATAACATACATTAATCACATGACAATCCTAGTATATTTACATGAGTTAAAGTGCAACCAGACAGACGTCCAGACAAAGCGATATCATAAGCACGTTTCAACTATTTCATTTGGAGAGCGTTAAAAAAGACACATATAAAATATGTTGCACTCGATATACATTACGTATTGTTTAACTTAATATTAACTCAATATTATATAATTACTTAATATAACTTAATAATAATAACTCAATATAATAACTTGATATTAACTTAATATAACTCAATACTTCTTAGTAAAAATATGCACTGAGCCTCTTTTTCTAATTTACTTTTTTTCCAGTAATCTTTATAACATGAATTCAAAATTGATACTTACACTTATCCATATTTCATTCTAAACATCTTTACGGAAAAATGATTGATGTGCGAGAAAAATTACTCTTTTACGTCACCAATATCTGATAAATGGGGCTTCAGCAGGACCAAAATCTATTAACACGGGTTTACGAAAGTAATCCTTCTTATATAATTACAAAGTCTGAAAATAAATGATTATGATTAAAAAACATTAAAAGACTGGAATTAGTGCTTTCAGATTTTCAAATTGTCAATAAAGGTATTCATCATATTTACGCTTATCGTGCTAGTATGATGTGATAAAAACTTTTTGTTTCAGGTGTTTTTAATTCATTCCGTATAAATTAAAAAATTCATTACTATTTGATTTTAAAAGTTTGTTTATCTGACATAATAGTTTAATAAGATAATATACATAATCTATACGAAATAATTTAAAGTTTTTAATTTGAGTGAAGAACTTAGAAGGTCCGATTTTCGAATTTGTCTTTATATTTGTTTTACGTTTTATGTTTTTGAATTGACCCGTCTTTCCATGGACTCCAAGCTTTCCCGGCTAAGTTGTAGAATAAGTAAAAGTTAAAAAAATTCTTTTTAAATATTTTTTAGTTTTGATAGAAATTTGATGGTGAACTTATTTCGGTGGTCCCGTAGAACTTGTTCTAAGTGAATTTGACTGTATTTATGCTACAAACAATAGAAGAAAAGTTTTATACGTATTAATCTATTCACAAATAAAATCTACATTTAACTGATACTTTGAAAATTCTCCTAAGAAGCATATTAAAATGAGAATAAAGTTTTTCATAAGTTTTTCAGTTTAAATTAAATTAACACATCGGTGTGATTGTGCAAGATTTTCTGGGATTCTCTTGTACCAGAACGATAATTCGGCTTATTTTCCATTCTAGTGTCCATGAAAGCTCCTATAGTAAAATAGCCAAAACTGGCCGATATTTTATAACAACCCCCCCTACCCAGCCCCAAACGTAACTCATTAACAAAATGTGCGCTGTGTAGGAAGTATAGATTGAGACTGCACTTAGTAACAGTCGGTAATCTCTCTTATTTTATTTTGCTTTGCTCTATAGAAAACCTTAAATGTTTCACGAACTTTTGTCTCTAGAGAAATTAAATTTATGAATCTGAATTGGATATTCATTTTATTTTGTTACAACATTATTATAAAAACCAATATAAACACTTCAAACAATTACGAAGATTTGACTATAATTTACCTAAATTATTTTATTTCTTGTTGTAAATCCACAATAATTTACCTAAATTATTTTATTTCTTGTTGTAAATCCACAATAAATATTACACACAACACGAAACATTTACTACATTATCTACACGAAACATTTTTTAGTGGATCAATACGTTTATCAACACTATGTTTGCAGAATAATAAAGTTTTAACAATGAAGTTTACACATTTAATGGTATCGACCATTATATCGAAATTATGTGTGTCTTTGAAAACACACGATAAATTCTACAAATACCCCTATGGAACATGCTATATTGAATAATTATATCAATTTCGTGATAATCCAGTTATATTTACAAAATTTAGAACACGGACAGGTAGACGGGCCTGAAATGCAGACGAAGCGAAAATCGTAAACTATTTTCATCTGTGTTGGAAAGCGTTAAAAATGAAACAAAAGACAAATAATTTGACTAATGTAGGTTACAGCATTTTGGTATTGAGAGGTAAATAACTGCTTTTACTACTTGATGCTCTATTAAATTTAACCAGTGGAATCGCTCATAGCTTTCGCCTCGTGAGCTTTGAGATTATTTGCTGGCGCGTTTTCCATTCATTTTTATTTAACTGCAGATTTTAAATTTAAAAAAAAACGTGTTTTAACGACATATGAGCGTACTATATGAAAAGTCTGTTAAAAAAAATTTGTATGATGCCTCATTCACCGTTGTGCGTTTTGTAAGTGCATAGAAAGAGGGTTGTTGAAATGAGAAATAATATATATGATAGTCAAACATAAGATTTTATATATAATAATAAGTATAAGCATGTTATTTAAGTGAGACTTTAAGTGAAAATTTCACCTGATAGAAATAAACTAGGGAAAGAAACTTCTGTAAATACATTTTTTTAATTATACAGCGTAAATTAATTTTATTCCTTAAATAAATAAAATATTTAGTGGTATGTAGAATATGTTTATTCATGAACATTAACATATTCAAAAATCTTTTAAAGATTTGCATTGTCTGATAGTACAGTCTTAGGCAATGGGATTTTGTGAAAGATTCAGTTGGAGGAAGACGTTCTGGATGAACAAATGATTTTGCTCTGACGACTCTCTATGAAAGTGCCTGGTAACGCAACGCTGCCAAAGAACTTCTGCGGTTCCCACCAAAAACAAGAGTCATTGATTTTTTGCAAAAACTTACTATATGAGTGGGGTACCTGGCAGGTAAAGTGAATGCCATTGTACAGGAATGAAGTAGACGATCACCTTTTAAAAATTTTTAGAAAACCAATTGTTTACCAATACCATAAATAAGCGAGGTGGAATCACATTTTGTAAATGCATGAAGAAATGACCACTGTGCACATAACTTTCTGACGAGAATAGACTTCAAGTTATTGATGAAATAAATTTTCGAATGCCTCTTGACTGATTACCGGATCTAAAATACAGAAATCATGCCATGTTTCATCGTAATATAGAAGAATTAATAGGTCAGTATCCTCTTCAAAGAGCGTGGTGGAATGTTCCTGTGACTGTTAACTGCGGCCTTTGTAATGTTCACATCAGCCTCATATCACTATTTCTTCCCTGATTAATTTCGTTAATTGCTGCTTGTTGCATCCCATTAACCCTTTCCGGCACAGACAGTGTATGTTCGTAAAATGAGAAATTACTGACTGACACCGGAATTTACAAACGACTTTTTCAGAAAATAAGAACTGCTTATTTTAAGCTTTCATTATAGAAACAAAATTTTATTAAATATTCTTGGTGTCGAATGCAAGTTTGGATTAAAATTAGGTGTGCCCGGAGTGGGACCACTGTGCCGGAAAGGGTTAAAAGAACCTATTCTTGCTTCCCTTCAGATTGAGTATCACTGGAGAAGTGAAGTATTGGATAATGGATGTTTTGTTACTTTCTTTTATGTGTATTATCCTTTATTGAAAGCATTGTAATTTTTTTTGAAGGCTTAGATTGTGAACTGTTCTTCATCATTCATTTCAAAATAACCACACATTCTTATGAAGTCTGTTCTTGGGCGCGTATCTTTAGGATGCCCACATTTTCTACACTCTCCTTCAGAATCATATAATGAATCTCGAAACTGCCGTCGCAAATCAAATCCGGTGAAGATATTCACATTACATACGAAGATATATGCAGTCAGCTACATGAAGATCTCTGCCGTAACACCCAATCATATTTTACTTTCAAAGAGTCATCTGAACGATTTCAAAAACACTCATTAATGTCCTGTCTGTCAAATGTGACTGCAATTACGTAGCTGTGGTCAGTACATCCAAGGGAAACAAGTTTCCCACAGAAAAAGCAATCTCGATTATTCCTGAAAGACTCGGCAGACAAACGTTGACTTTTTCTAGCTTCGCGTTTACTGGAATAACTTTTTTTTTCAATTGAATGTCTTTTCTATTTACATAACGTTTCCGACATTTCTTGTTTATGTTTACAGTCGACAGTGACAATAACGCTATCTCCTCTCACAACACATACTGCATTTATGCCATAAGTACCCATCTCATGAGCTTGAATTATTGCTCCGTCTTTCAAACTCTCTTTGCACATACGGCGATTCTCACTATAAATTGTATTAGTACTCGTAGAACAAAACCTAGAACAAAAGTAAACCGAATTAAAGCTATCAAATTTTTGGTTGCAATATAATATGTTGTAGAGATTAGATAATTTCAATTCATTAAAATGTATCACAGTTAAAAATTAGAGTAATCCATTAAGTATTTATTCCAATTGTTGTATTAATAAGTTGCGTTTAAAAAATATAAATTTTATGTTCACATTAGCTGTTATAGTATCTGAATGTTATAGTAAAACTCTATCATTTATAATAAAATACAAAACAACCCAACTTAACCTAGATACCTTACAACAAAACAAGCTCGTATTGCGTGAAACCCTCTCAGAAGCGCTATAATAACTTTTATTGATAGTTCTGGATATTGAAGACAAGGACTACTAAATAAAGAGTTTAATGCACTAAAATCATTTTTAATTAATGGTGTCAACAACATAAAAAAAATCAATAAAAATTTTGATATTTTAATGAAAAAAAGATCAAATAAAAGTATAATATTATAAAAATGTCGGCTTTTAAGTATTAAAAACCATTTATTGGTTGAAATGAATTTTTTTGACCATGAAAACCGTAAGAGTACATGATTGTTCTACTCTTAAAAATAACAAAGTTACAGGAGTTTTGCCGATTTTTATAGTTAGTGGCGGCTATCTTGAAAATAAGCTACTTGCTGTTGATAGATTTTGGTAGACTTTTTTTCTGTCGATCAACAACCACCTAGTAATGACAAAAACCGTTCATAGACATTTTGTTGGAATTTTTTGTAGTTTAGTTGCCTATTTTTACTAAATTGATCTGTCTACACAGGTATATTAACATGAGAAGAATATTTTGTATTATATTTTCAAATTGTTTTGCGTATGCACTTATGTAGTCCTTCCTTGTATAATCTGTCTAAGATCTGTCAGAGCGTTATTGTATCTGTAAAAGCAATTTTCCACCAGTAACAACGTCATGGATTGGGAATGGTTTCCTAGCTCACCAAAAATATAAAAAAAATTATTCGAATTGGCATATTTGAGGGTACAGAAAAGTTGAATAATAATTGAAATATATAATTTATACTTCCTGGACCATTAAAAAACATTTTTTGAAAAAAAAAAATATTTCGTTTGAATTAGTACCAGAAAACATAATTAGAAAAAGTACATTTATAAAAAAAATAAACTCTCACATGGTTTTAAAAATACAGCTGCTCCTAGCTAGGGCGTAAAGTTGGCGTTAACTATTAAACCCAAGAAAGTGGCTTTTCTACCTAACTGTTTAACTGTTCACATGTTCAAGCGGCAATTTATACATAGGTAATTGCAAAAGTTTTCTTGAAAAGTTGTTTGCAAGCACAACTTAATTGAACCAAATATAATATATTCCACGATGTGTGACTTGCCGCGCAGGCAGCCTCCATTCTGGGGATATAATATTTAAAATTATTTTCATGTAGTACATTAATAAAAGAAAGTTTACGTCTGGCTGTGTGTCTGTCTTTTTTTGTGTTTGTTGGCGATAATTAGGAAATTCTATTGCATGTAAAGGTCCGCAAATTTATTTCCGAACAGAAGCCATGTCCAAATGTACGTATATGAGGCTCAGATTTTGGATTTCTGTTATTAGTTTTCTTCGGTTATCTTATATTGAACGGAACGATTCGCGTATTTCCCCGATTTTCCATGTTTACGAGCACTTTTACCTATTTATAAAATCGATTAAAATACAATGTTTTTGCCTACTTTAGAAAATTGTGTACTCTTTTCAATAAAGTTTATTTAAAATTTGTATAGCGATTTTTTAATTTTTCGCGTTTCAGCACAGTTCAGTTATTTTTACACGTTGAACGCCAAACTGAAATCACTAAACATGCCTGGTTGTCACGGAGTTCTTTTCATTTTAAATACATGGTAATAAATTATCAATAGCCTCGTTTCATAAGTAATAAATTATCTTCAATGAAAATATTCATGGACACGTATTCGTGTGGTATGGCACTCTGGGAAATATTTCTAGCACATATATTTGTGCGTCATGGCAGTCGAAGTGTTAATGTAATTCCGAGAAATATAAGATTTTTTTTATCTGGCCCACGTTTTGACATGCAGCTGCAGAAATCACTTCCGGAGAAAAATGTTTGAATTCAGCACTGATATTAAGTATATTTAACTTTATTATACCGGGCCCGAGTACTGACAGGCGGGTCAGCGAGTTAAAAATATTCTCTAATAAACAGCACATTTGTTGGCACAAAGACATGGTTTGTGAAATGTGTTCTAATTACGCGTGAATAATGCCATTATGTTCATAAAGGAAACCAAATTACATATACAGGGTGTCCCAGTTTATAGTTGACCAACAGCTAATTCCTAAACCATTAGTTTTACAAGTACAGTTCTAATTGCTAAAAATTTTGTTCTTCATCTATTTACGTCAACATAGTTAATTATTAAAAAAAATTCGAAATTTTAAATGTTATGCGACCCTTGGTCCTCTAAGTTACATGTAAAAAATTCCCATATTCTGACAACTAAAACAGTAAATATTGCATTTTGGTACAACCAAAACTTACCGAGTGATGATACCTTAAATTTGATGAATTTTTAGCGTTTACTACACTAAAAACAAAAAATCCATTTTTATTGCCAGAAAACGCTGAAAATTTAATTTTGACTGTTTTAGTTGTCATGGAAAAACAAATTATAAATATAACTTATAGAATCCAAGGGTCATATAAAAAATTAAATTTCGTAATGTAATATGCATTCAGCACCTTGGAAAACAAATGTCAGTTGTTAACTGCTTGCAGTAAATGTTTCAAATTATGCCTGTCGTATTTTCTTACTGTGTATACGATGTGTTATACAATGCTAATCTAATAAAGATGATGAATATACGTATATATTTGCTTGGTACGTTTTGACTTTACTTATTAATCACTTGTATTAATTTATGTGCACATAAAAACTATGTTCTTTTTATCCGTTATTCTGGAAAAGAATAAAACATAAGTAATTACAATGTTTTTCCACGTACAGGGCTGCCACTGGTGATTATTTTTTTATTTTGACAACCACTATTTGAAAATATTAATCTTAGTGGTAGATTTCTAGTATTTTTGTAGGTAGATTATTTTTATTGAGAAATAGTGGTAGTAAAAATATAAAAAAAATCGCTAATGGCAGTCTTGCTCGTAAGACTGCTACGCCTATAAAGCATGTAAAAAAGCATATCTAAAGCCTGTATCATTCCAATTATATCACATATTTTACTGAGTAATAAGATATTCGTGCAACGTATTGTGAGCGTGTGTGTATGCAGTGACCTATAAATGGCAGTGACCTATAAATGTTCCTATTAATAAAATTCCATATATTATACCGTTTATTAAATTAAAACCTATTCTTAAACTAGTCTATCAGTCTCCATATGTAAAGGTATAAGATCTTAATCCACCTAATAATATTTATTCTAAATTGCTTAAATCTAAAAATGGCGCTAACTACTTATTTCCTTAAATAAAACCTCTTTTATTATTTAAATCCCTATTACATTTGAATATTATTTCCCGTATATATCAAAATCCATCTAAATTCTTAAATGTCATAACTCCTAAATTATCCCGTTCTAAAAACCTATTTGTTTAAATTATTTATTTTTATAAAATATCAAAATATTTCTTGTAATATTTCACTGCTTTAATATTCTAAAATTATTCCGCATCAATAAATTCATTTCTTTTTTCTTTTCTGTTACGCTAAAAACATAGTTTGAAATCTATTTTTAGCAACACTCTCGACTCAGAGCACTTTGTGCGTTTACATGACGCGTATCTGGGTCGAGGCTTTAGAAAGTTCCAGAAACTTTTTCCTGCCCGGAAGGCAATTTACTTCAAAATTAGTACACCGGCACTGTTAAATAAGTCGCTTTTAAATCGTTTATGATTGGTGTAAAAGAATAAGATGACCTTAATTTTCACTTTGCGCGTGATTACTGAAATACGGGAGCGGAGCAAAATCAACGAAGAGTTAGATAGAGTGTTACGATACTGAAGAACGGAGACGGACGTGGGAGAGCAGTGGAATGTCATCTAAGAGTGGTTATTTGATGTGTTCTTCTGTGGAGAGTAATGAAATTTATCAATAGCTAACGAGAGCATTTTCCTGGAGTTGGACATATTTTAATAAAAAGAATGTGACTGTCATATTTGTGTTTCTTAAAATCTATCTACAATACCAGGCTGCTGAGATGAATATTAAATTACGACTGCATTTAAATTAATTGTTTGCTGGATATTTCTTCCGTATGTGACAAAATGTCTCATATACATAGATAAACAGGTTTTGCATGTATTAAGTTTAGAGTATTTAGCACAAACATAATTTAAATATCCAAAAGTATTCATTAATTTTAATCACTTTGACGTATAAAACATATCCTACAAAACAGTTTAGACTAGATATAGCAGATAGCATTGAGCCTTTTGAAGGCTTATTTGTTTACTTCAATAAAGAAATTACGCAGCTACAGCATGTAAAAGAACACCACCCTATATTAGAGATATTCTATAGAATATATTTTGGCTTTGAACGGACAAACATCGTTTTGAACTCTTAAAAAATGCTGCAGTGAGACAAAGACAGCAAAGACAGTTTCAAGATGCTCTTGATTCGCTGTCCATGGGCAAAGTTATAGGCGACCAATACGTATGCCTTATGCAACGGCGCAAATCTATATTGCTACCAGCTGAGTTTGAAATATTTCAAGATGCCATGCGCCTTTTTCCACAAACAAGCAATCTGAAGAATAACGTTATCAAGAAATACTTCGTAAATCAAAATGGCCAGTGGCGAGAATTATAGCAGACCACAATAATCTAATAGCAAGAGGGAGTGAAGATTGCTTGCATCTAGCCTTCAGACTGGATTTTTCTTAGCAATTGGATGGAGAGTTACTTTTCGTATCAATCTGTGGACAGAGGGAGGTTTGGTAAACGACGTACTTTGGTACGACAAAATATACTATCTACGGTCCAGGACTTCGATTTCCAGGCTTGCTACAGACTGTAATGGTTGAATTTTATAATTAACGTGAGCCATTTCTAACTGAAAGACTTTTCTCTGTCACACCTATTTCTAAATCTTGGAAAGAGAAAAAGTGTCCTGCTCACGAACTCAGTTACCTTTTTTAGTTGCATACGCTGTCACCATACACAAATATCAGGGTTTAATTTTGCTAAAAACTGCTGCGAACATTGGTAAATAGGAGTTGTCACTTGCAACTTATGTCACATTTAGTAGAGTTCGTCGTTTAGAGGATGTTTTCATTGAAATTCTTTTCCCAACAGATAGGTCCATCCAAATTGGAAAAATGGTGGCACTTGCCGATAGATTAGCATTTGCGCATTACCTGAGGCAACTGACGACTGAATAAACACTTGAAAATAAATATTCAACAGCTGTTATTGCAAACTTAGTTTTATACTATTAAACAGTAAAAATAAAAATAATATGTATACATTTTTTTAGAAAGTTATCTTTTAAGTTTATGCTACTCAATGCTCCGAAATTTTAGACTCACGGGTGCTAGTTTAAAAACCTTATCTAGTTTACACTTTCTACCAACCATAAATAAAAGAGGTACATTTTCTATAATCGGGCCAAATCACACTAAATTCACGTATTGTAAGGATATGTTTTGGAACAACATGAATTGCAGTCACGAAATTAGGCGTGATTTTAACACTAAAACCACAAAAAAGTTAACTCAATATTTATAAAAATATTTTACAACAGATTTTTTATTTAAAACAATTTAACTTTTTTCTCTGTGGTGTATTGAACTTATTTTATAAAGAAATTTCTTCTTCGAATCGAAATATATTCATTTAGTAGGAATCAAATTGATCCCCCTCATCGCTGTTCTATCGTTAAGGATAAATATTGAATATTTATAAAAGTGTGCTTCTTTTTTAAACAAAACTATTTTTACTTTTATATTTATGTATTTATTTTTTTGTAACTTAACATGCAGTTTCAGTCTGAAACTTATTACGGGTCATAAATTTAAATAATAGCTGCAAAATCATTCATTTGTATAATTCAAAATAAAAACAGATTTTCAGGAATTCTGAATACAAGTATACATTTTTTATCATACTTACCTTTACGTAAACATAAACGGATGAAGAGCTCATGATATATAACAAGAGTAAAAAAAATCAAACTAGGAGTAATTAAAAAGTATTTTTATTTCTACCGAAATTACGTGAAACGCATGATTAACTTTTCTGTAAATGAATGTTACATATAAAAAAATTACATTGTATTTTATGACGATGTTATAAACTGCTAAAAATGTATGTTTTTTTAAATATTTGTAAATTTTTAAAGCATTCCTTTATATGTTGACTTTTTTAAAATTCAAAATAATGTAAATATTTGCTTTAAATACCACACATTAAATGAATAACTAATACTCTATTTTTTTCCCTAAAAATTTTCTTCACGGTCATTACTGCAACTACTAAATGAAGCTTTATTTGCTTTTTTATCTTTTTTTCCCTTTGAAAAGAATATGAACGAAATTAGAAAAAAAAATATTTTTAAAATTTAGGAAATTTTAAGCTTTATGAAATTTTATTTTAGATTTATCCCATTTTTTGCTTCATAAAACAGTTATATAATTATTTCATAAACAATATTATTTTTTCGATTTTGTAAACAAAAGTTGAGGGAAAAAATCTAAACATTTCTTAATTACAATAAAAGTAGTAAATATTTGTGTAAAATACAATACTAAGAGGGAAAAAACCCTGTTTAAAACAGTATAAAAATGAAAAGTTTAACGCGTTTTGAAAGAAATGGGTCTTTCATAATGAGGCACAAATAAGACTTATTATCACTTTGAAATCAACAGAAGAACTGAACGGAAATACAAGAGAAAGAAAGATACAGAGTTGAGTGAAACAACCAATCAGAAAGCAGGACCAATAACTA
Source organism: Maratus michaelseni (assembly GCA_963931845.1). NCBI lineage: Eukaryota > Metazoa > Arthropoda > Arachnida > Araneae > Salticidae > Maratus > Maratus michaelseni. The sequence continues at coordinate 79,110,013 of OZ007590.1, read as the reverse complement.
ATTTAAAGTTGCCACCAGCAGAAAGAAGAAAATATGAACTTAGTTGAACGAAAAGATTACACAAGTAAAAAGAAGAAGAAAAAAAATCTTTTAAAAAATAATAAATAAATAAATAACAACAAATGAAAGCAAAATGAAAAATTAGAATTTTACGAAGGAATATTTTATTAAACGAATCAAATTTACCAAACTTCTAGCGAGTATTATTGATTTAATTGAATCAGATATTTCATTATAATAACATGACTCTAAATATATAGACGTAAATCTTCAAAATAATTTAATTAAAAATTGCAGTTTCCGTTAAAGTTAGTTTTATTACTTTAAAAGTTTAGCCAAAATAGCACCTTGACCTCAATGCGAATAAAAAGTAAAAGAACGGTGAGCAGATTCATCTCTTAATTTTGGAATTTACATCTCGTGACGAGGAAAATTAATCATATGCACATAGCTTTGAAATCGATACTTCCCATATTGAGTGTCTACAAAGTCAATCACAGTGACTTCAGAGTGAAGTCACAAAATCATCTGTCTGTCATAATATGACGAAATCACTAGATGGTCACCGTTATGACTGAGACCATTTTTGACGATATTACAATATGATATTACGATATGACATAATTTTATAATATGTTATTTCCGATAGACCCGTTTTAGTCCCAGGTTTATTCCCAAAAGACCGGATTTATTTCCAAAAAACCCAGTTTATTCCCAACTTTAAACCGGGTTTTTTCTAACCTTTGCAACTCTAATAATAGAATATGCCATCGCAGATGGTTATTTTTAAGATGACTTAAACCTACACTATGCACATAAATCTACTTGTAAATATTAAATATTTTTAATGTAGTATTTCGTTAATTATCTTGCAAGTCTCTTAGAATTTCTTGTCGTGCGTTTCTTCCGACAGTAATGTATCAATTAATAATTCAAGTTTCATAACAAATATATTAATAATTTATTATTGAGATTTTTGATATTGTGTCACAGAAACGTCATATCGACTGGCTGCGATATTTGGGAAAATATGACTGAAAACCTATTGCTTATCATTCTTCAAATCTATTAACCAATCTTGGAATTCCATTTCTTTCGAAAAGCGTAGAACTCTTCTCAATTTTATGAAATTTTAATGTAATATTTATCTTTGTGTATAGTGTGTGTGTTATCTTGAGAATTATTGTACCTAAGAAAATATACAACACATCCAAATCATCACAGGTCTACCAAGGGCTACTGGCCAGGCAGAGAGCCTAATTTTCATTATAATTTCTGTCTTGTCCAAATTAGCTGTGGCCAACCCGGCGAAGCAGTATACACAGATGAGAAGTGTCCAGCAGGTAACAAATTCGACCTTCCAAAGAAGTGTGAACACAATCTCTTTTGAGTTATTATTAGGGACTAAAATAAAACTAAAGTATAACGTTAAACGCAATCTAACTGTAGTGAGAACCTGAAAATTGAAGCCAAAATGCAAATTTTAAAGGTTTAAAGTGACAACTGCAAAATATATAATTTGGCAAACAAAAAAGATAACAAGATATAGTTGATAGCAAAGGTACAAAACAACGTCCAGGCTTGAAAACCAAAATATTTGTAAGGAATATGAAGTTATAAATATAAAAATTAACGACACCTACGTCGTACAAAAAACTGGGTTTTCCGGTCGCCTGATGGTCATGAGCAGTAGTGCCAAATATATGAAACAGTGGCTCGAGGAAGCTTAAAGTTACTTAAAAGAGAGAGGATTTTGTGACGTTGACAATTTTCTGATTGTGACATATTTACTGGAATGCCAGTTTCTCTATACTATGACTTTTTCTCACACTTATAATGATTTTGACAAATACCATCTAGATCTTAACAAATCTGTTAACTCCAAAGAACCGCGTTTCCTCGAAGAAATCAGATAATTTGATTATAAAGTACGATGGGGAAAAAAGAAAAAAGGAAAAGAAGGTGCAAGATTTTTACAGTGGTAAAGTCTTAACGAATAATTCTGTGCTTTTTAAGGACGAATTAAATACTCTTAAGACGTAGATTAAAAATGTTTATTTTCAACATGTTTTTGAAAATACTTTAAGATACTTTTTGTGTTAGTTGATTACTGGTTGGGCGATTACACAATGAATTGCTTACTGAAAAAGAAAAGAGGTATAAACTGTGTTATAATTATTTTGTTAGGAGAGACCTTTTCTGCTGCTTGTTGAGTTTTTTATTTTTTCAGATTACCAATTCTCAATTCCAGTGCCGGCAATTGACCGGCTTAATTATGAGTTCTGCGGAATGTAGAGGAAATCTCCCCCAAAGCCTCTGTGTCTTCTCCGTAAATGTCAATGTCAGCACTACCAGTTTTAATTTTAAGCGGGCCCCTTTTTCATACGTCACGAAATTTACGAAGCCTGAAGGGAGAAGTAGATCGGAACAAACGAGTGAGAACGACGCGACGATCAAACGATGCGTAGGTGGTATTTGTGGAATAATAGGTAGAGTTGCAAAAATTCGGTTTATTCCCGGGTTTATTTCCGATAGACCCGTTTTAGTCCCAGGTTTATTCTCAAAAGACCTGGTTTATTCCCAACAAACCCAGTTTATTCCCAACTTTAAACCGGGTTTTTTCTAGCCTTTGCAACTCTAATAATAGAATATGCCATCGCAGATGGTTATTTTTAAGATGACTTAAACCTACACTATGCACATAAATCTACTTGTAAATATTAAATATTTTTAACGTAGTATTTCGTTAATCATCTTGCAAGTCTCTTAGAATTTCTTGTCGTGCGTTTCTTCCGACAATAATGTATCAACTAATAATTCAAGTTTCATAACAAATATATTAATAATTTATTATTGAGATTTTTGATATTGTGTGGAGAGAATGCTTTAACTTGGTTTATAATTTGTTATTTTCAATAACATACATAAGAAAATCGGTTCCACATGTCGTTTTATTGCAGTGAATGTCATAGGAAGTATATTTGAAGAAGTAAAGCTTTTTTTAAATTCATACATATAGACAAAAGAGTTACACGTCTAAAACCCTGCATAGAATCAGAGAAAAGAAAATTTTATAATATGTTAATTCACGCAAAGAAAAAAAAAGATTTATTATTTGTGGTAGTTAAACAAAACAAGTTACAAGTTAAACAATATTTTATTTATTATCACAAAAGAAAAATGAATTTCATATGTATAATGGTGATAAAATTAAAATTTTTTCTTGCCAAGTATATTGTTATGCGTGCACCTCGACTCGGTGTGCCATATGTGCGCTATCTCTTTTCTAGACATTTTAAGGATTCAAAAAATGCAAAGAAATAAAACTGATTTTTGAAAAGTTTCCGTGAACATTTTCCCTTCAAGAAGAATCACAAGTATTCAAATAATTGTTTCTTAAGATTGCGTTTAAAACCTCTCACAGAGGAGCTATTCTGAAATAAAACTGATTTTTGAAAAGTTTCCGAGAAAAGTTTCCCTTCAAGAAGAATCACAAGTATTCAAATAATTGTTTATGAAAATAGCGTTTAAAACCTCTCACAGAGGAGCTATTCTGAAATAAAACTGATTTTTGAAAAGTTTCCGAGAAAAGTTTCCCTTCAAGAAGAATCACAAGCACTCAAATAATTGTTTCTTAAGACTGCGGTTAAAACCTCTCACAGAAGAGCTATTCTGAAATAAAACTGATTTTTGAAAAGTTTCCGTGAACATTTTCCCTTCAAGAAGAATCACAAGTATTCAAATAATTGTTTCTTAAGATTGCGTTTAAAACCTCTCACAGATGAGCTATTCTGAAATAAAATTGATTTTTGAAAAGTTTCCGTGAACATTTTCCCTTCAAGAAGAATCACAAGTATTCAAATAATTGTTTCTTAAGATTGCGTTTAAAACCTCTCACAGATGAGCTATTCTGAAATAAAACTGATTTTTGAAAAGTTTCCGAGAAAAGTTTCCCTTCAAGAAGAATCACAAGTATTCAAATAATTGTTTATTAAAATAGCGTTTAAAACCTCTCACAGAGGAGCTATTCTGAAATAAAACTGATTTTTGAAAAGTTTCCGAGAAAAGTTTCCCTTCAAGAAGAATCACAAGCACTCAAATAATTGTTTCTTAAGACTGCGGTTAAAACCTCTCACAGAAGAGCTATTCTGAAATAAAACTGATTTTTGAAAAGTTTCCGTGAACATTTTCCCTTCAAGAAGAATCACAAGTATTCAAATAATTGTTTTTTAAGATTGCGTTTAAAACCTCTCACAGAGGAGCTATTCTGAAATAAAACTGATTTTTGAAAAGTTTCCGAGAACATTTTCCCTTCAAGAAGAATCACAAGTATTCAAATAATTGTTTCTTAAGATTGCGTTTAAAACCTCTCACAGAGGAGCTATTCTGAAATAAAACTGATTTTTGAAAAGTTTCCGAGAAAAGTTTCCCTTCAAGAAGAATCACAAGCACTCAAATAATTTTTTCTTAAGATTGCGGTTAAAACCTCTCACAGAGGAGCTGAAACAGAATAATTTTGTGAGAAAAATGAAATTTTTTATATTTAATTCATAAATCTGAAATTTTTTTCTATAAATACGTCTAAATGACGTGATTTTTGTATGATTTCGTCAGAATAACTTTACTTTTATTCTAACAGTTTCGAAATCAGAAACCAAATCATAAAATAAATAAAATCTCTTGAGAAATGAAGGAATGTAAGCCGCAAATTTTTATTTTTATTTTTATTTTTATTTTATTTATTTTTATTTTATTTATTTTTATTTTATTTATTTTTATTTTTATTTTATTTTTGTGTAAACCTGTATTGTAAATGTGATTTATTACTTGAAATTTAATATTTATAAAAATTAATAGCATAATGTATTTCTAAATTTACAATAAACTTAGAAAGCCTCCCAACTTCAAGAATTGAACGCAGCTAAAATTATTTAAATGCCATTAACTACTTATTTATCTACAAATCTATTTTTAATATTATTTCAGTAGTTAAAGTATATCTAGTTATTATTCCGTTAACAAAACTAATTAATAAATACAAAATGTTGCATTAAAATAACTAATTATAAGTAAAATTACGTTTTTAATCCCCTTCTCATAAACACAGCCGTATAGAAAATAATTTTAATTATACTTTTGGCCTTAAAGCATAAAGTTATAAATACTTTAGTTTTGCTGAATCATAAAATGTTTACTGTACATGTTTTAAAAAAAATAACATAAAAATTCTACTCTTTTTTCTATCAGAAACACAAGTAGTTATTTTGTTAGCATATATCGTGATATAAATTAACCGGAATGAAAAGAGTTTATTATTTCCTTAAATGTATGAACAAAAGGGTAAAAAAAAATGTAAATAATTAAAAACATTTTTAATTACAACGTAATAACGTGAAACGCACGAATGACTTTACTATATGCAATAAATAGTTTACATAAAAATAATTACTGTGACTCCTAAATACGAAATGAACTGGAAATGGGAATATATTCAATTATTTTTAATGTTAACTTTTTATTCAGCTAAAAATACTCTGAACAAGCATTGAAGCGATATTATTTGAAATATTTTTTAAGGGTTTTTATTATTATGGGAGATTTTTATTATCAAAGATGTTAAAACAGTGTGTTAATTTTTTAATTAGTATTTTTCAATAAATTGCGTTTTGAAATTTTGTTATGATGTTTTTGTTTCTTATATTATCTCATCTATTACATTTTCCCTATTTATAGGTTCTATAGGAAACCACACGTTTTTCTTTTTTTGAGGGCTCAAAAATTTCATTTATTATATTAATATTTTAGATGAATATATGTCAGAAACATCAGTGTGCGTCACTCATTAATATGCAATGTTTTTCTGTTAATATATATATATATACTAGGGGGCCTACCCCCTGCGAGCTACGCTCGCCAACCCCCGCTCAGAGGTCGAGGCCTCTAAAAACATGACAGCGTGCTTTGTTTTAAAAATATTGGTAAATCTGTAACTGGGTTGCCATGCTTTTAACGTTTTAATGGGGCATTTTTTTTTATTATCATGGCCGTAAGCACAGCTGTTGCGACAACCGACGTCTGTTTTCGGGATTGATAAGTAAAATCAAGTACAACTTGAAAACCAGCTTGTATAAAATGGTTAGGTTTAAATTGTGGCTACCTCTCGGACTTTTATAACTATATGATCTGTATTCTATTTTTCCTTTGCGTTTAAGGATGAGAAAAATTCCATCTGCTTGTGAATAACATTAAGAACCACGGTATTGAAAAGTACTATGTTATAGATATTTTCAGTAACATGTTTTAATTTTCTCTCTATTTTAGTGCACTATCATGCATATTTTTATGTTATTTTAAATATGTAAATTATTTATTTTAATTAATATGTATATACGAATTTTCTAATAATTATTTATCATACAAAATTAATTAAATATTTTGTGCATGCATGCCTGCATTTATTTAGCATCAATTGATGAGATATTTAAACAAATTTGCTATCCATCCGCGATAATTTTACACCATGTTATGTCACTTGAATATTGTCCATAAGAAAATTGGGTACTTTTCCAGTATAGGATCCTTTGCTTTTAGGTTTGGCGTAATTCGAGCTTCAAAAAGGGATAGATTCGTTAATATACATAGATTTGTTAACAAAAGTTATGAAAACAAACCCAATGAACTTTTGGTGCTTTTCTATTATAGGGGTCTTACGCTTTTTAAGAAAGCTTGGCGCAATTCGGGCATCAGAAAGTGAGATTTGGTGCCAAATGACATAAACAGCCATGGGAACAAATTCGACGATTTTTTTTGTTTATATGCGTATTTTAATTATACGTATATTATTATTGTTTTTTTCTATACAAATTACTTCTGATTATATATAAAATAGGATGAATGACAATTTACGCTAAACAAATTCTATAAATATTGAAAAAATGCTTCTGTATACGAAATGACAAAGTGAATAGGTTGACAGAAAGTATGTTGCCAAATTTCCTTTTCCGCCAAGGCTATTTTCCCTATTTCGTCAAATCCCCATATACTGGAAAAGCACCGAATAAATTAAATTAAATTCTGACAGACGATTGAATCCTGACGATAGAAATGTGATTTTTTTTTTTCAAATTTTCCTGAAAAACATAATTTAATCACAATCTTGTCTTCATTATCGATTGAAATAAAATATAAATTAAATTTCAATTTGAAAATGACGAATAAAAAGAAATCAATAATCCCTATCGGGATCCTTTTAAATTTTTTTCTCTTTTTTGCACAAAAAAAAACCTGAGTAATTGGTTGCCATCATTACAGAAATGTCATTAAAATTAGAAAAAAAATTAATATCTCGAAAACTAATTCCAATTTCAAAATTCTATTACCAGTTTTGTAATCCGCGGATTTTTATGGACAATTGGTATTAATTTCACTATCAAGCGTTTAATATTTTATTAAAAATAGCTCTGAAACATAATCAGTCGTTTAATCAGTCGTTTCATAAAATCGTTTCATAAAATCGTTTCACAAATTTGTTTCATTAGGATTATATATATATATATATATATATATATATATATATATTCGACTTAATTCTTCTCCACCAGGAATTGCAAACCTTTTTTGCTTGCTTGTATAAAAATTCAAAAATAATATCTATCAACATTGAAACGAACGTACCAAGCTTTTACTTAAAAAAATATTTACATAAAGCAAGCTATTTTTTTAAAAATCGTATGCTGCTTACTTATACTTCTTTTACTCCTTTTAATTGCCAAAAGGCGTAAAATAAAAACATTATAAACATTAAAATAACTTGACATGTTTCGGCTCTATCGGAGCTATTATAAAAAAAAAGGAATGTCCTATTTTTTCATATACTGCTTATTCAAAAAATTGATTAGTAGAATCAATTACTTTCATGCATCAAACAACTAAGAACAAAATCAAACTGCGATATATCCATTTATTGTTATCAGACATGAATTTAACCAAAAAAAAATATGTATTTTTATTTTAGTAATGTTTAATTTTTCATTAATGCAGCATTTAACTCATAATAATCTAAGTTGCATTAAAATTTATTAATAATTTATTAATGAGATTTTTTGCTGTTGTGCGTTTAATAGAAAATGTCTTATACCTGGTTTATATTTGGATACTTTAGTAATAGTGTGAGTACTGTCGGTGCACCTGCATACGACATGTAGATGGCGCAACAGTCGCCCTCTGTGAAGACGGCACAACCGAGGTAAAAGAGGGAACGAGCATCGTTTACAAGTCCACTCAAGATGAAACCGGCTTTTCACGAAGGGGTGATATGCCGCAGTCGTACCTGCTTTCATTTTGCACCCATTTACAAACGTAAGCATAAAGCCAAACCTGTTCAAAAATCCGTCAGCTTCGTATTATTTCTTAGGTGCGTTCGTAATTATATAAATACGTAGCACCTATTGTCGTCTGGTCCGTCCGTATGTCTGTCCGTCCGTCCGCATATAACAACGCAAAAACTACCCAACCGAATGGTTTGAAATTTTTAGGTGCGTTCGTAATTATATAAATACGTAGCACCTATTGTCGTCGTCTGGTCCGTCCGTCTGTCTGTCCTTTGTCCGCATATAACAACGCAAAAACTACCCAACCGAATGGTTTGAAATTTAAGATATATTATCTTTGCAGAATTTTGTCGTGACATTTCAAATTTTATAAAAATCGAATCAAAACTTTAGAAAATATTAATAAAAACATTTATTAAGAACTTTGATTTTGTTTTTTTAATAGGTGCTTTCTTGTTATAGGAGCTTTCGAAGTGTAATCGTCGAGCGACCGAGATACTTATTTTATTACGGAAATTAATCTGCAGACGATATAATTCCTTTCACAGAATTAAAAATCAGCAAGATCTGAATATTTATATAACTAGCTATAGTACGAACGCACCTCATTTATCACGTTTGACGTACAATTTCCAACTTGTTCTTCTTAATTAAGATTGGCTGATTAGTGAAATGCCGCACAAACTTTCGGTGTAAACAAAAATCGAGGCCTTTTGCAAGCGTTTTCGCTCATAAATCTTGTTTCTTTTTCTTTTTCAGAGAATTAAAATGGCTGACTGCTTTTTGTTAATAATATAATGATATCTTTTAGGTAGCTTTCAATATAAAAAAAGTATAAAGCTAGCCGTTCGGAAGAAAGCAGTTCCGGAAAATTTCGATATATTTTCACCGATCATGACCCCCAGACCCCAAAACCACCCTCCGTTCAAATGTTGATTTATATATGTATATATATATATATATATATCTCCATATATATATATATATATATATATATATATATCTGACCTATGTCATACGATAACGCTCGTATTTATAAATCAATTTCGATGAAACCGATTGCGTGTATTAAGCTCACCAATATCTCGACCGAGTTCGTTGACCAGCTTGGTCCGCCATTTTGTTTCAAGATGGCGGCTATTTAAAAATTTAAAACTAAAATAAATGTACAAAAAAGTTAAAAATTCAAATTTATTCAGCACATTAACGCGATTACTCGCAAATTATTTTCTTTCATTGTTGTAATAATTTTCCCAATCATACGCATAAAACTATATATTCATATCCGTTAGCGCCAAATTCTCGCCAAAATTGGCGACGTTTGGAGAAATATCGCCAAATTTGGCGACCAAAATAAGTCTTCATAAATGAAGCCAATTTGGCTATTGCTCCATAATTTGGCGAATTTCTTATTCAAATTCAGTATTAACGAATCTTTTGTAAACGTTTCTTTGCATTTTATCTTACTGTTTTCGTGTAACATTAACTAAAATTTTAAAACGAAGATATAGGAAAGCTACCTTTTCCTCCCGGTACAGGCCGGAAGGACTTTTTTAATATTCTAAATAAAACTTCAAATTTTAATTATTAGTTTTCAAGAGTATAAAAATATTTGTTCGTTATAATGAAATAAATAATAATAATATTTCGTTTTGAGAGAAATTATTTAATTAAAATTACCTAAATTCGTTTGTTTTGTATATTACTTTTAAATGCTAAAGGTGTAAAATTAACAACTATAATATAAATTAAAATAACTTTTATTAGTTGTTTTACATGTTCTTCTGAGTCATTTTCAAAAACAAAAATGAAATGAAAACAAAATTGTTTTTATTATATCGTTTGTTTTGAACATCCTGAGGATGAAAATTATATTTTAATGTTTTCTACTCTACATAACTTCTGCATTTTTTCCATGTTATTTACTATGTAACTATCATACATGGCTATAAACAGTAAGAAAGTAATTTTCAGTAATTTCAAATTTTCTACATGCATAAAATTTTCAGATTCAAAACAGGCTAACAAGAATTGAGAAATTTCTTCGAATATAAATTTTAAAATTTGGTAAATTTCACTAATTTTTTGCTTTTATTTTTAAATTTTATTCTAATTTAATTTTAAAGCTAAATATCAACTCTCTAGTAGAACTACTTACATACTTCCAATTAAGTTTTTGATTATCACGTATAGTAGGGTTTTTCTCTTGTTTATTTCTTGAATGGAAATTTTGACAAAAATCCATTGCAAACTTTATTGTTATAGGTTTCTTAAGCTATCGGATTGTAATCTAATCGAATAGGACCAACCATAAGGGTCCGCGCGCTTATAAGGGGTCCCAACGAGGCTAAAATCTAAAAAATATTTTTTATCTTAAAAAAAAAAAAAAGATTGTATTCTTATCCGAATCTATCTCTCGTACTTATAGACAACTCTTAAAAAATCCTTTCATGTAGATATGGCAAACAAAGCAAGACGATTTTCTGGCTGATATACATATAAATATTAGGTAGTGGCTTTAGACCAGTTCTCAAAATAAATAAATTAATTAATTAATTGAAATATATATATATATATATATATATTCCTCTCATGAACAAAAAACTTTCTGACACATTCATGGAGTCATTTTTAAATGTGAAAGCATGAAACCTCTAGGCACGACTATTGAAGGTATTTGAAATCGAATAGTGTTTTTCTGTTTTCGATAAATGTATTATATTTTGAGTTAAAAGCGTCTTGTGTCTCATGATAACCTTTTGCAAGCTATTACCCAAATATTTGCTGAAAACGTTAAACTTGACAGCGTTATGTTAAAGATGCTTTGCCTTTATCAATAACTGGAAAACGCTATTCGATTTCGTAGTTTCTCTTGCCACTTCCATATCTCTAAGAATAAAAATAACTTCGAAAAATTGTCAGAAAGTAGTATTTTTCATTTTTAGAACAGCCTATTTTTTTTTTTTTTTTTTTTCAGCAAGCGAAATGCTTGTTATTTTATAAGAGAAATCCTCTTGTTTTCATTATCTTGCAGAAGAAAATTATGTAAAAAACCAAATTACGTTCTTTTCTAAAGTTTGTCCCCAATTTTTTCAGTTGATGCATGTTATTTGTATTATTTGACAATCATACATGGTTTTGTACAATTAGAATATTATTTTTATCTCTTCATCTGAAATAAAAAATCAGATATTCTAACTCTGATTACAAACAATTATGCAACGCCTTTTGTCTATAAATGTGATATACATTTGATTTTTTAGTTTGGAAAAATGTTCGGCAATATAACCATGGGTCGATGCAGGTTTTTTTTTTCTTCTTGGGTCCTATATTTAAAGTAAAAGTTATTTTTGTGAAAATCATTATATTTTTGTAAAAAAATTGCAATGAGAGATGAAATGAGTTACTCAAATTCAAGCTAAGCATTTATAAATAATAACTTCTTTAAGACCTTCTTCTAAAGTTTTCCTTTCTGGTGAACTTGTTTGTTTGTAAATGACACATTTTATGACCCAACAAAATTAAAATAATTAATGAAGACTATGTTTTTATGAAATCGATTTTTTTGCAGTGACATATTTTATTAAAAGGAATTTTTGAAGGGGTCTGTTTTATTAAGTGGAATTTTATAAAGGGGCCCTAAATAGGCCCTGAATTTTGCCTTGATCGATCCCTGATAACTGAATGGAATCACAAAGAAAAAAGGATTTACAGTTTCTAAATTTACTCAACTACAATGCTGCCTAATTGTACATTTTTCTAGAAGACACCACTTTTATTATAAATCTGAGGAATATTAAGTGTTTTAGTAATGTTGATTTCTCAAATTAAGGTCATAGTTTACTTTTTGGGTTTCTGTCCCATATAGCCTGACAGAAAAATATTGCTTTATTAAACAAAGGCGAATCAATCAAGAGCTTTAATAATGACTTTACAAGAATTCCTTTCAGAAATCAATAAAAAAAATCACTTTTGCAAATAGAAAGTTAGAAAAAAAAGAAGAAATATAAAAGAAATACACATTGATACTTTATATTGCTGCAAGTATAATATCTCGAAAATATACACTCAAACAGCGTTTACATACTACACTGTAATCCTGATTTAATCCACGCCGATACCATCATTGTATTTCCGACCCCGTTTTCAATGAAAAAGCCGGTTTGAAGAGGAAACTAGCTTAGGTCATTTCCACCGCTGCTAGCTCCTAGGGCAGTAGTCCAGCAATTACCCATGATTCCTTTCCGGTAAACAAACAGCACCAGTTCATGCGTTAGCGTGTTGTTGTCTCCATCGTTTGAAAGTTTTGTCAGTGCTTTTATTTTTGCGCTATTTATTGTTATTTTACAACTTTATTTTAAGTTCTTTTTCGTTTTAAAAAATGCAAAATTACGTCAATTCTTCGCGATGGACGGTTGAAAATTTTGCTTCCTGCGATTTTTGAATTTTTAGCTTTTTTCACGTACCGCGGTGATTTTTCTGATCTTCATGAAAAGAATTCGGTTTTAAACTTTTAGACTAATATAGTAAACTTTGCCCCCCAAGTTTTTTGATTTTTTACCGATTTTTAATAAGATTTTCAATACGATTTTTGGCGGGTTTTTTTCCGTTCTGCTGCGATTTTTTACAATCGTTAAGAAATAAAATCAGTTTTAAACTTTTAGCCTAATATAGTAAATTTTGTCCGCCACGATTTTGGAAGTTTTTGCAATTTTCAATGCAATTTTTAGCCCCCCCCTTTTTTTTCTTTCCGCGATCATTTTTTGATAACTACAAAAGAATTCCGTTTTAAACATTCAACATAATAAATTAAATTTTGTCTCCCGCGATTTTCAATACGATTTTTTGCGTTGTTGCACTTTTGCGCCAATTTTTTTTTATATTCAAAAACGAATTCTTGTTAAATTGTTTTAGCTCTCACTGTATTAAATTTCAAAGTAACTGTAGTATATTTCACTGTAGTAAAATTAAAGGGTTTTTTTTCTCGTTTACTCGGCGATTTTTCAACATTAATAATAAGGAATCCGGTTTTAATCTTTAAGTTAAAAAAAAATGTTCTCTTTTCAGAAAAGTTTATTCGCAATTACGTACATTGGTTTGTGGAATTTTTTCCCGCGTTTTGCGGCGATTATATTTTTATTTATTTATTTATATATTTATTTTATGTACGTAAGAGTAATTTGGTTTCAAGATTATTTTCTATATTGATTAGTGTGATATAAAAAACTCCTTTGACAAAGAAAATTCAAGGTGTGTTTATTATCGAGTTAAATACTTCATTATTGATAGTTGTGTTTTTGAAAATAGTATTACTATTATAAAATTAAATCTTCAAATAGGTAATTTGAAACGATAAGGTAATTTTCCTTGCATATCATAATTTTTCAATAATATATTGTGAAGTTTGCTCCAGTATGTTTATCTATTTATTTTTTTTAGCTTGATGATCTGATTGCTTTATAATATTGATTTCGATATCGTAATAAATGACTTCCCCAAAGCAAAACAAAAGGAAATTAGATCTTAAAGATTTTCCTTATTTTTAATAGCTATTTTCTTTTAAATATTACCAATATGTGATTTTTGATAGTTTATTAACAGAAAAATCTGCTGTTTGTAATGCACGTATTATAATTATATGTTAATTGATATATCATGCTATCAGGCATTATTGTTATTATATAGGGCAACATCAGTAGAGGCACTTCGTCTTTTAACTAAATATTTTTTCAACGAGAGTCAAAAATGTAAATTATTACAGGCTATATAGAAGAATCTATATAGAGAAATGGTGTGTCTTTGTAATTACCAAAAAATATAATATATAACGAAGGGTTTGTGCTGATGTTGCCCTCCACAATAATAATAAAGCCCGGTAGCATGGCAGAGATCTGCCCGGGCCGAGCTCGGGCCTATTTTCATTCACAACACTCGGGCCGGTCTCGGAACGAACTTTTAGCTATTACACCGGGCCGAACCAATAATTTTTTCTACGGACCAGGCCGGGCACGAACCAAACTTTTAACTTTTATACTGGGCCGAACCGGGCTCGGGCCGAACTTTTAATTTTTATACCTGGCCGAATTCTTCTTTCTATGGGTCGGGCTAGCCCGTGCAGACCTTTATAACATATTATATAAATTAACATGGGATTTTGTTTTATGTATACGATTTCAAAAAGATATTTAACTTCTTACTGATATCATTATTTTGCTATTTGAAATTCATACACAAATTTTACACATAATGTGATTGATTAAATGTTTGCCATATTTTGGTTCAATACTGTTTATTAAACTTAGCCACAGCCCTCGCTAAAGGGGGGGGGGTAGCCTCTCCCCCCCAAAAAAAACCTTTCGCGAATGCTGTTGCACTTGGCAAATTTACAAACTTGGTTGGCAAATTTGTTTAAAACTTTAATAAAAACTATAATACACTTTCTATTTCTGATAGACTTGGCAAAAATTAGAAATATAATTGTGAACATTATTAAGCTGCTTTTTACAAATAAAAATTGTTTATACTTTCTAATTGTGGTAACTTGGCAAAATTATAAAACTAATTGGCAAACGTCAAGAACTATCTATTTTTGTTTGCCAATGGGTTGGCAGATACTGAAATTTCACTTGCTAATTGAAGGTCCCCTCCCACTCCATTAAAATTTCGTAGCGATGGCCCTGAAAGGGCCGTAGCGACCCCATAGGGGGAAAGTCGGGCAGAGTCAGAGTCGAAACTAGAGAGGGTCAGTTGGGACTTGTGCCCCAGGCGCTAGAATTTCATTTTCACACATAGTGAAAATGAAATTAGTCAACAATGCTCCCACAGTTTTAACATTAGCTTGCCATTAACTGTCTTCGCTTAGCATTATGTGTCTTCATTTAGATAGATAATGTTAAGCATCTAGATAATGTTTTATAATTAAGATGAAAATGTTGTATTTGTAATAATTAAAATTCTAGTTTCGGTTTAAAAAATAAAATGGAATTTTAGTCTTTTCTGGGACCCTCTATAAAAGGGATTTTGTAGTGTAAGTTTTACTCTTTGTATGAGGCTTTCTTGAAAATACTAGTCGAATATGATTTATTCATTTAATAAGTTAGCAATATTAGTAGTATTTTTTAAAAAAATGCAAAATATCTTACGTAGTTTGATTATTTTGAATTTCTTAAATGTAAACAAATTTTATACATATTTGTTTTCTTTAAAACAAAATATATTGATCATATTATTTACTTATTTTTAGAAAAAGTTTGAGTAATGGTGAAAAATCGATTGCGTCCTAAGGGCGTCAAAATAATGCTCGCCTCAAGCAGAAAATTGTCTAGCGGCTGTCTTGGCTCTGGTGTTACAAAGATGCCAATCAAAGTTTGCATTAACAAAAAGCTGTCAAACATTTTAATTCTCAATAAATCAAAAGAACAAAGATTATCACACGCGAAAAGGACTGTAGACGGGTTGTTTCTGTTTACACCGGATGTTTGTACCGCATTTCCGTAATCAGCCAATCATAATTCAGAAGGAAAAATAACGCAGCTTCCGGTTTTTTGCAGGGGAGGGGTTTTAGGATTGCGTTTATAAATGGTTGCAAAATGAAAGCAGGAACGATAGCAGCATATTAAAACGTCCTGTAAATCCGGTTTGATACCAAGTGACATTGTAACCGCTGCTTCAAATGTTCTTAAAAGCTAAAATATTGTACTATTACTAACTGACCGCCAACTTTTCAGTTTTATCATGCTTCATATTTCAACTAATCACACACGTTCGATTTTTTTTTCTTATGAACGCTTTACTGGTTAATAATATAAATAATTATGTTAAAATAAAAGCTGTTCAGTTATTCTGGAATTAGCCTTAACAAAAATTACGAAAAAGAAAAGAAAAAACGCTTAAAATTAATCCTTAAAACTCTTACACACCATTGAAATGTATAAGCAATCCAAGCAAGCGCCGCGCTCAGAATGTTTAACGAAAGGAATCATGGGTAAAAACCGGATTACAGACCTAGGTGTACCTAGGTGCTTGCAGTTGCGATTTCCGGAAAAAAATGACCTAGGCTGAATCCCCCTCCAAACCGGCTCGTAGGTTGTAAACAGTGTCGGAAATAAAAAGATGGTACCGAAGTGGGTTGAAAACTGGATTCGAGTGCAATTGTAAACCGTGCTAAAGAATGTAAGAATTCGCAGTTCCCGACGTAAGTGCGGTTTTTCTTAAAGACAAAATAGTTGCACGTGTTTTTTAGAGCGATTTGTAAGACGTGAGACATGTAATTTAGTTTATATTCATCTCGATGTCGACATTCTGATTCCGAATTTTCTATAAGTTACATGTTTTTGTTATATCGTCTGCCTTCATCCAGCGAATTTTTTCATAATGATTTATGGATTTTTTTTTGCGTATTGAGATATTTTTCTATAATATATATTGTAACATTGGATCCACTAGCTATTTTTAGCGGCTGCATTTTGAAAATTCTTATGAAAGTATTTCAAATTCATATAGAAAGGCAAAGTAGCTACTTCTCGAAAATGCTGCCAAATATCGCAGAAAAGAGCATTTGTGTTAAATAAACTGCATAAATAATTGAATTGTTTGTGCTTAGTCTGTACATGTTAAACAATATTTTATTTGTTGTAACAAACAGTGCTGTGATTTGTTTTCGATATAATGATTATTCAAATTTAAATTTTTCGCGTGCTAGAGAAATTATCACACGTGAGAGTTCGACGCTGTTTCGCTTTAGAGGGAGACTTACAAAGAGACCACGGAACATGGTGCATAAAGATTTGGATGATTTTAAAGTATATTGTAGAGTTCTTACCGCTAACTATGCTGGTGAATGATTATATTCAAACGGGTCTCAGATTTTGAGAAATCGAAGGTCGAATGGTTCAGCATAAGTTTCAAATACTTATAATTTGTTTATTTCAGCGTGGGCTTCATGGCGTCTATATAACGTACGTGCTTCCTGAACAAACAGTTAGAGTTTACCCTATATTCTGACCTTTTTTTCTTTTATAAATAATTTTATATTTTTGATACGTTACAACTTTTAAGCGTAATTACGAATTGTTGCTGCTTTGAAATTATTATTTTCCTTAAAAAATATAGTTATGTTTTTGATTTCTTTCATGAAATTTAATATATAATATATATATTGTAATTTTTAAACTAATAAATTCAAACGGATTTATGTCTAGATTTTTTTAAATTATCTATATATTTAAAACGCTAAGCGATTTCTTTCGACAATCCGTCAGAACAAACTACTGCATCAAATTACACCATTCTTTTTTTAAATGAAAGACATTTGGACACAGATTTGTTATCGTGCATTCGTTTGTTCGAAAATTTAATTAATTAACCCTAATTTTCAATTAAACTTTTACGTCTGCTAATGACATCATAATCGGATAACGCCTACTGTTCCGAAGCCCAGAGTTTATTTTCTAAACTCTGTGGTTGAATAAAAGAGAAATAATAAATATTAAAAGCACGCGGTTTTAAGGCCGAATTTGTTAATTTGCAAGTTAAATTTCGGTAAAAATACTTATCCGCGTGTTTTATAAGCGAATAAAAATTCATATTTATTGTGACGTCACGGGAATATTGTCCATTGGGTTTCTTTTATCATTATACATTATAACTTTGTTGATGCCATTTTTTTATTACAATTAAATACAAAATATATTTATATTTGTGTGCATGGTGTTTAAGCATTAATGTAAGGTATATGAAGCACGTGTGAAAAGTTTGCGCCGGTGAAAATGACGTTATGCTTAGCTTGAAGTGCATTTTAACATTGATAAAACTAAAGAGAAAAATGTATATGATTGTGTTAACATGACATAATTTTACTCATTTTAGCATTCATAATTATAAAGATTAGAATTGGAGCCGTCATTGATTTCTTCATCTTGATTGCATACCTTGATTACATGTTACAATTGCTTTTTTTTTTTTTAATTATAGGATAGAAGATTTCCTTTTTTAATAAAAAAAATCACAAAAGTAAAGGATTTCAGGAAATTTGAAGTTATTAAAAATAGTGTTATGGTAGAAAAATATCTTGAAATAATTATTGTATTTTTAGCTAGAATAAACAATGTAAGACTAATATTTCATAGGAATTATTTTGGTAGATTTATTATAAGTTCATTTAACAGTTCCTTATTAGCGTAAAGTCCTATTTCTTTCACTGTGAATTCCTCTTTCGATGTCAAAAAATGTTTTTCCACTTTTGGAAGCCAGCCAAAATACAGTGGCAATTTTTAGAAATGTACAACAGTTGTGACAACAAAGGCGCTATCGCTTTAGCTTTCATCGTGCTTACATCACTTCGAAATACTACAAATTTCTATTTTTTACTACATTTTACAATTTCAATTCTTACATCATCAATTAGAAAAAAAATTAGCTTTCGATTGAAATTTATTTGAAAACTGGCGATTAATTTAACGACTTTTTAAATAATTTTCAAGCATGAAAAGTTTTTCAATTCTATCTTATCAATGACCACCAGTTTACTTCAGTAATGTAAAATAGCCCCTGGGAAAGTTGCCACAATTGAAAATAGATTTCCCTAACCATCACAAAAAGTGAATAATAATTTTTTTTAAAAAGTGATAAATCACATAAGATCATATTATCCATAAGATAGAACATTTTGGCGCTAAACAAAGATCTGTCAGGGAAAAAAAAAAAAAAAAACAGACTATTTTTAGTTTATGTTGAACATAAAATTGATATGTTGAATTCGTTGATGAATATGTTCCATCAGATATCAGGATATGCTAGGAATTGCATTTTTTTATTTTTTTACATTTGCCAACTGTATAAGAGGAAAAATATCCCCGACTGTGATGGAAAAGGGATAATCATCCTGATTATGTCAAGGAACCGAAGAAACCATACAAATAAATTACACTTGAAAACATTAAAAATCTCCCTCATCTGCAGATAGATTTATTACTGTAAAAAACTTCTTAATCTTTGCATAAAAATTGATTAGCTTAAAACAATGGATGCGTTTAAGAAGATATGGATTTGAAACGAACAATAATTGAAGAAGACATTTTAAAACTTTTAATTTAATCATTAAAAAACTTTTTTAACGTCGAATTTCGACGGTGCTTTTGGGCAGATGCAATGCACATGCGCATAGGAGCTCATTCGGTTGCATTATCACAGGGGGGGGGGGAGATGTGTGCTTTATTTACTATGTTCTGTTGTTTACTGAATATGATATGAACGTAGGAATGTACTATTTGTATATACTTCATAGGTCCATGAATTTTTTTTCTTGCCGTGGGGAATATGGTGGTAATGTCAAACTGATTTGCATTACACAGTTATTTACGGATTGTTTGTTTGGAGTTTGCATCGGAAGTAGTACTGTATTTGACTGGTGAAAAAAATTAATAAAATATTTAAAAGGCTGTTTTATACGCACCCCTTCATAAATAATAAAGAAGCTTATTTTACTGATATTTTTATAGTATTTTTTTGCGTCAAGTTTTGACGGGTTCCATCTAGTTATTATTTACTTTTTTATATTTTTATATTTTAAGTCCAATTCTGAAATAATTAATAATATTTTTTGATACATTTTCTAAAATATACGGCTTGAAGTATTTAATTGATTAGAAAAAACAATTAACAAAATACAATATTTTTTTAATATTTGATTTCTTTTAAAAATAATAAAATGCGTTAAATGATGAAATACAACAATATTTATCATTACTGACATCGACATATTAGTTTAGTAAATATGCAATTAATCGAATGACACATAAAAAGTTCAAAACGGAATATTCATGCGAAATATTTCCCGATATATATATCTATACTAATTAAAGAAAGTTTCCCTCTCTCTCTCTCTCTGTGTGTGTGTGTGTTTGACTGAGATGGCTAGCAAAATCTAGCCCACCTAGAAGTCTGAAAATTACGTGTGTGTAGTCCAAGGCCTGACCTGGTGCACCCGAGTGTCAGAATTTTAATGCTTTGAAAATTAACAAAAACATTAATTAAAAACCGATCAATAACTCAACTTTTTTTGCGAGCTGGCATTTTTTGCGAACAACTCTTACGTTTTCAATGCCGTAATCAATTTTTTTAAAAATTATGTTAACCCTTTGAAATTTATTTTTGAAAAAGATTCGTTTTCCCGGGTTTATGTTTTCTATCGTTAGCTTACATCGTTAGCACAATTTTAGTGGTACAGACAAACCAAAAATATGCTCTTTGAGTTGAAACATTCTTCTAATAGACGGTATAATTAGTGTTTTAAATACGGATTTTAACCCTTTGAAAAACACCGGCTGACGCAGGTCATTTCGCGCTTCACAAGAAGATTTTTTTTCTTTCGCCAAAACTTACTAAACGGTCGTATTTCGACACAATCTGTTTAGAACATCTCGGTAGGCCAGATTTACATCATCGTTCGGACGAGAACAAGTATTTAAAAAAATATATATAATGTGAGATATTTTCGGCGAAAACCCATAATAACGGGATATTTTCCATGGTCACGCTTGGCTTCGGGTAAAGTTTTCACTATTTAAAATGCATATATTTTCACATAATTTTATAGAGGACTTGGAAATATATTTATAAAGGACTCGAATTTCAGAGCGATCGGACGGCGAATACTATATATTTTATGTTAACGGACCCAACGCGAAAAGAAAACATTTAATTTACACAAGATAACAATATTTCTGACGTGATTTTTACGCGGGCTGTAATATTTATGACCACTGAAATTTTCAAAGGGTTTAGACAACAAAAGCTATTTTTTAAAACTATACAACGATTCTACTTGAAAAAAGAAGCAAATGTTATTTTACGATTTTGCGATTTTGTCATTAAAGATACAAATTCATACAAAATCGAGTAAAATATATTAAATACAAATTTGAGGTTTATTTAAGGTTTTATCACGGGCCCGGTCAATGCTGTGCGGGTCAGCTAGTATACTAATAAAAGGAAGTTTTGCTCTCTCTCTCTCTCTGTGTGTGTGTGTGTGTGTATGTCTGTTTGTCGGCGATTGCTAGGAAAATCTAGCGCATCTAGAAGCCTGATAACTTAGATTTCGGTAGTCCAAGCCATCTCCTGATGCATCTGAGACTCAGCATTTTAATATTTTAATTATTGACTGAAATATTAATTAAAATTCACAATAGGCTCTCATCAAAAATACGCTTTTTTTCTTCGGCGGGTTGGTTGCATAGTCTTCACAGATTCACAGAAGTAATTAGATAAACCTGAGTAGCGATAGCAGGATAAAGACTTCTAACAAAATAGTGTCAATATGGAGTGCAGTTACCGGCATACAGCCGTGCTAATGTAGCGCCACCTGCACACAACAAATTACACAAACGCCACCTGTCTGAAACATTTATGCCAGGCACGTTTTTTTTCATGATAACTAGCTGGGTTTAAGTTTTTTTTTTACATGAGATATATTATTATGATAGAGATTATTAATACAGAAAACTTTATTTAACAGATTATTTGTTATATTTACGGGATGGAGAGGGCCAAAGCTGAGTTGCACCGCCAGGTGCCTGAGGCACGTCAGGCACGTGAGGTGCCCGTCAGGCACGTTAACCGCTGTACCCAAGTCCTGAGGAACTTTTAGCGCGCACAACTAGGAGGATCCTTTTGTATGCGTTACGAGAGTGGGAGTGCTGACACCTGCTGACTGCTGACCACACCCATTAACCAAAATGCATTGACGACATGGGTCGCTGCGAAATGCGGTGGAACCCAAACTTAGAGGACACCACCACAGAACACTTGGGGAGACGCTGGAGTCCTCCGACAGCTTCGTTACCGGAACCCAAAAGAGGGAACCGGGCCCTAGGCCGTATGCCGGGCTTCCCCAACGAATCTTGCTGTAATTCAGCTTCGAAACATCGAGTCGTATGGAGGGAGGGAACGACTAGCCTTATCGGCTGCGGCGAGGAGAAGGGGCCTCTCGCCAGCCCGGGACCTCGAGGAAAGGTATCTCTGAACGCATAGACACGTCCTGGCTTATATTGTCTCCGCGTGGCCCCCGAAAGCTTTCCCTGCGGCAAACTCCGACGGCAGAACACCGGCGTAGCACCGTCGACTCAATAGGGGGTCATTCGGAAACACATATAAGACAAACACATAAGAACAAAAACAAAAACACAACAAATGTTAGACAATAACGGAAAGTTAATTTAGGCACCACTATGGGAGTCTGAAGGGCACGGAAAGATTTTTCAAAAGTTCCGGAGAGGCGGTCCCGATCGAGTTTAGTAGCTTGAAAGTTAGTTCTGAGACTCCTGCTAATCCTACCGTCGCGTCGGGCGCAGTAAGTTCCGACTACGCAAAGACACGCTGGATTGGTTTTCGACACGGGTTTTGAGTTTTGGCTTAACACATGGGCTGAAAAGTTCCCGGTCTGGCACACAGATGGCGTTGCAATCGCCAAATCAATGCTTTTTTTTCGCAAATACTAACCTTTAAAAGGTAGCAGAAAAATGTTATGACTATTCGCCGTGTGGATAAAACGTTAGAGTGGTTTTAGTTGAACGACTTTGTTGATAAACAAAAAAATGGATAAACAAGAATTTTAAGAATTGTTATTTGATGGGGAAAAACACCGTTCAAACAAAAGCTTGGCTTTATAAGCATTATCCGGACACTGCACCAGGTAAATCAACCATTATTGACTGGTTTGCTGAATTTAAACGTGGTCGTACGGACACCAGTGCTGCACCACACAAAAGAGGTGAATTCTCCGGAAAACATAAAAAAAAGTCCACAAAATCGTTTTGGGGAACCGCAAAGTGAAGTTGCGGGCCATAGCTCAGACTCTGGAGATATCCAAGGAACGTGTAGGTTTTATTTTGAATGAACATTTGTCTATGAAAAAGTCAAAGTGAAAATGGGTCAAAGTGGGTGCCGCGCGTGTTGAGTTTGACCAAAAACAACAACGAGTCGATGATTCTAAGCACTGTTTGGAGCTTTTTCGTTATAAAATTATGTTATTTATTATAAAATTATTATTTTTATTTATTTATTAAATTATTATTATTAAATTATTATTATTATTATTATTATTATTATTATTATTATTATTTATTATTATTAAAGTTATGTTATTTATTAAAGTTATAAAGTAATAAAGTTATAAATTGTAAAGTTATGTAAAAAAGTTGTGTTTTCTTTATTAGACAGGGAACTTATCAGCCCATGTGTTAATCGCCGCCGCGTTAGTCGGCGAGCCACCGGTCCGGTTCTTTGTAATCGAACAGTGCAGGGAAAGAACCTACACCCAAACAAGGAGGTGATACGAGCCGAAGTGACCTGAGTGGGCCCGAGGAGACGTACCACACTTGGTACGAACGGGCAACCCCCTCTCTGCCCGACCATTGAGGTCGACACACAAATACTCCAGCTGCAGCGGGTGACGTGGTGGATGCGGACCATGCAGACAATGTGCCTGAATGCAGGTATCTACGCTCTGCCGCTTGCCAGTACCGAGGGCTGCTTCACGCCGCCTCATGCACTGACCAGACGTCACAACAGAGCCATTACGCACCTTGCTCTTCAGACTCTGATCTCGCGTCCGTTATCGCCCCGGATAAATTGTGGAAAACGGTTCTATCGCCGTTCGCTAGATTGTTGCTAGTTTAACCAACTAGACCCGGGAGAGGGTCCCGGTCAAGTAACTGAGTTTAGCGTATGAGGCGTCCTTCCACCACCACCAAGAGAGGAGGTTCCCAACACATGGCCGAGTCCCCTCGCTACAGAGTACCTGCGCTTATGGGGGAGGCCCAACTCTGGTGGCCTGCACCACAAATGCCAAATGCAAACCTGCATACGAATTTGTAATTAAGTTCCTAGCTTAACCAAACGAAAAAAATTTTTAAGATGCATAGTGGTCCACCTAATTAGTGATTTGCTGAAAGGCATTTGAACATCCTCTCATTCCGGCCCCTCCTTCAAGGTTTTTTCTATACCTATGCCCCGTTTGCATATCTCAGCAACTATCTTTCCGATTTGAACGCAATTGACTCCAAACATTATATGATTAACTTAATAGTCACCTTCTATAGCATTAACGTAAATTTATGAGTAGCAGTTACCACTATTTCCGAATAATAGATTAAGCCAAATTTGTGATTAAGTCTAAATAAAAATAAGTAAAAATGTGCCTAACCAAACGAATGAGTTTTTAAAGATGCATAGTGGTCCTCCTAATTAGTTATTATCTGAAGTACACTTGAACATCCCCTCCCCCCTCCCCTGCCCCCCGGCACCTCCGTCAAGGTTATTTTGTCTAACTGTGCCTTATTTCAATAACTCGGATAATAATGTTTACATCTTCTCCAAACCAGCTCAGTTTTGTAGCACGCCTGCTATACAGTGCGGTAGGCAGAGGGGACCTATCTCAGAGGTTCATTCGGAAAGAGGTTTGTTTAGAACAGAATGCTCCTCTAGTGGTGGAAGGGGGAAACAAACGTTTTTCTGGAGCGTACGAGTATGCCCAGTATACAGTACCAAAGCCATCGGAGACCATGGAGAGATCATTGTTTAAATTAATATAATTTAAAAAATATAATGCAGTTTTAAAACATTGATTAATGATTAATACTCTTAAGGATTATACTCATATATATAATTAAATTTTTTACATCAAGTTTGAAAATTCATCTTTTTTTAGCATTTTTAATAAAATACAGAGAAAACAACATTACAAATTTGCCCTTTTACTCGGCGGTCAAGGGGCTAGAAATCAGTTTGAAAGGAAACTGAATTGTTATTGATTGAAAGAGAAATATTAAGAAAGAGAAATATTGTCATTCTGATTGGCTGGAACAGTGTTCATAAAATAAAGAATCCGTGGTATATATATTGTCTATAAGTCATTTTCCAGAATTACTGGAAATCAGGTCATATCTTTCTGCTATGATTGTACAATGATACTTAAAAATAAGTTATGACTTTCGAGAATTTTGCCAGTGGTTGGTTATATGTTACAAATTTGCTATTTTAAACAGATTTTCAGAGACATGAAAATCACGAAATCCCATCAGGGGGGAATATTAATGATTAATAAATAATTCTATGTAAGAAGTGATTTTTAAATGAGAAAAATCAATCTTGAAACAGTTTTAAAATGCTATTTAATAATTTTCTGCTGCGTACTTTCGTCATCTAGCCGGACTCTTAAAATAAAGCCTGAACTCTCTAGTCGATATTGCCACTCTTTTTTCTTTACTAGTTTTAGCATAGTAAATCACATCATCGATCATACAATCGTGCATACGAGAACAACAAAACTTTCTGTATTATAACAACACTACGTGCTCAATAGATATTGGATATGCAAAATCTTATTAGAGAGTAGAACACCACATCCTGTGTTCGCTTTACCAGAAAAATAGAAGTTTCTGTACAATACGGCAGTAATCCTCTGAATAAAAGTACAATTATTCCTGTGCATATTAACTATTTAGATTTAAACATACCGAGTTAAGGGTCGATCAAGTGATTCGCTAATATCTTACTAATAATTTTAAATTTTACTAAATAAGTGTATGAATGCATTCTAAGATTACGGTTGTATTTCAATAATATTTAATGTAACATTAAAACATGTTGTTACTCAATACGTTTTAAGCAAATTTTATTTTAAAAAAGCATATAAATTGTTTATATACAAATATTAAATATATATATTCTTGGAAAAAATTACCTATCATATGTCCATCTGTATGTTATTGTACTATTTTCTATAAGAAAATGTTAATGCTTAATTTTAATACATTCATTTAAATTTATATAAGTGGATTTCTAACTTTTGCTTATTTAAGCAAAGATATATTAAAGAAATTATATATTCATTGCAGAAAATTCTTCTTCGTAAATACTTATTCTATGCAGAATATGTATTTATCATTGCTTGGATAACTATTGTCAGCTGCTATCAACTGAAGATCTGAGTCGATATTTAATTGCTCTTGAAATTATAATTGTGTTCTTTAATTATTATACGGAGAAAGAAAACGATTTTACTAAAATAAATTGAATATTTATTCATAGAGTTTAACCCAGTAATTTAAAATTAAAACCTAACCTTGCATCTTGTGTTTAATAAATAGCGAATAAATCGCCGTTCACTAGATATATCACCATAAAACTATTTACATGGTATTCGATTTGTGAGAAAACTAGAAAATGCTTGGTAATCCTATACATTAATCCTACGAATAAATAGCGTAGAAATATTCTGATGCCTTTACTGATTAGGGTCGAACTACTTCTTCGCTGGGATTATAGATTATAGTAAATAAGAGAATGGTAGCAGTCTGGGGTTAACTTGCAATTTGAGAATCTAACAATGCAATATATTCGTAACATTGAAAGTTTTCATTAATAGACTTTAAGGGAGTACCAGGTAGATTTTGTTTAATAAAGAATATGTAAATGGAATATGTAAAGAATATGTAATATGAATAAATGGGTGCTGGAGACGTTGACTTCAAATAATGAATTCAATTTATGATTACTGATGTGAGAATCGCCAGTTTAGAGCTATAAAGTACAGTCATTACGATATCATCACATTATAGTTGAATAATGCATCATATTGCAGATTTCTCCCAAAGAACCACTAAGGTTCATAAGGATACATGGCTTTATTGGTTCATAACAGAAAAGTGTAGAAAAAAATTATTTGGAGGATCACAAAAAGGGAAGTTCTGCAGATAAACTGTGTAGCGTGGAAATTGGAGACAACAAAATACTAAAAAATTTATCTCTGAGTATCCGCGTAAACTTATATTGGAAGCTCGGAAAAGTACAGGAATCCCGAAAAGACCCAATGCATTAAAAGCTCTGAACCAATCAGAGAGCACGCCAGATCGCTTTGCAGGTGCATGAAAAATATCGGTGCTCTACGATCCTGCTTCGGCGGGAAAAGGAACGCGCCTCGCTTCAGAAATAGGCTGACAGCTTAAACATGTAAAATGGAATGAATTTTGATGCGGGAAAGAAAAGTTACAAGGCGTTAAAATAACTGAAACTTAAGAAAATGAAAGAAAGTAAAATATATTTTGAAGGTAGATATAGTTAATTAAATAGGGGAAAAATATAGTATGCTAAAATAATGTTAAACACACACACATATATATACGTAATGAAACTTTTTGCAAATAAAATTACTTTTAAATAACAAGATAAAATCGACACTATACAAATTTACAAATTGTTGGAATATACGAGTATATCTAACTTTTGTACGTATGTTTCGACTTTCATTTATTTTTTGTTCGAAAGATCTGGTTTTGATATTAACGCTGAAATTTCAGTTTCGTTAGGATCTAAAAAGCATGTTTGTTTGTATGTCTGTTGCCTTGGCTTTTTTGCTTTTATAGACTTTACATTTCGTGAAAATGGACTAATCTTTAAGAGTTTTGAGTAAGTTGTTAAAGTAAACAGTGCTACATTATAGTTTAAAAAACATCGTCAATTGCGCGTCAACTTAAGCGGTATTTTCTTCAATACATTTAAAATGAATACAGTTTTTTCGAACCCGGTTTTCGCCCTAAATTATTTTTGTTGCCGGTCGGGCTCACTCAAATTTTTTCCAGCTGGGTTTTTACTATTGCAGGTTTGGTAACCGTTTTTCTAAATAAAGTCTATTGTATTGTATCAGGTGAAAAACATCTATATTTGAATATAAATGAGTATATACAGAACCTGTCAAAAGTCTGAGCACACTCCCCAAAAGAAACGTGTTTGTCGTTTATCTATTTTATTTTTAAACATTTTGCTGTTTGTGTATGAATGGAGTATGATAAAAATAACAAATTTATATTGTTTCCGTACTTGTAAATGTGTAAAAAAATTACTTTTATGCTAGGAGACATAATTTTAGCATTGTGCTTCACCCGCTTTTCCTGGAGTTGCATTTCTACATTGCCCTATAGCTGGAATTTCATCTAAAGTTTTACATTACTTGTTTGTTTATTATCAAGAACAGCCGTTGAAACCTGTAGTAACGTGTCGTGTGGTAAGAGTCGTCACTTGCATGAGAACAGACTACCTAAATTACCTAAATAAACTTGCCTAAACGGCAAAACAAGTACATTTTTGTTTGTTTATTGTGAAAACAATTATTTATTTTGTAAACAAAGCCAAGAAAACAGCTTTTATTCCGTTATTGTACAGTGCAATTGAAATTTCCCTGAAATATACTGGTTTGCTCCGACTTTGACAAGTTCTGCATATGCTCATTTACTACAAACAAAATAAAATTGCTATTATAGGTATAATTATTGTATTGATATAATTGTCCCATAATTGCATTAAAATAAGGATTAATTTTCTCTTAATTCGAGTGTCGGGTCGACTTTAAACATAATCTTCGTGTTCAGGACGAACATAATCCAATCCAATTTTAATGTGGATAACATTAAACGGTTTTTACAAACATGAAGATAAGAAACAATCTCTTGATGTCGATTTGTTTCTTAATAATTACTTGCTAAAACTTAATTCTATTTAAAATATTTTTTTCTTATTAAATTGATTTCAGGAAACGCAAAAGTTAGGGAGATTCGCTTAAAGGGTTAATCATTTATTTGTAAATTGAAAAAAGAAACTTTATAAATAATCCATGTTTAAGAAATATTGAATATCTAGGACTTTCCTTGAGAAATCCTCGTAAAAGTACTCTCCAAGTGTATGAGTTTCAAGAACAAAAGAAATTGCTGAATGATATAACACTAATCCTATAAACAAGTTGCGGAAAATTACCAGGTGGCCCTCAAATAAGTTATTCTGAGCCCCGTAACAGACTATCAATTGTAAGAATCTCACACGAGTTGGTGGAAATGCGCAGTGAAACATCCAATTTACATTACTAACGAAAAAAACATTAGTACCAAATTTTTCCCACAGGAAAATATTTTGCGCTGCAAGAGTAGTATTTGTGATAAATGAATGTGTAATTAGCAAATGTACCTTCAATCACAAAATTTCTTCCGAATAATGTTTATCATATATTCTAATACGAGCAAATCTTGTGGGTGGTTATATATATATATATATATATATGCAAAAATTATCTTAAAAACGGCTCTAACGATTTTGACGAAATTTCGTATCCTATCGTTTTGGGGCACCAGAAAACCATTGGGCTAGGTCACATGCTCGAGAAAATTCGATTAGTGGGTCATTTTGGGTCATGGTCTAGCTAATTGTATCTAAAAAACGTTTCAAACGATTTTGACGAAATTTTGTATCCGACCATTTTCGGGCATGAGAAGTCAATTGGGCTGGGTCACATGTTCGAGAACTTTCGATTAGTGGGTCATTTTTGGGTCAACGCGGGTTAAATTAATTTTATCTAAAAAACGGTTCTAACGATTTTGATTAAATTTTGTGTCCTACGAGTTTCGAGCACGATAAAAGCATTGGGCTAGGTCGCATGTCCGAGAAAATTCGATTAGTGGGTCATTTCTGGGTCATTGTGGGTCAAGATCTAAAAAGCGGCTCAATTTACACTGAATTTTGCATCCAATGGTTTCCGGGCACGAGAAGACTGTTGGGCTAGGTCACATGTTCGAGAAAATTCAATTAGTGGGCCATTTTGGGTCATTTTGGGTCATGGTCAAGCTAATTGTATCTAAAAAACGGTCCACACGATTTTGAAGAAATTTTGTATCCGACTATTTTCGGGCACGAGAAGACTATTGGGCTGGGTCACATGTTCGAGAACTTTCGATTAGGGGGTCATTTTTGGGTCAAAGCGGGTCAAATTAATTTTATCTAAAAAACGGCTCTAACGATTTTGATTAAATTTTGTATTTTACGAGTTTCGGGCACGCGAAAATCATTAGACTAGGTCACATGTTCGAGAAAATTTGATTAGTGGGTCATTTCTGGGTCATTGTGGGTCAAGATCTAAAAAGCGGCTCAATTTACACTGAATTTTGCATCCAATGGTTTCCGGGCACGAGAAGACTGTTGGGCTAGGTCACATGTTCGAGAAAATTCAATTAGTGGGCCATTTTGGGTCATTTTGGGTAATGGTCAAGCTAATTGTATCTAAAAAACGGTCCAAACGATTTTGAAGAAATTTTGTATCCGACTATTTTCGGGCACGAGAAGACTATTGGGCTGGGTCACATGTTCGAGAACTTTCGATTAGGGGGTCATTTTTGGGTCAAAGCGGGTCAAATTAATTTTATCTAAAAAACGGCTCTAACGATTTTGATTAAATTTTGTATTTTACGAGTTTCGGGCACGCGAAAATCATTAGACTATGTCACATGTTCGAGAAAATTTGATTAGTGGGTCATTTCTGGGTCATTGTAGGTCAATATCTGAAAAGCGGCTCAATTTACACTAAATTTTGCATCCTATGGTTTTCCGGCACGAGAAGACTGTTGGGCTAGGTCACATGTTCGAGAAAATTCAATTAGTGGGTCATTTTGGTCATGGGTCATGATATTTGAACTCAAATTTAATTTTGACCGAGCATAGCTCGGTCTTCCCTGCTCGTTGTTACATAGAAATGTGGTTCAATATGATCTCGGTTGTTCTGATATTCCAATAGCTTTCAGCGGCATCTGCTTAAAATTGGAATTCACTTAGATTCACGTAGCAAACGTTACCAGCAATTTGCGAAAACTAAGGA
Organism: Maratus michaelseni; assembly: GCA_963931845.1. Taxonomy (NCBI): domain Eukaryota; kingdom Metazoa; phylum Arthropoda; class Arachnida; order Araneae; family Salticidae; genus Maratus; species Maratus michaelseni. The sequence goes on along the minus strand of OZ007590.1, from coordinate 79,078,993 downwards.
GCAGATGTTTGTTTAAATGCAATGAAACATAAGAACTGTTACAATTTGCAGGTTTTAATAAAACTAAATTTTTATCTTTTGTTTATGGGAGTTTCTGACAGTTTGTGAACGCTTCGTACTGAATGAATATGTTTGAAAAAATATTTTTGCTTCGAAATCTGCCGACATTCTTTTTAAGAAACAGCGTCAAATTTTCCTCTTGCGACAATTTTTGTACTATTGGTTTTCTTTAGAAATCAAAACCGTATGTTTCACTGTGAACGTACGCAAAATAGAGTTGTATTTCGCCAAATAAATTTTCCACTTGAGGGTTGAGAACACTGTCATGCAACCAACATCTTTCCAACCCTTTTTTAAAAAAGTAAACGGAAGTGAAGAGAAGACAGAAGGAATGGTGGTTTGTTCGGAGGAGTAGGATGTGGAATCCGAGTATATTTTGGTTGTTATAAGAAGTAATGTGGTTTGGTGGAATTTTTATGAATATTAGTGAAAATGTATATAGTGTAAATATTATTGTAAATACCAGCTCTCATATTTAATAAACTCTGTATTTAAATTTTAAAAAGAAGAATCGGTGCGTCATTCGGCTGTCATGATATTACAAACACATTACTTTATTTTTTGGCCACTCGGTACTTATCTCTTTTTTGATTTATTTCTAATGATAATGATATGAAAACCCCCTGGCTGTCCGGAGAAATTGTTAAGTTGTAAGTCTGTGAAATATATTTTTTTAATGGCTGAAAAAGGTTATCTATTCCAAAAGGGCATAAAAATGTATTTATTTATGTAAATAAACATAAACTTGTAAGCATTAGCCATTACTCAATGATTTAAAAGTATGCTAAATCTTTAAAATAACATAAATTTTAAGAATGCATGTATTTCTATAAAAGTCGCTACTCAGTAAATGAGTTATGTCAGGCTTGAGTGAAAGAGCTGAGAGGAGATCAGCAATTATTTCACATACATTATGGATTATAATAAGTAAGGTGTGCGATTACACTATGGCAGTCATACTCAACCTGCGGCCCGGCGACCTTTTATGTGCGGCCCGAGACACATAACCATTAATTGGTCTATTATTTGGTTCATAATCATTGGTTCATTAATTCATAATTATAAAATTAATTGTTTAGTACGTATTTAAAAAATTCAGTATTGTTTCATTTTTTTCATAGGAAGGCAAAATACGTATGCCCTTTAATGTATAATTAATTTAAAATAATGTTAAAACATCTTAAAAGCCGTTTTCTTAGTCAGAAGTTCTTTTTACATGTAATCTGTCCTATTTGAGCTACAGTGGTGTAAACATGTCCTAATCTTTAGCACAAATCAAACTTTATTCCAAATTATTAAATTTGCACCTATATATTTCTACACTTTATAAAAATAAACAAAAAGTTGGCATTGGGCAAAAGATTAGAGAAATTATTAGAGAAAATCTCCTCGCATTTTTTTCTTTAGAATTTTTAAATTCTGCATTGTTATTCTGTTTTATACTTATTATAAAGCTAATATTTCTTTTTAGAGTTGAACATTTATCGCTGAATAAAATGGAAATCTTTACATCACTATTTCTAAAGAACAAACATCACTGCCATATTTCTACAACTTTTGCAATAAAAATCTACCTCAAGTTTATTGTTTGGAAATAGTGGTGTTAAAATTCTTTGATAACATTTCAAACGTTCAAAACTACTGATAATATTAACTTTGTTATATTTCTTTTTTATACTACTTATGTTATCTTACTTTTTTAATTACTATTCTTTTTTTTACCCTTTTATAAGTGCGCTGCGGCCCGCCCAACAGCGCAAACATATGTTTGTGGCCCGGGAGAAAAAAAGGTTGAGTATGGCTGCACTACGGGATATTCTTTAATCCAGAGGTTCCCAAAGTGTGCTCCGCGGAGCCTTTGGGGCTCCGCCTATACTTTTCTGGGGCTCCGCGGTGTTCCAGAAAAATAAACAAAGCATGAAAGAAATTAGCATATTGCATGGGAAATTTTTTCGAAAGTATGTAGGAATTTTTGTGTGTGTGTTATCAAAAATAAATACATATGTCATTGAGTTGAAAAATACTACGATATATTTTAATAAAAATTTGCATTATACTTGTATCCATTTACTATAAAATAATTTTGGGTTGAATTACTTTATTTTATGTTTCTGCATTTAATGTATTTAAAAAATTCGCATGTATGTTGCGGAAAATGCATTTTTTTAACATCTTTTATCACTTAAATACCCCTCCTAAAAATTTTGTTTTAAATGGTCTCGGCATTGGCTGAGATTCTTATGTTATGACGCCACATTTTCCTATCAGAGATAAGGCTGTAGCAATTAAAAAATAGATATTGGTTCTTTACATTGTCATCACACTAACAATCTAAACTTTTGCTCAGTTGCATCCCTTGCTTAGACTTTTTGTCAATGAGTACCCGCCCTGATATAAATTTAGCCCCACCCATATACATCCGGTTTTGTTAGTAAAGTTTTTCTGCCAGTTGTAATTTTTTTAACATGTGTAGTTTTTCACCGTATATCTATTTTAGGCAAAAACAATGGTGAAAGAAAGTTTCTTTCAAAATTATAATTAATAGCTAAGTACTTCAAATGAAACATCCGAAAAAGTGAACGATGCTGCACCTATCAATACAGGTTATAGATTTTGACCTGCCCACTTAAACACTAAAACGATGATCTGCTTCAAAATGTATTTTTAAAAAATGATTCAAAAGAAATAGCTCAGACGTGAAACGTAAAGAAGAAGGAAAAAGAATCAGTTGTTGTTGTTGTTGGCGAGTCAGAGAAAGTGCCAAGGCACTTCTCTGAAAGAGCCTCAAGAAAGGTTGGACTTCTACAGCTGGTTTCCTAATTTTGAACCAATTCCAAATGAGAGACCTGTACCTGAATTGGCAACCCCAGAGGTAACGCTTATACTAAATTTGGAGGACATTGGAGCCACAAACAGATTTTGCGGGCACCAGCCCCTATTAACGTACACGGTCCCACAGCAGCGGCAGTCGAGAGAGGTTGTCACCCTCCCAAACCTTGGTCAATGACCTTGGTCAATGCTGCTTAGCTTTCGGCGATCTTACGAGAACCGAGCTTAACCGTCCGTGCCACTGCGGGGCAAAAAGAATCCGTAATCACAGTATTCTATTACGGGTGGGCGGGACTAGCGAAAATGTGTTATATAATTACTCATGGGCGAGAGGGTCTAAGCATTTTCTTTCTTTTCGCGAGTAGCCTATTGGGATTATACAGAAGTGTCGCTTTGTAAACGAAAACTGTACAACTTACCTTTTTTCCTGTGTGTGTGCGGTTTTCGCCATAAATAATAATAATTTCACGTAAGCCCCAATGCAATGCATGACACAGACAGAGTTGCCAATTCGATCTTTAATTGCGAGATCATAGTGAAAACCCCGAAAAACTATTTTTAATTTAAAAAATTTATGTCATTAATTCCTTAACAGTATTGTTCGAACGTCGCTCGAGTAAGAAGAGTTTGTTTTCTTCGTTACTAAAAGCTTTCACAAACCACTAATTTTTGCTATATTTGGCAGACATATCTCGATAATACAAGCCAGATATTTTAATATAAAAAGTGGTTTTTAGTCCTTATTTTTAATTTATTGTGTCCAATAATAGTAATATTAAATAAAACTGTTAAGTGGTTAAATTAGATAATTTGATTTTCGAAATTTCTAGTATGAATTCAAAATTTCTGTATCAAGAAAAGGGCCAAACTGAGAAGCTTGGCCCATTTTTAGAAACTACTGGTTCGGACTCTTATCCAGCAGATCTTTCTCCGCTCTATAGGCATAAAAAACATTAATTTGTAAACCATAGAGTACCGTGGGGTTAAGGGGCTCCGCCTTAGAAATTCTTCCCAAATAGGGCTCCGCGAGCCCAAAAGTTTGGGAACCACTGCTTTAATCTGATGACGTTTTTCGTAACGCTGAACGTGAACAGTTCGAAAAATACTTACTCAATAAATAATCAACTACCATTAGATAGATTTATTTTGTGAATAACCTGTAGAATTTTATTTTATTTATTTTGTAGCATGGGCTTGCAACATACTGCCAATTTTGTACGTTGATTTGTTATTTGTTTTCTTATTTAGTAAAGAATGATCAAAATGTTTATAGTTGTTAGATATTACATTGGTACTAAAATGTAAATTTTTAATATATTGTAGAGAAAAAAAAACAGCAACAAATCATATTATTATAATCAATGCAAAACAACAATTTAAAATAAATATAAAAAGATGTGTAACATAATGTTACAAATTGCGATACATAGTTTTATTCACATTTATCTATATTATACAGATATACTTGTTTCTAGCGACTTTCCTTTGTTTTGACTCATACGAAAGAATAAAATGCGAAATTTAAATTAAAAAAATCTATATAAAAATAAAAATAATAATTTTGCCGAAACGTCAATTGAGGCTCACTGTGGAGACGCGAAAAGTTTTTGGTTTCAGTCTGTCTGTTTGTTTGTCTGTCTGTCTGTCTGTTCTGCGATAACTGCCGTAAAAATCGTCCTATTAGGCTGATTTTTGGTGCGTATGTTGGTGAGATACCCGGAATTAGCTGTATAGTTTTTAGTTACATTTGGTTCATTCATTCGAAAAATATGGAACATTTCTTTTTAGGTCATAATGCTTTCCTATGGGGATGCAGACGATTTTCAAATTTCATTTTTAACTGAAATGAAAATCACATATTTCAATAATGGATTTAAACGTAAAATTATTAATTCTAAATTTTCGATATGTAGGTTTTAAATGCACTCAATAACTTTGAAAATTTGCCAATACACTTATTAGAATTTAGAAATTAATTGTTTAAATTGTTGGAAAATAATTTGGATCTGTTCGGGAAATATAAAACATTTTATTGTCATATTTTTTTACAGATTTTAAAATTCATTTTTTTTTTTTACTTTGCTCTTTAATTTATTAGTTGCTTAGCAATCCTATTTCAAAGAATATCAAAATAATTAAATTCAAGTAACTCGTACTATTTTGCTGCAATATTTTATTATCAAAATAATTTTTTTTTATTCTATTGACATAAATGAAGAATTTATTTTAATACATTTTTTTTTTTTAAATCTGAAAAGTTACAGGAATAAGAAGTTTATAAGAATTTCAGGATATCATTTCATAAACCGTGTTTAATTTAACGCTTCTAATTTCTGAAACCTCCGAAGTATTTTATATGCCTATAAATATATATGTAATATAAAAAAAATAAATTGCGAATTATAAGATGCTAAATAATATGAAAAGTGAGATTAAAAAACAAAGACTTTTAAAGCTGACGTTGAGGTTCCTGATCTGCAGATTTACTAGTTTTAAACATGATTTATTAAATCTTTTGAAATATTTTAAAAGGACTCTGCATATTTTAATATAATGATTAAAGTTTAATTAAATACTATATGCATACGTTGATAAATTATATCTACCAATAAAAGTGAAGTCATATGTGCCGTTCAGCTGTAATAAAGAATAAACAAACAACAACAACAAAAAAAAGAAGTGTGAAACGAAAGAGACTGGGACTTACTTTGTGAAAGTTGGATTGCCAAACATGTCAATTGGTTTTAGAACGGACAAATGATTAATCAGTGGAATAGTGATCGATTTTTTTTTTTAATTCTTAAGTACACTGTAAAAAATGACCAATGTTTCTTATTTTATAAAAATATGCTATAACCACAAACAAAAATATAATATAATCTTCTGAGTTATCCGAAATTTCAAATAGCATGTTACATTGTCTTTTGAATCTCCAGAAACGAATACATCTTCAAAATTTAAAGAATAATTTATAAAAACAAATTATTTTTAGCTGCCCGAATTTTTCAGAAACGTTTCCGAAGGGTTTTTACAGTGTATTAATCAGTGTTCTTAGCCTAGAATACCTGTTTTTCGAATGCTATCAATTCTGAAGTAAACATTTTCATGCTCAAAAAAAATGTTTAACAGACAAACATGCAAAATTAACAGCGTTGACAATAACATTAAAATTAAGATTATTTATTTACTCTTTCATGTATAAATGAACTTATGTGGCTGAAAACGTGTACTTGAGAATGGATAACATTCGAAAAACAGGTATTCCAGCCTCAGGACACTAATTAATACGCTATAAAAACCCTTCGGAAACGTTTCTGAAAGATTCGGGCAGCTAAAAATTATTTGTTTTTATAAATTATTCTTTAAATTTTGAAGATGTATTCGTTTTTGGGGATTCAAAAGACAATGTAACATGCTATTTTAAATTTCGGATAACTCAGAAGATTATATTATATTTTCGTTCGTGGTTATAGAATATTTTCATAAAATAAGAAACATCGGTCATTTTTTACAGTGTAAGGAAAAAAAATGCGCGTGCGTGCACAACTGACACGCACACATATCTATTTATCTACCTATCTTTCTATATATCTACTTATCTATATAATTAAATTAGTGTTTCCCTATTAGTATTTATCTATATAATTACATTAGTAAATTAGAAAATACCAAAAACAGTTTTTTATTCCTTTCCGTTGTATTATTATTTTTTTTTAAATGTTCAAGTATATTTAAAAAGAGTCTTTATCAATGTCTAGTCTAGAGCTTAAAATACTGCATTTGAAATGTTCTGCTGCAAGCTGGAAAGTAATTTCTTTTATTCTTTAAGATCCGGCTAAAAATGCAATAAAATTGTTGCTTAAAGTCATTTTAAGTCTGATTTAATGTCCGCTATCAGAGAAAATTCAATGAAATTTAATGAAAAATGCAATCTAGTTTTATTAAAGATTCTTTTTACAGCTTTAAAGTAAAATATGGCCAATAAATTTTCATTTATGGCTTGTTCCTGTAATTTAATGTATCTGCGGAGGAGCGAAATGCAATAAAATATGAAATAAAATGTTGTTAAAAAATAAAATTGTTCCTATTTTGAAATTTATTTTTAAGAATTTTTACGAAATGTTTCATCGAAATATTGCAATATTTATTTCTCAAAGAAGAACATTTGAAAATTTTATAAATGTCTTGAAATAAAGTTGTTAGTTATTATTTTAATTGTTGTATAATTAAGATTATAGATTAAAATATTTAAAAGTTTATTTTAACATAAAAAATGATTAGAAAATAAAATAAGATTTAGTTTAGAGCTCTTTAACCTGTGGCCTGTGGTCACTATCTATCATTATGTTTTACAAGAAAAGTTCCTTTATCTAATAACAGAAACTTTGCGATTAATTATGAAACAAATTACCTTATAGACTTTATGATGGAAAACGATTTTCAGGCAAAAAAAGCTGAAGAGCTTTAAGTATGTCAATCAAATGAAAATCGTTAAAATTAAAAATATATACACCCAGAAAAAAGTTTTGTTGAATGAACAAAAATTTGGTTTACCCAACAAAACTTTTTGTTTAAATATAGGTCAATGGAAATTTTGTTTGAATCAACAAAAAAATTTTTTTTTTGAAATTCCCCCCCCCCCCCCCAAAAAAAAAAAAAATTGTATCGTCAGCAAAAAATGTTTTGTTAATTCAAGTAAAATGGTTCAATTTTACTTGAATGTTGCTAAAACAACCAAATTGTACTCAACAAAACATGTTTTGTAGTTTTAATCAATTCCTTTCTCTGGGTGTATTTAATTTTGACCAGGCAGAATATTAACCCCTTAAGCACCATATTCAATTTAGTGATAGTATGCTGAATACCAGATATTGAGTTGTTTGGACGTTCCTTCCTTTAGAAAAACCAATTCGTACCGAAAAATTCTGCCCGTCAATTATTGTACATTAGATATTGGAATTAATGTCTAATAATGTCTAATACATTTTCCGGTGTGAATTGGTTTTCTCAAACGGAAAGAACTTCCCGGAAAATCCAATACATTAAATTTCGTCAAAAGTAGTATATGTCATTATTTTTAATTACATGTAAATAATTTAATTACGTGTAATGTAAGGAGATGAAATAAAGGTTTATTTATACTATACAAACAGAATTAAGGTTCGGAGTTCTAATCTTCATCGCTTGATTCAAAACTATCATTACTATCGTCTATGTGATCATCAAAATTAGGAACATAATCACTGTCCGTGTCTGACATAATTATTCTATAAAATCACTATCTATCAGAGATACAAACAAAACAGAAAGCGAAACACTACAATTTACGAAAGACAACTGAACAGAGACAGAAACAGAAACCTCCCACTCGTGGACAGCCAACCTCTCGGCATAGGAACTATAGTGCTATGAACTATACCTAGGAACTATAGTCCACGAGGGGAAAACCTATATCTACCAGGAACCCCAGTGACCAAGGACCCGAAGTCCCCAGCAAGTTAAAAAAAAAAAATCACACGAGCTACCCAATATTGCTGATTGCTGGGTGAGCCCAAAGTTATTACATGTATATAAGTTCTATATGAATATACTGATAAGATTACATAATATTAAAGATAAATATTTACAGATATTTACAATAATAATATTGTACTGAAAAATTTCAATTGTATTATGCACCAGTCTATTAAGTCTTTTAAAACATAGTTTTTAAAATCTATAGATCTAGAATTTTATAACGATCAATCCATAAACAAATGAATGACGAAGAAAGAAACAATGCAGCGGGAAAACTACTGAGTTTTTTTGGACACACGAAAAGCCATCCAGTGGATGCGAAAATAATCATTGTTATAAAGCATGTACAAAACGAATCACATTACCAATTAGTGACGCAAAAAACTAGATGTTTAGAACATTGCAATCTGGACTTAAAATGAGAACGCATGCCCATACGTCCTGGTATCGCAAATTAAGAGTTCATGACGTACGCAGGTACGTTGTGATGCTTAAGGGGTTAATTAATGTCATACAATAAAATTTCATTTAACGAAACTAGGGCATCCAACCCGGGCTTCCCGGGATAGAGAATATAGGTGAAAACCATTTATGTTTTTATTGAAAACTCTAATAGGTTTTCTTACATTTAATAATTTTTTTTAGATTGCCCCCTACCAACAGAACATTTTTACATGAAATATGTCAATTATGCATTCAAATAAAATTTTGAAATTTATTAAAAGCGGTAATTTCGTATTGGCATCGTGTCAGAAGTTAATAGACGAAGAAATCGTTAAAAATTTCGTTATTTACAGCAGTTTTTTTTTTATTCTCATAATTTCAGCTGTTTTAAGCGCTTATTTCAATTACATGTCTGTTAATTTTTTTTCTTTATTTATATTTGTTATATTTATTTATATTGTTTGTTTTATTTGTTACTTAATGAAGTTTTAGTTTCGTTATCGAATATTAGCTGGAAACAAATGCTGAACTTTTTATATTGTTTTAAGTGAAAATGGATTAATATTTTGTAATAGTCTGCAAGCGACAGAGATAGATTTTTTTTTAAAAATCTTGCTTGAAGTCTAATTTAAATTCTATAATAAATGAGTAAATTGCGATGCAGTGTTCAAACAAATTGTATTTGAAAGTAGATTTTTTTCCCCTATGTAATGGAGTAAAAATTTAAATTATCCGATGTTTAGAAATTGAAAAAATTGCATTAGAAAAAATCGCAAAACCGAAATTTCATCGTCTAGTGTTGCCATTCGCAAAATGACGTCAGCGTTACGCACGGACACGTTTGTCCTTTATAATATAGATAAACGAACCTCCTTTCAAAAACGGGAGGCATATAAAAATTCTATAAGCTTCTTCTATGTTGCTTGATAACACTTAAAGCTATGTTAATTTACAGCGTGAACTCTACAGAAATGTATAGAAGGAACTTTTAAGCAGTTATTATATTTTTTACCAAACTATAATCAAAGGCAAATAAATGCTTGGAAGAACCTTCACAACACATCTGTAATTCACATGATATATATTTTTTATGATAAAAATTTTAGTGCAAAGTATCGTTTTATTTTACTGAAAGGCAACATTTTTCTTTCCATGTTAAAGCTATATATCTCACTTCCCGCATGGCAAATCAGTGTAACTCGACGTGCCACCTCTATATGATTCAAAAGTTACAATCGATTTTCTTTTTATCATTATTTCTAGATGAATTTTCAAACCCTTACGAGAACTGAAAGACACCATATTTATAGGAAAGTAATTAAAATATTTTTTTTTCTTGAAGTACGAAAATATAATATAACCACGAACGAAAATATAAAATAACCTTTTCCGAGTTATCCATGATTCCGAAAAGCGTTGTATATCTTTATAAACCTCACAAACCAATAAATTTTCAGATTTAAAGAAGCATTTATAAAAACGAGATATATTTTATGCCACTGATTGTTGCAAATGTTTCTGAGTAGTTTTTATAGTGTATTAATCAGTTTTTACAAACTGGAATATCTGTTTTTAAGATGCTATTAATTCTAAATTCAACATTTTCAGCTGCTTAATTGAATTTATAAATGCAAGAGTTACAAAAAATATTATGTTTAATGATAATATCAAATATGTTAATTTTTCATGTTTGTCTGTAAAACAGTGATTGCTGAACACAAAAATGTTTACTGAGAATGGATAGCATCCGAAAAATCTACATTTCGGTTTGAGAAAACTGATTAATTCACTTTAAAAATTACTGGGAAACATTTCCGAAAATCAGTGGTAGCAAATTAAACTTTGTTTTTATAAATGCATCCTTGAATTTCGAATATGTATTAGTTTCTGAGGTTTCCAAAGATAAACAAAGCTTTTCGGAATCGTGGGTAAATAGGACGAGGTTATTGTATATTTTTGCACGTGATTATATCATGTTTTTGTAGATTAAGAAACAATTGCTTTTTTTACAGTATAAAAGAGGTTTTCTATGATATGCTATTTCTTACTGTATCAGGCGCAATACTGCGATTACACTGAGCACTGCAATGCAATGATGGACTAATTGAATATTTGCATCTAAATCATGCTGAAATAAAATTTTTATTTTGCAATGATACCTTTAATTGTTTTGTTTTCAGCAGCGAAAACCATTTTTGAGAGTTTTAACTGTTCCTTTTTAATCTCATGGAAAATTCTGTAGAACGGTAATTATTAATCTGCAAACTGCATAACTCTCCGGGATATAAATTTTTAATTTTGTCTCAATTTGTTTTTGTTCCGGAAGTTTGAATTACCCGGTATATGTTTTATATTACAATTTTACTTAGCTTCTTAATGTAATCAAACAAATTAATATTTTATATGAAAACAATATTTGATCGTCAATAGAAATTATATCTGTTTTTAAACAAACTTTATTGAATTACAATATAAATTATTAAAAATTTAGAGAATCTTTTGATGAAGCATCAAAGTGATTTTTGGCTATGTATTTGAGTTGTTTAATTAATTAAAATGTTTCCTTTTGCTTTGAAGACGTATAATTCTTAAAATACTTTTATGTTTATATTTAAAAATATAACAACTCCCATCAGACATTATCTAACGGGAAAGAGAATAAGTCATGCATAGTTGTATCCGTTAAATTCTATTATTAAAAAGTATTATTGTAGTTTTTAAAAATAATATTTAGAAAACTACAATAATACTTTTTAATAATGGAATATAACGGATACAACTGTGCGTGAGTTTTTCTCTTTCCCGTAAGATAATGTGTGATGGGGATGGGGATGGTTTAAAATATAAATGTAATACAGACAATAGCCAAATAACTACTTCGTTTTTATCTTTCTAATACATTTAGGTTTTCGCAGAATAAAATATAAGAATATTCGTTCTAAAAAATAATATGCGAATCTTTTTTTTTTCGGAAATGGCATCAGCCAAGTACGTACTTTGTACGTCCATTTACATACAATCTACCTGGTATCAGTAAAGTCGTGCTGGAAAAAGGGAACAACTCATACATTTTAATTGCTAAATTGTCGCAGACAGGTGCAATTGCTACCGATCGACTAGTAACTGTGCCTGTTTTCTGAATATAAATATATATTTTTGATATAGGAGTCGCCTACGCATTGAAAATTGTATCAGCTTTGAATTTTCAACTAGAAACAGCCAATTTTGATACCATATTGCAGTTCCTTAAATGAAAGCCGCCCGAATTCAGGTGTAGTTTATAGTAATTTTCTTATATATTCATAGTTTTGGTACAGTTGAAAATTTGACTTGCTAATGTCAAATTCACGTGGTAAAATTTTATTTAACTCGTCTCCAAAATCATCCGATTGATTTTTTATTAATAAGATACAATGGACATACCCTAATGTATTTCGGGCATTTTTTTTTAAAATTCAGAAACACATTTTTAATTAGAAAAATTAATTAATTCATTCATATTAAATATATGAATTATGAACTACATCATGGTCAAAATATGGGCAATAAGTTTTACAATTCCTCTCTGTCAACAGTTTTCGAGATATAGATAATTTTTGTTTTTTGACTGTCTATCTGGACCGACTGGTGTTGTCACTAGCATCCAGAGAAAAGATAATCTTAAAAATTCACCGGAAACATTTATTGAATTTTCCTTGTTATAGAGTAAGTTAAGTATATATTTTTTAAATATTAAAATATATATTTTAACTAACTGAAAGTTCCCGGGACATCTCCTTCTAAGATATTATTTTTATTTTCAAAATTTATGGGCAGACCCTTTTTATATTTTACTCCCTAACCTGCCCGGCGCTGCCGGGGTGCGTGATAAAACCTTAAATGAACAACAAATTTCTAATTTATATCCTTAACCCGATTTTGTATGAATTTATATTTTTAATGACAAAATCGCCAAAAAATACTGATAATTAGTGACAAAAGTACTAGTAAGAAAACATTTTCTTCCTTTTTCACGTAGAGTCATTTCAAAGTTAAAAAAAATAGCTTTTGTTGGCCAAACCCTTTTAAATTTGTAATGGTTAGAAGTACAAAGGTTTTACTGTGTAAAAATTACGCCAGAAATATTGTTAGCTGGTTATAAAATAAGTATGGTTTCTTCTCGCTTTTTTTTTTGTTTCGGCTTCGGATCCGTTAATAACATAAAAAAAAAAGCTTTTGACGACCGAACTCTCTGAAATTTTAGTCTTTTATAAATATATCTGTTTCCAAATTCTCTATAAAATTATGTGAAGATATATGCATATTAAATTGTAAAAAACATTACCCGAAGCAGAGCATGACCGCGTACTTCGTTGTTATGGGTTTTCGTCGAAAATTTCTCAGATTTTATTATTTTTTTTAATGTTTCTTTTCGTCTGAACGTTTTGAAATTTTTATAAGTGATGTAAATCTAGTCTACCTAGATGTTCTAAATAGATTGCGTTGAAATACGAACGTTTAGCAATTTTTAGCGAAAAAAAATCGTGTCGTGAGATGCAAAATGACTGTCGTTCGCTGGTATTTTTGAAAAAAGTCAAAATTCGTATTTTTTAAAACTAATTATACCGTCGATTAGAATAAGGCATCGGCTTTAAGAGCATATGTTTAGTTTGTCTGTATATCTAATATCTGTAATATAGTATAATCTAATCTGTATCTCTTGAAGGGCGTTGCCTTAATGAGGAAAATATTCACCCGGGAACACGACCCTTTTTCAAAATTTTTTTTCAAAGGGTTAACATTCGTTATTTTTCGAATTGACTGCACTGAAAAAAATGGGTACTCAAAATTGAGTAAAAAGTACTCAATTTTGAATACGTCACATACTCAAAATAGCTCCGATCCAAATGTACTCAAAATTGAGAAACACATGTACTCATTTTTGATCTCATGGATGTATTCAAATATGAACTGCTATGTACTCATTTTTTATCCCATGGATGTATTCAAATTTAAAAAAAATTATGTCGTTAAATAAAATTTATAGGATAAAAAAAAAGTTACTTCGCGAGGACAACCTTATAAGGGATACATACATTTCTGCTCATTTTTTTCATTCCTGCGTGAGTTTATAGTAATTAACCAACCCTTGCCCATGAGAGGAATCGATCCCGTGATGTCCTGTGTATTAACCTGACGACTCAGACCAACGCCCCATGAGTGATCACGCCTCCTTCTCAAATGTTGTTAGTAATTTTGCAAAACTTGCAAAAACTTGAGGTTTCATCTGTAGATGGATTTTTTCAGTTCCAATGTTTTTAATATTTTCTTTTCATAATTTTCAATATTTTGCTGTATGATTTGGTGCCTTATAACAGATAAATTTCAATTTATTATGTATTATATGCGTAAAACATTGCATTAAGAATACTGATTGCTTCTTTTTGCAACAGTACCAACAATTTCTTTATTCGAACATATACTTTTTAAAAATTATTTGCCTGATTATCTATTTATAAATTCTAATAAAAACAACAATTATCTTAATCAGACGTGTTTATTACATGCTATTAAAATATTTTTTAATGTCTTATTTAAAAAAAAATTTGTATTTTTTTTTTTTTTATAATAAATTAAATTATTATATTTCAGCTATGCTGAGAGCTTTTGCGTACGGTTCGGTTAAACTAAATAGTTTAAAAAAATAATAATTTTTAGAGACAAATTTGAAATTAATGACCTTGGGATAGGTAGGTAGGTTTAAATCTGGACTTATTGATTTTATTTAAATTAAATTAGTTTAATTTATAAAAATATAAGCTAAAGAAATAAATTAAAAACGTTATAAAGTTAAAAATTTTATTTTTATAAAAGTAAAGAAAAAATATTAACTAATTTTATAAATCTAAGGAAAAAATTATAAACTTTGCAAAATTATAATTTATAAAATAATAAATTTTAGCGTAATTCATAAATTTGTAAGCCAAATCAGCTTAGTTTAATACCAATTTGCATAGCTATAATTTGCAAGGATATTATGTTATGAAACCTTTAAATAACGCAATATTGCCTCACGTTAAAAAAGTTAAAATAAATTTTAAAATAATTAGTGGGGAAAAAAATCATAATTTTGAAGTACTATCAAGGAAAAAAAAAGTAGATGTGTAAAATGTGAGGGGAAAAAAAAGAGTAAATGTGTTGTAGTGGATCCACTTTGATGAAAATCCCGAACAACCAGATGCACTTTTCATTTCTCTTATTCTTCGTTTTTCCTTCAAATAATAGCTTTTTAGGCTCCGAAATTTCGTCATTACACATTCTGAAATATACAAGTATGTTGGGTTTGATCATATGTTCATTTTTGATCCAAAAATACTCATTTCGAAATGAGTACATGAACTTACTCATTTTTGAGAATACATATGTTCATTTTTGATCCAAAAATACTCATTTCGATATGAGTGCATGAACTTACTCATTTTTGAGAATGCACATGTTCATTTTTGATCCAAAAATACTCATTTCGAAAGGAGTACATGGACTTACTCATTTTTGACTACTTCATTTTTTTCAGTGTGGGACATTTTAGACGTAAGAGTGCGATCTTTCAGAATATGTTTTTCATTTTTAAATAAATCAAATGGTTTAGTTGACCGAAGTTAAAAAGTAATTTCGAAATAAACGCATTCTTCACTCAAATAATTCTTCATTCTCATGTGCTGTGGTAAATCGGGTTTCGGGCATGCGCGAGTGCTGAAAGCCGGTTCGCAAAGAAATATATGAGTTATTGATGATTTTTTAATTATTATTTTGGCTAATTATTAAAATATTAAAATTCTGACACCCACGTGCATCAGGAGAAGAGTTGGACTATCCTCACCTAAATTTTCAGACTTCTAGGTGCGATTGATTCCGCTAGCCATCGCAGACAGACACATACCCACACAGACGGAGAGCGCAACTTTCTTTTATTAGTATAGATTTTATAATTTTTTGAGTATTTAAGAGAGAAAAAAATACATAAACTAAGCTATTTTTCGGACTGCCTTATTCCAAATATGATGTCCAAAATGGGTGTTATTATTTAAACATTCAAAGTTGGTACAATGTTTAATATCTGGACGAGGAACGGCCTCTAGATAAAAGATTGTATTCATATTTGGGCAGATTCCGAATTAAACCGTTTATATCGCATTCTGTGCGACAATTTAGCAATTAAAAGATGTGGGGATCTTATTATAATTATTTTTTAAACTTTTTAAACGAATGTATAAAGTTATTTGTTTCGGGAAACGATATCTTTGTATAAATACAATACGAGCTTTCTTCCGAGATGTTTGAAGATGCGAGATATCATTAGAAAGGGCAGACCATCATGAAATGCGATCGAAACATTTTTGACGTATTCTACTTATATACTTGCCGGATTTGAAGGAATGTAGTATTGAACATTTATTAATAATTTAAATACAAACTATCAGTAATTTAACAACAAGTAGACTTAATAACTTTGAGTAAATGGCAGGTGGCATGTCCATGAACATTTTTTTGACCAATCTATTTATTAGTAAATGGCAAAAGAAAAAAAGAAAATATACAAATTTTGACATTACTTTTGAATAAATTTCACTTTGTTTCACCACTTTTGATAATAATTCACTTTTGTGAAAAATGCAAGAAGGCTCAGTCTTAGCGCGATTCGAGTGCCTTGAATGAATAGATCTCTTAGTATGTTGAAAAATCATTTTTTTTTATCATGTGGCTTGTATTATTCATTTATTGGATTTTTTATATAATAATTATCTTAAAAGCTTATATCAAACATTTGAAACTCCTCCTATATTGCTTGAACGATTTCGATGTATTAAATATAAATTTTTCATAAAATGTTTGGGTTTCAAATGTTTATTTCATATCTCTTGCTGTTAATTATCTTTCTATAACTTAATTTATATGATATAATAAGTTTAAAGTACTGGTAGAGATATTTCGTTTTATCCCTGTTTAATATACACATTGCTTCACTAAACAGTGCATATTAAAATTTTGTTTTGCTGATAAAGCTGAAATAGCAGAGTACTTCAAACTTTAACCTCTGACATAGAGTAAAGTATTCACATTTAATTGCGCAGTTTTGCATACGTGATATAATTGCTAAACACGTCAGATAGCATACTCCAAATTTGTGCACCTAGAAAATGCATAACATTATTAAGATGTACATTCAATGATAAATGCTTATAAACAGCAGCGTATTTAAAATATTTTGTACAGCTACTAAAATAAAAATACATATTACATGCATCATTTTAGCAAAGTACATATTATATGAAGTCCAATAACATAAGCAAATTTCGTGGCGATTAAAGCATATTTATAAAAATTCAGCGAGTACAAACAGACAAACATCGAAAAAAACTAACCCAAATTAAAAACATCTCTTATCTATTTTGAAAAGAGCAGTATTAGATTTCGTAAGAAAAAAGAGATGTCATTATTATTATTTTTTAATGTTTAAATTAATCTCTTAGAAGTTTTATTTGTCTCTATATGCATATACGCTTTGTTAAACAGTGAAATATATTACCTTAGTTTTTCTGGCATATTTCCAAATACATAAGTTTTTCCCCCGAAAAAAATGTATAACAAGGTAAATAATTTATCGCTTCCGATATTCCTACATATGGAAATATGAAAATCAGATGTCAATACTTTCATAGAAATATGTATAAACCATTTTTTTTTCTCTCTTCTAGTATTCGAAATGCAAGATATATTTTTACGTGTCATTTGGAATATGTATTAAAAAAATAACCAACGTAGAATGATAAGAATAAATGTAAAATATACCGCGGTAATACAATATGAGTATAGAATAATTATATATAGTAAAATAAAGATCTTTCAGAAATAATACGGAAAAGATTTAATTTAAAATCATTTCTGAATCATTTTAGAAAGCAATTTGTGTAAATCACTCCGAAGTATTACTAACTGTTATAAAATTTTAAAATTCTCTTTTATACGAAAATAATGAAATGCGAAAGGGATTTATCTAGAAGTACTTTTAAGCAGAACTTTTGAATTATTACATTACTTTTGCAATAGTAAATATTTTACGTATTAAAATAGCTACAAATCCTCTTTTTTTTTAAGACTTTTTGTACCAATTGTTGTACCATTTTCTAAAAACTATATTAAAAAGTTGAGAATGTTTACTATTTTAGGGTAAAATATTAAACTCGTATTGCCTTTGCATAAAAAAAAATTACTGATGAGTTTAGAGAATTAAAAAAAAAACGCGAAAATTTGGTTTTAATATGACATTTAAAAAAATCTGAATTTGGCTTGTTTGTCCAACATCTAAATCTCGTAAATATGCTTGAATGGTCATGTAATTTTTATATACTATTGTTTAGTATAGACTGTTTGGTACTGCAAATGAAGTGTTTAGCAGTTAGCATTTACAGGGGCTCTCAAAAGAATTCTGTTACATTATAGTCTATGGGGTAAAAAAATAGTTTAGGTGCATTTCATTGATGTTGCGATATTTAAAACATAACGAGAATGATATACATCATTGATGTGGATGGAAACATGTTTTCTATAGATTATGGAGTGCGTAGCATATATCGTTCATTTACAGATACGTTCAAAAGAAATCGGTTACAGAACTGACTATGATTGATAATTACTGGAAGTGCATTTTTCACTGTGGTATGCATTTTTAAACTTATCTATTTTTTAGTGTGTTACGTAGTGTGTAGAAATTCTACAGATTTTTATTGGCTACAAGTTCAGAATTCATATACAGCAAATGCTGAAGGTCGATTCTTAGTGAGTTATCTGTTTTTAAAACTGCTTATTTAGAAATTTAATTTCATTGTGTGCTAAAAAAATGAAATTTCTTAATAATGTTCTGTGATTATTGGAAAGCATTTTATAAAAATCTTTGCCTAATGCATTTGTTTTTTGTTCTTGTTAATATATCAATCAATATATCGAACATTTAAATAATTAAAAATAGGTGTTCACATGTTAATGTCTGTACATATACTACTTATACATTTTACCAATTTTTTTCAGACATTATTTATAAAGAGGCATGGTTAAAAATTTCCATTAAAAACGTCCTTCATTTAAAAAAATTAAAAACAGTCTCCAATAAAAATTTCCACCATCTAACAAAAGCGCTTTCACCCCCCGCCAGGTCATCATCAGTTGTGATCTCTAACCAACTTCCTCTCCATTATATACATGACTGCTGGCTGAAGAATGAAATAAAGAATAGAAACAAATGCATCCAAAGACGCTTACAATGACATGGTACACTCATTACTTGATTGCCGCTGGAGAAAAATGTTGGAAGAGGGGTAGAGAGAGAGAATATTGAAAGCCAATAGGGGGAGCTCTTCAGCCAGCAGTTATGTATATAATGGAGAGGAAATTGGTTAGAGATCACAACTGATGATGACCTGGCGGGGAGTGAAAGCGCTTTTGTTAGATGGTGGAAATATTTATTGGAGACTGTTTTTAATTTTTTTAAATGAAGGACGTTTTTAATGCAAATTTTTAACCATGCTTCTTTATAAATAATGTCTGAAAAAAATTGGTAAAATGTATAAGTAGCATTTAAATAAGTTTAGCACTTTTATAGAAAGAGATCAATTTTATTTAAAAAAAAAAAAAATGCAAAGTTTTTTAGTACACTGATGTCCAGAAATCAAAGGACAGTGACAGGACACTTTCGATTTCAGACGTTTTGTCGAATATCTACTGAAATTCAAGATGAAATGCCCGAAATACATTTGTACGTTAAGGATATAAAAACACGTTTGACTTCATGTTTTTCAGCGAAGATTTAGTCCCGAGGACAGTTAGGGGGTAATAATAAATTTAATAATAAAATAATATTAGCTTTTCCCCAAGAAACAGAAAATGCTCTAAATCATCCGTAACTGTAGCAAATGATTATGTAGTTCTTGTTCAAAATTTTTGTGTATTTGTGTAAGAATAGCACACATATTGTTGAAGATGTTGACATTTCTGTCAAAATAATTTTTTTAATAGCATGCAGAGTTTTCAACAGAATTTAGTACCGCTTTCCAAAAACTTGACAAAGAACAGTATAAATTGTGTAATGCAATTAAAAGATGAATATATTGAATATTTAATCACATGTGGGTATTTGTATGAAATACATTTTAACTGCGCATGTGCGAACTATACCAAAGATTTTTTTAATGATTTGGTAGTCAATTCTATAGAGCAACTTGTATAAAAAGTCCATTCAAATATCGCGAAAATTCATAAAGATACAGACAATGCAGTGAGGTAATTGATAAATTGGGGAGGAAATCCCGTATAATCAAATGGGATTTTGTCCCCAATTTATCAATTAGCTCACTGTATTGCAAGTATCTTTTTGAGTATACACGATATTTGATTGCTCTTTTTATATGAGTTGCTCTATAGTATTGACTACCAAATCATAAAAAAACACCCTTTGCTGCAGTTCGCGCATGCGCAGAGAAAATTTATTTCATACAAATACCCATATCTCATCAAATATTCAATATATTAATACTTTAATTTCTATATACTATTTCTACTGTTTTTGTCAAGTTTTCGGAAAGTGGTGTTAAACTCTGTATGCTATAAACACAACAACTTTTGAATTTTCACAGAAACTTTAATATTTTCACGAATATACGTGCTATGCTTACGCAAATACACGCAAATGTTGAACAGAACCTACATAGTCAATTTGCTACAGTGACAAACCGTTTTGAGCATTTCTTGTTACTTGAGTGATCGCAAATATTATTTTATTATTAAAATTATTATTGCCCCCCCCCCTCTTCTAACTGTCCTCGCGACAAAATCTTCACTGAAAATTATGAAGTCAAACATGTTTTTTACATTCTTGAAGTTCAAGGACAATTCGCGAAAAATTTCAGTAGATATTTGACAAAACGTCTAAAATCGAAAAAATCGGTCATTGCCCCTTAATTTTTGGACATCAGTGTATTTTATCATTGCTGTTTAGAATAAGCTTTCAATTAGATCTTTTAAAATTATTTTATAAAAGCATTAAGCATCTCTCTCACCTAAACTTCATATGAGCTTCTTTAATGAAATAAAAAGTAAAAACAGTGTTTAAAAATCGGTTTTCGAAGAAATTCTATTTTGCATTAAATTTCTTAAATATCCAAGACTTATGTATGACACATATCCCCCCCCACCCCCTCTCCCTTGAATAGCATTCTTATGCAATTTCAAAGACATATTCGCAAAAATGAATTCGTGCTCCAGAAAGATAACACAAAAATATTATAATTTTTATCTAAAGTATGTTTAAAATAATAGTTTTTGAAATACTTTTTGTTGGAATTTAAAAAACGATTTCTAAAAAAAAAGGATTTCGAAAAAAATCGACGGATTTCGAAAAAAATCGACGGATTTCTAAAAAAAAGTACAAAACCCACTTTACTTTAATTTCATCATTAAAAAAAATTTCAGCTATTTTTTAAAACTATTTCATAATATATCATTTTTCAATGATCAGTTCTAAATATCTATTTAACAATAATTTCAAATTGTTCCTTATAAGAAGATAAAAACGAAACACATCAATAAATAACATAAAAGGCTTTCTCGTTTGATTCCAATAGTTATATAATAGAAGGCCTGTTTCCTCTTTTGGTAACATAAATTTCATTCGCTACAAGTATTTTAATTAGACTTTCTCGATTGAGAAAATCGCTTTAAACCGGAAAACGAAAACTTATTAAGAAGTTCGTATTTGTAAATGAATTTCATTTGCATACAACAGCGATATTGTTAGTTAACTGAGGAATTTTAGAAGTGGAAATTACATTTTTCATTTGAAGGAATAAAGTTCAATATTAGATTGTTATTATGTTGATTTTCATTACTAAAGTACATACTACTTAGGTTACTTAATTTTTTCAGCACATATTTGAAATTTGGATAAATTAAATCGGTCATTTCAAAACTACATAAGTCACAGAATCAGAACTTTTCAGAAAAAAAAAACTGTATTATTCACAAGTAAACGAATTTTTAGGAAGATTTGTGGGCTAATTATAGGGTTTGGACTTCAAAGTTTGTAAATATGAAATAATTTTTATAATTTATGAATAATAAAAAGAAGAATAACAGAACAATGGCTCCTGACTTACGTTGTTTTAGCAAGAAATAAGGTTAGGTGGTATTTAATTTGAACAAAACAGCCATATTAAACCTAATTTTAATCAAAATTAATGAAGATAGCACTTATATAGGAACATTTTTATGTTTTAATATGATTTTGCATGCAAATGGTAATATGGTAATGTAATATGGTAATGTAATATGATATCTGCATTTAAGAGCCTACACTAGTCACGCGAAGAAACGCTCAAGCTAATGTTAAGTCTATGAGAAGGTTCTTGCGCGATTTCTCGCTCGCATTTTAATATTTTTAAATGATTTTTTTTCTGCATAGGATAGCTGAGGCCAATCCCTAACGTTGTTAGTTTTAACTTTTCCGGTTGGAAACGGTTCTGAAAGTGAAAGTGCCCTTATATAAAAAAACTGGAACCAAAATCGAAAAAGTAAAAACTAACAACGTTAGATATCGATCTCAGCTATCCTATGCAAAAAAAATCACTTAAAAATATTAAAATGCGAGTGAGAAATCGCGCAAGAACCTTCCCATAGACTTAACATTAGCTTACGCGTTTTTTCGCGTGATTGATGTAGGCTCTTAATCTGGTATTGCATGCAAAAAACACTTAACCCTTTCAGGAGCAAACAATTGTGTTCCTATAACATCGAATTCACACCGGTATTTACGAAAGAATTTAGTTCAAAATAAGGAAAAGCAATTTTTTATCTTTTTCCGTCAAAGTTAAAAAACAAAAATTTGATTAAAGTTTCTGGTTCGAATCGGATTAAAATTAAGTGGTATATAATACATACCACCTCCCCTCAAAGGGCTAAGTCACTGACTTTGTGTCATTTAAGTAATGAACGAAAATTAGAAGGTATTGTTTGAAGAGGAAGGAATACACTGACTTTATGTGGTTATTACCCCGATCATGGCTCTACCTTTAAGGAAGTATTTGCGACAAAAAAAAGTATATTTAGAAAAAAAGTTGACTTATGTGGGTTTTGAAATGACCGATTCAGTTTGATAGTTCGATTTTTCAAGAAGTATTTCAAATAGGTACTTAAAGAGATAAAAAAAAATACCTAGATTATAAATAAATGCGTAGACAAACTTCCATCTCAGAAAAAGATTCAAATTTATGATTTGTTCCGTGTCATAAAATATAAACTTGATTAATTTTATCACAATTATTCTAATGGGTAAATAAATCATACGAGTTGCAATTTTCCAACAAAGCGAAAAAGTATTCAGGCCAGTATATAAACCAGGGACCTTTCGCTGAAGCTGTCAATGCTCTGCCAACTGAGCTATCCTGGACAAATCCAGTGGGTACAACTCACTCAGACATTTTTTGGATTAATGGCATTATGGTCGGTTATCTGAAACAGCTCAATAAAATAAATCGCAGTTAACGGAACTCAAAATAAACGCTGGATATGTAAGTACACTTGATTAATTTTAACACAATTATTTTAAATGATAAATAAATCATATGACTTGTATTTTTCCAACTGAGTGAAAAAGTGTCCAGGCCATGATTTCAACCAGGGACCTCTGGCTGCTGGAGTTCCATTACCTGAGATTTATTCTGTTGAGTTGTTTCAGATATGAGTTCAGATATATAACAGACTCGATGCCTTAATCAAATGGTATACTGAGTAAATTGTGCCCACCAGATTTGTCCTGGATAGTGCAGTTGGCAGAGCATTGGCAGCATAATCCAAAAGTCCATGGTTCAAATTCTGGCCTGGACACTTTTTCACTCAGTCGGAAAATTACAACTCGCATAAAATATAGTATTGGTTAAAACGAAGATAATTTATCTATGCAAAAGATAATTCATTTAGATAGGAAATGTTTTATTTACTAACGTTCACATGAAATTGCTTAATAATACACTAACCCCTCGTTATATCGAGCTGCTTGACGGGAGAGAGGAGAAAAGCGTGATATAACTAATGACGGTAAAAAAAAAAAAAAAAAAAAAAAAAAAAAAAAGTTACCAAATCGCTAAATTTTAGGCATATTATATATTTTTTAATTAATTAACAACATAAAATTTTATTTACGTATTGTTACTTATGTGTGAAGTTTTTTAAAAAGCGCGGTTAATGTGTAGCATTTCATTACTCAACGGGGAAATGTAAAAAAAAAAAACAAAAAAAAAAACAAAAACAAAAAAAAACATTGATATATTCGAATGAGTGAATAACGAGGTGCTACTGTATTACTCAAATTACCTAAAAAAATAATATATTTTACTAATAACTATTGGCTAGAACATCTGATATTAATTATTTTATTATTTTTTAAAAAGTACTTAAAAACCATTTTACATTAATTTTCATTTTATAATACATTAAATATCAATATATTTATTTTAAAATGGTAAATTAATGGAAATTAATTCACATATTCTTTTTTTCAGAACATGAAAACTACTGTAAAAATCATCTAACAAAGTTTTCTAAACTAACCGCGATACGAATTAGGTAAAATGTTTATTTTCTCTTTCAGTTAACATAAATTTCACTCCCTGCAAGTATTTTAATTAGTTTTCTCAAATCGAGAAAATTACTTTAAATCGGAAAACGGAAACTTATTAAGAAATGCCTATTTGTAAATGAATTTACATTTGAGCGATGTTGGTAGTTAACTCTACTATGTAATTTTTATTTTTTCCACAAAAGAACTCTCTGTGTTTCAAATAATCGCTTATATAGCAGGGAAAATATTAAAAGATTTCTATGCCAACTGTTGTCAGAAATTATCAAAAATATAAAGTTTGCCAAATGACTGCAGAATGCAAATATGCAGAATTATACTTTTATTAGAGAAAAAATATATTTGTTTGCTTGAAAGAGCATATTAAATAATTGTATGCATGTTTTACATAAAAAAAAAAAAAAAAAAAAAAAAAAAAAAAAAAACCACTATCTGAAGTGTGTTACGCAATGCAACATCCAATTTAAAAATTTTCATTTTTGTACAAATTTTGGTACATTTTTGTATCTTTACAATATCATACATGGCTTCTTTGTTTTGCATGAATGCTTAAAAAAGTGAGTTATATCTAACAACATTTGGGGAGGGGAGAGAAGGAGATTTTGCCTTTCGTTTCAGGTTGGATTGGATTTCGTTGAGTGGTTTTCTAAACTTCAGATCTTAATTTTTTCTCAAGAGCAGACTGTCAGCCAGTTGAACTTCTGAGCTTAAATGATTTCAAATGTTTGTATTTGATTCCTTCATCTTTAAGCTCACGTCTGTGCCAGATTAAAGTAATTATAATTGTAAGGTTTAAGAGACGAAAGCACTAGGTTCTTTTTAACTCACTGTTGTTTTGTAACATCATAGTAGGATGTATAAAAGATCCACGCCCCCTGTGTATCTGTTATAAGTTGTTATTACAGGGGGGAGGGGGGATTTATAGATAATCCACTTTTTGTTTTATGTAGATCGTTAAACTTGTTTCACAGGATTTGTGGCTGGAAATGTGGATAACATTAGAAATATCCACTCTCTATGTAGGCAACAAATGCTTTTATGGTATTTCTAGATTAAGACTTATTTTTCATATAATATTTTATAATTTGGAACACGATTTCGCCATACAGTTCCAAAGTATAACATTTTAAATATGTTATTTAAATATATATATATATATATATATATATATATATATTTATATTTATAATTGTCACTAATTGTAAAGAAATACCGTAATTATCACAACGCTGTTTATAATTCCTATGCTCGGACACTGTTCGAGTTTATCTGAAGACAACAATAATGCTAGATATAAAATCTGATACATTAGAAATGTAACTCAAGCTTTTTTTGTTTTGCTGTTTTTGACCCTGTATAAAATTTAAAATCATAAACGAAACAGGAAAATTCACCATTGTGTTAAGGGAAAGCGTTCGAAAATTGCTTAATAAAACAGTAGTGTCTTCCAGGTTCGAGTCCTGGCCCCGGCTAATTTTTCCCTCGTGTTGGGTATATTGTATTAATTTGTGTGTCTGAAATAAATTGTTTTTGAAAAGTATTTTAAAACTTCCTTATATCGTATTTTATAAGCGATGAATTTTGCATCCCGTTTGGAAATGAATGCTTTTCTATTTAACTAAGCTTTGGATTTGAATCCATAGAAATTATAGAAATGTGACGGGATGCAGATTTATGCTTTAAATATCTTACATTAAACTAAAAATAATTCTTTCATTTATCAAAACTCGAAATTTTGAGCTTAAGTCTGCGGTTTTATGTATGACGATTATTTATATATATATATATATGGAAATATTTAAATCGGAATTTATTCACAGATTTATATATCATATTTTAGGTAACTTTCTCCATTTCTATACCGTAAGAAGAGCATTTTTAACATTTTGCTTACTGGGTTGGGACACTACATGTCACAGCAACTATATTTTTTATTTTATTCGTACCAGGTTTTGAAAAAATAATCTCTACCATACACTTATGCTGGGATATTTTCAAGAGATATCTACAAAAAGAAAAAAAATTTGCATGAATATAAAAATACCGTAATTTCTGGTATACAACCCGCTGCTCAAATAAATCGATTTCGAACCAGAAATTTTATTTAATAAAATGTAACTCCTTTTTACTTGTCTGACTTTATTTAATAAATAAAATTTCTGGTTCGAAACCGATTTATTTGAGCCGCGAGTTATATACCAGAAATTACTTAATCGCCAATATTGGCCCGTAATCCAAAGGTTAATGGAGATTAACGATTTTAATATCCTAAGACATTAGATTTAGCTTCTAATAACAGAGAATCAGATTTTAATAACTTCAGCTGGATAACGGAATCTTTAAAACGTGCTACAAGTCTTAATTATTTATCAAAATATTTAGAGGTGTTTCATTCCTTTACAACGATAGAAAGTAAATAAAAATTTCCAGTCCAAAATAAAAACTTACAAATAACTAACCTTAAGAAGTAATTTTAGATGAAAAAAGAAAACAAATTAGCTGATATTAATTGCGAACAAAATTAGCCATCGCAGTCAAACATCATCTATTCTAGGAACAATACAGATTGAACTGAATGTGGATATTATTAAATGTTTGTCTCAAACACAATTTATAACGCCAAATCACATTTTCTAACATACATCGAATGACAGTGACCCGATTGTGGATGATTATTCACCAAGTTTAAATCTCTCCATAAAAGTCAATGCGCTAATATTGAAATACAAGTGGGTATTCTGGAGCATAATTACCTAAATGTGTGACGTAAGACGCTTTGTCATTATATATAATTGGAAATGAATAATTGAAGATGGATAATTGAAGTCCGTAAAGAAAAATATATGCACGAAATTCTTCAATATTCTCTCCTTATCGATTTCTCTTGATTTGTTGGGGACATAGTTTACATTTATGGACAAATAAACTGGTCACCTGGTGATAAGAACTGAAATTTCACTATTGCATTTATAAAAAACCCTATTTTTTTATCCGTCGCATCCTTATTCGGCGAAAATAGATTAAGATGTATATACGCAATATTTCTATTTTAAATTTTCAACAGATGTCTTTTAGTTAGGTAAGTAAGAACTACTATTAAAATATTAATGTTATTACGATAAAAACACATTTCAACGACGTTCTTATCCTAATAACACCACAGTGTAACTTCAACTGCACGACATACTACAATCAAGAAGTAGAACAATCATAGAAAATTGCGAACTTCATAGTAGCGAATAAACTGAAATTAGCGTTTCTACTTTTATGTAAAATAATTTTATTCTAAAAACATTTATAAGGAAAAGCAGTTCACGAACATCATTGCATGAGAAATTATCTTAAATTTTTATCACAATTTAACAGTTTTTACAAATTCTATTGACTGATTGTTTGAGAAACTTTACACCCTCATACATATATGTGTAACTTAAAATATTTAAATTTCCAATTTCAGGATATAAGATATTATGCGAAGTGTCACTAAAATAAATAAAATTAGACTTGCACACTCGCCGTTGAAGGCCATTATTTTCAGATTTACTATTTGCATAATTCAGAATCCGAAAATCCTTTCATTATAACTATGTTACATTAATTACAAATCAAAGTGCTTTTTAAAATACTTCACAATGCTAAGAAGGCCGATATTTTTATCACTCACTCTGTAATTATTGATGAATTGCACAATGTAGAAAGCATGCTTGATAAATTCACCGTAGATTTAGTTCTTTTACAAATAATTATATTAGATTCTGTAAACACGTTTGATTCTAGAAGAGAATCGATTGTAAATTTTATTTTTAGATTATTTCTCAATGTTAAGATTTATGTCGTCTGATGATGAGAGCTGCTAAGAATTGCTCCGGAAACTATAATCTCCTACATTTACTCACAATCTAGAAAAAAAAGATATAGTTCTATAAATGTTTGATAATCTTCGTTCAGTTATAAATTTTAATGTTAAAGTTATAAAATACTATTTTTCAGGCACCATCACAACACAAATAAGAGTGAGTGGTTCTTCAATTGATCGATTAAAGATATGAGATCGTTTAAACATATGTTTAAAGATAATATGAATTAAGTGCCCAAAATCCGCTTCGTGTTTTAAATTCATTCCTTCTTGTTAACATTAATGCTTATTGCTAGTGCATATTCAAAAACATATGGACCCTTCTGTACTTTCCAATCGAGTATTGTCAGTGAGATGCAAAGGATATATTGCCTTTAAGCGCTGTATTTTTACGAATCGTCAGTAAGGCTTACTGTTGAGACCCGAATAGTTTTTGGTTTTTGTCTGTCTGTTAGTCTATGTGTTCAGTGATAACTGCCTCAAAAATTGTCATTACGACGTTTATGAAAAATAAGAGACACACATAAAGAGACAAAAGTACAAGAAATAGACACAGATAAAGCGAAAAAGATGAAAAGATAGATATAAATATACATACAGAGATAAAGAAACTATAGCGATAAATAGACATACATAAAGAGACACAGATAAAGAAACACAAATAAAGGGGAATACAAAAAGACGTAGATAAAGAGACACATATAAAGAAATAAAGATAAAGAGACACAGGTAAAGATACACATCTAAAGAGAGAGATAAAGAGACAGACTGACATAAAGTGACAGGGATAAAGAGATACAGATAAATAGAGAGACAGAGATAAAGAGGCATACACAGATAAAGAGAGAGACAGAGATAAAGAAACAGCGATACACAGATAAAGAGAGAGATAAAAAACAGATAAAGAGACAGAGAATGAATGAATGAAATGTATGAAAATGAATGAATGAATGAAAATGAATGAATGAATGATAATGAATGAATGTATTAAAATGTATGAATGAATAGCTGAATCTATTACTGAATGAACGGGTGAAAATGAATGAATGAATGAATGAAAGTGAATGAATGAAAATAATTGATTGAATGATTGAATGAAAGACAGAAATATAGGCAGACATATAAAGATACACACATATAGATACGTAGACGAATAAATAGATAGCGAGACTGATATATATATAGATATAGCGACAGACAGATAAAGAAGGTCGGGGGGTTGGCACATGAATGATGCAGGGTGCAGAGCCCTCTATTATTGTTATAATTGTAATCTATCGTGTAATGTATGTGTGTGTTACAGAGAAAAGGGATCCCATCTATATTTGTTTTCAAAGAATATATTCGATACAATTACAAAAAGGGTGAGCACATACGCACCTACTTTCGTCCATCGGATAGAGTACATGCCGCCTGGATAGAGCCATTGCCCCTGGATAGGGATTTTTTCTTTTCTCTAATGTGTGATCATTGTTTTAATATAATTTACAATAAATATTTACTACCTGTCTGATCGAGTTTTCTTTGAAGATTGTTTACATTTTTTATACAAGATCAGAAAACTAGAGAGACATGTAAACAGATAAAGGGAAGTTTAAGCAAAAAATTTCAATGTATTTCGATTTGCTTTTTCAATTTGCGGATCTCGTTACACTACCATACTTTTTATAAATGATAATATGTGAATAAAAGATTAAAACATGTGAACACTGAAATCTACATTTACAACAATATTTTTCAAACGAATATTCATATGAAAAATGGCCAGAGAAGTGTTATTCATGACAAAATGCCTATTCAACTGGAACTGTTTCTGAGCGATAAGAACAAAAAAATTTCCGAATGAAAACTGAATAAATCATCATAAAAATGCAAGCAATAAATCCTACGTTTTCGATAACAAAGGATAAAGAAAGTACATTTATCACAAGAAAAAAGTTTACGTGTGCACAGTTTGTGTGAAAGTTTCAGGAAAGAGAAAGTTAAAAATATAAGTGTTGATAGTTGTTTGTACTTTATTTAAATCAAAGAAAATTGACACATTTGTATTGCGGATTTTGATATTTTTATGTTGAAGACAGTCATCGTTAGAACTATACTGTGAAAATATAAATTTTTGATTTTTGGAATTATCTGAGTGTGCTTAATCTTTAAGCACTTATTACCAAAACTCCAAAATTTGAAGTATTTTGCGTCTTTTGTGCACTTTAATGCCACGCAGTCATTAAAGATAGGTCGTGACATCTTTTTCCAGTTTTAGCTAAGTGTCACTAACAAAATAAAGGAGGAACGAAGATATATGCTATTTATGTTTTAGATATATAGCTGTTAAAGAAACATATTAAGAGCAAGTTAAAACTTTTTAAAACACAAGCAATAAAAAGTAAGAATGTAAAAATAGGATGCATGTAAAAAATAATAGTAAAATGAATTATTATTTAATAACATATTAATAATAAATACTTATTATTTTTTAATATATATTAATTAATAGTATATTAATTAATATAAAATAATTAATTATTAATATATATTAATATATATTAATAATTTAGCACTAATAATAACATTATTTCATAAAAATAGGGTAGATTGGGTGAATATGCCGTAGGTTTTGATTTAAATTTTTATAAAATTGCCTGCTGTTTTTATTTGTTATTCATTAATTTCTTGTTAAATTTCACACTTTTATGTAAGATTAAAAAATATAATTCATTTTACAAGTGTCATAGAAAGCATCGAAAGTTTTGCTTTTGTAAACGCTTGCATTTTGGAATCTTACCCTAATCTTCGGGTAAGACGGTCAACTATATAGGGGTAAGATGCCTTCTGTAGTTTTAATGTAAACAATAATTTTCTTTGAAGCAGTGCAACACATAATAGGACAAATAAAAGTAACTTTACTATTTTAGACATACTGCAGATGTTACTTACTTTGTATTAGAGAATTACAAAAATATGAATGTAACAAACATTGGCAATTTAATAAAAAACAAACTTATATTTAAAAAAAGGTTATGTTTTACTTAACATTTAAAAGCTCTTCATTTTGCTGTTAAGTATGCCCATTTTTATAATTTGATAACAAGGTGAAATAAGGCAAATGCACTATGATAAAATGGTTTAGAGTCCTGGTTTTGGTTTATTGTTTTTCATATGTTTCTCTTTTCTTTTCAGCAATATCTCATCTCGGCCACAAACTGAACACTTGTTTAGGAACTTTGAGCAAGTTTCATGTAACCAATAGTTGTACTGAATGCACTTGATCCAATCACAATTTTCCAAGGTGTTATTGTACTCTTCTAGACACTCTGAACACTCATTCTCATTCACTTAAAAAAATCCCCATCGTCTGAATCTTGGTAGGGAATTTAATCATATTATCGTCATATTCACCCATATTATAGTCTGTTGAAGATTCTCCCTTTCTAGCATTTGACTTCTTAAACAATTCCTTTTTAGATAGGCTTTAGACACCTTGAAATTCGCAGCTGTTATTGTCTCTCTGCTTTGTCGTGGCTTTTATAGGCCTAGTTTTTTTCCTTTTTAAACTTTTTTCCTTGCTTTGCTTTTTCCCTTTCATAATCTTCTTTTTTTACTTACCCATCATACGTAGTATAGGGTAAGTCTTGTAATCGTTTTGAAAATCGAAAAATTTTTTTTGACGGATTTACACGTTTCAGACACTGGAGATTCCGAAAAACATATTTTTAGAAAAAAAATTTTGCCGTCCGTCTGTGTGTCTGTGTGTGTGTCTGTGTGTGTGTCTGTGTGTCTGTAAACGCTCTATCTCCCGAAAAAATTGAGATAGAGACTTGCAATTTGGTATGTACTTAGTATGTAATAATGGAAAGAAGCCTATTTCATTTCAATAACCTCGATTAACCGGAACTATTTTTTTCGGATTCTCGAAATATTCGTTCTGATAAAAGGTATATAAAAATTCTCGAAATGGTTTATTTTAAGAGATGAATATAAAAGTCAATAAAAAAACATAAATTTTGCATAAAGCATGAAGTCGATCGAATAATGAGTTGCCGAGATATTTGGAATCCTATTTTCCACACTCTTCGATTTTTCATGACCCTGTATTTCATCCAAATTTCACTTTAAAGATGTATTTTAATTGGAAATTTGACGCTTAATCAGATGCAATAAACCGCTAGTTTTCGCCGTTTCCCTTTCTTTTCTTGAATAACTTCTGATGATATAAGTACTTGAGCTTGTCTTCTTTTGCTGTACTTCCTCTTTTCATAAACTGAAACAGGTAAAATTTCTTGTAGAAATTCACTCCAATCATCACTTGATGGCAAGTGGATTGTTAGGCAAATCGGTTTCTGTGTGATTTCAGTGATGTGCATGGTTGGGAGAAATCTTGAATCTGCTGCTTACCGGATGGTCTTGAGAGTTTGTTCAACCGTTTTGAAGTGGATTTCCCCTGTAAAATGTGGGACCATGACTCATGTTGTTCGTTGGACACAGCGAAGGCAACAGGCATTTTACCGGAACCGAAAATAACCGGCATATTCCCCCTAAATGTATTCGTCGGCTCACCCCAAAATATTTGAGAAGACATCGGTCCTCCTAGTACCGTGAAGAGTTAAACAGCGTCCATTTGCATTTGGCGGAAAGGCCAGGCCCCAATAATCTCTAAAAACTTCAGATTTATTTATCTTATTTTTAAACTTTGACTTATATAGGTAAATAAAAAAGAAAAGTAAAGGATTTTGGACACTTAACACAAGTGTTAAGACAAAATAACAATAGAAA
Organism: Maratus michaelseni; assembly: GCA_963931845.1. Lineage (NCBI taxonomy): Eukaryota > Metazoa > Arthropoda > Arachnida > Araneae > Salticidae > Maratus > Maratus michaelseni. The sequence goes on along the minus strand of OZ007590.1, from coordinate 79,045,856 downwards.
ATCACTACATAAAAAAATTGCAAACTGGAATTAAAGTATCAGTAGGGAAGCCTCTTCTTCACAACTGAGTGGAGTTTAGCTGCAGAGCCTGAACAAAGCAAAAACCGCGTGACACGGCATCTTGTTCAATACGACATCTCACTCCCAGTTAATCAATTTATTACATAAAATTATTTTATTAAAGTGTCAATATTTTCATAATATGTCATTGTATAGACAATAAGACAGTAATGAATTACTTTTGACAAATAATTGTTTGTTATTTAAGCGGAGTTTAACAATTTCAGTAGTATGAAAATTTCAAAGATCGCACACACACACACATACAGACACACATATAAATGCATGATCTCAATACCAGAAAAATCATTTTCTCACATGCATTCAATTTTTTTAAATACTTGGACTCATCGGTGTGCCAATAGGGACCATTTGATCGGAAATTCATGTGTTTGTTTTACATGAATATTCAGAACTTATACCTTGGAGAATTTATAATCATTATTAAAAAAAAGTATAAAAGAATTGTGATTAAAAAAATATTTCAATTGCTATTAAAACAAGTTCTTAAATCATCGCATACAGGCCCGTATTTCACATGCTTGACGCTCCTGTTCAGTCATTTATTGTATTTAAACCAATACGAATTTGTTTCTTTTACATTAATTTCTGATTCCACAGCTAACTATGATGATTAATTAAAACATCACATACGTTTTATTTGACAATGTAGTATTGGAATGTAATCATCTGAAGAAAATGAAACCAATTCTTGTTTCATAATTTCAATAACTTTCTTTTCAGACGAATCTTTGTAAATGTGGAAATAGATCTGTACCGCAGTTAAAACATATAAATAGAGGATATCGACATTTCAACAGTAGTTCAAAGATTCGCATCCTCAGTTTACAGTTTTATGATTGATTTGCCAAAATATTGCAGAATACATTCTCACACTGATGTCAGGAATGCTTATCCCAATACTCTGTAACTTTTTAAGACACTCAGCAATACATCTAACTTTACTTTTTTTAATTTCTGAAATTGTTCTTAATGCAATTAACATTGTTTTTCAGTTTATATTAAAACACGTACAAGTATCTCTGAGTTCACACCTTCGCGTTTTTGATAATAATTTAATGTCATGCTCGTAGAAAAAAAATTCGTCCCTGATGTTACATCTTTCAATAGAATATTCAAAATAGCTATTTAACCTTTGTATTAACTTAAAAACCGGACTGTACTTGTACAACATGCAAGTTCTCGATAACATTTAGCATTGAAATCATCAAAAGTGATATTATTTAAAAGCAAATTCGTAGGTATTGCGTCGATATAATTACAAAAATCTCTATGCATAATACCGAGACTAACGAAAAACTACCGTGGTGCTTTATCCGTATCTTTGTTTACAGACCGCGGGAGTCACGTGATGCTCGAATGCACCAATGCAGGTGTTCGAAAAGAGCATCACGTCATCCTAGCGGTCTGTAAAAAAAGATAAATGGAATGCATCGTGGTAGCCTGTCTTTTTCTTTAGCCTAGATAATACACTGAATTGCAGCAAGTATTTATGCCTTGTAACATTTATACAATGTTGAAAATATTTTGATTCATTTTCTATTAATCTTAATTATAATCTGCCATGAAAAGTTTCGTTAAAAAACGTATGGCGACAGTGTGTATATGCTAAAAATTCTTAATTTATTCTTTACAGTCTTTTTAAAGCTGAACACAGAATGACGAATAGCAACATATGTGTGAAAATTGAAAAGAACTTGTCTTTTGTGAAAATCGGAACTTTTGATCTTCTACTTAACGGTTTTTCGATTCCTAATAATTCGAAAATCTGAAAAATAAACTCTGAAATACTCTATGATTTCGTCGTATGAACTCTGAACACCTCCGTATACAACGTTCATTTCCAGACTAGACATTTTACGTTATCTTAACTGAGATTTTCGAGACATGGTCAGATTAAAAGGGGTCTTCGAAAGGCCTTATTTAACGCACATTTTCTGTCATAAATAAGGGAAAAATTACGATTCAGAAATAGCGATGAATGTGTGGCTCGATTCTCAAAAGTGTTTAGTCGTATTCCGTTTCAAGTGTCGGAACACAGACTTTTCTGCATATCTATCTGAGATCCTTTCTAGATCCGCCTACGTAATTTTGGGAGTTCTAGCTGGTATAAATGATGTAGTCTGAACGTAACGAAGTTGTATATATCAGAAATTGTGGATTTTAGACGTTCATGATTCGCAAATAAATACTCCTTTACTATCAGCTGCGTGATAAGTTACCATTACGGAAGCAGTGTGCTAATACTACGATATAATTTCAACATGAGATCATTGTTATCCGTCATTGTTATCCGGTGAATTTCATAAGCAAAATCAATAAAAATATTAACAGCCTTTTACGATTAGCAATATTGTACCGTTCTCAAAAAAGTTTTCTGAACTCTCAAAATTGTGACTCCCTCAAAATTGTGCCGCCCATGTGTAGTTGCATGTGTTGTACATGCCGTATATTTACTTTTATAGAATACCCAGTAAATATCATTTTAATGATTGACCGTTCGAACAGGTTTTTATAGACTATTTAATTCACTTTATGTAAAGCTGTTAAAACTCATCTATATCTATATATGTTTGCAGAAACATTTGTTTCTTTATAAAGACATGTCTTTTTAAATGGGCATTTTTCAATATTTCATAAATAATTTTAAATCTTTAAAAATCTACATTTCAGTTAGAGTTTGATGTTGTAGGCCTGTTGCTTTCTAAAAATATGTTTAATCAACAAAATTAAAAAAGGAAATACAATAGAAATATAGTGCCTTATTCTATTAAAGATAAATTTACTTCTTACCTTCTAAATTACTTTTCTCCTTTCTTTGAAAATCCGAAACTTATTTTTTACTTTTTTCTCACAAACATACAGAGTATCAGATAATTTCGAAGTACAAACAAACTTTCTTATTTAATTTTAAGGATAAACACTGAATTAAAATGTCTAAAATTTAAGTAAATATAGTTTTTATTTCTGAGCAGAATAATAAATCTTTTAATTGATATTGTTTCATATACTCTTAGAATAGACATTTAGATTTATTTCGCTAAATATACAATTCTATAATATGCTTTAGTGTACTCTTAAATATTATTTTTTTAAAATAAGCCACACATAGTTTAAGAGTAGCTGCGTTCACAAACTATAATGAATAAACTTAGATAATATTAAAATTCCAATTTATTTCAATGAAACATATAAATTTCAATAAAACATTTACACCAGTGACTAATACGGTTTTTGAACATAGAATTTTGATATAAATTTATTGAATATATAAATGTGATGTGAGATTTTAAAAAATACACACTTGTTTACATCCACACTGAAACTTAATTTCACTGATTTTCCTGGTTCTTTCATTCGGCACTTTATTTATCAAAATTACACTGTGTATATTGATATTTTATTTTGTGTAATATTTTAAAAAGAAAAGTTAGTTACTCGTGTTTAAAGTAACTGAAAGTTGAACTCAGATATAAATTTGTTTTAATTTTAGGTATTATATTTCCAAAGATATCGTCGAAAATGTACTGTAAAAATATGTCTCCTCACCTCAGCCTATTTCCGAATCTACTGAAACTAAAATTAGGAAAAAAAAATGCGGTAGAAGGAGAAAATCTATAGCGATTATCCTCGGTCACATAGTTTTTGAGAAAATCGCAGTTTTCCGTTACGTACAAAATTTACACGGTGGGGAAGTAGAGGCACAATCGAGGTACCTATTGACGCGAAATCATCCAAGGGTTGTTGATAACGACTTTTGAAAACATTTGTCGGTAATTAGCTGATATATTAATAATAAACCTTTCTATAAAAATGCAGTACGGATCAAGGCATCATTGCAACATTGCGACTTCCTTTCGAAGCGTGCTTAGCGCAATGTTTAACCCTTTAACGGATGAAGCACTTCAATTGCTAAAATGTCGAAATAAATGATTGACACCGGAAATTATAAACAAATTTATTTTTATATAATAAAAAAGCGATATTCCACATACATAATAAATGGAAAACATTTCTATTAAAATTCTGGTGACATTGTTCAATTTCGTAATTAAAGTTTTGTGGTTTCCTAGGGAAACCAATGACCGTTAAAGGGTTAAACTTTGTACAAGGTCTTTGTTTTAGGTAATCAAATCATAGTGATAAATAGTCATAGATTTTCCATTCCAATTAAGTTCAAATATTGAAAGCAATTATAAAAAAAATCGTTCATAGAATAATTACAAGGCATCAAATGTCAGTAGTTTTGAGACAACAATCGCTTATAACTGAATATGTAATTTATTTGTAATGAAATAACTTTTCGATTACAAATCACTTCAATAATCATGCCTGCAAGTATCATGCTTTTATGTTTAAAAATGAGTCATAGTAATTAATAAATTTATTGTACGGAACCCTTTGTACGCGATTAAAACTCGCACTTGACTGATTATTATTTAAAAAAAACTGAAAATAAAGAATAAATGATGATTTATTTTTATATTTTCAGGATTTCACAGTCGTAGAGGAAAAGGTTTACCCCTCTACTAACTCTGCAGTTAATGATCATTTACAAATGTGACTGGTACCAATTGATTTAGTAATGGCGTCTACTTAATGGTATACCTAAAATTTTCTGAGATGAACGCCTGCAAATAGAAATTGTAGCAAACTTTTAAAATTTTCAATACGTACGCAAATTTCTTGCTTGCTATACCCGATGTTCACTCGTCATAACCAAGTATCTAGCAATGTGTTTTATATTGGCGAATCATTTGCTCAGTAAACCTTCGTTTAAACAAGTTTTCGGTGTTTCCACGCTTTCTTTAACCGAAGTCGACTGTAAACAAAACTCTCTATATTTTTATTATACATTTAACAATAAATTACAGTAGAAAACAAATTGTAGATTATAATAGTGAGGTAGTTGCATTAACATATCAGAAAAAAAGAAGATAGGTAAAACTAGCTTAATATTAAATTTGTACAGTTATGGCCATTAACAAAAATTGATGACATGAATGTTTAGCTGAAATCACATCTTACATTATAGTATATTTTTTTCTTTGTGTTTTTATTTAAAAATTAATGCTTTCATTGGTGTGGATAACCGAAAGCAGCTATTTAGACGTGAATTTGGACGAGCAATATTAAAGGAAGGAATCATTTGCTGTTTCACAGAGTTCATTCTTTACTTTTTAAGTGTGCTGAAACTTTCTGAAAGTTACAGTGTTACAAAAATGTTTTACATCAGTTTTTCTTGCTAAAATTCCAGAGTAGATGCATTACGTTTGTGTATCTTCTGCGAAGTTTTAGCACACAACGTACAAGAAGATAGTCTAATCACAAAGGGAGTTAAAGTTTTCATTTTGCAGTGCTATTTGTTCATTCATCTTACTATTTATTTTTTTCAATTTACGGGATATGAGAATAAAGTTCAGTGCATGTGTTATAAACAAAACATCAGAAACTAAATAATAAAAATTGCTCTTCGAAGCAATGACTGTCGTTTGCAGCGCACTATTGAGAACCACGACAGACTTTCTGGACCTCGGAGAAGCATTTTCTTTCGTTATCGTCTGGAAAACACTAGAGAGATTGCTTTGATTGTCTGGATCTGAAAATCGCTTTACGTGTAAGGGTCGTTTCAAATACAAAATGAATCCTGCTAGAGCAAAATCAAGCGAATACTATGAATCATTGAAGGCTACAATCATTTACATAACATAAACTGTTTCAACACGATGAACGAATGCAGCCGGTAAAATTGAATGCTATGGGACGATTGTTGATTTTGAGAACCCCGAAGTGAGCATTGTCAGCAATTTCCTGAACAGTATAGTCGTTATCAAAAGTTCTTTACAAATGACAGACATTACTTCCAATGAAAATAATATTTTTTTTCATCATTTAGATAAGAACCGTTCGTTTCTGAAAATCGACCGAACTTCCTTATTATAGGTTTTGCTTATCAACATCTTATTTTCTTGTAATTCGAATTATTTATACTAATAAAAGAAAGTTTCGCTCTGTGTGTGTGTCTGTCTGTTGGCGATGGCTAGCAAAATATAGCCCACCTAGAAGTCTGGAAATTTAGGTGTGGATAGTCCAAGGTCTGGCCATGTGTACCTGAACCTTAGAATTTTAATATTTCAATTATTTACTGAAATATTAATAAATATTCACAAAGAACTCTCATCAAAAATACGCTTTTATTCTCTTGGGTTGGTTGGTTCACTGGTTGGTTGCATCGATTCTTCACAGAAGTAATTAAATAAACCAGAGTAGCGATGCATAAATAAGAATTTCTAACTAAATAGTGTCAATATGGATTGAAGTTATCGGCGTAGAGGAGCCATGCGAATGTCGCGTCACCTGTACATGACAAATTACACATACGTGCCACTGATTGAAATATTTTCCAGGCACATTTTTCTTCATGACAATTAGTCGGGTTTAAGTTTTTTTTTTTTTTTTTTTTTTTTTTTACATGACATTTATTATTATGATGGAGATTGTTAATACAGAAAACTTTATTTAACAGATTCTTTTTAGGTGCGTTCGTAATTATATAAATACGTAGCACATATAGTCGTCGTTTGGTCCGTCCGTCTGTCCGTCCGTCTGTCTGTCTGTCTGTCCGTCTGTCTGTCCGTCCGTCTGTCTGTCTGTCCGCATATAACAACGCAAAAACTACCCAACCAAATGGTTTGCAATTTAAAATATATTATCTTTGCAGAATTTTGTCGAGACATTTCAAATTTTATTAAAATCGAATCAAAACTTTAGGAGATATTAATAAAAATATTTATTAAGAAATTTGATTTTTTTTTTAAATCGGTGCTTTTTTGTTATAGGAGCTTCCGAAGTTTAATCGTCAAGCGACCGAGATACTTATTTTATGACAGAAATTAATCTGCAGACGATATAATTCATTTCACAGAATTAAAAATCATCAAGATCTGAATATTTATATAACTAGCTGATACATATATATCTGAATATTTATATAACTAGTTAAGATATTTGTATGAACAGTGTCATAAAATATATACTTAACTAGCTGTTTAACCCGTTCTACGCACGGGATATCATGAATTTAATTCTAAAACGTGCGTACGAACGCACCTCGTTTGTAACGTTTGACGTACAATTTCCAACTTGTTTATATTTGCGGGAATGAAGAGAGGCAAGGGTCTAATTACATTTAAGCTTCAAGTTGTATTTCTAGAAAGCAGTTACCAGAATTTCCGAATAATAGTGTAAGCCAAATTTCAAATTAAGTTCCTAGCTTAACCAAATGAATCAATCTTTAAAGATGTATTGTGATCCTCTTAATTAGTTATTTGCTGAAGGCCACTTGAACAACCCCCACCCCCCTCCCGGACCGTCCTTCAAGGTTTTTTCTCTAACTCTGCTCCGTTTCCATACCTCAGCAACTATCTTTCCGATTTCAACGCAAGTGATTTCAAACATTATAATTAATTTAATAGTCACCCTTTATAACATTAAACTAAATTTGTGAGTAGCGGTTACCATTATTTACGAATAACAGTTTAAGGCAAATTTGTAATTAAATTCAAAGCTTAAAGAAACGAACGCATTTTGAAAGATGCATAGTGGTCCTGCTAATTAGTCATTTGCCGAAGGACACTTGAAGAACCCCTCCCCCCCCCGGGCCCGTCCTTCAAGGTTTTTTCTCTAACTCTGCTCCGTTTCCATATCTCAGCAACTATCTTTCCGATTTCAACACAAGTAATTCCAAACATTATATTTAACTTAATAGTCACCCTTTATAACATTAAATTAAATTTATGAGTAGTGGTTACCACTATTTACAAATAAGAGTTTAAGCCAACTTTGTAATTAAGTTCCTAGCTTAACAAAACGAACGAATTTTTATGCATGCATAGTGGGCCTCCTAATTAGTCATTTCTGAAGGACACTCGAACATCCCTTCCTCTCGGCACCTTACTCAAGGTTATTTTCTCTAACTGTGCCTTATTGCTATAACTGGGCTAATAATCTTCCAATCTTCTCGAAACCAGCTCAATTTTGTAGTGCGCCTACTATACAGTAACGTAGGAAGCGGGGACCTGTCTCAGAAGTTCGTTCGGAAAGAGGTTTGTTACGAACAGAATGCTCCCCTGGCGGTGGTAGGGGGAAATAAAAGATTTTCTAGAGCGTACGAGCATGCCGGGTATACGGTTCCGAAGTCATCGTAGACCGTGGCCAGAGATCCGTTTTTTAAGATATTTAAGTTTATTACAAGGGCTCGGGCAACGCCGGGCGGGTCAGCTAGTTTTATATAAAGTGCGTTGCTCTTTTAACCCATTATACGCCCTATGCATGTTATTGCTATATTTGTAGAGACTTTTTAAAATTTGTATTTCGTCATCTTTCTTATGATATATACATTCAAGATATAGACATAAATACAGAAAATTTGGAAATGTAAAATGAGTGGAGCGTCCCTTACAAGTATGGCCTGTAGAATAACTGCGTGAAGGATATTAAATCAATTGTTGTTATTCAACGAAGAAATATTATTTTTAAAATAAAAGTTAACTTTTTTTTAATTCTTTGAGAATACATTAAGCATATCTAATAAGAATTGAAAAAAGATTTTCTATCGGAAAACTGACAAAGAGGGTTAATGATAATTACCTGCTCTTATTGTATGGCCACATAATTATGACACGATTTTCTGTTTTTTAAGATAAAGCGAAAAACTGCAAAGAATGGCTGACGATAAGTTGGGAAAATGGTTTCACTTAATTTGAATTATATGCGTTTCTATTTGAAATAAAATGTATTTTCAACAACCTCCATTTCTTGATCGAGTGAAACCTCTATTATTCAGGTAATTGGAGTTATCATAATAAAAAGGGCTAAGTTATTAAATACAAATTTCCAAGCATTAAAGCAAATTGTATTTCATTTTGAAATTGTGAGAGTTTAATTCAAAACTTTTATAGACAACATTAAATCAATTAATTTATTTCCATATCAGTCACGTTACAGGCGATTGTCCGAAGATTTATAGGCAGTATGATGAAGTTGCATAAAATCAGGTGCGAAAAAATATAATTCGTCAATTATGGCTGTTTTTAAAGATATTTAAGTGTGATTTGAATGAAAGGGTGTGAAAAATTCTGGTGTTTCACTTTTAATGATAAAAAATACAATTTTTGAGATATACCGCAGTCATTAAGTGTATAGATTCTAACTGTATAAAAGCAAAGTATTTTTAATCTGTATACTTTGGTAACAACTATTATTTTAATTTTTGCGACACATACTTACGGTTAATTTTCGTCTTCTAATCAGGAAGCCCGTATATGGACGTTACTTTTGCATGTTGAATTATTTAACAAAAATATTTTCAGTGTTCGTGTTTGTATACTTATATTCATAAATTAAGGTTATTTGAGAATCATAGAAAAATGCACCAAAACAGGAATTTATGATGAAATTGAACCGTATTCTTCAGGAAAAATGTGCTTGTGTTTCAAGCTGAAATAAGCTACCAAATGGTGCTGAAGATATATCATAAGTCACGGAACAGTCTGTATATTGTATAAAATAAATCGTTGTTGTAGTTCACAATAGACGTGTACGCATATCACCATACTCAAATATCTATGGCTCAGAGGACACACAAAAATGATGTTTTACGTAGCAGATTTATCAGTCGTTTGGATTGTAGCAAAACGCAGATGAAAGTATCACAGAACAGGGAATCGGACAAAGTGCTCTATATTCTGTGGCAGTGGTTTCAAAGAAACGGAAAAGTAACAAGATGGTAGTTCATGGATTACAACACTTCAAGACCATTAGCATTTGAAAATAACTGCCAAACGAATATGGGCAGAGTTTAGCAGTCCCAACAACAGTCAGCATGCTTGGGTACTACATTTACGAGGCATACCGTATACAGACATATATGCTCGTAGGCCTGACAGATGTGTGCACTCACAATAGCTCACTACAATTGTCGGTTATTCTGGTGCAGAGAACATATTAACTGGGTGCCGGCATAACCTATATTCATTATTTACTGATGAATCCAGGTTTTTCTCTAAAATCGGACTCCAGTATGATAATCATATGGAAAGCGTGACCCATTACAACAAAATATATTTCACTGAACACCACCATAATGATGGCGCTGGACTTTTGGTTTTCAGATGGAATTATCCTTTGTTCTGGAACAGTTCTCCATATCTAAAGTGGATTCGCGACAGGCCAGATTTAGAGGGATATCATTAAACAACAACGCGTTTCAATGTTTAGGAATGCAATGGGCGAATATTTTCCTTTTATGGATGGCAACACTCATGTATCCATCATGAACGAATGACTTGAATAAGAGTATATCACACGTTTGGGATAGTCAGCTTTCACTCCCGATTTCAACTGGATTGAGTAAGCTTGGGATAAACATGTTCGAACGAATGATTGCATCACTTTATCTACTTTCTTCCTCTACTCCCCCAACATTGTTTCAAGTCTGGATTGGCTTACCCCAAGACCACCCGGATCATTTGATGATCAGCATTTCCTGTCATTGTGCTGTCTGGCATGAATAACCTAGCAAACATGTAGTCCAATAACATTCATACAAACTGTATACTGTTATTTTTTCCAACATGAAACATGTTTTTTCTATTTACTCCTTGGAGCATTTTGTTTATTTTATTGGGTATTGTGGTACATGTACTGTACTTTCTATTCCATACCTGTTTCGTGTTACATAGGCTTACGTTTACAGCAATTGTGTTGTAATAATTTTAGTCTATATGATATAAATTGTCATACTTAATTCATGAGCATGACTATATTAAGAACGTATATAATGATGATATTTTTTATAATTGAAGTATTCATTTACTTAGTACACTAATTGAATAAATACTAATATTGTGTATATTTTGAGAAAAATAATGTTATATATAAATTGCAAAACTACCGCGCGTGCGTGCAGTTACAGAGATAAAAATTATGAAATTTGCATCAGAGATCACAAATGTGTTAAGTATTCCTAAAGCGTCTTTAAGGGCAACTTTATTTGATGAATGTACAGCATATCCTTTTGAAATGAATCACTTGTTTCTTTTTTAGGATGTATGATAAAGTATTATTTAAATGTTTTTCTGGTAATTATAAAAAATAATTTTACTAAATGTTGAACGTTTTTATAAAATAAAATTATGAGTCTTAGTGATAATTTCAAATTAATTTTGTCACATATAAATACCGCACAAGAATGAACGATGAATATAGAGCATAAAATACGCTTTCAAGTATCATGCAAAAATATCATATTGCTATTTAAACAACAGTAAATTCAATTGTTTTCATGTTATTTATTTATTTATTTTTGTAGAAAATAAATGTTTCTTTTTTTCACTTTCTAAAAAGGTAGTCATGTTATTAAATCTATAGCGATGTGTAAGATTTCAGAAAATGCGCTTAAAAGGGTTACAACATGAACCAATACTATCCTATAGATAATGCCTCAGGAATGGCAACGTTAAATTGTATGACGTATTTGTGAATCAGCCGCCGTTTTAACGTGTCTATACATTCGCGATGCTATACATTGGGTTTGTAAATCCATTATGTAAAACATTATGTATGATTATGAATTTTTAAAATAGGGCACAAACGCGCTGTACATTTTGTAAGGCTAATTATAAAACAGACCCTAAAGTAGTCACTTTTGGCTTCCTAAAAGATAAAGGATTAACAAGTGGGTAAGTGTGATCGGAGATCGCATAAAGGGTTTCGTTTGATATTCCTTTTAAAACACCTTTTCCTTTCTTTAACAAATCCAAATAAATTTCATTTTCCAAAAAAAAAAAAGGTCATGTTTTTTATAAAGTAAAATTTTACGGTTGTATTTTTCTCGTTTTTTCAAAAATCTGAACCGGTCCGAAAGCGGGCTACGCCAGCTGTTATACTCTGCCATTATAATATCTGTCATATGGACTAAACTCATTATTAAAAAAAAGTCAATTTCAAAATTAAACATGTTATATAGAGACCTTCAAAATGTTAAAATATGCCAATATTTCCATTAATATTTTCTTATGATATTTGTCATATAAATAAGAAATGTGATAGCTGGAATATTTTAGTTTTCAATGCTTCAAATACTAAAGATTGCATATTTCTTTCCATGGCATTTTGTTTTATAAAATGCATAGGATTTTAATTATAAGTGTATATCAAATACATATGAATCCAAATTCCTTGCAATAGTTTACAGATTTTGGCTTGTTTTAAATAGAAAGTTTATAATTTACATTTTACTTCTTAAATTGCTAACTTTTAAAATATAAAAAAAACTTCTTAAAATGTTAAATCAAATGTAAACAACAACAAAAGTTTTAGGATGGTTGCATGTAATCGATGTAACACTGGTGTTGATAGGCCAATCTGCCTCGGCATCAAAACGCAGCTTTTAGACATTATTCATAGGATGAAGTTGCATGAAGCCACCTGACGCATGTTTATGGCTTAATAAAAACTCAAAAAATTTTAATAGAAATGAAACATGATAGTTAGTGCTTTTTATACAAATGAAACTAAATTAACATTACTTTTGAAACATTTTAAAATTAGTAAAGTATTATAATCTTTTATGAGGAAAATGACTGACTGCTTCTGAGTCTCGACCATGACCACCCCTTGTTTTATTTACTGTATGATAATCAAAGCTCGTGATATCGTCTGAATCAGAAATGCATTCCTCTCTCCTCCCAGATTCCGAAATTCCTCTTGTACTGAAAAATGTTCAATAATCTGCGCATTAAGGAAAGATGGGAAATTATCCCATGTAATTTCATATTCCCTCTGTACTCATTAATGAACAATAAAGCATGGTATGCAGTTCGGATCATCAATTCTTTTTGGGAAAATGTTTTAATTACATGAAATAGTGTCATTGTAGAGAATAATAAGATGGATTAAAATGTTTCTAATCCGTCAATTTTGGGACTATCTAGTTCCACACCTATTTAGTTCCATAAAGGGTAAAATCTGCATCAAAGAAATAAACAAATATCTATATATTTACCAGTTAGATTTGGGGCACGTTCCATCCTAAATTACCGTTAATTTGCTTTATTACTTTTATCATATAAAAAGGAAACGTCAATGTATACATAAGATATACTTTTGGTACGCGTTTTTGTGTTTGAAAAAATGAAAACAAATAAATTAAATGTAACAAGTAGATTAATGTGGATCCGACATTCAATGAACATTTTGGCTGTAAAAAAATGAACTATTCATGAAGCAATAAATACATTATTGAAGATTATGTTTAGAAGTAATTAAGAATGCAATTTTCACAATGAGTACTTGCGATGGATACATCCGATTTTGGGTATCAATTTACAGTATTTTATGCATTCCTCTCATATATTTCTTTTAAAACATTTTCGGGGTACGATTTTTTTTTTGTACCCAAAAAGTCTTTTTTTTCGTCTGAAAATTCGTAAATTTTATGCAATGCAAACGCAACACATCAGATTGCTACGCATATAGTTAGTTAGAAAATGATTTTATACCAGTATTTCATCATTTTGTTTTCTGTGTAAAAATCAAAATATGAATGTTCGTATAAAAAACTGTTGCTAACCAGGGTATACCGGGTGATCCGAAAGCCAGGAAATATTTTAAAACACAATAATACACAAACTAATAAAAATAGGAAACTGAAAATATTTCGAGTTTTTCCGATATAACATTCAGGCACATCTTTAGTTGCAACTTTGCCTTTTTACAAGCCCTATGATTTTGATTTTAGGCATGTTTTCTAACAACCAAAGTTAGATTATATACCCATTTATTCTTGTTTTCTACAGTTTTTATATTTCATTCTTCAATCAATTACTGGTGTGCCTTGATAATGTTCTTTTTTAAGCTTATAACAAGAACGAAAAATCATGCGTCAAGCATAGATTATGTAACACTTTCCAACGCTTCCAAAATAATTTTACAAATCATACCGTTTAATAAGCTAAAAGATAACATCTAAGTAATCCGAATACTTTTCATCAGCCCTGTATAGGATCTATAGATTTGTATATATACTACATAGGATGCTAAATTTTAGTTCAGTTAGGAAACGCGTAGCACAGTTTAAAATTCTCCGTCTGGAGTTAAATAATACGGAAATGTGTTCGCGAACTTTTGTGCTTCCCTGTATAGGATCTACAGAATTTATACACACCACGTAATAGACAAAAAGCGAGTTAAAATTAAAATCGCGTTCAGTAACTTAAAACGCACTTCCAGGAATTATTGTTAATAGACAGTAGAGAATTCTTTTGTGTGGCCCTGTAAATGAACGATGACTGCTATACACACAATATTCTGTAGCAAGCCTCTTGTAATGCACCTTATATAAATTTCAATGCGTTTAAAATAGGGAAACATTATTTAAATAAACCGCAGACGATTTTTCTCCATAGACGTAATGTAACGGAATTCTTTTGACTGTCCCTGTAAAGTAACTATAAGTGCTATGCACACACTATTCCATATTAAGCTTCTTTTAATGCACCTTAGTGATATATATAAATTTCAATGCGTTTAAAATAGTGAAACATTATTTAAATAAACCTCAAGTGATTTTCCCCCATAGACCGCAATGTAATGGAATTCTTTTGAGTGTCCCTGTAAAAAAAGTATAAGTGCTACACACTTCCGTTGAAATAGGGAACATGCTATAGATAACGACTATAACATATAAAAATTGCAGAGCAATCCGAGCATATTTGCGGGAGTTAGAGCACGGACAGACGGCAGACGGCAGACGGCCAGACGGCAGACGGCCATACGGCCAGACAAACCGAAGTCATAAACACTTTTCAACTAGGTTGGAAAGTGTTAAAAAATAATTAGTTTTTGAGAATTCGAATTCGATATTAATTTTTAAGTAGCATTATGTAATTTTGAAAGTTTCCAAAATATTAAAAGAATTTAAACTTCGAACAAAAGATATAAATACAAAATATGTGTAATTCTAAAAGATTTTTCAATATTTTTTTCGCAGTAAAGACCTTTGTAATTAAAAAAGAGAAAAACGCCTTGTACGATTTCTGGTACTTATCAATTCATCAGCTTAATATAATGAGACAATTTATTCAATTTAAGGAGACGTTATTATACCAAGATGTTTAACAACTTTTACTATTTACGATTCTAAACTTCTATCAGACTTCGTATCTCTAATATAATAAATTCTTTTAATTTACAATGACTTAATTCAAATTTTTATAATTGAATTCACTATTCATCCATAGATATTTATCATATTATAAAAGAGAATTTCAGAACAAACATATTATTTTTGTGCCTAAAACAATGGTGAATAACACAATTTTCAATAGAACGGAAATGAAGTTCGTTAAGAAGTATACACTATGTAATTTTCAAAAGTTCAGTCAAGTGCAAACTTCGAATATGGAGAATGAAAATTCGAAACCATCTTAATGCCGGATAATAATCGAAACAGAGTAAGTACTTTTAAAAATATGATAAAGAATAATTGCGTTTTGTCCGTTAACAGTTTTTTTGAAAAAAATTATAACTTCTTTTTCATCTTTGTTTTATAAAAACGCAGTGTTATTGTTATGCAATTTATTAAGTCGCGTAGCAATAGGATTTCATGAAGTTACAGTAGTGTAAAATAAGATAGGGGCATTTTTTAAATTGCTATTTTTAAAGTACTAAAGTGTGTGATGTACCTTATTCTGTTTTTTCGGAAATAAACGGACTAGGAATATGTCTATTCTGTCCGACGTTGTGCAAAAAATTGTATAGTTTAATTTTTGGGTTGTTTTAATTAGATTTGTATCGAAGAAATTGGAAAATGATAAGCCCAGCGTAGAATTCATCCGAATTAAAGCTACGAATTAAAAAAAACAAACAAAAATATTTTTTTTCATTCAACTTTACAATTTTGAAAATTTACAAAAGTGTTTATATTTTTTTTGTTTAAAATATGAACAATTAGTCTTCCGGAATCTTGTCAACTGCAAAGCTTTGAAATAAAAAATCACCAGTCTCGTGTATTGTCAGGACCACAACACACATTGAGACCTAGAGGGGATGGAATGATCCTAAAACACACTCGAGATCGCGTACATTGCACTACTTGTTTTTCCCAGCACAGAATGTTCGGCAAATTCCCTTCGGTATTTCAAATACTCTCCCCCCCCCCCCACTCCTCCGTCCGTACACTTATAATCATAGCGAGATTCATAATGTGATTTAAAGTTAATAAGAGTGCAATTAAAAAAGTTTTCGCAAAAAGAAAAAAAAAACTGTTATTCCAAATCACCCTCGAATACGTCATTTAGCTAGGAATTTGATTTTAGAAGATAAGATCACGTCTTAATTTACTTTCAATCGTCTAAAAAGACATCCAAAGCTCGAACCTGAGTAGTTTTTCAGAATACGTTTCCTGTACCTGCTTATGCAATAAGGGTTTCAGTACTCAAAAAAAAAAAAAAAAAAAAAAAGCCATTATTTTAGATTTTTTTCTCTCTTTTGCTTAGAGATCATTTAAAAAGAAGTTGGCTCCGTTTTTACGTGAATGATTTTGATCTGTTTTCTTTTACGCGAATCATACCGGCCATGACAGCTATCACTCTGCTGAATTTTATGGTCATCTGTCAAATAGTTTAGAAGCAGCAGTGTTATACATACATAATTAGATTGAGCGCATGAGAGAAGTTAGAATTTTTTATTTGCTTTGATAATTAATAAAATAATATTTTGAAATGAGATACTCTTCATTCAGCTGAGCGAGCAAAGCACTTATAGGTCCACTTTTAATCGCTTCTTTGTGACGCTATTCCTCATAAACTGTTCACCGATGGCCATGCACTCAGCACAAGTATAGCTACCATGGCCGGCATGGTCAGTGTAAAAACAAATCTGACACAAATCGTGTCAGATTTTTGACACAATCGTGTCACACACAAATTATGTCGTGTTCTTGAAGAATAATGAATAATTATAGATCATAAGTGCCATTGTCTAACTTTTAAAAGCGTGCGAGGTTCAACTTAAATCATACTTTAAATTTAACAGTGTAACATTAATTTAATTTAATTTAATTTATATAATGCTACATAATAAATTTATCTTCTAAATTATTCTTTAAACATGAATACAAATTTCAATAAACCTAGTTTTTTTTTTTTTTTTTTTTTTTTTTTTTTATGAAACTGGTTTACAAGATAAAGGAACTTTATAATGAATTTACAAAAAAGTAATTTATGAAATATGTTGAGAAAAGTAAAACAGCTCGTTTTTTTAGTCTATCGGCAAACAGCATTTTATATATATATAAAAGAAAAAAAAATACAACAAAATGTACAGAAACGAAAACTAAATTTGGAAGTTTTAGGGACTTTATATATTCTGACACTTTAATTAAATTTTTAAGATTTGAGTCAGTAAAGACTTTGGCATCTTTAAACTTTCATATTTCTTACCAATACTTTTTGAAGTTGAAAAAATGCTACGAATATGAATTTTTATTAAGCATTCTGAATATAGAAATGGAAAAAATTCAAATCCTTTGAAATATCGGATATTTTCGGCATGATTATTATTTTTTGCATTTCCATATATATTCAAATATCATGTAAATTGATTACAATAAGGAAGTGGAAAAGTTTGTCATTATACACATTTCTCTACTAATCGGAATATTTCATTTTCAAACTGTCTTTCTGTATAAGATTTTTTTTAATTCAAAGACATGATCATGTATCTGTATATTTCTCAGTAATCAATAAAATTATTCTACGTAATCAACGAAATAAAATCTGTTTAAAAACTATTCACAGCTGACTATCTGACTAACGATAATAATCAACTAGGTTCAAATTAGAATTGATAACATTTATAAGCTGAGGATGCATTCAAAATCCACAAATATTAGTGCAGAATGTGCTGCAATTAGAAGCACACACAATGAATATTTAGTATTGACAAACCCCAAGTTATTTCTAGATAATGTTTTCTCATACGATATGGGAGATTTTATTATCTCACGAGGTAATCTTTCAGTTCTTTTTACATTTATGAAAATACTATAAAACTTTAATGTATATCTTAGGAATTAATAAGCAAAAAAAGAAGAAAAATACACAGTCCTATCAGCAACTGGGTTTTGTGATTTTCATTAAAATATATATATATGTATATGCAAAAACTGATTACAGTAAACTTAAAAGTTTAAAACATCTTTCAATAAACAAATCTACTAGTTTCGTACACAACCTGTGACATTTTTAAGATCCGTAATGATAAAATAAACTATATTAACAAAAAAAATTAAATATGAACTTGATAAACAAACATCACGAGATATCAGGTATCATGATAGCAGGTGCTTTAACAAAAATTATCTCCTGTAAACGTAATTTATTTTATCTTATTTTCAAAATTTATGAAGCACCTCGCGCCAGAATCTAAGCACCTCAAAAGACGCTGATTCATTGCATATGCTCTCGCTGCGCATATAAATTTCTATTGTTTCACGGAGGGATAATGGATGGCACATTGAATCTTCATGGATAAATTATTTTACTTTTTTTAAAACTAATCTATAATGGATCTATGTTAAGAATTGTGGCTAAAGCTGTGCTTGTCTTGTTTTAGCCAGACTGTATAAGAGCAAGTCTGTGCTAATCGTTGTTAGAGACAGGTTTTGTTCTAACTTAGTATATTTCTAAACGTTTTATATATTTTATTTCCACAATTTTGAATAATTGTTTTTTTTCATGCTTTGTAAAAGATAAAGTTTAGCCTTTTTTGTATTACTTGCATAAAAATTGTATTAAAAGCAATGTTTCTTTTTGCAAGTTTTCTTTTCTTTTAACATATACACTTAGATGCTTCTCTCATAACATATGGGAACATTTACACATTTATCTATGAAGACCTAAATATGTATAAATTACGATAGATAACACTCTAATTAGTGTGAATCCATACACGTTTCTACGTTTACACACTGGCTGGAGTAACGTCATGATAACAAAAATGATAAAAATAACTGGAAAAACTGTAGATGATAACAAACTGCACACTTCCATTCATACGGTAAACACACATAAATATAGGTAAGGTTTTTAAAACAGGAGTTTACTTTTTATGATAAGAGTGTAATTTTACAAATTTACACATGTAAAAGTGGCTAATTTACACATTTATTTTTTAGAATACATTAGTATCAGTTATTTTTTCTAGGTAGCAACTGTTATTCCATCCTTAAATAAAGGCGGAGATTACTGTTCAAAAAATGTGGTACTGAAACACAATAACAGTACGATATCTGTTAGCAGCAAGTTCGAATTATCTTTTTATCAAATTTCAATTATGTACAAATTTATTGTTAAAATATGTAAGATTTTATGTGCATTATTAATCATTTAGACAGAAGCGATATTTCTCAACCGGAAAAAAGGTTTTTTAACATTTCATGTCACTGATGAAAAACGAATGTTAAACTCAGCTGTAAAAATAATACAGGGATTTCACACAGTCAACAATTTTTCAAGCATTCGTTTCGAAGATACATATAAAAAACGCCTGTCAAACTTTCAGAAGTTGCCATTTATTCTTTGCCGTGAAATAAATGTGCTTTAAAGGACAGAGAACAGTGATATACAATCCTCTAATATATGAAAATGGATAAAACAACGAAAAGTCTCTTCCATAAAGTGAAAGTTTTACGTCGCTCTTTTATAAAAGCTATTTTTCAATGCTTAATGTTGCTTTTATTTTTGGTAAACTGTTTTGAAAAAACGAAAATAGTTAAACAAAAAAATACAAGAACATGAACCAGTGAAAAAATATTACTACTCACACAATTTTATGTGTTTTTTGAAGAACTGGTTTGGTGTTTGCTGAGTCAAATAATTTTACGCTTGCCATTTATTTCTTTTTTGATGATCTCATATTCAATAATAAAATGTAATATGAATAAATATGATAATTTTATTGCAAATTTTTATTTAACTTCGTTTTTTCTCATTCTGGGTCAAATCAAGGTCCATTTTTCACCTACTACCGTCGAACTGATTTTCCTGAAATGTTGCACACAACTTGACTGTCGATGACAATGCAATATACAAGTTTTTTCAGGGCCATACCTAATCAGGGACAGGTTCAGAAGAAAAAAAACTGCTCTTAACGCAAGTGGAACTCATTGCAGAATGAAGTCAAACAAGAATGATACTGGCAAAAATAGTGTTACAACAATAGAGTTACAACAATGGTTACAACACATAAATTAAATTTTCGTAAAAGCACGCTTGCTAAACTTCGACAACAATATATTTATGACTATTGTGATTACAATTATAAAAGAATTACAACAATGGTTTAAAAAAAGAAAATAAACATAATTTATGTTTCTCTTGTTTTCGAATAATATCGCATTATGATATAGAGTTTAATGGATTCATGCTTCAATTTAACATATAAGACGCAGTAAAACTCCATTTATTTGAATTTCAGTCAAATGGATTGAAATCTGGAAATAAAAAATTGCAATTATAAAAATAAATAAATAAATAAATAAAAAGGAAGAAAGAAAGAAAGAAAACAGAGAATAATAATGAAAAAACTAAAATATGAAATGTATGAATTGTATCCATTCAAAAAAATATAATTTTTTTGAAATTCTTATTTAATCCAAAGTTAACATTCATGTGTAATTGAAAATTTCAAAGTATGTAAATAGGTAAAACCAGATCCCAGCATATATTTGAAAAACCATTGAAGGAAATCTGATATTTTAAAACCCTTGACTGTTATCTGTCGATAATTTTGTTTTAAATGATAGGTTTGTTTTGTTCACAGAGTTTTGTTTGCTAGAGTGTCTTCAAGAAAAGTTTTTTAACAAATCCTTATAGGTTTCTTCAAAGAAGAGGCACATTTTTTTTTCAAATTATTGTTCCGTTAATAGTATGTTTTACTTTGTCTTAAAATACTGTTTAATTACTTTTTAAACTATAATTAATTTGCTAAATAACCCTAAAATCTAAGAATTGAGTCTTTTATTAATTTTGAGGGGTGGCCTACTTCTGCATCATTATTTCTTAAATTGTACCAATAGCGGGATATTGCTCATCAGAACCATTAGTCTGCCGGGGGCTCACAAATATCGGCTCACAAATGGAAATTGAAGCAGCGAAAATACAACTTTGTAAAAATATCAAACTTGTGGAAGTTAAAAGCAGAAATTAATGATTGAAATAATTTAGACATCAATGTTAGTTGATTGTTTAATTTACTGGACGTTATTCTTTTTTGGAGCTTTATTTGAAATGACAACCTAACAAACCAACTTGTAAAATTTTTCTGCTGTATTAAGGCTTTTTTTCCACAAAAGTAATTTGGTTTAATTAGAATTCGGTTTCGTTGTTCTTATTATACGCAAAAAATGCCAAAATATTAAGCAAGTAATAATTTTTCTATGTGAAAACATTTAATTTTAATAAAATTGAACCTAAAGAGTTTTATTTTTATTTTGTTTTCAATACTGCTATAGAAAGAGAATGAATTGCTCTAATTCTCTGTCTCGTAAATTAATCTTGTTTCATAAGACATATTATATTTTTTTAATATAATATAATTGATTTAAATAGTAAAATTAATCATTATACTGCTATTTAAAATAAAAAAGAAGCACCCAAATCGTGAATATTTTCGACTTACATTATTTGATGCACTTTGGGATGTCTTGAACATGATTTGACTATTTTGAGAAAATGGCTGTCTTTCTATTATTCTTTGTGTGACACAAACTTTCTGTCCCCTCTATCACAAAACATTATTGACGGAATTTGATAAAACTTTAGATTCATTTAGATTTGACATAAATTTGTGCTGATAAGGTTTGTGTGATATCGCTTAAGAGGTCGCTCTGCTAAGCTTCAGTTTTCGCTATTTACGCGTGAGCTATATCTGGAAAACTAATGCACGTAATTTCATTAAACTTCATATTCCGTTAGGCCTGGACATAAATCGATGCGGATTAGATCTGGCTGCTGCTATTCTGTGTTTTTCACGATTTCAGAGATAGCTATATCTCAAGAAGTAATTGCATTGAGTTTCATCAAAGTGCATATTTTGTTATATCTTGACATCAGTAGATGCTGATTGAATTTTGACTGTGATTACTCAACATGGGCACTGATATCCTATGTATGGGGAAAGATTCCTAATCAAGCCCACAACCAATTCATGCAATTGAGCGAGCATAGTTTGCTGTATATTCTTGTAACACTCACATGCTGTTCCCATATTGTTGTCAAAATCGCTCATTTTTTGACGCAGACATTTATTTGGCTGTGTACCCGGTCAGGGAATATTAGCCCTGTGCTTTTTGCGGCGAACTTTATAGCTGTATCTTACTTTCAATTGTGTAGAAATGCATCAAATTTTACGTTTGAATTTTTAATGATTAAAAATGTATATGTTGATATGTTGTTGTTGTTGGCGTGTCAGAGAAAGTGCCAAGGCACTTCTCTGAAAGAAGGGGTACCAGAGCCTCAAGAGAGGTTGGACTTCTAGAGCTGGTCTCCTAATTTTAAACCAATACCAGATGAGAGACCTGCATCTGGATTGGCACCCCCAGAGGTAACGCTTATATTAAACTTGGAGGACATTGGAGCCACGAACAGATTTTACGTACACCAGCTCCCATTAACGTACACGGTCCCACAGCAGCGGCAGTCGAAGCACTGACCATATGTTGATCTAATTTCAAATTTTAATACCCAATAGGGGGCGTTGTTATTCTGTTATTTTAATTCACTCTGTTGAATTCGAAGGAATGCGTTGAGTATTATATTCATAATTATTGATACTATTATAAAATATTATAATAGAGTGGTACAGAAGAAAGTTTTATGATGGTCACAGCCAGAGTACACTAGTAACTTTTATATGTATTGAACTCAGTTATTCAATTAAATATTTTTATTACCCAAGCTCATCTTATGTTGATACAACTTTGATATTTCACCAGAAAGTAACTAACATTTTGTTAACACTTTCCAACAAAGTTGAAAAGCGTTTATGAATTCGGTTTCTCCATCCATCTGTCTGTCTGTACAAGATCTAACTCGCGTAAATATAGCCGTATTGTTGTGTAACTGATATATATTATTGAGATTTACCATGAAATGTTTGGTATTGAAAATGAAGTGCGTAGCATTCATAGTTCATTCACAGGGACACTCAAAAGTATCCCGTTATATTATGGTACATGGGGGAAAAATAATTTGTAATGTATTTTATTAATGTTGTACAATTTCAAACATAATGAAATTGATATATATCACTGAGGTGTACGACAGGAGTCTTACTGTTGAATATAGTGCACATAGAATTTATCGTTCATATAAAGGGACACACAAAAGTGTTCGGTCAGTACAGTCTGTGGGCTTTATTTGCTGGAATTTCTTTTTCAGTAGTGTTATGCATTTTTAAATTTAATAAATGTTTTGTATACTGAATATAGGGCACATAACAATTATCGTTCACATCCAGGGACACACAAAAGAGTTCAGTCAATACTATCTATGGGCGATGTTTGCAGTAATTTCTTTTTCAGTTGTTTTATACACTTTCTGAATGTAACAAATGTTTTGCATACTAGTTGGTGTGTCAAAATTATATAGATAAATGGATCTACAAAAGAATTCAAATACATTTCCGTTTAATGATGGAAATTAATAAAAGGGAATTTTCAACTGTGTTAAGCGTTTCTTAACAGAACTAAATTTTACATAATAAGTAGTATATAAACAGATCCTCTTTTAATTTTACATTCATTACCTGTTTTTGTATAGTCCCAACTGATGATATGATTTTTACGTTCACAATTTTTTCACAGTTATTTAAAATAATAATAATAAATATATAAATAAGTAGTTTACACTGGTGACACTTGCTAAATTAAAAATGATTAACAAAATTCTATTTTACGCTATTTTTCAGTGACATCTGCTGTTGATCTATTTAAAAGTTATTAATTTTCTATCCACGGACTAGACACAATTTGTTTTGCAATAACTAATTTTCTAATAAAACGGTAAATATACAACATTATCCATTATAATTGAACCTGATATTATCTTTACAAAGCAGTGAAATAAAAATAAATGATGTATCATAAAAATAAATTAAATTTACCCAGTAATTAATTACCCACTAAATGGCTAAAACTAAGACTGTAACGGACAATATTTCCGAAGTTTGTGGAGTGACATTATTTTACGAAAATCTCAGATAGTTTATTATTTATTAATCTTCATGTATTTTTCAATTATACCATACGAAATTTCCCTTATAATATATTTTAATTACAAACACTCTTTTTAATAAATATTCTGTGATATCTTTTGAACGTATCTAGGAAGATGGCCTACACTGTTAAAAACTGGCAGCAAACTGTCCAGTCATTCGACCGTTTTTATAGAAAACAATTACATAACCATAAATTAACTTTATTCTGACCATAATATGGTCAATAATAATGTCAGATAAGATTCATAATATAATCAAGAAACCGTTATCTTTAAAAACGATCGAATTACTGGACAGTTTGCTGAAAATTTTTTAATGGCGTATTTGCGATTTGTTTTTCGAATGAATCTTTTAACTTAAGCTGTCCGTAGCACTTTTATTCTATTTATTTTCTAACGTTTCTCAAATTTTGATCGTTGTTATAAAAAATATCTCTGCTATTCAGTGTAACAGAATTATTCTATAACCTTAACGATAACAGAATAATTCCATATCAATCTTTCTTTTCTTTGTTACTTTTTCTGCAAAATTACACAAATTGGGTTTTTGAAAAATAGAGAAAATTGTTTAGAAGCATACTGTTAAAAATAATTACTCTTAGTAAAGAAAATATTAAATGATTCCAAATTTCAATAAATTAAAGTGAAATTTACCGTACTTGATGAAACTAAAAATATTTTGCGCTGATCAAGAAAAAAAAAATTAAGCATATGTTATCATTTTCTAGAGTTAATATCTTCTTAACTTCTATTTTTAAAAAGATAAACTCAACGAGTGAATTAATTTTTGAAAATACCTTAAAATCTTTATTACCCTTTTTAAACAATTAAACAATAAAGTTGGTTTTTTCAGTGAAACAAAAGACATATTTTTGAAGGTTAGATAAGTATTTTTCAAACGAAATATGATTAGTATTACAAAAGATATACGTATATATAAGTATCTTTTAAATTAATGTTTGATGGAATTTGTTTGAATAAAACATAAAAAAATGTATGTGTAAAGAAATTAGCATTTGAATAATCACCTTTTCAAGAAAAGTGTTTAACCTTTTATATTGCAATGAAAGAAATCATTACTTAATAGGCATTTTACGATAGAAAACAGCATTTTGAAAAATTGAAATTTGAATATGATTGTGAAAGATTTTTAACCTATGTAAAACTATATGTTTGTTCAACATTGTTATGCTTGCTAAATACAGGTTAAACATAAAATTTCGTTTATTTTATGAAAAAAGAGTTATTCAAAACCTCGCTTCTCTTTTAACGTAATTAAACTGCATTAGATTTTCGAAACATAAGAAAGTAATTTAAAAGACAACAGATTAATTTTAAGTATTATTATAATTGTAAATATGTGTCAATATTTGTATATCAATATTTCATTGATTTTTGTATATGATACTGTAGATAAACACTATTACATGTAACAAAAATAGCATTTTTATAGCCAGATTGCTCTAAAAAGTATAAAACCTTTAATAAGGCGATAAAAGAATGCCTTAAATAAACAAGATTATGCGAATGGAAATATCAGTTTGGAAGAAAAAATTGAAATTTGTTTGGAAACATAAATAGAATTATTGTGTGTTAAGAAAACATTTTTTTCTTTATTTTGGCAATAATTGCAAATATTTTATAATTATATGAAAGAATATTTTTCATATAAGAAATTATAAGCATGCAAACAGCACTTTGAATAATTTTGATGATATAATAATGATAGGGAAAATATCATATTTAAAAATATAACATGAAATAAAATAAACAATTTATAACAGCGCTCAAAACGGAATATATATATATGTAGTAATTTCTTTTTTATAATACTACTGTTACTTAAGTATTTACTTGACTTATAACTATGAAATAAATATAGTTCCTCAATCTAAGTTTAAACAGTCTTTATTACTTACTCAACTAAGCAAAGACAACGATGAGGTTATTCAATACTATAATGTATTTGCATACGTAAACTTCAATTCACCTAGAATTGCACTACAAACTCTTTATTTTACATATATCGGATTCACATTCATATTTTTATACCAAACTATAGAACAACAACCTATATCTCGCTCATTAGGTGCGTTCGTAATTATATAAATACGTAGCACCTATTGTCGTCCGCTTGGTCCGTCCGTCCGCATATAACAACTCAAAAACTACCCAACCGAATGGTTTGAAATTTAGGATATATTATCTTTGCAGAATTTTGTCAAGACATTCCAAATTTTATAAAAATCGAATCAAAACTTTAGGAGATATTAATAAAAATATTTATTAAGAAATTTGAATTTTTTAAACAAAATCGGTGGTTTCTTGTTAGAGGAGCTTCCGAGGTTTAATCGACAAGCGACCGAGATACTTATTTTATGACAGAAATTAATCTGCAGACGATATAATTCATTTCACAGAACTAAAAATCATCAAGATCTGGAATATTTATATAACTAGCTTGAGTACGAACGCACCTCATTTGTCAAGTTTGACGTACAATTTCCAACTAGTTTTTTATCTATCACCAGTCTTGTAATAATCTTGCAATTTCACGTGTCTATTAATTAAATCATTGAGTTTGTATTATTGTGGCTATTGATGCATAGATGGGTATTATTAATTTTTTTCCCACATATATATATAATTCATCAAAAGCATGAACTTCAAAGTATCACGATTTAGAAAGCAGGTATATATAAATAACTAAACCAATAGTGTTAAACATATTAACTATAAACCTCAAAACAATACATTTAAATTTAAAAATCTATATCAATAAATTACGCAGGCGAAGAGACAGCCTATTACTCATCAGCATGTGGAAAGGGTAGAACCCCCCCCCCCCCCTACTACAAAAATACACTTCCTGTAGTTTCCAAAAGGCGCGGCAGTTTTACATCCCAGTCAGAACAAAAATTTCATATACATTTTTGAATTAAAATAAATGTATTCTGTATCTTGAAATTGAACAAAACTAAAAGTAAGAACTTCAAACTAACATTCAAACAAATATATATTCGAACTATAAATCGACTTATGTATTTTTACTTTTCGAAACATAGAATGCAATGTGGCCTGTCTCCCCCTAGACTTGCAGGGAAAGAACTAAGTTAATTCAAATTTTCTCTTACATAACTTGAAATTCAGCAATAATCCTTAACATGGGAGCATCGCAATCAAATTCTCATTCCAGCATGCCAAATCATATTTAGATATTTCCAATTCTTGATACTTCTTTCGATTCAAACTTCCATAACAACCACATTCTAAGTTAGGTTTTTTTTTGTGGGGGGGGGGGGGGGACTTTTTAATGTATAACACGTCGTTTTACGTCGCTGAATTATAGAGCTATGGGAGAATGTTCTATAATTAGTCTAACCCGATTACTTTAATTCCGAACGCTTATAACTCATGTTCTGCTAAACGGATTTTTTAAGACCTTACATTGGCAGTGAGGTAATTTATGAGGGAGGTTTTAGTGTATAACACATTGTTCTACGTGTCTTAGCTACAGAGCTGTAAGAGAAAGTATTATAATTGGGTGAACCCGATTATGAAATATTAGATTTTTTTTAAAGTTTTACTGAACGTATTTTGATAAGAGCTGCACTATTAATTACATAAATTATGCAAAAATAATATAAAAATTATATGTAAAATTAGGATTTCGAATTAAAAAACTAACATTCTACATGAACGCACCGCGATCAAAAACTAGTTCTCTGATTAAAAATGTTTCTTATTAATGAATTCTGTTACACTTCAAGATTAATTGGCTGGTGATAACTTAGTTTGTATAAATTAAGAAATGGAAAAAAAAATCTTTCTGATTTTCAAACTATAGGTTATAAGATTTAACTGTTTTTTTTAAAGAAACATTCAAGTCACTTTGCGGTATTCGACTTGATTTTAATAGAAAACACATTGTTTTTTACCACATCTATATCCCATACTTATTTATTTGTAGAGAAAATAAAATGTTTAGCTCAGAAAATTCTGAATTCTGAATTCGTAAACTTTATTCTAAAGCTTTAAAACACGTTATTCCCAAGTTTTTGGAATTTCATATATATATGTATACGGTATTATCAAATATATCTGTCTTGTATTTCCAAAAGGTTTTTGATGTTCCAATATTACTTAGTTTTAGATATATATAATGTTTAAAACATGCCTTTTAGAGTTTACTTTCTGAAACTAATCTTGAATATGTTGTAAACTATTCTGCAATGTTTAAAGTCAGTCATTATTTTTGAAGAAAACAAGGAAATAAAATGGGCATATGATGTCTATTCTTTGTAATTATATACTCAAGTAGTGAATAAATATTTTTGAAACATTCTTCAAATTTGAAGGTGTGGTGGAATTAGATTTAAAAAATTGCACGAATATTCAATAATTATAACATAATAATATTTATAATATAATAATATTTATAATATAAAAATATTTATATTATAATAATATTTATAATAGTTTTATTTTATTAAATTACTTAATGTTAAAGTGTTTAGACAGCAGAATACCGTTTTAAATCTTTGCAAATGAATACTTAAAATATTAATAACTAAAAAAGGAGGAAAATAAAGAACGATTATTTCAAATGTCACTTTAATATATGAATGGATAAAGAGGGGCTAAATTTAACAATAACGATACTAAGCATTTTTTTAAGAATATCTATTTAGCACATACAATGCACGAAATACCATAAGGTTGTTACTTCTGTAGCGAATTAAGCATATATTTTTTAATACTACTGGGGGGATTTGCCCCCTTTGAGTTAAGCTCGCCAACCCCGTTCTGACAAAGCAAACTATTAAAACACTCTGATTTCAGAAACTCTAAAACGATTACGGATGATTGAATTATAACTAAACGACCAGTTGCTATCTGCTGTAATTGGGTTTCCATTCATTTTCCTTCGACTGAAGGATTTTAAGACCGAAACAGCTAACAACTCTTTTCGTGATTGATTAAATACGATCAATTAAACATTTGAAAACCAATTTATGTAAAATTGTTAAGTAATGCATGTCGCTGCACCGGGGAATTTTATAATGATGCTATAGAAAATTGGGTACTTCTTCATTATCCCATCGACTACTTTCAATAAAAAAATAACTGTCTCCAAAATATATGATTTAACGTGACGTCGTATTCAATTGACATCAAATGATTAAATACACGTGTATCTGAAAACACACGCGTGTTTTTTATGTCATTGAGTGGTTTTAAATTCAACATTTATCTGTATTTTTAATGATATTTAAAAAAATTTTTAGTTACTTCTTTAATTAAAGAGTAATTATTAAACGTAAAAATATAGTTTTTAATTGAATAGAAATAGTATTTACGCTGTTTTAAAATTTGCAATAATAGGTAAAATATTTTGTCGAAATAAAGTAATATCTCTTGTAAATATATTTTAAAATTCAACGTGTTTAGTTGATTTTATTTAATCAATCAGGAAAACAGTTAGTTGTTTCGAAAGCAGTTGATTCGGCCTTAAAATCTGTCAGTCAAAGGAAATTGAAAACTCGATTAACCCATTTTAGGCCAAGCTTAGATATTTTATAAAATGTGGTACTATTTTCATTGAAATTTGCTTAAATTACATTCATTAAGACACCAAAAAAGTTTCGTGCAGGAAAAATAATATTTTATTTAATTTGACGTTACCATTATTAATTTACCATTAATAATTTACCATTAAATTTAAATAAAACAATTTTTTATGGCATTTGTTTTATTTATATTTTATTTACAGAACTTGCAACTTTACTCCATTATAAAAACACATGATTAATCTCAAGTGGAGTAATTATACATTTTTAAAAAGTCGAATTTGTCAATAACCGTTTCAAGTAAAAAACCAGCGTATTTTGAAAATTTCTCAGCAGAAAGTGATTACTTCAATTGAATTACTAATATTTTATAGATGTCTCCAGAACCTTTAAAAATAGCAGAAAAATAAAATTGGTGAAATATATACATCACAGTGTTAATAAAAATATGTTTGTTGAAATGGTGCGTTTACGCACCTTTGGCCGAAAATGGGTTAAAGCAGATCGCCACTGGTCGTTTAATTATCATTCAATCTTCCGTAATCGTTTTACGGTTGATCAGATCAGAGTGCTTTTAAAGTCTGCGGTATCAGAATGGAGGTTGGCGAGCGTAGCTCTTAGAGGCCAGAGCCCCTAGTAATTAAAAAAAATCTGTATTGCTGTTTAAAATAAAACTATTGTAACAAACATAGGAAGAATTGGAACCGAAGATCAAAACCATATAGCATAGAAAACAGTGTTTTGAAAATAAATCAGTCATTTCAAAAACTACATGCCATAGATTCAAAATTGTCAGGAAGGATAGAATACAAATATTGGATTTTTTAAGACCATTTATGTGGTACTTTATATTTCTTAGATATTTAAATTTCTAAGCTGATTATATGTTTTATAATAAAAATAAATAAACAAATAAAACTTTTGGACTTATCTTCTTTTGCTAGAAACGGAAATTTGTGCCCTATAAATGATACTGAAAAATTATTTTAATCACATTTATTTTTATTACGTATTTTACCTAAAAAACATAAACCATTAACCTATGCATCGTAACGGTTGACATTTAGGCACATATTCATGTTCACAATCATGTTCCAATCGCATTTTCGCCCCATTCTGCTGGTTGCGTGTATATATCTTGTTCATGGGCTAATGATGTTTTTGCAATAAATGACAATGTTTTCATTACTTTTGAATGAAAGACCTATGTCATTTTTGCCCACAAAGCCTATCTTCAAGGACACGTTTGGAACAAACAATTGCACTTTGAAAGAAACAAAAAACAGTATGTATGTACTTTTGAAATGACGAAATTAAATATTGAATCAATAATTTTTGCAATATTTTTAGTAGACGCATTAAAAATAAAAATACGAAATTTAACAAATTGTCGCATCAGAATGCGATTTGTACTCAGAATCTTGCAAACACAATCAGATGTATCTTGCTTAAAGAAAAGAAAAATAGAATTTCCGTCGATAGATGGCGCAACAATTTAAAAGAATATGTGATTCAACAACTGATAAAATTTGTGAAAAACGTTTTAGAAATAGTTTCTAGGAATCGACTCACCGTGGTACATGGTGCAAAGGTATGTTCGGCTGCACTCAAATAACTTTTGAAGTTTAAGTAAGTGTATTTCGTTTAGAAATGTAAATTCAGCGTACATATCACGCCCGATGTACGCTGCCGAAGACTGTTGGGCCCTAACTGTAGGTTCATTTCGATAAATTTTCATTTTAAAATACAAAATCACGCTCATTCTTGGGTTCACACTGCCGAAGGCAGTAAAGGTCCCAAGTCTAGGTTCGGTAGGACAGATTTTCGCTTAAAAATATAAAATCATTCAACACTTATATATTTTAGGTTATTTTCACGGTCCCGGGCGCAACGCTGAGCCTTCTCAGCTAGTTTATTCATGAAGCTAACACATGTATGCTATTATAGTGTTGATTTACCCACGCTTTAATTTTTTAATTAAAAAAAAAAGTAAGCGGCTTATATAAGGTGCAAAGTAAAGTCTGAGTAGTCTCATATAATTTTTGAAAGCTTGAATTGTGGAACAAGTGTCTACTTATAGTAAACCTAGAGCGTTCTATCATATGAGAGTAATTGCAGAGCCCTTAGTAACTTTAATACGTCAGAAATCGATTGTAGAAGTGTAGCATTATATGGCAAATGCATATTCATAAATAAAAGTAACGCAATGTAAATATATTGCTTGAAGGTGCGTAAAAACATACTACATAAAACATTTAAAAACACATTAAAGTCCTTTTAAAAAATTCAAAACGTTTTCAACCGAATTACTCGGTCCTCATCAGTGAAAAACTAATTGTTGAGTTGAGTTGTTGTCTCTTCGCGTGTTCTTGCTTGCCCGGAATAAACTATTTAACTTCAAGGGTTTGGAATATAAGGTGGGATGGGAAAGGTAATCAATTGATCAATCAAGGTTGATTACCTTTCCCATCCCACCTTATATTCCAAACCCTTGGAGTTAAATAGTTTATTCCGGGCAAGCAAGAAAACTCGTAAGAGACAACAACTCAACTCAACAATTAGTTTTTCACTGATGATGACCGAGTAGTTCGGTTGAAAACGTTTTGAATTTTTTAAAAGGACTTTAATGTTCTTTTAAATGTTTTATGTATATTTTTACGCATCTTCAAGCAATATATTTACATTTAGTTGTATCTTTATGAATTTTAGTTATTAAACAAGGTGAATTTGCACTGAAATTTTAACTTTTTATTAAAAGTAACACATGTAAGCAAACTGTATAATTTACTTTAACAAGAAAATCAAGTAACAAATGCTCATTGTGTACAAAATTAGAAGCCATTTATGCTTATTGATGCCGCTGGTGGACGCATTGAGCATAGTTAAATTTATTTTTTTGTTAACATGCATTTTACTTTTCTTAATGTATTAGTTCTAGTAGTTAATATGCATCTGTCTGATAATGCCATACGTCTACACTCTAAAAAAACCGGTTGTTTCAACAGATATTCTACAGTACTTTTAACAAAATATCTTCATTTTATGTAAACTACAGATTTTCTCTGTTACCCAGCGCAGATATCGTTTTCGCGCTCTGGCGGAAAGATTTATAATCATACAATTCTTCGCTTTTAATGTGTATTGCCGGTAAAGTTATTCGTCTACGATTTTGAAATCTCTACTCAAGACTAGACTTAACAGATTTTCTCTGTACAAATTACAGAGTAATCTGGTAGCATAGCTGACAGATTTTTATCGTTAAATCTATAGGTTTTGTTTAGAGTGTACAAGCGATTAGTAGCATAGTTAAGCCCATCATTTTTATCAAAAAATAACGTTTTAGGGTTTTAATAAACCTTTTTTTACATGTAAGACTGTATAAATTGTCGAGGACGCTTTACACTTCTGTAATTGACCATTTTTCATTATGTCCCACAGTTTTTGAAGATAGGGTCTAAAACTTCTAAATTTCTGCCACTAGGGACGCTGGAATCTCTCTCATATGTTAGTAGATACTTGTTTTAATATATGTAGGCACTCTTTACAAAATATAACTTTAACTTTTTAATAATTATTTGAGAGTATACCGGCTGTTTTATTAATTAATCCAAAAATATTTAAAAAATTGAACATTATAACTATGTCTATATATGAAACTTCTGTGTAGAAACAATATTACTGAGATAACTTAACCATATTATTAGAAATGCACGATTAGTAATGATAGATTACGAACAACAGCATAACATTAATTAAAGGTTTTCATTAAAAAAAAATCTGAAATGTGCAATTCCTCTGCATGCACTGTTTAATTTAGAAAATCTGTAGAAATTCTTAAATGTGTACGTGTTGTTTTACTTCCTAATGAAAAAGATCTTTCACCTTAAACTTTTTTCTCTAACGAGTTCTTGTGCATGATTTTTATGTAAGAAAAGGAATATTCAAATAAAACTAAAGATGTGATTTTCTTAGCGAAAGTGTAAAATTCGTTATGCTTAGTTACTTTATTTCTTGCCTTTGTAACTTAATGAATCTGCAAAATCTTCTACTTTAAATGCACCCTTTAAAAACTGCATAAAAGTTCTAGCATTACACTTTTAAATTAATGAAATTCTCACATGAAACCAAAGCAGCAGGAATTTTTTAGGAAAAAAAGATTTTAGGCCTGTTTATTTTAGAAATATACTCATATAACTTTTAAAATATCATATCATTAAAAATAAAGTGTTTACCATTTCATTCTTAAAATGCAGACACACAAAAAATTTTTATATATTTACAATTAATTTTAAATTTGTATGATTTTTGTTGTGATTACTGACAATAAAAATAAATATTGAACCCGTTTTTAGAATATTTTAATTTATAATATGATATCTATAAATTTTCCGTTATAAATTTCAGCAAATCTGCAATATATACCAGAGTGATTAAAATACATTAATATTTTAAAAAAAAATTCTTAAATATTTTTAAGGTCATTACTTTGTGGGTTCTTTCATTATAAAGCGTTCTTGAAATTTCAGCCATTATCCTCAAAATTTCATGTTTTTGGGACCAGTAGTTGATGCTGAGCGTTAATACTGGATGGTAATAAACTGTATTTACACAATAAAGGAGGTGATAGTACACTTTAAGACGAATACTATTTCTAGTAAATTCGGGGTCGCAAATCACGTATTCTGTCTCAAATACAAAGTGGCTCTCTGAGTCGAATCTGGATTTTCGTTCATAACTAACAACATTAAAAATATCTTAGTGAAAATTTCAACTAACAACTTTATTTGTTGTGAAATATGATGACATCACGGTAAGTACCTAGCTCATTGTAATTCAGTCAACGTACAATTAACTATGTTCTGAATTATGTAACGGATTTCAGTGTTGCAAGGACACAAATGGAGATAATTTCAATCATTTCTTATGATGACACCAATTTTCATACAAAACAAAATTATTTTATGGGAAATATCCTTACAATACCTCCATCATGGTTAAATTGGCCGACGAAAATCTGAATTCGGTTAAGAGTGGGACAACTGGTACTATTGAAAGTATAAGTAATTGTTCTATTCTAGTCTTCTATACAAAAATTGTTCGTTGTCATGAGTAGTACTATTCTTTTAATAAATATTAAGAGAACTTCACTCTAAAGAAAACCCTGTAGATTTTACGGAACAAATCTGTCAGCTACGCTACCATATTTCCCCTGTAGTTTGTATAGAGAAAATATGTTGAATTGATATAGAATTTCCCTGTATGCAACAGAATTTCTTCGTAGTTTAGACAGAGAAAACCTGTTATCTGATACATAATTTCTCCGTAGTATAGACAAGGGAGACCTGTTATTTTAATTTTTAATGAAACTAATCAGATTGTATTTATTTTAATATTTAATCTTTGTCTTTTCTGTTTACTTCTTATTATTTACAATGGTGTGAAAAATACGAATATTTTAAAGAAGATTATTTTCTGAAACAGTCGATATGTATTTTTTTAATTTAAAGTTTAATATGTTTAACAATTTGATTTAATTATTTGATTTTTTTAATTTATTATATGAGGTTAATATTTACACAAATATTTTTTTTTACAAAAACATTGTATTCTTAAGAAGTAAACAGAAAATAAGATTAAACGTTAAAAGAAAAACATAATGTGTTTAGTTTTCATTAAAAATTAAAACATTTCATTAATCTGTGAGTTTTTTTACAGGATTGGAAATTTTTTATTAACGTTAGTGTCATACTGCCCGGAATAAAAGAAAAATTTATAAATTACTTAGTTAAAAAGATATCTGCGATAAAACTACTGTAGAATATTTGTTAAAACAACAGGTTTTTTTTAAAGTGTTATTTGTATGTGTGTCATTGTCATCTGTTGATATACCAGTTGTATTGATTTACTATGGCAAGACCCACAAATATGGTCGTAAAAAACAAATGCACTATAAAGATGGACAACCTAATAAAATCTTCTTCGCAAATGTACTTAAATAACAGTAGGCATACATCTGAAATTCCTTCCGTAAAAGTTGAGTGATAAGTTACATATTTTATCAGTGATCAAATATCAATACATACAATAGATATAACATTTTTTTTCAAAACATGAAAGTAATTAATGAAGTGTTAACAGTTATTAATGAAGTGTTTTCAGGAATTCTTATCCCAAACACAACAACAGCTTGAACAATGATTTCTTACCATGATAGGTATATTTTGTTATTAACGATGCATATTTTTGGCGATTAAATGAAATAATCCTAGTAAGAACCAATGTTTGGCCAATACAGCATTCATTTTAAATAGATCTTTTATAATGGTAATATTGTGTAAACATTTGTTTTACGGTATAAACATTTAATGAAGCGACACTATTTCAGAAATAATCACTTAAAGTGGAAATATTCACACTTAAATGCTACTATTGCTGAAATATTGGCTTTATTGGATTTGAGTTCGCAAAATATTTCTTGCCATTTTTGGCGTTATATGGATAAAATTCAAATAGCCCAATGTGGAATCAATATTTCATGCTAATATATTTCTTAAATATTGCACCAAGACACATACTTCCAATTGCAAAGTTTTGTAAAAAAAGGGAAATTTTTATGACATAAGTTTCAATTTCCTGGGAGGGGGGGGGGGTTATATTTGAGAAAATACACAAACGAAATTTTTATACTGTCTCAGTAGGGTGAAATTTCCAATTAGGAAAATTTTCCTTATCTATTCGTGAATGAAACACACACACACACAAATATAAATCGCGATATCTGCAAAACTCACAGAGTTACGCTAATTTAAATAATTTGTCAGTTATTAAGGAATTGGGCATAAATTGAAATGCGTGTAATTCAAGAAGCAATGTTAATTTAAAGAATCATTCCGAAGAAGCCAATCACTGATGTGCTAATTTCTGACTGTAATCAGCACTTCATGAATCATGGCGATGTATTTTAAACAAGAAAGGTTTCCCTGTGCAACCGACAGTGAAATTTTTTTGAAATGGCAGCATGTCACAGTACAGTAATAAAGAATGTTTTGGAATGTCAATGCTTTATGCTGCCCCCCATCTTTGTAATCGTAATACTGGCAAAATGCGGAAGAATACCAACGCCGTTTCTCGAATTCTCGGCCTCCTTCTAGGAATTTTATTTATCGACATGTTCAGCGAATGCGAAGTACAGGATGCGTCCATCGGCAAAGACGTCCAGGTAGGTCCAAGTCAATTAATACCGAAATTGGCATTATGTCTTATTTTGTGAGCTATCCTCATGATAGTACATGAAATCTTGCTAATGAGCGTCCCACAATCAGCAATATGGAAAATATAGCGACGGAACAATTGACATCTATATAGTACCTATGCAGTCCATGCGCAGGTACAATCTGACTATCAACGGCATCTAGATTCCTAAAACTGGGGACTAAACCACGAGGAACCCCACCATCCACCCCCACACACACTTTCTGAGAAATGTGCTTTGGACAGACGATTTTATTTTTCAAGCAAGATGGAGTAATTAATCGCCAAAATGATCATTTTTGGAGTGACACAAATCCCTGTTTCGTACGTGAGTTTCATCATTTGTGACAGCATTCCGTAAATGTGGGGTGGACATTTTTCAATGCTCCTTGGTTGGTCCCACATTGTACAGCAATACATTATAACTGGTGACTGATTTCTAAACATCATTCTAAATGAAGTTGTTTTTGACTTTACGGATGAACTGCCCTTGGCAGTGGTCCAACGCACGTGGTTTCAGTTCGATGGTTCAGCACGTGGTTCCACCTTACCACGTTAATCTGCGGTAAGGCGCTGATTAAATCGAAAATTTTCATATAGGTGTTGGTTTAAAAGGACTGGTCTAATTTTCTCTTAAATAACCGGGTCTAATACCTTTGGATTTTTATATGTGGGACCGTTTACGCCGGACTGGTACGTAGGACGCATCTAGTACACTCACAAGACATTTGCCAATTAATTCAAGACACCGGCGTGGCATCACTGCAAGCGAATTGTATTGAGTACATAGAATCATTACACTGATTTACGCGGTTTATATACTTTCGCCGAAATGTGTATTTTTTCATAGATTCTAGTGCACTGAATACAGGAAAATTATTGAAAAAAATCTGTCATGTCAAGTTTTAAAAATATTTATTAAATGCTTAAAAAAAATAATAGCATGAAATATAAAAAGAAAAAATTAGAAATGATTGATTTTACTCTTCTTTTTATAATTTTTCTGATCTGTTTCTCTTAAAATAGAACAGCAGTAGTCCTCTACATACTTTCGTACCAAAAACCTTTGTGTCTGTCTTCAAAAAGTTTACGGTCTTAGTGAAAACGATCTCCCGGCTCGTCACTCATGGCGCACAAATTATCAGGAAAAAATCTAGGTGTGAATAGAGAAAATGTATCTTCAGAGACATGTTCACACTCATTGCATGATAGTTTTTTAATAAAACAGCAATATTTTTTTCATAATTTTCATCTTTATGATTTTCTAAGAATCCATGGATGACTGTTTTAAAGGAATCCCAAGCATTTTAAAAGAATCCCAAGCATTTTAAAGGAATCCCAAGCATTTTTTGTTTTCATTAGTAGATAAAAGTTTTTCAAAGTCCTTATTTTGTATCATTTTACGTATCTGTGGACCGATAAAAATTCCCTGTTTTAATTTTGCGTCTGAAATACTTGGAAAAATTTTGTGTAAATATTTAAAAGCTGCACTCTTTTTACCCATAGCTTTGACAAAATTTTTTATTAGGCACAATTTAATGTGTAATGGTGGCAAAATTATTTTTTGCGGATCAAAATTATATTTTGCGGATATAATTTGCACTAAAGATGTATATTTCCCATTTATTTTTCCTAGAGTAAATTCATTTCGGACAGGCCAATACATTTTGATGTACTGGTGTTCTATAGCTCGACTATCCCGTAGGCACAAAAACATGAATATTTGGTATACCCATCCTGTAAGACCAGTAACATACTAACTACTTTTAAATCGCCACATATCTTCCAGTTGTGCTGTTCATATTGTATCACTTTCATTAAAAAAGACATTGTTTGATAGGTTTCTTTACTGCTTACGACATGGCCAATTGGTAAAGATGGTTTTATATTACTGGATTTAAGTAATGCAGCTTTCAAGCTATATTTAGATGAATCGATAATTAAAGGCCATTAATTTGGAATATAATTTTGATTCATCGCATTAAAAAGTCCGGGAATATCATGGCTAAAATAAAAATCATCCTTTTTGGTGAAATAACTGCTGAAAATTTGACTTTGATTTCGGTAATAATTTACTTTGGTATTTGGTGTCAATAAGTTCCACTGTTGTAGACGAGAGGCAAAAATCTCTGGCTTAAGTCTAGATAGTTGAAAATCTCGCACAAGGTCATTCAACTCATTTTGGTTTATGAAATGTGGTGCTTTATCATCTTCGATTACGAACTCGTCATCATTTTCATCCTCCATAAACAGATCGTCACTATCTAGGCAACTCGCACTTGACATACCTGGACATACGGGATGTGGCAGAGTTTCCGAATGTGATATCGGTTTTGAGGCTGATGGGATGTCAGAATATTGAATTTTATGTTTATTTTTTGAATTATAGCCTGCAGTTTTTGTCAAACAAAAATAACACTCATTTTCGTGATTTGAAGGTTCTCTCCACAGCATTGGTGATCCAAATTGAAGATACATTTTTTCTCCTGAAGCCCAGTATATAAGAGTAAGCCTACAGCTTTCACGAAAAAACATGTGGGACCCACTTTTTATCTTTATTACTCACTGAAAATCCAAAATAATGCAAATATGCTGTTTTAAGACATTCGGATATCAGGCTTCCTTTTTTTGCGAATATAAACTGTCCAAAAACGTAACAAAAACGATCAGAATTTAATTTACACAATTCTATTAGACATTTTATCAAAAACAAAACCACTTTAGTTCACAAAAACACAAGAAAACAGAATATAGAATCCAAATTGAAAATGTGGGTAGGTTGAATGTAACGTGATAGATATATTATAGAATTAAAAATGTTAATATTGAAAAATGTAAAAATTTAAAAAATGTGACGCGATCGATTTTTTTCATATACCGCCTTTCATTAGTAAAGATAGTATAATAAACAAATAGGTGTCTCATCAAAAGTATATAACAAATGTTTAAATTTGTAAACCAGTGTAGACGAATGCAAATATGCACTGGCGTTGGTAGCGAACATTTAGTGTAATTACAGTAAAAATCTCGATTTATGTTTTATTATCTCAATTTATGCCCTATTTCAATTATGTTCTATTTAAGGAAATAGGCTATTGGCTCTATTTTTATGAATCACCCTGTATAATCAAGATACAGAAATACTGTTTTCTTAAAACTAAATTAACTTTTTTCTATAATCATTAATCAAACATCATTATATATTTTTAAAATTATAAATAATAGTAACATGCATGCATTTATTTCGATAGAAGAATGAGATTTTCGTTCATCGGCTCAGAAAAAAAGAAAAATGCAATTTTTAATTATTAATTTAATATCTGTTTATCATTTACTAAAATCCCAATTTGAAAATATTTTATGTTTTATTGTTTAATTTATTCTAAATCCATTTAAATCATATTTTAAAAAGTTTTTAAATAGATGAATTTTCTAAAAGTAAAATTTGTAGATTAAATCAATGTAAATATGTTCTTTCCAATTGCTAAAACATCTTCTATAAAATATCTTAAAAATAAATAGAATAAAACATGATTATCATACTTTACATGATCACAGAAAATTAGAGGAATTTTGAAATATTTATTTGAGAATAAATGTAAATATGCAGCCATATTTTAACGTACTTTAATGTGCTTTCATATAAACACTGTATCTAAAGATGTGACATTTAATTAAAAAACTGTTTGGATATCAGCACAAGCTTGTTCTTCATTATTTTGTTATTGAACATTTTTATATTGCTTATTTATATACTAGAAATATCACACTGTCATTTTATTTCTAAAATTGAACACTACGAAATCTAAATAGATTTGTTTGATGTTTAAACTCTCATACATTTAAAAAATTAAGAAAAGGTAACAATTATTTTAAATTTTATTTAATTATTTCGTTTGGATAAGTTTTAAAACTGTATCTTTTAATCTTGGTACATTACATAATTGCGTATTGGAAATATAGGTTGGACCAAAAGTCAAGTAAAGTGACAAAATAAAATGAGTTTAAAAGTTTTACATCCTTGGCGCTAAACCTTCAAATCTGAAATAACCATAAAAAAAACTCAAGATGAGCAGTTACAAAACATTTGTTGTACAATATAATGAAATAAGACATAATTCCTAATAGAATGGTTATTTTCGTTTTCCTGTGCAACAATTTGGCTATTACAAATTTATTTGGCGTTCTTTGTTTATCGTTTGGATGGTGAAATTTACTAGGATACTTTAACATGTAGAATGAAACTGGATATCGTTTGGATGTAATTCGATCTACAAAGAGTAAACACGTAGAAAAAATGTGGTACATTGTAAGAAATAAATCGATTCTGACAGTTTGTTTTTAGCACTTACTTACCATCATAATTGAAAAGCGTTTATAAATTCGTTTTCTCTGTTTGTCTGGCCGGCGGTTCGTACTCTCGTAAAAAAAAAATGGATTGCCATTTAATATTTATATGTAAGTGAGGTTTATTACAGAATGTTCGGTATTGAAAATAAAGTTAGTTGGATTTATAGTTTGTTTACTGGGACACACGAAAGAGTTCCAATACATTATGGAATATGGGAAAAATTGATTTTTGTACATTATATTGATGTATGATACTTTAAACATAATGAGATAGATATGCATCAGTGAAGTGGACTACAGCATGATTTCTCAGGAGTGAAGAATAAGTAACGTTTATAGTTCGTTCACGGAATCTCCCCAAAGATTTCCACTACTTTTTTATCTGTAGTGAAAAATCGCTTTCGGTGCATTCTAGTGAATTTATGATACTTAAAACATAATGAAATTAAAAATGATCGCTGGCATGCACTACAAGATATTTTTTTACAAATTATGGAGTACGTAATCAAGCTTTTATTAAGCATTTATATTTTTATCAAGCTTTTTCTCAGCTTTGAAGGCATATATGGGAAATATTTTGAACTAACATTTTGTTTAAAAATTTTTTTTGATCATGAGAAGCATTTCGTCCAAACCAGACACGCGTACGCCAAGTTTTTTTTTTTTTTTTTTTTTTTTTTTTTTTTTTTTTTTTTTTTTTATTGATTTTCAGAATGTGTCAAGAAGCTTATGGCCTTTCCGTAATCTCATGACTACGAAATGATCCAGTATTTTAATATAGCATTATATCTTAAGAAACAATTTCGTGGTAAGTTTTTACAACATTTGCATAAGAAATAACCTTCGAAATAGGTTTCTTTTGCAAAAATTGCAAGAATAAATTTACAAATTTTGCAAGAGTAAACTAAAAAGAAGATTTTTATGTGAAAATGTGGTATTCAAAAAATGTACAATTCGGGAGCCCTGTAAAATGTTTATTGTAGTACAGGGTGATTTTTTTTTAAAGTTGTGAAAGTAAAACACTATAACAAAAGAACTACTGATCCAAATGATCTAAAATTTCACCAGTATGCTCCCAAAGCAATGGGCATTTTTTAGGCATGGTTAAAAAAACTTAAAATCGCACCGACAGATGGCGCTGTAAGGTAGTAGAAACAATGAATATCGTCTGTGGGAGGAAAACAATGAACGTTACTTTGAGAAACCATCTTCCGTAGACCCTCTGTCGTCATTGGACCTTTACTTAAATTCTTAAATGTCCTAAATCTCCTAAGAGCAGTTGCTGCGCTGTCATTATTCTGATAATACAGTTTTATTAACAACGCACGGTCCGTCAATGGCGCAGTCAATGCGAGGATTTCCGTAGAATAATGAACACGAGATGTGCGTACTTCATCGCCAATGTGCGTGTTCCGGGCGCAAGTTCGTCTCCCGACTTTACTGCATATACAGCGCCATCTGTCGGTGCGATTTTAAGTTATTTTTTTACCACGCCTAAAAAATAAAATACCCATTGCTTTG
Source organism: Maratus michaelseni (assembly GCA_963931845.1). NCBI lineage: Eukaryota > Metazoa > Arthropoda > Arachnida > Araneae > Salticidae > Maratus > Maratus michaelseni. The sequence goes on along the minus strand of OZ007590.1, from coordinate 79,002,742 downwards.
GGAGCATACTGGTGAAATTTTAGGTCATTTGGATCAGTGGTTCTTTTGTTATAGGGTTTTACTTTCACAACTTTAAAAAAATCACCCTGTACTGCTTTTCTTAACAATTAAATTTTGTTTCCGGTTTCAAATTAGTTTTCATTGCTTCATATTTTTATATAAAATGTATGTACAACTTATTAGAAAAAAATTGTTACCACCTTCTATAATAGTACCTGGAAGTACATACTTTTAGATAAGAATCATCTGTGTATGTGCGTAATACATAAAAAAAAAAAAAAAAAAAAAAAAAAAACAGATACATTATCTTTTTAAGTAAGAACTGTTTTAGTAAAATGCTGAAAAATATGTGTTTGGGAAAAGATTATTTCCAGATAAATTTAGATTTAAAAATGGCAAGCATGTACAAAGTGTAAAAAAAAAATTAATTTTATAATGATGACGGTGTAAATAAAAAAAAGGCTGTATTCCAATTTTTTTAATTTAAATTCAAAAGCTGTAAATATGTATAATATGTAAAGCAATGTATCATTTCTCACTACTGATATAAAAAAAATAAACGTGTTTCTCAAAATGTTTATTTAAAATGACAGGCTTTGTAAACACAACAAACAAACAAAAATATTCATTTTCATTAAGATGCTGAATTAAGAATTACGTGAGTAAGAAATTTTGAATTTGTTTCTAAGATATGCATAGGAAAAAATGGAAATCAGAATTATTTTTATTTTATATCTTTTTACTTTAGTCTGAAAAAGAAAAGCCAATTCAAAATCTCCGTTTATTCATTCTCTAAGATTTTTATTATTAGTGTTGGAAAATATTACTATTTTTTTAGTAAATAAAATTTCTAAATAGAACAAAAAAAAAAAAAAAAAAAAAAAAAAAAAAAAAAATTATTCAATACAATTATTGTTGTTGTTGTTACTATTATTATTATACTACTAGATGGAACCCGTCAAAACGTGACGGAAAAAAATACTATAACAATATCAGTAAAATAAGCTTCTTTATTATTTAAGTAGGGCTTCGTATCAAACAGTCTTTCAAATATTTTATTTTAAAAAATCACCCCCCCCCCCCCAGTGAAATGCTATTTCCGATGCAAACTCCAAATGAACACTCCGTAAACAAATGTGTAATGCAAATCAGTTTGACATTACCACCATATTCCCCACGACACACACAAAAAAAAGGTCATGGACCTATAAAGTATCATACAAATAGTCCTATCATAAAGTATCATACAAATTTCCTACTTTCATCTCATATTCAGTAAATAAAAGAACATAGTATAAGCACCTCCCCCCCTGTGATAATGCAATCGAATGAGCTCCTATGCGCATATGTATTGCATCTGCCCAAAGGCACCGTTGAAATTCGACGTTAAAAAAAGTTTTAAAATGTTTAAATTAAAAGTTTTAAAATGTCCTCTTTAATCATTGTTCGTTTCAAATCCATATCTTCTAAAACGCATCCATTGTTTTAAGCTAATCAATTTTTATGTAAAAATGAAGAATTTTTGTTAAAAATAATAAATTAATATGCGGGAGAATTTTAATGTTTTCAATTGTAATTTATTTGTATGGTTTCTTCTATCCCTTTACATAATCATTATGATTATTCCTTTTCCATCACAGTCGGCCTCATATACAGTTAAATATCCAATGGATCTTTAGAAAAATAATAAATAACAGTTCCTAGCATATTCTGATTCAACATATACATAAACGAATTCAACATATCAATTTTATGTTAATCATAAACTAAAATAGCTTTTTTTTCTTTTGACAGATTTTATATTAGCGCCAAAATACTCTATCTTATGGATAATCTGATCTTATGATTTATCAGGTTTTTATTATTACTTTTTTTTTTCACTTTTCATGAAGGTTAGGGATACCTATTTTCAATTGTTGCAACTTTCCAAAGGGCTATTTTACATTATTAAAACAAACGGATGGTCATTGTTGAGATAGAATTGAAAAATATTTCATGCTTGAAAATTATTTAAAAAGTCGTTAAATTAAGAGGCAGATTTCAAATAAATTTCAATCGAAAGCTAATTTTTTTTTATAATTGAGGATGTAAGAATTGAAATTGTAAAATGTAGTAAAAAAAAATAAATTTTTAGTATTTAGAAGTGATGTAAGCGCGATGATAGCTAAAGCGATAGTGCCGTTTGTTGTCACAACCGTTATACATTTCTAAATATTGCCACTGTGTTTTGGTTAGCGTCCAAAAGTAGACTACCATTTTTTGACATCGAAAGAAAAATTCACAGCGAAAGAAATAAGACTTTGCCGCTAATAAGGAACTGTTAAATGAACTTATAACAAACCTACCAAAATAATTCCTATAAAATATTAGCATTAGATTGTTTATTCTAGCTAAAAATACAATCATTATTTCAAGTTTTTTTTTCCTGAAATTCTTTATTTTTGTGAATTTTTTTATTAAAAAAGGAAATCTTAATAATTTAAATCCTATAATTCGTATAACTTAATCCTATAATTTAAAAAGAGTAATTGGTAACATGTAATCAAGGTATGCAATCAAGATGAAGCAACCAATAAAGGCTCCAGTTTAATCTTTAAAATTAAAAATTGAAATATCAGTTTATATTACGCCATGTTGACACAATCATATAAATTTTTCTTTTTAGTTTTATCAATGTTAAAATGCATTTCAAGCTAAGCATAACGTCATTTTCACCGGTACAAACTTTTCACACGTACATTTATGCTTAAGCACCATGCATACAAATAAAAATATATTTTGCATTTAATTGTAATGAAAAAAATGGCATCAACAAAGTTATAATGCTTAATGATAAAATGAACCCAATGGACAATATTTCCGTGACGTAAAATGACAGTAAATATGAATTTTTATTTGCTTGTAAAACACACGGATAAATATTTTTACCGAAATACTTAAACATTTTAACTATATTTTAACTTACAAATTAAAAAATTTTGCCTAAAAGTCACGTGCTTTTAATATTTAATATTTACTTTTTATGCTCGCAATCATTGAGTTCAGAAAATAAACTCTGTACGTCGCAACAGTGGGCGTTAATCCGATTGCCGACTTTATGACGTCATATGCAGAAGTAAAATTTTAATTTAAGATTACGGCTAATTAATTAAATTTTCGAACAAACGAATGTACGATAAAAAATCTGTGACCAAATATCTTTCATTTAAAAAAAAATGATGTAATTTGATGTAGTAGTTTGTTCTCACGGATTGTCGAAACAAAACGCTTAGCGTTTTAAATATATAGATGATAATATTAGTAATTATAATTTTCTATAACACTAATAACAATAAGAAATTATAAAATACTAATTGGTTCTTATATACGATTAGAAGGAGCCATATTATTAAAAAAAATTTTAACATTAGTGGAGTATCTTGTATAATCAGATTGAATTACTAGAAGTAAAAAATTTAAATGAGTTATGTATAGTGGAGGATAATATTTTTAATCTAACCCTTCTTTTTATAGTTTTATTGTATTTGAATGTATGACAGCGTTGAAAATATGGTTTAACATTCTATTGAATATTTGATTAGAAGTATTTCTTATTTTGCATTACTGTACATCAATAATATGAGAATTATCTGTATTATTGTAGTTTAAATTTTTAGTCATATTTTTATGGAATGTAAATGAAGTAAAACCGGTTTATTTGACTTTTATAAATAATCATTGGTTAAAAATGTTATGAACTAATGATATATTTAAAAATATATTATGGAAGAAGGATAAGTTATTGTATTTAAATGTATGACAGCGTTGAAAATATGGTTTCACATTCTATTGAATATTTGATTAGAAGTATTTCTTATTTTGCATTACTGTACATCAATAATATGAGAATTATCTGTATTATTGTAGTTTAAATTTTTAGTCATATTTTTATGGAATGTAAATGAAGTAAAACCGGTTTATTTGACTTTTATAAATAATCATTGGTTAAAAATGTGATGAACTAATGATATATTTAAAAATATATTATGGAAGAAGGATAAGTTATTGTATTTAAATGTATGACAGCGTTGAAAATATGGTTTTACATTATATTGAATATTTGATTAGAAGTATTTCTTATTTTGCATTACTGTACATCAATAATATGAGAATTATCTGTATTATTGTAGTTTAAATTTTTAGTCATATTGTTATGGAATGTAAATGAAGTAAAACCGGTTTATTTGACTTTTATAAATAATCATTGGTTAATAAAAATATGATGAACTAATGATATATTTAAAATTATATTATGGAAGAAGGATAAGTTATTGTATTTAAATGTATGACAGCGTTGAAAATATGGTTTTACATTCTATTGAATATTTGATTAGAAGTATTTCTTATTTTGCATTACTGTACATCAATAATATGAGAATTATCTGTATTATTGTAGTTTAAATTTTTAGTCATATTGTTATGGAATGTAAATGAAGTAAAACCGGTTTAGTTGACTTTTATAAATAATCATTGGTTAATAAAAATGTGATGAACTAATGATATATTTAAAATTATATTATGGAAGAAGGATAAGTGCTGAGTATGTACACAAAGTTAGATTAAATTCTGGTGGATATTCTGGATTAAAGAGGCCACTCATAATAAGGAATGTGGTTTTAACACATATTCCCCTACTCACAATTTGAAAAACAAAACATGTGACAATTCTTTCGGGGCAATCAGATTGGAAATACGACACATACTTCGACAAACACAGCAAATTTATTTGCAACAACAAGCAAGGAAGATCAGCAGTAGAGTGAGTAGACTTTATTTAGATGGCTCAAAACTAAGTTGAATAAAGAAAACTAACAGAGGGAAATCTTTTCCGCAGTTGTTAAATTATAACATACTTAATTCAATTCATAATATCCTCATAGTTTCTTTAACTAGAATATGAAAAAACACACTTAGAAGATAATCTAAACTCTAAATGGAATGTCGTGGATCTTGGTCCAACATACCAAATGTGCGAAAATCAGAATCGCTGTCTCTATCGGAGACTATACTGCCGGAATCTCCTATTCAAATCACCCTGCATGTGGCGATAATCAAAGCAAGAGGAACTTGTTTGGCGACGCTAAACGTACTTCGGTGAAAACTGTTCCAAATTAGCTGATTCCAAATAGCACATCACTATGTGTCTATATGTATATATATACACACTACACAACCACAGTTACCTAATTAACGTATCATTGAAATAACCATGGCAATCAGATTCCGATGATAGAATAGATTTCTCATCCACGCACAAATGTTAGTAAGTCAGAACAATATAATTGAACGAAAAAAAAAAAAGTAAACCCTTGTTTGTTCTCTAGAGTGCCCTTATAAAAGTGAAACCAGACGCTCTGCGTGAAACTAGTACTGCATTTGTTCTTTATTCAACAAATATTACAAAGTTTAATATTTTAAAGATATACATTTACAGAATATAGTGTATAGTTTTAGAAATTTCTCTATATTTAATAGAATCCCGGTTTTCAGATCTTTGTAAATTTTATAAGACTTGAGATAAATAAATCCAAGTATAGTCAAAACCATTTTATAGAAAATTCCTTAATTTTGTATAGAGAATGATGCAATATAAAATATAATTTTTGATAAATATTCTATTTCTGCATAAAAAAATCAAGAGTCGCAAATATGTAACTCACATTTCTTAGAAATTCATGAGAAAATTGAAGCAAAGTAAAGAAAAAAAATTATAATGCTTATTTTATTTAGAATTCAAAAGTTTAATTTGCTTTTAGTTTCAGTCTGAATATGTATTTATGAAAATAACTGGAAAATTTTATACATGTTCACATTTTCATTTATTTATTCATTAATGTAAATTTGAAAATATTTGCCCGTCGAGATTGAATATGAAATATGCATTTTCAAATATAAAAAAAATTGAAGCAAGGGGATATTTATTTACAAAAATGAAAAAAAAGTGTAAATTAAATAAGACAGTCTTTTCATATCGCTGAATTTCAAATAAGGATTATATCACAAAAAAATAAAAATATTTGTACAAGAATTTGATTTTCTCAAAACATTTCTTAATTCAGAAAAAGAGTTAAATATAACAACAATTTAAGTATTTTTTATTGTTGATGTTTGATATAAAATAATTTATATAAAAATCTAGACACAGTCTGAGGTCTTATAGTATTAGACATCAGACTGTGTCTAGAATTTAAAAAAATAACTAAACTGTATTTTCAATTGAATGCTGATAATGTATGTTTTTAATGACAATATTAAAAATTTTTAGAAAAAGTAAAAAACAGTATGTTTTAAAGTAAAAATAATAGGAAAAGATACTCTTATATAAGAGTTCTTCTACACACAATATATGCTAATGCTTGATGGAATTTGTATACTAATGTAACATATAATTGTAATACAGGCATTGAAGAAACAAAATATTTTGTTTATCGACTATATGGTATTTTAAACTTTCCTTTGAAATATTGGGTCAACCCCAACACGACCACAAGAGCCAAAATCTAAACTAAAACTGGTCCAAACACGAAAAACGGGAAGCCAACCCGACCCAAAACGAAAAAATGCAGCACCAATATACCTCGACCCGAACCGCGGGTCGGGTCTTGTCGGTTTCGGGTAAAATCGGTTTACCCGACCCGATGAAGGACTCTAATCAAGGTTTATTACAGCACGCCCATGGTATTGAATGAATATGCATAATTTTACAAAAAAAATTAGGACCAGTGACTGAAGATAATGACGGATTTCACGTACGCGATTGAGAGTCTAAGGTTAGTGAATATTTCATTTTTATTTTAAGTGTATATTTTTCGCAAATATCTCGTGTAGAAGCATCAATAACATCTGCAGAAAAGGTAAAAAGGTACGATCTGATGCAGGACACTATTCAACGATCCCAAGGTGTCCGCTTTTCAGAAATTTTGCTATATTTGAATATTAAGGAATTTAGACACGTCGATTTTTCTATATAAAAGACAAATTTGTATTAGAGGTATAATTATAGACTACTTTTCATAATTGCATTTAAAGGTGAATTAATTTTCTTTCATTCAGTGTTCAGTTTGAAGCATTTCGGATTCGGGTCGCAATATGTCGGTTTGTAGGTCGACCGAAATTATTTTGTCGGGTTCGGATTGAGTTAAGGGGTCTCAGGAGTCTTACTTTTCTTCCAAAGATGCGAGTTTGCATCATGTCACATTTTATTTTATTTCTGATTTCTTGTATCACACAATAAACTGTAATTTTTACCACTAATAGGTCAATATCTGTTTGATTTAACATAATTATTTCAATGTTGTACAATTCAAATTTAATTATTTAAAAAAAGTTTAAATTTAAATAAAAAGTAAATAAACTTTTTCGCCTGGTATCCACTGCGCGCAAGGTTGTAGAAAAAATATTGCTACAAAAATAACAAACAAAACTGATAATGATGTAAAATTGATGTATCTTGAACTTATACTTCAATTTCAAGTAATTAAAAATTTATTTATTTTTTTAATTTAATTTAAATTGTAAAATTTTTAAAACATTCATTTTTTTGTTGAAAAAATGCCAATTTAAAAAAAACAATGCAATTATAATACTAAATTTGAAGTATAAGTTATTGCATATATCAAAATAAATATATCTGACAAGTTTCGTTTAAATTGCTTCATAATTTTTTCAGAAATGTTGCGCGCTAGCATAAAATCTTACATACTGAGAAAAACGAAGTTAAAGATAAAATTGTCACAAATTATTAAATATTTGTGATTATATTGTTATTGAAGTACAATAAATAATAGATCTTACCTTTAAAAACATATTCTTGAAATGTTTTTAATAAAAAAATATTTTTTAAAAAATGGCGAAGGATTTTCAATGGTGTTGGTGTTTGAAATTCGACAAAATACGATACGTCGAATACGATACATCAAATTGATATGTAAAATCAGTGTTTTTCAAATTGTAATCATCAAACAAAACTAAAGATGATGTAAAATTGATGTATCTTGAACTTATACTTCAATTTCAAGCAATTAAAATTATAAATAGTTTTAAAATTTTTAAAAATTTAAAAATCAATAAAAATTGCAATATTTTTAGGTGAAAAACCGCTAATTTCACATAAACAATGCATTTATAATACAGAAATTGAAGTATAAGTTATTCCCTACATCAAATGAATATATCTGCCAACTTTCATTAAATTAGCTTTATATATTACAGAGAAATGTTGCGCACTAGCATAAAATCTTAAAAACTGAAAAAATGATGTGAAGATAAAATTGTTACAAAATAATACATTTCTGATTATTATATGTTTTATTGAACTATACTAAATAATAGATCTCGCCTTTAAAAACATATTCTTGAAATGTTTTTAATTAAAAAATTATTCTTTTAAAAATGGCGAAAGATTTTCAAAGGTGTCGGTGTTTGAAATTCGACAAAATACGATACGTCGAATACGATACGTCAAATACGATACATCAAATCGATACGTAAAATCAGTGTTTTTCAAATTGTAATGATGAAACAAAACTAAAAATTATGTAAAATTGATGTATCTTGAACTTATACTTCAATTTCAAGCAATTAAAATTATAAATAGTTTTAAAATTTTTAAAAATTTAAAAATCAATAAAAATTGCAATATTTTTAGGTGAAAAACCGCTAATTTCACATAAACAATGCATTTATAATACAGAAATTGAAGTATAAGTTATTCCCTACATCAAATGAATATATCTGCCAACTTTCATTAAATTAGCTTTATATATTACAGAGAAATGTTGCGCACTAGCATAAAATCTTAAAAACTGAAAAAATGATGTGAAGATAAAATTGTTACAAAATAATACATTTCTGATTATTATATGTTTTATTGAACTATACTAAATAATAGATCTCGCCTTTAAAAACATATTCTTGAAATGTTTTTAATTAAAAAATTATTCTTTTAAAAATGGCGAAAGATTTTCAAAGGTGTCGGTGTTTGAAATTCGACAAAATACGATACGTCGAATACGATACGTCAAATACGATACATCAAATCGATACGTAAAATCAGTGTTTTTCAAATTGTAATCATGAAACAAAACTAAAAATTATGTAAAATTGATGTATCTTGAACTTATACTTCAATTTCAAGCAATTAAAATTATAAATAGTTTTAAAATTTTTAAAAATTTAAAAATCAATAAAAATTGCAATATTTTTAGGTGAAAAACCGCTAATTTCACATAAACAATGCATTTATAATACAGAAATTGAAGTATAAGTTATTCCCTACATCAAAATGAATATATCTGCCAAATTTCACTAAATTTGCTTTATATATTACAGAGAAATGTTGCGTGCTAGCATAAAATCTTAAAAACTGAACAAATGATGTAAAGATAAAATTGTTACAAAATAAAACATTTCTGATTATTATATGTTTTATTGAACTATACTAAATAATAGATCTCGCCTTTAAAAACATATTCTTGAAATGTTTTTAATTAAAAAATTATTCTTTTAAAAATGGCGAAAGATTTTCAATGGTATGTTGATGTTTGAAATTCGACAAAATACGATACGTTGAATGGATACGTAAAATCTTTGTTTTTCAAATTGTAATCATCATACAAAACTAAAAATGATGTAAAATTGATGTATCTTGAACTTATACTTCAATTTCAAGCAATTAAAATTATAAATAGTTTTAAAACTTTTAAAATCTTTAAAAATTGCTATATTTTAGGTGAAAAACCGCTAATTTCACATAAACAATGCATTTATAATACAGAAATTGAAGTATAAGTTATTCCCTACATCAAAATGAATATATCTGTCAACTATCATTAAATTTGCTTTATATATTACAGAGAAATGTTGCGCACTAGCATAAAATCTTAAAAACTGAAAAAATTACGTAAAGATAAAATTGTTACAAAATAAAACATTTCTGATTACCTTTAAAACCTTACTTCTCATTACAAAGCTAAAACTCTCCTGCTGCATACATTGTGCCTTCTTCCAGTTTTTGAGATTCGTTTAGTAACATTTTTTGTCGTTTTTTACTTTTACGAGATTCGTGAGTTGCAGCTTTGACACGAATCTCTGCAGTTGCTATACGTTTCTTGTCTTTTTCATGAAATCTTTTAATTGAGCATTTTGACAAGGATAAATTCAGATTTTGCATAATTTCTATTATGGCTTTGCTACCATCATTAAAAATAACAGTAGAAATCGAAGCGGCAATCTCTGCAATTTTCTTTCCGCTGCCAATGATTTTTGGACAATACTTCCACAATGTTGCATTAAACGACTCATTAGGATTTTGGGTTTTTCCGTCAAGACAACGTTTCAATAAGTTAGGTTCTGACAAATCTTTGAAAATAGGTTTTATAGCAAGCATTACTGGAAATGGCACTGTGGTTTTGTGATGGAATTTTTTTTTTTTTACCAAAATAGCTTCATTATATTTACACCATGTGTTTTTTCCCTTTGGACAAAAATAGTGCATTGGCTCCTTATCTGAAGAGGCCGTATGAGCCCATACAGCCCAAATAGCTTTCCTCATTTCCACGACACTTTTAGTGTTTCCCCTGATTGCATTTCCATAATATTTTGTCAGTTTTAATATTAGCGAATCACTCAATCGTCCTTTACCACCAATAGTTTTTCCATCAGATAGCTTCGTCTTCTGCATTTGAGATTTAAGTTTTCTCAAACGAGAACCCATCCTCTTTTGAATGTGGCCTACACATTCAATTTTATTAATTATTACATCATCATATGGCTTTGCATCTTTTAATGATAGGTAAGTTTTGGTGTCGCCATCTCCAATGTAATTTGTGTACCTAACTTTACGCTTCTTTATTGACCGAGAAAAAATTTCTAACATTCCAGAAACTTCCATTTTCCCTGCGGATCCACAATGGTTTCTGTTACAAATTTTTGCATGTTTCTTTTGCCATATTTGAAAACGAATGCCTCTTCTGATACCTTTGTAACTATCGCATCCTTTACAATATGATGACATGACGTGCACATCTATCACCTTGCCAGTATTAGCACCGATGACAGCACATGCACCTATAAGAGACGAGTGACCCCTTGTCTTCCATGTGCCATCACCACTAACTGTTATGTCAACACTGCCTTCATTTGCTTGGGTTTCTTGCAGCGAAGCAACCTGCATTGAATTTTCTGCAACAGAAGCAGCAGCAATTAAAATTTGTTTGTTTATAGCATCATATGCTTTTTGAGAAACAGGTTTTGGTAAGGACATGATACTACAAAATGTTTCTAAATCAGTTAAACTCTTACCAATGCATCTCATTGCCAATATTGAACGTCTATTTATTTCTGGGATATTAGCTTTTTCTCCAATCATTTCGTTATTAGAAAATGTGCATACGTTTTTGCAGATCTTGCATGTTATTTGTAATTTACAACTGAGTCCACACATTGAAATTTCTTGCATTTTTATTGCACCATTGCAAGCTTTGCATACTAAATATCTCTCTATAGTTGAACATAATAATGCCAAGTCCATAAGTATATATCCAGAAAATGTTTTTGTGAAGCTTTTGCTTTCATTTTTTAACTTCCTATTTGAAGCACTAACTTTTTTACATTTTTCTGTTTTGTTGGATTTTACAAACTTATTACCATGAAATTTCTTCTTTCTTGGTCGTTTTCCTGACATCCGTTTCTTATTTTCACAATCCATTATGAATTACAAGTGAACAATCTACAATAAAATAGCAATCAATAGCTATGTTTAAGCAGATTCAAAACAACACGATGCGCACGAACTTTTTACCGCTAAATAGTAGTAAATAACTCTATTGACTTGACATACGATGATACAAATTGTAGATGAGCTGCTTACTGGATATTCAGCTATGTTTTTGTTAAAATACATGGAGTATAAAATGCAATTCATGCTCGAAAAACGCATCGCGATTAATGTAAACAAAGAACATATGGTGGTCAAGTGTCCCTTTAAATTTGAAACCGCTGTTGTAGTACAAAGTGACCCTCACTGTAAAAGCCATAACTCTTGTTCTAATGTGAATTTCAACAAACATAATACATCAAAATGTTCAGAAAAGATGAGAGTTCAACATATAAAAAAATTGAAATTTCGAAAAATTTCAAGATTTAAGACTCCTGAGACCCCTTAAGGATGGATGGAGTTTTATTGTCTTGTTTGGCTCGGGTTGCGCGTTGACTTCAAATGGAATTTTCACATTCGAGTCGGGTACAACACGGTATTAGAACAATCGGCTGGTCATTTTCGAATTAGTCTAAAATTCATAGACTTATTACAACAAGCCTGAAAAATATCAGGCTGATTGGAAAAAGGGAGATCATTCTTCAATTAGCGTACGCTATATATACGAGAGATATATACATATGAATGTGTATGTGTGATTTTGTGTCTTTTGTAAGAAACGAACAAAAAAAAAATTAAAGCATCGGTGAAGGACTAGGAGAACATATAATCGTACATTTAAAAGAAAAAAAAATTCCACGAAAATTGGTTGGTTGGTTGCTGAAACACTTCGACTTAAAAAACATTGTTTTATGAAAATCGTGCTTAACATTTTCCAACTAATACCATTCGCTTGCGCACTGTGCGAAAGGAATCGTCATATCATTTATATCTGCTGAAACTTTGAAAAATGGTTTTGGGAGAACATTTATTGAATGCCAGATATACAAAAAATCAAAAATAAATCAAAAATAAAATCAAAAACTAATCCGCAGTTTTTAAATCTGAAAATCTCAAAAACGGAATGACATAATTTCTAGTTTAAAGTACTTTTGTGTTAATTATAGTAACCCTGTATTTTTTATTTAATTTTTATTTATAGATTATATTTTATTTACAATTAATAACTAGTATATGGCTGTTTTGTATTTATTCGAAAATTATTTTTATTATTTTTAGTTTACAAATTCTATAATTTTCTAGACACTGTCTTTTTATAAATGGTATAGATATCTTGTGAACTTATTTCCGATATAATAAGAGTATAATAAATAATAATAATAATAATACATCGTAAGATATATATTTTGTAGACCAAAATTACAATCAGATATACAGAGTGGCCATAAAAAAACTTTGCCGATATACGGAGCTCTAGCGGCCGGTCCGTTCAACCGATCGAGGTGAGATTTCAGATATAGTTATTCGGAGGTATGTGCTCGTGATTCTGTAAACCGCAACAAAGTGGTATTCATAGTTACGGTTATAGGTACAGAAACTCGAAATATTCCAACGGCAACGCCCATTTTTTTCGTCGCAAAATGCTCAGCGCATGCGAAAACCATAAAGAGCGTTGGAAACGTACGTGTATCGCAAGAAACAGACTCGTTATGCACGCACAAAAAGCAACTCTGCAAACGGTCCAAAAAAAAAAAAAAAAACACGATTGGGGCGAACGGAGGATATTTGCTTATGACACAGAGTCGGTACACCAATCTCCGATTACAACACAGATCGAAGAAAAGAAAACTTTTATTTTATTACACATTTTCCACATGGGTGCCATCACAGGCAATTACACATTGCATGCGGGCGACTGTACAATACAGCCGAACGTAACATCGCATGAGGGATGTTTGCAATCTCACTTTTGATAGAATCTTTCAAATCCGGCAAACTTTGCGGATGGCACATGTATACTCTAGATTTTAGATATCCCCGAAAAACCAGAAATCCATAGGAGTGAGGTCGGGGAATCGCGGAGGCCACGGAAATGGCGTGCGATGACACGGTCGCCAAAATGTTGTTCCAGGACCCTGCGAGCAGACTTCGCTATATGTGGAGGTGCACCATCTTGCATCCAAACGAAGTCATTCAGTGCATTTCACTGCAGCATTTCTGGTATGACGTAATTTTGAAGCATTGCCGTATAGTGGGAGCCTGTTACAGAACAAGTTACAAATCCAGTTGGTATCACTTCCTCAAGGAAATACGGCACGAGAATAATTGTGCCTGCAATGCCGCACCATACAGTAACTTTGACGTCTTATAAAGGTACTGGTGCCACAGCGTGCGGATTCATGTCTGCCCAGTGCACACAACTTTTGGTGTTGACGTTGCCAGTTAAGGTGAAATGTGCCGCGTCCGTCCATACTATGTGAAGAGGCTAGTCGTTATCTCCATCATATCGGATAAGAAATTCATTAGCAAAGTTTATACGTTGTTGATGGTCCCCCACTTCCAACATCTGGACGAGCTGGTACCGGTAAGGGAACATTCGGATTACAGAGCGCAGTAGCTTTAGGACCGTTGATTTCGGTATATCCAATACATGAGATGCACCTCTTGCAGTTTGCATGTGTCCTGTAGTCACTTTGTGATGCACTTCCATAACAGTATCCTCAGGAACAGTTGGTAGTCCGGGTCGCGGTCTATCACAGGTGCAGCCAGTTTCTTCGAATTTCTTTACTAAATCACGAAGAGCTTGCAGGCTATATGGGCCACGTATTTGGCGATGGTTTTGACGGTAAAAAAGCAAGGTTTTCTCAGCATTCATCTCATTTTGAAAATAGATTGTTTTACCAATTCACCATGAACTGTCGCTGAAAGAGTCATTTCGTCGGCATGTGCGTGCTCCCGACGCAAGAACTAACATTCCCGCCCTACTTTTTATCCGTTTTCTACGCTGACAACCTGGCGAACGGCGTTCCGTGATTGGTGTTTTGCCTCTGTCATATGCAAATTTCCTTCGCGCTTCCTGATCATGTTTTTTCTGGCCGTTCGCAGAGCTGTTTTTGTGCGTGCATAACGCGTCTGCTTATTGCGATATACGTACCGTTCTAACGGTTTTTAGGGTTTTCGCATTCGCTGAGCATTTTGCGATGAAAAAAAATGAACGTTGCCATTTGAAAATTTCGAGTTTCTGCAGCTATAACCGTAACCGTGAGCGCCAATTTGTTGCCGTTCACAGAATACCGAGCTCATACCTGTGAATAACTATATCTGAAATCTCATCTCGATCGGTTGAACGGACCGGCCGCTAGAGTTCGATAGATCCGCAAAGTTTTTTTATGACCACCCTGTATATTGCCACCTATGAAAAAGTTAATTTAACAGATGAATTTTACATTTTGCTTTTCTAAAACAATAACATGTGTACAAACATCTTAATTCTGTAGTCTTATAAGTGACTTATTCCTTTGGGTACATTCTTGGTTTTCATAAAATTAACTTTAAGGTTTATAACATTAAAGTTTATAGTTAACATTAAGGAAACATTAACTGCTGTTTTGAATAATGAAAAAGAGCAAAATTATTACTTTGAAGACTTTTTTAATTGCAATTTCTGGCCAAAATATTATATCTAGTACATCAAAAAATATAATAATACAAAAGATCACATAGTAAAAGAAAATTTTGATTAGAAATACTTATGACATTGTAAAAAAAAAAAAAAAGGTTTCGTGTTACGTTTTAACTATATCACTTTTGTTTTGTTTTTCTTTTTAAAATAATCTTTTTTAATGACACCTTATAGTGTGATCAAATATTTCTAATAAACCCAAAACCTACTATTATGTGAGATGCAGAGAAGGTTTCGAAAGTTAACAAGATATTGCACCAGGTTGATAAATGAAACAGTCAAATTCTATCGAAATTAATAAAGCTTGGACAGAATAAAATATTAAACTATTTAGGAACTTTTTTTAAGACGTGCAATAGTTTAAAATTAAAAAAAAATCTCATTCACATTTATTTTAAAAATCACTAAGTAAAAAAATATGTTTTTTCTGCAGTAATAAAATCTGACGTTTCTTAAATCCTGGATGCATTTTGCTAAATGAATAAGAAAGCATTTAGTTAGCGAAACCTTGTGTAAGAAACGTTTTGTAGAAGTATATGAAAATATTCCTGTTGAAAATCATAAATACTATATATATTTATGATACATAATATTTAAGGATAGAACATGTATGATAGAAATTTACTCAATTTTGTGACTTCCTGACTGATTATTATACATAAAAATATATAGTAACTAGCGCAGAAGTATGGTAGAATTTGTTTAGCCTGAAAAGTTTGATCGTACGTATTTCCATGTATTACCGTCTAAAACTGTGTGTATGTTCCAACAAATTATACCACACTCACACCCGCACAGAGAGAGATATATACAGGGTGTCCAATGGCTAATTCCTAAACTGTTAGTCGTAGACATACAGTTCCAATTACAAAACTTTTTTAAATGCGGCAAATGAGTATTTTAAAAGCTATTTGCGTCAATAAAAATATTTCTTTAAAAAATACGAAATTTATTTTTTAAACGGTGTTCTGGTTCTATACGTTACATTTAGTGAAAATATCCTGTTACTCTAAGAAACAAGACAAAAATAAGTCTCATTCTTCTACAAATAAAACTTACCGAGTAATAGCTGTTAAATTTTAAGCATATTTTTTGTTGCGAAATAGGGGTCATTCACAAATTTACTGGAAATATAAATAATCGTCAGATATAAAAAAAATAATAGTTGATAGTAAAATTAACATGACAATATAAATTTGAAATCTATGTTCATTCTGACATATTAAAGCAAAATATAAAACCTGTGCTAAAATTATAAATGAAAAAATATCAGATTTTTTTTTTTTGTTAAATGAAATGATGGAAAGCAACAATCTCAATTATTTACAAAATGATACATATTTTTAAATGGTATTATATTATCTAATCTAAAATTGAATAAAAATTAAGACTATCATAATACTTGTACGATGTGACTACTTGCAGTTAGTGCAGATACACCTGAAATAAATTCTTCTAATACTTTAAGCTCTTTCTGTACGATCTCTCGAAGCATGACCCAAATAATTCGTGTTCAGATGCAGAAAACTGAAATAAGTTGAATTCAAAGTTTCTTAACTCGGTCAACTTTAGTCTTAGATATATGAATACAGCATATATATAGATGTATAATTTAAGTCAAAGTGAATGTTATGAAATTTTTATCAATTGTATGTGCAATAACAAAATTAAGTAAAAAAAAATGTTCTGTAAAAATATTGATATATTTATTGCTTACAAATATGCAATTCTTTTAAGTAAAAACTTGTTTATTTTCATATTTTTGCCATAATTATATAAGAAAATAACTTATTATCATTAAAGTAAATATGTATTTTTCAAATGATGCATCCATTTCTTCGTAATGTAATGACATATTCATTTTGTTGATAGTTTTCATGGACATGTGGTTACTGTAAATTTGAATATTATACGTAACAAAAATTTGCACTTTCATATAGGTTTCGGGTTTAAATTTAGAACAAGAAAGTTATTAAGACTGACATTGATAGTAAAAAAAAAGGGATCTGGATAAATTTATTTTGTATACAAGTTTTAAATTTAAAACCCCTTAAAAAATTTTTTTCAGTAGGAGCTGTGTATTTTAAATGAATTTTATATTTTGTCAATAGTAATCTTAACATTGATAAATATGACTATTATAACTTTGATAAAAAAGATTTAGTTTATATTCAGCAGTTAGTTATATGTAGATTTTGGTATTGTCCCTGTTGATAAAGTAGCTACAAATTATGCAATTACATGAAAATTATTTTTATTAATAAACTTACTGATAAATTAAACTATAAATAGTATAGCTAAATTAAAACTTGGGCATATTATTAACAAATTTAATGGCTATATTAAAAAAGTTAAAAATACGTATTCATTTAATTTTGAAATTAATAATTATCAGTGCTTTCCTTTTTTAATTTTAACGCCTCAATTTCATAAATGCCCTATTAAATCTTGTTCATTTGCTGTAATTCAAGAGGTATTGTCAAGTATTTTAACGTTAAGCTTCAAGATTTCCTAAAACATATTTATGTTTTTCTTTTTTAATTCAAATTTAAAAGTACTAGTTTTTTTTGGTGAATTGGACGCAGCATGAAAGTTCTTAATAAGAAGATGATGATTGGCAAGTGTCTCCTGATGGGTATGACTTGGGGCGTCTGATCATTGAAACAAATCGCCCCGCACAGCATTTCAGAACCACCACTTTACTAAACATACGCTTATACTACTTGTCCCCTAAACATACGCTTTCGTTCTTTTCGGAGATAAGCCAAAAGTATGCAAACCCATTAGGGCCGTCTAAATTCCATTTTATTTTCCAATCGTTGAATGTGACATTAATTCATTTATCACCAAATGACATGCGGTGTTTGACCCACTGTCATCGAGCTCCTTTATATGTGGTTTTCAAACATAATAATGTAGTTTTCAAGCATTATAATTAAACTACTTTACGGTTTTCATGTAACCAGATTTTAAAACTCTTCTAGGAATATTTTTTTGTTATATTTATTTATTAACTACATTTTTAATTACAGAAAGAGGATAATTCGCTAGTTAAAACTAAGTTTCAGATACGCTACTCCTCTCGGAAATTGGCCATTCATTAGCAGGGGTGTAGCCCGGGTAGAGAGAGAAGTCCAGGTGCTCTGGATACCACTATTTTAAATTTTTATTCTGCGCCTTATCTAATGGCAGAAGTTTCTGCGACTAAAGGAAGCGAAAATAACTTTATGAAATTAGTGGTATGAGTACACCACTGATTAGTGGCCTTCCTGAACAGATTCTGGTTTGAAATATACACCATTACCCAAAATTTGATACTATCTCCGTTTCTATCTTTTTAATGCTGCTGCAATTTTAGAAACAGTGTTATGTTTTGCTCTCACACTTCTTCACAAAATTATTCTTTCGACTTTGCCATTTTGCCTTACAAGGAGAGTTCCAAAATTGATAATCACAGATTTTGATTATTTTTATGCATTTTGTAGGGTAGAAGCCCCGTAGTCTCAGGTTCGATGGATTTTATACAACACTCCTTAGTTCTCGAGAAATGGGGGGGGGGTATAATACTATAAGACAACTTAAATACTTACTTTGTAACGAAATAACTGCGTTGGTCGTAGCTCAGTTAATATGGCGCCTGCTCGTTGATCCGACGGCCCGGGTTCGAGATCGGAACCCGCTACATTTGTTTTTTTCTCTTTTTTTTAAAATATACTTGTAATTATAATTTAAAATTTTGTTAACATAATTAAATTTTAATTTAGCAGTTTTGATTTTTAAACCAATATCAAACACTTCTCATCATTTAAAGATATTTAAAAAAATTGGATCTATTATTGACAAGTAAAAATTCAAAAATAGTTACCAAATCAGGATATTTACTATCGAATTATAGAATTCTTCTCCCATCGCAATAGAAAACGAAAATATTTCAGATGCTGGATTATTTGTTAGAAATACATTGTTTTGAAATAACATTTTATAGTACTTCAACGCATTTCTGACATCACTTTTCTGATTTTCATCGAATTCCGACACTTCAGATTGACAACATCTTCTTGTCAACTACAGCTTGATACTTTCATTTTTATACGATTATAAGCTGTTATAGAACGATACGCATTTGTGCGATAAAGATTGAAAACAAGAACCATTTAACTGTAGCAAACTAAAACAAGAACGAAAAAACATGCGTCAAGCATAGATTATATAACACTTTCCAACGCTTCCAAAATAATGTTACAAATAATTACCGTTTAATAAGCTGAAAGATAACATCTAAGTAAACAATTTGGAAAACGCATAACATATTTAAAAACGTAATTTCAGGAATTTCCAACATAAATTTCCATCATATACAATATTCGGAAAAATATCCGAATACTTTTATTCAGCCCTGTATATCATCTATAGATTTGTATATATACTACATAGGATGCTAAATTTTAGTTTAGTTAGGAAACGCGTAGCACAGTTAAAAATTCTCCTTCTGGAGTTTTTGTCAATAAACGGAAATGTGTTCGCGAATTTTTGTGCTGCCCTGTATAGGATCTAAAGAATTTATACACACCAAGTAATAGACAAAAAAGTGAGTTAAATTTAAAATCGCGTTCAGCAACTTAAAACGTACTTCCAGGAATTATTGTTAACAGACAGTAGAGAATTCTTTTGTGTGTTCCTGTAAATGAACGATGACTGCTATACACACAATATCCTGTAGTAAGCCTCTTCTAATGCACCTTAGTGATATATATAAATTTCAATGCGTTTAAAATAGTGAACCATTATTTAATTAAACCCAAACGATTTTTCTCCATAAACGTAATGTAACGGAATTCTTTTGACTGTCCCTGTAAAGTAACTATAAGTGCTATGCACTACCATATTCCATAGTGAACTTTTTGTAATGCACCTTAGTGATATATATCAATTACAATGTATTTGAAACTGCGTGACATCATTATAATAAACCGCAAATGATTTTTCCCCATAGACCGTAATGTAACGGAATTCTTTTAAGTGTCCTTGTAAAAAAACTATAAGCGCTACCCACTTCAGTTGAAATAGGGAACATGCTATAGATAACGACAATAACATATAAAAATTGCAGGGCAATCCGAACATATTTACGGGAGTTAGAGAACGAACAGACGGCCAGACGGCCTGACGGCAGACGGCCAGACAAACCGAAGTCATAAACACTTTTCAACTAGGTTGGAAAGTGATATAAAGAAATAACCAAAGTCTGTTGTGGCGCTCTCTAGTTACAATAAAATAAAACATAAATATGTTGTAATATAATTTTAATACTTCTTTTCTTTTTCTAATTTTTAATATAATTATGCTTCTTACTTTAAAAACAGAGTAATACTATCATCGCATTGACTTCCCTTGTTAAGACAATTTATAAATGATGTTCCTTTACAATCACGAATTATCACAATTGTTTGATATCGTTGCATCGATAAAGCATATATGAAATCCATTTTAAAAGTGATTTTTTTATAAAATTAACCGTTTAATGATGTTTTATACAACGATTTAGTTACAGATAAAAAAAATAAATAGGTTAACATTATAATTATTGCACAATATTATAATTTTTAATTGAGATTATTAAATTATAATTACACGTATATTTATAGAAAAAAATGAGAAAAACAAACGTAGCGCGTTCTGGCCTCAAACCCGGGCCCTCGGATCAACGAGCTGACGCCACATCTACTGAGCTACAACCAACGAAGAGATATCGTTACAAGTAAGTATTTAATTTGTTTTATAATATTAGACCCCCCACCCCATTTTTCGAGAACTAAGGAGCGTTGCATAAAATCCATTTAAAATGAGACTAAGGGGCTTCTACCCTACAACATATATAAAAATAATTAAAATCTGTAATTACCAAGCTTGACTCTCCTTGTTAGCGTAAAAACAACCGGTTGTGCCTTAAAAACTCAGAAATCGTATATGTGTGCAACTGGTTACGTAGTTTTGAAAAAAAATTACATAAAAACTATTTTAAGATTAAACTTACGGCAGTGTTATTTTAGCATTGTTAAAATCGGATTGTTTCAAATAAAATTTAAAACCTAATTTTGTTAAATATGTATTTAATATTGCCATTATTAACAATTATAAACAATATATTAAAATCAAAGGAATAAATAACAGTTTATATAAAATTTGTGTTGTGCTTGAATTTTTGATACGCACTAGAATTTTAATATTTATTAATTTAGGGATCTAATCAATGATTCGAATTTCTATTTAAAATAAAAAAAGGAAAAATACAACATAGAACCTGTGTATTTTAGTTCTATTATGAAGAAAAACAAATTAAACATTGCGATTATTTACTTCAAAGTTTGTATTTATTTAATCATCAATCTCGATTTTAACGCTTTGAGATTTTTGCACATATTTTACATACTGAATCGTAATATACATAGAATACGCATTTTTGAAAATGTATTTCAAGCAGAAATATTTAATTTATAAAATAAAAAAAAACCCAAATTCAAGTAATTTTGAAAGAGAAATATTTCAACACGTAGAGAATAAAATGCTGAAAAGTATTTGCTTAAGGAATAATTGCCGTCTAGAATAACTGAGATTTATACAAAATTGTTTAATGTTTCTCAGTTTTGATATTTGAAATAAATAAAAGTATGTCTTAAATTATGTTTATAAAGTTTCAAGTATATAGAAAATAAATAAAATAAAATAAAATTATTTGTTAAAGTTAAATTTCTTTAAAAATAAATCTCAAGAATAAGGTATATTAAACAAAATTTTCTTAGTAATGGAAAGTAAATAAAATGTATATTATGAATAAAAGTATTTCAAAATTCAAAAATTTTCTATACTTAAAGTTTTAGAATTGTAATCACATTATTTTCGAATGTGTAATGCAGTTTCCTTACAAATGAATCGGAAGTCTTTTAAAAGGCGATATCAGTGTAAAACCTACACAAAATTAATTTAAAGTTAGCATTTTGTGAAGTATTCATCTATATAGGTAGAAATTTCAAAAAATAGTGACACACGTTTCGGAGTAAGATAATCTAAAAATTTCATTATAATTTTTAAACTATACATTCTTCCTAAAAAAAGCAAAAGAAAAAAGCTTTAAAAAGATTTTAAAAATTAAAATTTGATGGATTGGGAAAAGACAGTTTTTCAGATAATTCGTCCTTTCTTTTATATTTAAAAAATGTTGAATGAATTAAAGAATGTCAATTTAAAAAGAATTGTTCTATATGTTTCTTAAATTTTACTTTACAAAACGAACAATTCCAAGGAGATTAAAACTGGTTTAAAAAATTGTAGGATTTTTCAATTTGCCTTTAAAAAAATATAAATCCATTAAACACTTTCTTTGGAACGGAAAAGAAAGATTTTGTAACGTTTATAAAATGTTTATTTATTTTTAATGCGTTTTAAAAATTGTGCATAAATACTTAGAAAAATTAGAAGAAAGTGTCTGTTTCTAAAAAGAAATAAATATGAACTTAATAATAATTAAATACTAATAAGAAATTAAAGGTTGAATTTACTTTTAACCCTTTGACTACGGATTGGGGCATATACGTTCCGGTGGACTATTCTTTCATTCTATTCTCAACACTTTTTGAAAAATAATCTATGCAATTCCCTTATAATAGGAATAGTGAACAGTGGATGAGTTCAGGGCTTCCTAGTTGCGAGGCAACTCCATGCCCTGTAGATGAATATTTGTATAACACATCTTACATGAGTCACGAAAAAAGTCTATCCATTGTACAATATGTGTACAACGATAAAAAGTTCAAACTACAATAATATTTTAAAGAGAAATCTAGGATAAGGAAATATTTTTTGTATTTTCTGGTAAGATTGAATATAATAGTCGCCAGTTCTATCCTGTTATCAAAGTTTCAAGCAACAAAGTTGTTTATTTCTTTCACTCGCCAAAACAAAGTCGTCTCGTTTATGATAGAACACCCTGACCATGGAAAGACCCATTGTTACAACAATTGTTACACTGAACAGAAAGAAAAACAGCTACAAACTTTTATACAATTATGATGAAAATCCTATATTAAATGTAACTATTCAAAATTTATATTTTGGAAGTTAATTTTCTGTATGTCAAATAATATTCTTTATCCAAAAATCTATTTTATTTCTGACCTACAAGGTTTATCTTTTAAAGTTTAAACTTTTCCCATGTTAAATACTTTTTCATATAAGTTCAATGATTACGTTAGAAATATCATCTTCTTCATTTGTCTGCGGTCTCAGCTCTTTAAATGTAATGTATAGGGAAGATGTGTCATGCATCTGCGTTTTGCCTCGCCTTGCTATCTTATTATAAAAAAGCGCTCTTTGAGTTAATTTTACAACTGCGAGAATGCAGTGTTGATAATGTTTATAACATATCCGCGGCTGTAATCCAAACAATAGTAGGGTTGCCTTTTACTGTTACTTAAATTTATTAAATGGCCAATTCTGGAATCTGTGGCGCATCTGGCTTTTAAATTTAATATGTCTGGCAGTCTAACGGATAATTGTTTCCTTGGCACCTTGGCTGATACGCATGTCCATTTTGGTGGTACAACGAAATCGAAATTACGCCAGATCTCTTTTATTTTCCGTGCTTGAAGTTTTTACAAATTTTATCAGACGGAAACCACCACGCCTTGAATTTATTCTCAGAAAAATAAATATGTTTTCCATCTACATGTTTTTGTTCTTCATGTACTCTTTTGGATTAATTTTTCAGCGGATAAGAGTACTGGTTTATTTAGAGTTATATGCAAGTTATATGTAAAACCCTTATCTTAAACATCCTTCCGAACAAGTAATTTTACCTGCCTATCACGATGTCTCTCCTTGGAAATATTCTGATATGATCTTTAATAGACTTTTCGCCAAACTATACCTCCACTGTACCAATTTACACCATAACAAAGATAGTCTAAAGGAAGACCTGAAATACATTTAAAAAAAAATTATTTCAAAGATTAGGGTAGACTTTTTTTAAATTTAACTTTGAAGGAGTTTTGACGCTTCTCATTTATCTAGTCTCCCACACAGGAAGTTAATAATCAAATATAGGGAATACTTTTAATTTTTAATTGCTAGAGTTGCTTATTGATATCAATCACCGAAAACATGCAGTGTCTTTTATGATATGTTTACATTTTAATAACAGAGAGAAAATATTTTTAAATACATTCTTCCTGTGTGGAAAAATGTTGTCGAAGATTCCTTGTTAGTCAATGATACTTTTATTTCTTTTTAAAATTGTAATATACATTATGTGTTTTGAGAACTTTTGTGTGTAAGTATGTTTTTCGATGCACATAGATATATAACGTATATGTAAATATATATGTTAGATAAATACGTGTATAAGAAAATATTAAATAAATTATAGTATAGACAGGAATGTGAATTATGCACAGAGTTGTCGCGTTTTCCGTTTTAATACCAGTATTTCAATAAAACAATCTACACTGCAAAACAAAAAGTGTTGATTTTACAGTATAATACTAGCAGCTGGAGTGCTAGTATTATACCGTAAAATTAACAGTAATGCACAGTAGAATAAGCAGTAATATTACTGCTTATTTACTGCTGATTACTGATTATTTGACAGATTATTACTATTACTGCTGATTACTGATTATTTTACCTTTTTATTACTATTACTGCTGATTACTGCTGATTACTATTACTGATTATTTTACTTCTGATTACTGATTATTTTACTGCGTATTTTACTGATATACAGTATTATACTATAAAATCAACACTTTTTTTGCAGTATACACTTTATTTTAGCCCAGAAATACTATGCAGAAATACTGGCATTAAAATGTAGGAAGTGTGCAAGTCAGCATAATTCCCATCTCAAATTTATATATATCACTAAGGTGCATTACTAGAGGCTTACTACAGAATATTGTGTGTATAGCAGTCATCGTTCATTTACAGGGACACACAAAAGAATTCTCTACTGCCTGTTAACAATAAATCCTGGAATTGCGTTTTAAGTTACTGAACGCGATTTTAAATTTAACTCACTTTTTGTCTATTACGTGGTGTGTATAAATTCTGTAGATCATATACAGGGAAGCACAAAAGTTCGCGAACACATTTCCGTTTATTGACAGAAACTCCAGAAGGAGAATTTTAAACTGTGCTACGTGTTTCCTAACTGAACTAAAATTTAGCATCCTATGTAGTATATATACAAATCTATAGATCCTATACAGGGCTGATGAAAAGTATTCGGATTACTTAGATGTTATCTTTTAGCTTATTAAACGGTATGATTTGTAAAATTATTTTGGAAGCGTTGGAAAGTGTTACATAATCTATGCTTGACGCATGATTTTTCGTTCTTGTTTTTTTCTAAAAATGTTTTTTTCGGAAAATTTTTAATGGTTATATCCAATGTCTGAAGCGTGTAAATCCGTCAAAAATGTTTTTTTTTTTTTAATTTTCAAAACGATTACAAGACTTACCCTATACTACGTATAATGGGTAAGTAATATGATTGGAAAATGAAATATTTGGACAATGAAATAAAATATGTACAATTGATACAAAATAATAAATTAACAGTTTAATTTTTTATATTGCTAAAGAATTGTGAAATATACAAGTAATCTATGTACCTTTAAATTAGTCTACATTTAAATGGTTATTTAAAAATTTTGCTGATCGTTATAAGTATGTTTTAGTTAAAATACTTGTAACGTAACGTTTCATATCGCGCAAGTAGTAAATTAATTTAAAATATAAATATATATTTTTAAAAGCATAACAAGTTAGGTCATTTCCAAATGCAATTTTCGGTTTAAAAATTTCAAAATATTTTTTCTACTCATTCAGTACTATTTTTATGCTGAATGATTTAAAAAAATACGTAGAAATCTATCTTGTTCTCTCTACTGGAGAAAAATATTCTTCTGGAAAATGTAGTGAAACTGTCATGTTCTACATTTACTCTTAAAAAAAAAAAAAAAAACTGTAGTATAAGGGTGATTTTTTTTTCTGCAAGCAGTATAAAACTCTTCTATTTCATTGACAGATAGGGGTGTTTCAAAATGTGTAACATTTCCATTGCGTTGTACGGTTTTTTTCTTTTTTTTTATCAATTTTAGATTTGTGAAGAAAAAAAGACTTGAAGCAAATGTAGAATAATTGAAAAGAAGTAAATTTTTAATTTTTCTACGCGATACAGTTAAGAAAAGAATATCTATACTATTGCTAATTAAAATTAACACATTTATTCCGAGAATTATTTTTCTTTGGAGTTTATTTGCATTTTAAACATACTCTTTCGTTTATTATTTATTATCAATGTCTGATTAAATTTTTGTCATTTTTTGTTGAATTATCGTTTGGTTTTCCCTAACAGGCAAACTTGTCAGGTGGAAACAGCACAGTTAAATGGCGTGAAAGTTCATAGGACACCATTCAATCTACCAGCCAATTAGATTTTAGGGAGAAAAATAAAACGACTACATCTAAAAATGAAGGGTTACAAATAAATAGGTATAGTTATTACGCTTATTTTTAACTTTCTAAATTAAATTTATTGAAACATACATGGACTTTCATTAACAAAAACTTGTGAGTGAATTTAATAAGTTAAATTGTTGTCCTATAAGATTAATTATTTAATGAAGGGTTACAAATAAATAGGTATAGTTATTACGCTTATTTTAAACTTTCTAAATTAAATTTATTGAAACATACATGGACTTTCATTAACAAAAACTTGTGAGGGAATTTAATAAGTTAAATTGTTGTCCTATAAGATTAATTATTTAATGAAGGGTTACAAATAAATAGATATAGTTATTACGCTTATTTTGAACTTTCTAAATTAAATTTATTGAAACATACATGGACTTTCATTAACAAAAACTTGTGAGTGAATTTAATAAGTTAAATTGTTGTCCTATAAGATTAATTATTTAATGAAGAGTTACAAATAAATAGGTATAGTTATTACGCTTATTTTGAACTTTCTAAATTAAATTTATTGAAACATACATGGACTTTCATTAACAAAAACTTGTGAGTGAATTTAATAAGTTAAATTGTTGTCCTATAAGATTAATTATTTAATGAAGAGTTACAAATAAATAGGTATAGTTATTACGCTTATTTTGAACTTTCTAAATTAAATTTATTGAAACATACATGGACTTTCATTAACAAAAACTTGTGAGTGAATTTAATAAGTTAAATTGTTGTCCTATAAGATTAATTATTTAATGAAGGGTTACAAATAAATAGGTATAGTTATTACGCTTATTTTGAACTTTCTAAATTAAATTTATTGAAACATACATGGACTTTCATTAACAAAAACTTGTGAGTGAATTTAATAAGTTAAACTGTTGTCCTATAAGATTAATTATTTAATGAAGAGTTACAAATAAATAGGTATAGTTATTACGCTTATTTTGAACTTTCTAAATTAAATTTATTGAAACATACATGGACTTTCATTAACAAAAACTTGTGAGGGAATTTAATAAGTTAAATTGTTGTCCTATAAGATTAATTATTTAATGAAGGGTTACAAATAAATAGATATAGTTATTACGCTTATTTTGAACTTTCTAAATTAAATTTATTGAAACATACATGGACTTTCATTAACAAAAACTTGTGAGTGAATTTAATAAGTTAAATTGTTGTCCTATAAGATTAATTATTTAATGAAGAGTTACAAATAAATAGGTATAGTTATTACGCTTATTTTGAACTTTCTAAATTAAATTTATTGAAACATACATGGACTTTCATTAACAAAAACTTGTGAGTGAATTTAATAAGTTAAATTGTTGTCCTATAAGATTAATTATTTAATGAAGGGTTACAAATAAATAGGTATAGTTATTACGCTTATTTTGAACTTTCTAAATTAAATTTATTGAAACATACATGGACTTTCATTAACAAAAACCTGTGAGTGAATTTAATAAGTTAAACTGTTGTCCTATAAGATTAATTATTTAATGAAGGGTTACAAATAAATAGGTATAATTATTACGCTTATTTTGAACTTTCTAAATTAAATTTATTGAAACATACATGGACTTTCATTAACAAAAACTTGTGAGTGAATTCAATAAGTTAAATTATGAAAAACTGAATTTTAATTATTATTTATTACACTGTTTTAGCATTATTGATTTAATTTATTTTCTATAAGATTAATTATTTAAAAATATAATTTGAATTCAAACTTAGTGCAATACAATTTGATAATTTCAAACTTACATACATAACTTATGTAAACATAAATTTATCAATTCTCAATTGTATATATTTTTTCTTAATTTAAGAATGCATATAAAAATATATATTATGTGAAAACATACAGCCATGTTTGAAAGAAAAAACTTAGTGTAATACAATTTGATAATTTCAAACTTACATACTCCTAACTTACTTAAACATAAATTTCTCAATTCTCAATTGTATATTTTTTCTTAATTTAAGAGTACGTATAAAAAAAAAAAAATTATTATGTGAAAACATAACAGCCATGTTTCAAAGAAAAGTTTAAAACCTCTTCTAATGCAATAAAATAATTCATTGGAAAAGTAAATTTTACAAATAGAACTAGTATTTTTTTTAAAAAGAAATAAAAAAATGTTTGGAAAATTTTGTAACCTTTATTTAACTATATGTTTGAACAACATTTTTCTAGTTATTAATCCCATGTTAAACATTAAATTTAATTTAGTTCATGGCAGTTATTCAGTACTGATGATAAAGAATACAAAACAACAATAGAATTTTGAAAGATAGTGAAGTAATTTAAAAGAAAAAAAAGATTAATTAGAAAAAGAATCAATATTTCTTTTTTTAAATATTTAATAATTTTTAAATATAATATAAAATGTAAATGTAAGTATTACATGTACAGAAAACACAATTGGCACGGTGAGATATTCTTAAAAAGTGTAAAACCTTAATAATGCGATAAAGGAAATACTTTAAATAAACGAGATTATACGAATACAAACAGCATTTTGGGAAAATAAAATATAAATTTGTCGGAATCTAATAGGAAACATAAATACATAAACTGAATTATTTTGTTGTAAAAAAGAAAATATTTTCTTGGAAATATGTTGCAAAAAATGTAAATCTTCTATAATATGATAAAAAATGTTTTTACATATATGCACACCAAAAATGCAACAATATGCAAACCAATAACATTCTGAATCTATTTGGTGATAAAATTAAGAATACAAAATATCATATATAATAAGTGAACAGTAAATTAAATTAAATTATTTATAAAAATGTGCAAAATGAAACACACACAGACAAATATATATATATATATATACAGAAGATATCAGAAAATATAACTGTGATCTTGTCAAAAAAGTTCTAGAAGATAACAAAAGTTTAAAATCAGCTAAGCGCAAACTGTGTGTTGGAAGAAAAGGTATTTTTGCACTGAAGAGAGCAGATGGAACAATCACCAAAATCAATAATGAAATAGTACACATTGTCGAAAAATTCTATAACGATCTATATAAATGTGAAGATCAAAGGGAAATCAACCTACGTGATCCACTAGTAAACATAACAGAAACTGAAGAGAAAATCCCAGTGCTGACAGATGAAGTTGTACAAGCCATTAGAGGCATGAAAAAAGGTAAATGCCCTGGCGAAGATGGAATTACAATTGACCTTATCAAAGAAGCAGGAGAAGAATTTGCAAAAATGCTAGCCTTACTGTTTTCCAAATGTCTCGAGAAATCAGATGTACCAGAAGATTGGAATAATGCTGTGATGGTGTTACTTTATAAGAAAGGAGAAAAGGAAAACATTAAAAACTACCGTCCAATCAGCTTACTGTCAGTGATTTATAAAATTTTTACCAAAGTTTTAATGGCAAGACTTGAATCAGCTCTGGACTCAGCTCAACCTAGGGAACAAGCAGGATTTCGAAGTGGATTTAGCACAATGGACCATATTCAAACAGTAAGGGAAGTTATAGGAAAACATAAAGAATATAATTTACCTCTCTGCCTTGCCTTTATTGATTATGAAAAAGCATTTGATTCGGTCTACACATCTGCAGTAATTACTTCTCTGGAGGACATTGGTATAGACAAACCTTATATCAATATGATAAAGAAGATCTACAAGAAAGCAACAGCCACCATCCGTTTGGACAAAGGAAAAGCGAAGATCAAGCTTGGAAGAGGAGTAAGACAAGGAGACACCATTTCGCCTAAGCTTTTTACTGCTGTCTTAGAAAGTATCTTCAAGAAGCTGGATTGGGAAAACAAAGGGATTAGAATAAATGGGGAATATTTAAGCCATCTCCGGTTTGCTGATGACATTTTAATTTTCAGTAATAGCCCTGAAGAATTGCAAAATATGCTAAAAGATTTGGCAGAAGCTAGCATTAAGGTGGGATTAAAAATAAATTTGGAAAAGACTAAGGTGATGTTCAATTCATTTGCATCAGAAAAGAAAATCGTCTACAACAACACTGAGATTAAAGATGTTGAAAGTTATGTGTACCTTGGACAAGAAATATCATCAGACAACAGTATCATAAATGAAATCAATAGAAGAATAAGAAATGGATGGAGTGCTTTTGGGAAGAACAATATTATTCTGAAGAGTAACATGCCTCTTTGTTTAAAAAGAAAGGTGTTTAACCAATGTGTTTTGCCTGCACTAACTTATGGAGCAGAAACTTGGACACTAACAAAACGGATGGTACAAAGATTACAAACAACACAGCGAAGTATGGAAAGATGTATGCTAGGCATAACCAGAAGAGACCGAAAGAGAATAACGTGGATAAGAAGTCAGACGAAAGTTTTTGACATCATCGAGAGAATTAAACGGCTAAAATGGAAATGGGCTGGGCACATTGCAAGAAGACAAGACAATAGATGGAGCACAAACACCCTACAGTGGTATCCCAGAGATGTAAAACGACCAAGAAGACGACCTCAAGTAAGATGGAGTGACGAAATCAGAAAAGTGGCCGGTGTTAATTGGATGACTAAAGCACTAGACAGGCAACAATGGAAAAATCTGGGGGAGACCTACATCCAGCAGTGGATTGAAAACGGTTGATGATGATGATGATGATATATATATATATATATATATATATATATATACAGGGTGTCCCAAAAGTTTCCGTACAACTTTAAAAATTAATTACAAAAAAAAATAATAGGCCTACAGCAAAAATAATTACAACAGTACATAGAGTAACTTAAAAAGTTTTTTCTACTACCTTAGTATACTTGTATATGAGATCCTTTCGTTGCACGAAGAATATCAAGTCGATATTCCAATTCCATCCATGTGCGTTTCAGCATGCTAACACCAATAGTAGTTACAACTGTTTGGTTCTGTTGTTTCAAGTGAACAGTTTCGTGGAATTGAAACAAAAGGTCAACCATCAACAGTAGTTACAACTGTTTAGATATTTTGTTTCAATTCCACGAGACTGTTCACTTGAAACAAAAAAAACCGAACAGTTGTAACTACTGTCGGTGTTAGCATGATGAAACGCACATGGATGGAATTGGAATATCGACTTGATATTCTTCGTGCAACGAAAGGATCTCTTATAAAAGTATACTAAGGTAGTAGAAAAAAACTTTTTTAGTTACTCTATGTACTGTTGTAATTATTTTTGCTGTAGGCCTATTATTTTTTTTTTTTGTAATTAATTTTTGAAGTTGTACGGAGACTTTTGGGACACCCTGTATATATAATTTACGAACATTACTCAATTACTTTCTAAAGTAGAAAGTATCAGTAAAGTAAGGGGGAAAGTTATTAGGAAACTAAAGTAGAAGAATAATTACTTTCTAAAGTAGAAAATATTATCATTTTATCAATATTAAAGTTCCTGTTATAGCATTTAATAGAAAAATTATCTATATATCTTAACATAAAGAATCAAAAATCCAATTATATACTCAATATCTACATAAAAAAATTATAATTAAAATGAAGTATTTTAATTTTTCATTTACTTGAAAAATATAATTTTCATTTATGCTATTGTAAATTAAATTACGAAGAAACTATATTTATTCATATTAAAATAACAATTCGTTTTCACTTCAATAAAAGACTATCAAAAACTACATTTTTATACAAACTTTTAAAGAATAAATAAAAGTTTTTCGCCGAGTAAAACTTACATAAAATTTTACAGGTTAGGCAAACATTGTATAATGCATTTTATGTGCCTTGCCTATCCTAACATCTGAGACCTTACGTATAAATATGTATGTCAAACTCGAAAAAAAAATTGTTCATCAAAACTTTGAATGTTCCTAATTTTACTGGCAATACTTTGCTTTCTTTAAAAGCAAAAAAGTCCCATTTTTATGGGTCTTAAAATAATTTATCACATTTTTTTTTCATTGTCAAGCCTTTCCTCGTATATTCTTACAAAAACAAATTATGACTACGAAATGTTAATAATTTAATTTATCTGTGAGGGAAACGGAAGAGAATACCGTAAATTAAAATTCTAAATAAAATAGCAAAAGACATATTTTCTTACATGAATATAGTACATATGCTACTTCCTATTTTAAGAAGACAATTAAAAAAAAAAAAATTCTTTAATTTTTCACATGTTTAGGTCGGGATAAAAATTTCAGTTCGTAATTGTATTCTCTCAAATGTACCTTTAATATGTCATCTCAAAACACGTCTTTCTGTTTTCAGTGCTATAAAACACAAAACAATTATAAAATTCTCTGTTTTGGTCGTAAAAATTAGGATTTTTTATGTCCTTCTTGGGCGTAGGACAATTTTCTTTTTTAAATATAATTTGCTAGTTGACCCGCCCTGCGTTGCCAGTGCCCTTGATAAAACCTTAAATGAACCCCAAATAAAAAATACTGATAATTACTATTAAAAGTGCTCATAAGAAAACATTAAGAAAAAGCTTTTGTGTCCCAAACCCTGCGAAATTTTAATGGTTATAAATAGAAAGATTTTTCAGCCCGTGCAAAAATTACGCCTGAAATATTGTTATATGGTTGTAAAATAAATATATTTTCTACCCTAGAAAAAGACACTATTTCAATTTCTATGGAAGGGGAGTACTCCCCCCTCCTATTTCCCTTTCCAGCCTTAAAAAAAGGGAAATTGTGTCCCTCCCTTTCCCTTTTGTTCACTTCTCTCTCAAACAAAGCAGGTGGAAGAATGGATGCTCCCTCCAAGAACGGGGAATAAAAATATTATTAAGAAGAATTTAGAAGTAGCATTTCCTAGGGGTAGGGTTGTGAGCAGTGAAAGGCAATTGGCGAGCAATTCTTTCCCGAACCCTCTTGATTCTTCTTATTTCTATTTCGTTTTGCTTCTCGCTTTAATATATTAGATAGAAAAAATAAAAACAAAAGTTTGCAGTTAAACGAATGGCATTGAACTCACAGACTATTCACACCAATTATATATTATAGTTTTATTTTAAAGAATAATGACCCTCGAAAAATAAAGAAATCGACAATAAATTAAAGGTGAGATTAGCCTACAGTCCCCCCCCCATTATACTTAACCAATGAACCCCAAATGAACCAATGAACAATAATCAGGGAAGCGCCTTATTACAATGAACCTATAAACAAAATTTGAAGCAAAACGAATATGTCTATCAAGAGTTATCTCGTTACATACATACAGAAAGAGCGGGCACATTAGCTCTCAGGCTTTGATAGCCTGTGAGCTAAAAAGACAATATTTCTTTTATGTCAAATTAATTTCGTATTCTAACATGGATGCTAACGGAATCAGCTCGAGCATGAGCTGCAGATGGGCTCGGGCTTTTAAATTCACAAATTGAAAAAAGAAAATAAAACTTTCTGTCTGAGAAACAAGAATGTAATCCGGGTTTCTTAAAGAGTTTTACAATTCTTTAAAAATCAGTTTGAAAAATAATTGAATTGTGATGAGAAGAAAAGATGATTGATGAGAAGAAAAGAAAAATATTTTTGAATCCTTTGCGCACTGTCAATGTTAGTAAAGTAAAGAAGCCATCAAATATCCCTTGTCTATCCAGGCTTTATGCCTGTTTCTCCTTTTCCAGAATTACTGGAAAACAGAAATCGTCTTTCTGAAAAAGTTTCTTTTTTGACACAGTTATACAATTATATTTTAAAGAATAAGAGTTGTGACTTTTGTAAATTTTTGCCAGTAATTAGCTTTAAATAACAATTTTAAACAGATTTCTCAGGGGCATGAAAATCACGAAACGCTGTTATGAGTGAATATCTTTGAAACCAGAAACATGTTATTGAATAAATTTAAATTATTAAAACTTCATAAATTAGTGATTTTGTGCAGTTCTTGTGAAAAATTCTTGATTCAATGGCGTCTTTCCGGTTAGATTGTTTCATATGATATAATAAGACGTATACAGAGACACATTGCAGTAATGAACCAATTCTCTCCAGAAACTAACGCCTTAAGAAAGATTATTTTTGTTTAAGTTTTATTTTGTTTTATTTTATTAATTTTGTCTTCGAATCCTTTGTTCTCAGCCTAGAGGAAAATATAAGAGGATTTATATGTACTTTTTGTACCATTATTACGTGTCATTTCAAATTCATCAGTCTTGCCGTAAATAACGGGTTAGGATCCCTTAGAAAGACCCTCACGGAGGGCAACCCCCCCCCCCCAAGGGCCTATATCCTTCCAGTAGATAATTGACGGTAATAAATCAACCAACCAACCACCCGAATTCATAAGTTATGTTTTTCAGCAATTGATATAACAGACATTGAGAAACAAGAAAGTTACACAAATCTTATAACCATACCAGATGCAACTATCTTTTCGTTAACTTTCAAATGTTGTGACATAAATTGTCGCATAGAAACTTTGAGAGGTCTCTCAGACCGCTTGATCGAAAAATGAATAAAAGGCTATATTCACGCATAGGCTACTGTTTTTGTACTAAACTTTTTTTACAGGATCTATTATAATTAAAAATCATATATTCAGAATTCTCTAACGATAGTACAAAAGAAAAATAATCACTAGTATCTATATTTAAACAGGAAATTATAAGTTAAACTATGATATTGAAAAAAGCAGCGGTCTGTGAGACTGCTCATAGCAGTTACGGGTTGAAACATTTCAGTGCGCCATACCATGCCATGTACTTTATTCATAAAAAAATGTTTGTGTATGTTACATTTACAGCATGTGGGTTGTGTACGTTAATTCCTATTTAATGGGTCATAGGAAAGTCAATCTTAAATTTTCAAAAAGATCCGATTTTTCGAAAACATATACATGAAAGAGCAATATTTTCTGAGCATTCTAAAACAAACAATATAAATATTTTCTTATAATGAATTTTCTTGTAATGAATAAAAATGTTTCACGTAATAAATAAATATTTTAAATTGATTTACCTAAAATGTTAAAGATGTACTTTTAAAAATTTCGCACAAGATTCCTGATGAACTAATTAATACAATTTTCACATACAATTTTTACAGAATAGGGATTTTGTTAATACTTTAAGGCTAAGCATAAATTTGTATATATTTTAACAAAATTTAAATGTCACAGATGAAAATATTCCATATTTTTTTGGAGTTTATCTATGCAATATTTTTATGGTAGGAGTGGAGCCGGAAGGGGTGAAACAAATTTAAGGTTCAATTTTGAAATATAGATATATGAAATCCGCGATTTATAGATACCATATAGAACGGACCCTCATTCTATGGGCAATTTTCTGGTTCTCCAGCCACCGATAAACCATTGTGCGTTCCTGTTCTAAAACGGACGCTCGGTTAACCGGACAATTTTTGCGATTTCCACAGTGTCTACTTTTTTGAAGTTTCACTTCATAGCATATAATTTCTAATAATTTGATATAAATATATTAAATTGTATTCATTCCCTTCCTAAAACTGATACTAACTTATACGAACAATTTTTGAGGTCCCCACAGTCTCCGCTTTATTCAAGTTTCACTGGAAACTAGAAACTGGAAACACCCTGCCGAAGCGCCCACCGTTAGGTTTAAGGCTGATATGCTTCGGCGGGAAAAAATTCCCCCATCACCATCCAGCGAAACCAAGAAAAGAGAACGAGCCGGAACAACGGGCGTCTATAAATACAGAAGACAAATACATAATCCCCCTCAAATGAGGGCAGTACAAAAGAAATGGCCAACATGACCATAAAATACTAAAGATAAATTAGCCTATATTAAACTATAATAATAGCAAAGTTAAATAAAGCAACTTTAACTAAGATTAACCCTCTGACAGTCCAGCAAAAGGGCTAAATTGTAATGTTGTTTTCTCTGCATTTTATTTTAAATGGTAAAAAAAGGTGTTTATTCCAAAATTACATAAAAAACTGAATTATATATATGAATGTAAACCTTGAATCTATCAATCATAACTCAATATATTAAAACTGCATTATATTTGTCGAATTATATAAATTTTAAAATTGCTTGTATTGCAGTGAAACCTGGAGCTTAGTGAACGTATTAACACGGGCTTGTCAGTCAGAGGGTTAAAACTAAAACAATTTACAACAAGACACAAGTGTCCATGGCAGAAACTCTGAAAGCAGCCGGAGTTGTTTCCATCAAACAGAGAAAAGTTCGATAAGTTCAAAAGTTCGTATTATTAAAAAGAGAAATCAAGTACTTGAGCACCAAAATCAAAATCAAAAGTCGTTTTAAGTCCCAACAATGAGCAGTTAAAATTTACATCTTATAAATGAATAGTTCTCATTCAAAATGTTATAATTATCTGCCAGTTTCCTGTAATTTTGCACATCGAAAATGATTCTCTTAAGATTTTCTCTCATTGTCAAATTTCGATAAAAAATAAAATGATGCTTCATAGCTGGACATTTCCCAAAGATATAGTGAATCACCGAGCCAAAACTTCCATGACCCGTTAAATAATATACCAAGAGTTGTTTAACACAAATAAAATCAACACAGACCTTATTCAAGACTGCATAAGTGTTTCTTCCCTTCTCGGAACCAGTCCAATATAACTGCCAGTCATGCACTGTGCCTCTCTTAAAATACAATGAGATCATCGAAGGAGGGTACGGGTACCTAAGTTCAATATCATATATATTTTCAAGAATTACCGATTTCGCCAGGCTATCCGCTCTTTCATTCCCAGTAAAACCAACATGGGCTCTTATCCAGCCAATATTGATCTTCTTGCCGATATTATTATATATCAACTCAAATATTTCATAGAGCAGTTGATTTGACGGGAATAGTTTGTCCAATGCTAAAACTGAAGACTTACTATCTGTATAAATAATAACTTCTTTATGCCTAGAACTCACCGTCCATCTAATAGCGCACAGAATAGAGATCAATTCCGCTTGAAAGATTGAATTAAATACAGATAATTTTATTCTATAGTCAAATATCACTTCATTTCTGATAAATACAGTAAAAGCAGCAGCCGTACCCTGACTCATATTTGAGCCGTCCGTATATATAATTGGCAATACTGACTGTGGAACAACCTCTGTAACTGAGTCAGCAACCCTGGGGATGTTTATTCCATTATAAAAAGAACATTGAAATGAACTGACATTTCTAAGAATATCGACACTTTTAATTTCAATGTTATCCATCACTATAGAGCCTGAACCATTATAAAACTGGAATTTATTGTAGTAAGCTCCATATTCAATATGAACAGGTGGAACACCAGCCAAAACACACAACGCGTCCGTTGAAACCGTTCTATATGATTTTACAAATGCCAGCAAGCCCAATCTCTGACATGAACTGATTCTTTTCAAAGCAGGAGACCTAAGGTCTCTGTACCATGCCTGATATGCATATGTAATTTGCTTGATAACCACCGTGCTATACCAACTTTTTGCAATTGCCGGGATTAGACCCCTATCACGGAGACCAGTTTTCTTGATAGACAGTGCAAAGTCCTTAACCTTTTCCCGAATATTTTCCAAGTGTTCCAGCCAGGTAAAAGCCGAATCCGCCAAGTTTCACTGTATAACATAAAACGGCCAATTTGAGCGGACCTCACACTGTCCGCTTTATTGAAGTATCACTCTATAGCAGCGTTTCTTAAACTTTGTGATCTCGCGGACACCCTTTTGATGTGATATGCATTTCGGGGACACCCCCAACAATATTTTTCTTAATGTATGATAAGAAATTATTTTAACGTATACATCTTATTTATTTTTCATTATAGATATTCTATATTTCGTTAAAGGTGTTAGAAAAATCAGTTACATTTATACAAGAAAAATAATAATAGCAATATATACAAGATAAATAATAACAAGAAAAATAATTATAATTTACATTTTAAGACAGTTAGAATATAGATAGTAATATTTGCTATGAGAAGTATGCTGCTTATCTTTTGCTACTGGATGTGAAGCATCTCGTAGTAAGAGTATTTTAAGTAAGACTGGTTCAACATGCCGTCGAGTTCTACAGTTGTTCTTCATAATTTTCCTGTATGAAACTGTTGAAATATATGAATAGCGCTGCACTTGTTGTGTAAGTAGGAAGGGATTTGCAAAACAAAAAATCGTCACATATCTTACCACCAAATTCATAATGAGAGAAAACTCTCAAATTTACAGTATTAGAAATGTCTAAACGCTCATCTAATTGCAATGCGTAATAAGGGCTGATTATTTACATTTAGAATCAATCGGTTCTTAATATTTTCACACATATTTCACCTTTGGAGCATTGAAAAGTCTCCCCAAAAGCATTTGGAGTTTTATGCTTATTAATGAATCTAGACGTGCAAAGTTCTAGTCTTGCAAATCCCCCTCCTCTGGAGCTACAGAAATTTCTCCCGAAGAAAAAAAAAATCTAAATTGAACATTGGGCTTGAGGACCCCCGGCTGTAAGCTCACGGACCCCCAGGGGTCCACGGACCACAGTTTAAGAAACGCTGCTCTATAGCATATAATTTCTGATAATTTTATGTAAATATATTAAGTTGTTCAGGAGATATAATAAAAAAAGCTTAAAACATTACTTTTCAATATATTTTTACTAATATTTGAAATTTACAGTTATAGAATCATACTAACACTATGATTCTTCTTAAGTTAGTAATAAATATATTTTTTTATGAAATGTGTTCTTTGAAACATATTAATAAATACTATAGATATCTTACACAAAACATTTTTTAATGTCGACTTTATACTAAGACTTTTGAAACAATGGAAACTACATCCTCATTTAAAAGTCGTAAATCTTTGGAACATTATTAGTCTAGATAGATTTTCCAGATTTATGGATCAATAAAAGTCTTACAACGCGAAGATGGCACAATGCTGACATACGAAGAAAGACGTGCAATCATTTCTAGCTTTTGGTTTGTAAAAAACAAACAAAGAAGCAAACGAAAAACAACAATTGAGTATTTGCACTGTATGAGCCATAATTGAGCGTGGAAATGACTTTTAAGTCATTGTTTATGAACGATTTTTTTTTAGTCCTAACTGGAATATATTTTTTTACGTGGTTTGTTTTAAAATGTTTAGAAAATAATGTCCTTTTGTTTTTCGAATAAACGAATATTTTCCATATTTAGCAGTCCCATTAATTATTAATGTAAATTCTACAGGCATTTCTGGTTCCTAAGAAGTGTTGCCAATTTAGCGTTTTTTTTTATTTCAGTAAATTATTTACGTTATATTCGTTGTCATTAAATAAAGCAAAAATCACTATTTGGAATATCTGGTATGAATTCGGAATCTCTGCATTAAAAAATTAGCTAAATTGGCAACAATGGATTTAAACTCTAACAAGTCCCATGGAATAAACATCAGAAAGCTCTTATCTAAAATTTCAAAGTCCCTATGAAAGCAGTCATTTGAAAAAGTGTTGTGAAAAATAACTCCTCCAGAACAACATGACTGTTAATGTTTTATGTAATATTAATTCTACAATCTAGGGCATATTTATTTTTATTATTTAAGTATAATAAAAAGGAAATATATGTATTCTTCATATATATGTGTCTGTATTTAAAAAGTAACACTGAAATTTCTCGAAAATTTAAAATGCATAAAAATAAAGATAATCAGACCTAAACTTTTACGTTAATCCATAAAGTTGATAATAAATGTTGGTACCATGTTGACATCATACTTTATGGGTGTTACATGAAACATACAAAATTTATAAAATTTTAATTAATAAAACATTTTGGTTATTATTTACAATTAATAGTACGAATTTCTAAAATGTTATCTCTTTAGTTATTTTGGTATTGTGCTTTTTTAATAAGTATATCAAAAAGTTTAATGAACAAAAAGACTTTTCTTCTCTGGTATTTTTTTTCTTATTAATGAATACCTCATATTTATGTCATACCTCATTATGTGGCTTGTAATAAATTATACTGTATAAATTGAGAAGTACGTTAGTTATGATTTTTAACTCTTTCGTAGCGAGAGTAACGTATACGTAATGCATAAGGTGTCCAGAATCCTTGATTAATGCTAGCAGTAATTTTAAATAGAAAATTTTGGTGTGTTTAGTCACAACATTTTTGAAATTAAATTAGGCAAAATTACTTTTTTCAGAATCACCTGTGATTAAATATTAAAAGTTATTTAAATGACGTTTGTAGCGAAGGGGCAAAACTATGGATTTGCGTGATTTTCAAAGAATAATTAAAGAGAATTTATGATATTCCACTTAATTGTGAAAGAAAATTTAATGTTTTCTATTACATTCATAACCCATGCATATTTCATTTTTATAGAAAAAAATAAATATTGTAACACAGAAAACTCTGATTTTGAGATTCTAAAATGTTATTCTAAAGTTTAAAAAACATGTTTTCCCAAAGTTTTCAGAATTTCAAATATATCCGTATGTGGTATTGGAAAATATCACGTTCTTGTATTTCGAAAAGGTGTTTGATGTTCGGACAATATTTATTTTCAGATATATAATGTTTAAAACATGCTTTTTAGAGTTCCCTTTCGGAAACCAATATTGAATAAGTCGTAAAGTATTCTGCAAAGTTTAATCATTGATCATTAATTTATAAAGAAATGACTAAAATAAAATTGCTATATGATTAGAAATGTTATTATTAACTGACGATGAAAATATATAGAACAAGGTCTTCTTTTTTCTCCTTATAATAATATATTTTCTCCAAATACAAAACACAAGTATAGTTTGGAAAGCAATTAATTATCGGCCTCTTCATTACGTGATTAACAGCAGAGAGAGCGAACCCGACAGCGAGAAAACAGGTTCTTTCAATAAATAACAATAGTTTTGACAGAAATTAATTATTGACTTCCTTCATCAGGTGATTACTAGTAGATAGTAGTTAACCCAACAACAGTAAAACAGATTCTGGAAGGAGTTTTAAAAATTATTTGATGTAAAAGTGCAAAGAAGGAAGAGGAGTGAACGCTATTAG
This sequence comes from Maratus michaelseni, assembly GCA_963931845.1. Classification (NCBI taxonomy): domain Eukaryota; kingdom Metazoa; phylum Arthropoda; class Arachnida; order Araneae; family Salticidae; genus Maratus; species Maratus michaelseni. The sequence goes on along the minus strand of OZ007590.1, from coordinate 78,960,873 downwards.
TAATAAAGATGACAGTAGAATGAGGGTTTAGAAACAAATGCGGGAGGAGACTAGGGGGCTACCCACGAACATGAACACAAGAAGGAATAAGAAGAAATGCCGAATTTTTTTTTAGGACAATGACCCAAATTGAAATATTAATTAATTGCTGTCGAAACTATGGTTGTGCTTTAATTCTTAATTTATTTGCGTTAAAATATAAATTTAATCATTCTACGTAATACAATTTAAGAACATATTAATTCACTGGCAATTCAATATAATGAACCCAACCTGAATGAAAAATTGACCTGGGCCGCAGGACTAGAACCTGGGATCTTCAGCGTAACGTGCTGTTGTTCTAACCACTGTGCTACCCAAGTCGATATCCCAGCCACCAATTTCTCATATTTATACATGTTGGAAAGAATCACCGGCCAGCAAGTTATGCAGCACGAGATGACAATAGAAACGATGAATTAATATTATTCATCGGTAAATAATTACATATTAAAGCACATAAATAGTACATCTGATTACTTTTGGGTACAATTTAAGAACATATTAATTAAAACATAATTTACTACAATTTAATTCGCGTTGAGTCCTGGCCCAGGACAGCTTTTCACTCATGTTGTGTTCATTGCATTTAATTGCATCTTAATTAATATGTTCTTAAATTGTACTCAAAAGTAATATAGCCTCCATGGTCATAAGAAACTCGTTATTTTTATTGAAATTTAATTTAACTAGTTGTTATGGCAACAGAAAAAAACGTTCCATGGAACTGTACAAAATAAGCATGTCGTTTGGTGAATTTTAAAAAAAGGTTTTTTATTTCTTATTTTTCTTATTTAAGTTATTATATATTTTAGTTAAACAGTCTATTATTATGTTGTGATGTGAAGTAGTAAAAAGAATTACAATTCGCATTCCAACAATCTGGTGACATGGATTTAGTTCTATAAACGAACTGATAATGACTAAAAGTCAAGAGAAGAAAGCGAACATTTTAAATTGTGAAACCAACAAGGTAAGAATTGAAATTCCTCCATTTTGGAAACAAAAATCTGATAGTTGGTTTTATCAAATTGACGCACAATTTGCTATTGCGAGGCCACACAGAGCTCACATTGTTGATGACTTTCTTCAAGAAGAGGATATTCGCCATATGAATTGGCCCTCGAGGTCTCTGGACCTCAATCTTATTGAACACATTTGGTATGGTCTAAGAAGAGCCATTGCATAACGTAACCCCACTCCCAGGACAAGACAGAAGTTACAAACCGCGCTTTTGAAAGAATGGCTTTGTTGCCACAAACATTTATTGATACCCTCATAAACAGTATGAGAGCTCTTTGTGAGGCTTGTATAGCAGCGCACGATGGTCACATTCCAAATTAGACAGACTTTTCCCGAGATAAATGATTTATCTCTGATTCATGATTCATGATTTAACAGTTTTTGATATGGCCTGTATCTCAATAAACAATTAAAATCTTTTCCATATTGTCATGTTGCTATATTCTTTCTCCCATTGTAATATATCCTCTGTGCCAAATTTCGAGGCAACACACAGAATAGTTCATCAGTTTTCACAGATTTTATGTTTATGACCTTAATTTTGGACATGAGTGTGTAACAGCTACATGCATCATCTTGAATAATGAATATGCTATAGTAAATCTCTATAATATATATAATTCTCGTGAAACTACAAGTACATTTACGAGAGTTAGAGCACGGATAGGCAAACAGCCAGGATAGGTAGACGCCTGGAGAAACCAAAGTCATAAATGCTTTACGACTATGTTGGAAAATGTTAAAAAAGGTACAGAAAGTCGCTTAAAAAATAATTGTCATTTTTCAATGTTTTTAAAAAGATGTCGCCTTTTTAAATCATTTTAGATAAATTTCTGAATTTAAGTAGAATACAGAGATCGCTACCATAAGTTTAAGAATGGTAATCATGCAAATATATTACAATTACAAAATGTATTCTCAAAAAATAGTATATTACATAGTGGTTGAAAATACTGGAGATTATAAATTAAGCAACTAATGGTTTGGTTTTACAAATCTAAATATTTGTATATGTCTATTATATGACTGTAGCGATCTCATCTCACTTGAACAGTATAAAACTAGTTACTAGCTTACAGTAAAATGCTTGGCCTTTTGCTTGACGCTTAATTCTCCCGCCTACTGTTCATGAGATCCTTGGTTAGATCCTTTCCAGCGCCAATCACCTTATTGGTGATCTGGACAGACAACGCAACATAAACAACATATAATAGAACCAAATAAGTAATCTCCAGCAAGCAAAGCCTGTGAAATGCTCACAGCACAAATCCTGATTTGCCGTGCATCACATATGTGTACGACAGCCTTACTCACAAGTGCATATCGCTCGTCTGACGTGAATAGGACGTTTTTCTTACTGGGAATGGAGTGTGTAGCGATCCACAATATTTTTGGCAATAACACCTGGCTTGTCATAAATGTCGTAAGCGCCAACACAAATAAAACAAATCCTAAAATGTTCCTATTTATGCAAATAACATATTGTTTGTAATCAAATTGCTGGCTGTGGTGCAAGTATGTGGCACATATTTTATGCTACAAGTTTTAATGTTAAGTAAGAACGTTTAGATGTTTTGATCTTCTCTGAAATTTTGAAAAAAAAATTATATACTACGTAACACAAATCTTTCTTGTATAAACATAATTTGGTATTTATAAACGGGTTTACAACAAATTTCAAATGGCACTCTCAGTTTTCAATGATAAAATGTAAGTGGTTCATATACTATAATATACCTGCTGTTTAGATAATTAGTGAAAGAAAAAAAGTAAACATGGCAGTACGTGTATATAAAGTATCTGGACAGAAATAACACTACAAATATAATGATCAGTTTATTACATGAAATTGATGGGGAAGTTTGAAAGATTACACTTTGAATAATTAAAGCTATAAATGAAAAAAATATGAAATGTACAAATCTTGGGAATAATTTGAATACTTTCTATATTTCAAAAGCACAAAAATCTCTTATACACTATATTTCCAATGATGACCGGTCACTTGCGATTTTAGACGTTTTGTTAAATATCTGGAAAGATACATGAGGAATTATCCTGAAACTTCAGGAGTGTAAACAACATGATAAACGTCATGTATTTCCTCGAAGATTTTTTCCCGAAACCCCATAAGGGGCCGTCAACAAACTGAAGAAAAACGAATATCTTTTGGATAACCCTGTTAAAACAAATATTGCAAAAGCATTCAAACTGTAGATTATGATTAAGTGGCTTAGTGTAATAATTTGGGTTCATTTTTATGAAGATAGTATGTATACTCGAAGAGAAATTCAGATTTTTATAAAAGCAGTCCCAAATTTTATCAAGTTTTTTGCTTATAATTTGCAGAGTTTTTAATATAAAAACAAGTTATTTTCGGAAAATATGACAAACAACATTGTACACAATACCCTGCAATCAGAATTAAAAAATAATAAGAATTGTATGAAAAATGAGGAGGTTTACTAAATATTGTTTCACTGCGCAGGCGCGAATTCAATCAAAATATACTGTGCATAATATATTAGCATAATATAGACCAATTTTTATGAAAGTCTCAAAAACATAGCTTGAAAATTCTGATAGTAATCGTCGATAGAATAAGCTCGAAATTCGCTGTTCCCAAAAGGAAGCAAAAAGATGAGGTGTTGCATCAAATATAGAATGAGAGACACTTCATTCTTATTATGTCAACTTTCATAAGCTAGTATATTTGGATACAACCTCTCATCTTTTTGCTTCCTTTTGGGAACAGCTAATTTCGAGCTCATTCTATCGTCGATTACTATCAGAATTTTCAAGCTTTGTTTTTGAGACTTATATAAAAGTTGGTCTACACATTTAGCTAATATATTATGCACAGTATATTTTGATTGAATTCGCGCATGCGCAGTGAAACAATATTTAGTAAACCTGCTTATTTTTCATACAATTTTTATTATTTTTTAATTCTGATTGCAGGGTATTATGTACAATATTGTTTGTCATATTTCTGAAAATAACTTGTTTTTATATTAAAAACTCTTCAAATTATAAGAAAAAAACTTGGTAAAATTTGGGACTGTTTTTATAAAAACTTGCATTTCTCTTCAATTATACATGCTATCTTCATACAAATGAACCCAAACTTTTACAATAAGCCACTTAATTATAATCTACAGTTTGAATGCTTTTGCAATATTATTTTTTACAGGGTTATCCAAAAGATATTCGTTTTCCTTCAATTTGTTGACGGCCCCTTATGGGGTTTCGGGAAAAAATCTTCGCGGAAATATATGACGCCTATCATGTTGTTTACACTCCTGAAGTTTCAGGATAATTCCTCATGTATCTTTCCAGATATTTAACAAAACGTCTAAAATTGCAAGTGACCGGTCATCATTGGAAATATAGTGCATGTATGTATTCGTGTACTTTCGAATTAAAAGATTTTTTACTTTAATCATGTTTTGTGTAATGAGTTCTTGTTCATAATTTTTATGAATAAAAGGAAAAATCTAAAAACTTTAAAGGTGATTTTCATAAAGAAAAGGCGTTATGCATAGTCATTTTTTTCCATTTGAGCTTGTAATTTAATAAATCTGCAAAGTCTTTTATTTTAAATTGACACTTTTAATAAGTGCGTAAAAATTCTCTTTTAAATGAAACAGATGAATAAGGAATAAGTCGAACATGATACTCAATAAATTGAAAAATAAGGCAGCCATATTTTAATGTACTTTAATGTACTACTACATACTTAATTTTCAAAGATGTATTTTAGCATATGTTTGTTTTTATAATTTTGTTATTGAAAAATTTTTGTGCTGTAGAAAAATTATTTTATCAAAACATTCTATATCGAAAGCATGCCAGCTATAAAACATAAAAAAACATTATTTTTACATTTAAACTCTCAAACATTTAAAACACAGATCAAAGGAAAAAGTAAATCTAAACGTTACGCAATTTTTCGATTATAACATTTTTGAAACATTCTATTTTAATCATTGTATAACGTTATGTAATTGAGTTTCAGAAAAAACATGTTTATTACTGTGCTTATTTTTAATGGAAATTAAATCCTGCTTTTACTTATAAATGTATTTTTATTTCCTTATATTTTCTATATAACTTGTATGTACCTTTCTGTAGAAAATCTTTTGTTATTACCTTCTTTATTAGTATCGGAAAGTAAATATTTTTCGAATTTAAAATTCTTCTCTTTTTAAATAAGAACTATACTTTTGAAATGCTGATAAATATTTGTTGTCAGAAAAATATTTTTTCCGGATATATCTAGATAAACAAACAGCAAGTAAGTAAAATGTGTAAAAAATAAAATGTTTTATAATGTTGACGTTGAAAATACAATATATTTTTTTTCTTTTATGATTTATTAAAAACAAATCTAGACTTAAAGGTGGTAAATATGGGTGGTGTGCAAAATATTTGATAATTTTTCATTTCTGACATTGAAAATAAAATAATGATATTTCTTAAATTTTTTATTTAAAACAACATGCTTTTCATTTCCAACAAACTATATAAAAAAGAGAATTATGCTTCAAATTCTACATTAGAAGTTGCAATATTAAAAATATTGAACATTTTTAAGATATGCATTCGAAAAGAAAAGGTTTCTTTCAAAAGAAAATTATTTTGAAATCAAAAATTTATTTTTGATTTATTTACTCTTTTTACATTAGTCTAAAAAGAAAATTCAATTGAACATTTCTATTCATCCACACTTTAAGAACTTTGTAAAAGTGTCAAATATTTCCAGATAATGTTGCTCTTTTTTATTCTGTTATATGTATTTATTGCAAATAAATAATCAGAAAAATCATTTCATATGAATTATTGTTCTTTTTGATACTGTTATTATTATATAGGACATCCCTTCTTATCGTTGACCAATACCTAATTAGTTTTAGAGATATAGCTAGTATAGTTACAATTGTAAAATTATCTTAAATCTTGTTTTCATTCATATTGAAATCCATTTACGTCAAAATAGTTATTTTTTGAAAAGTTACGAAAGTTAAACGAAATTGTTCGGACCCTAGGACTTATAAGTTATGATTGAAAAAAAGTTAGTTTAGCTCAGAAAAACTTTTTTCATTGCTTAAACGATAAGTAAAACGATAAAATGTGTAATTGATAAAGATATAGGTGTATATTGTAGTTATAATCGTTTTAGACATATCTTGAAAAAAGGGATATCTTTGCAACCGACGATTTTTTACAGTGTACGTAAGTAGCAAAAACACTATTTGAGATATAATACATACAAAATTAAAAATTAATTGTTGTGTTAAAGGGTCATTCCACAAAAAACTTTATTTTTTCTATACATGGTAGCTTATTTTTGATGGAATATATTTTCAAAAAATGTGTTTTGGGGTTTTACATAGTAGAACACGTTAAAAATACACAATTCATGAAAATTAATGATGCATATATTTTTTATGGTTTTTTTTTATGAACGTAGGCATATATGTAAACCTCCATTGCATGTAACACGTAATTTTCTCAACCAGCACTTTCAATAATTTGTGAATGCGATAAATGTATTATTCATTCAATAACGTATTTCTTTTGCAAATTCTTTTATACGACTTTTAAGTTTTATGAAAAAATATTTTTCAAAAATTATGTTTGAATTCATGTCCTAAGCATTTCTTATATCTCCGTGAGAACAAAATTCTGTGCAGTAATTTAAAAAATATAGTAGCATTCGTTACATAATAAAAATATTCAATAGCAGGAGACATTCCTTTTTAATTTCAGTTGTGAGCTGTGAATGTGCACAATGCAGTTTTTGAGTATTTTCGAAATAATCTTACTGAACTATAAATGACAACGACTTTATGTACAGGGCGGTTATAATTAAACTTCCCCTATAAACAGCATCCTACAGTGCAAACGGGTGAACGGAATGCAACGAAATTTGGTATATAGACTATACACGAGATGCGCTCACGGAATTTTGAAAAAAAAAAAATTAGTTCCAAAATGTCCACCAGATGGCATCTTCTCTGGAAAACCATTAAAATTAACACAATAAACGGCCAAAACAGAATCCAGAAAATATGTTAACATTTATTGACTATTTTCTGATCACCTTGTCATCGAACCACATTAAGTAAAGGTAAGGAAAAAATAACAGTACGCTGTTTGAGAAAAAAAAAAGTTCAATTTGCAGAAACAAGAATACATTAGGACGAAATTGCACAGGATGAGCAGTTGTTAATCGTGTCTAGGACGATGTAGGGAAAGATGTTCCATGTGACCAGCCACCCTCATTCACTTGCAAAATTTCAAGTCTATGGACAGTGTGTTCAACAACAGATCGTAACTGATCAGTTGTGATGCTTCGCACATGAAGTTTTATGGAGTTCTTTAAGTCATTCAACGTCGCAACACCTCCACGATACACCAGACATTTTAAGTGGCACCATGACCAGAAATCGCACGGATTTAGATCCGGCGATGGATTACGACCCATGGTCATGGATTACGAAAGAAGCGACTAATAACACGTTCGTCTGTGCAGTGTTGGAGCAATAGCGCCTTCACGGACTCATGGATATGTGGGTGTGCATCATCTTGCATGAAAATGGTCGATCTAAGGACCCGCCTTTGCTGTAGTTGCGGAACAACAAACGTCTGCAGCATGTCATGGTACCAACGGCCTGTAACGGAACATGTGACAGGGCCACTTGCAGTTATTTCCTTAAAGAAGAATGGCCCAAGGATGAATGTCTCCGTGGATCCACACCAGACAGTCACCTTTGGAGAATGTACGGGGATTTCAGTGTGCATCCGCGGATTTTCCTGAGCCCAAATGCGGCAATTATGTGTGTTGTCTGTCCCAGTGAGGTAGAAATAAGCCTTGTCGCTCCACAAAATATTCTAAGGCCATGATAGATCAACAGTCATTCGGTTGAGAAAACTGACTCCGAATGAGAGACATTGTGACTTGTCCCTATCCAACAGCTCTTGGGTATGGTAGATCTTGTATTGGAAGTAGTGCATTATGTTTCGGAGCACTTTTCGGACGGTGCTGTAAGAATAGCCTGTCTGTCGAGAAACTGCACATGCACTACTGCCCCCCAAACTATGATAGCTGTGACTTTGCGGCAACAACTGTCTTGACGGCATCAACAAATATCGGTGTGACAGGTTTACGGCCTTTTTCAGGTTAAACTCATAATTTCCCCCATCTCTTCAAATCTTTTAATCATGGCGCGGATACCTTTAGTAGACATTGGTCCACGCCGTAGGTTCTTTATACGACGAAATTCACGAACTGCAGCAGAAGCATTCCCTTTGTTTTCCTAAAACAGCTTCACCAATAACGCACGTTCAACTAAGGATGCCGTCATCATTACAGCGGGAAACATCAACATAAAACATGACAACGTCTGCAAATGTTTTATACCCTAACCTGTTCTGCATAAAACTTCCTCTTCTTTGCAAGCATGCAAATATCGACATTTGTTTACTAGAACTGACAGCTTTTCCCGGTTTTACATTTTATTACTCATAATTCTTGTTCTGGATTGTTAATATTGTTTCTGTATTCCATTTTCGTCGTTTATTGTGTTAAATTTAATGTTTTTTTGGAAAAGGCACTCTCTGGTGGACATTTTGTAACTAATTTTTTTTCGAAATTCCGTGAGCGCATCCTGTGTATATTCTATATACCAAATTTCATTGCATTCCGATCACCTGTTTGGTCTGTAGGATGCTGTTTATAGGGGAAGTTTAATTATAACCACCCTGTATATTCCGTTCTTCATTTAAAACGTAAGAATCTTTTATTTAATAAAAATAAGTTTTTAATACATATAAATAAAGCTTTTTAAAAGATATTTATCCCAAGTTTTATAGCCTACCCTAAATAGGCTTGGTGTTATAAAACATAATATTGTTTTTGTATTCTACATTGAAATATTATTAAGGGAATTACCCCTTAAATGCTTAAAAAATAAATTAATCACTAAGTAATGAGAAGACTATACGAAACCTATATAAATCTTAAAAGAATTGAAACATAAAATATTATTATTAATATAAAATTCATTGTGTTTGACTTTTATTGAAATTTTTAGCCTCAGAAAGTAACGCTATCCGCAGAATGATCCTAAAGTACATATTATCAATTTCAAACTGATACGGTTCTAAATTGAATATTTTAATTCGATTTGTTTACATTTTTAAAAATATGAGAAACAATAAACCGAATTTTTGAACACTGAAATCTGTTGAATCTCCTTAACAAAATCTTTGATTTTTCTTAGTTCTCTGTAAACTTCTATAGGACTTAAATTATTACTAATAAATTTGCTAATTTTTTACAGAAAAAGTTTTAATATTGCATAAAGAATTGCGGAAAATAAAATAATGTAATTCATAAATATTCAACTACACTGTAAAAAAAGACAAATGTTTCTTAATATACGAAAATATAAACCACTGCTTTCGAGTCACCCACGATTCAAAATTGTGTTCTTTATGTTTAGAATCCGCAAAAACCAATATACTTTCGAGATTTAAAGAAAAATTTATAAAAATAAAGTTTCTTTTGCTGTCGCTGAGTTCTGGAAACGTTTCAGAGTAATTTTTATAGTGCATTAATAATTTTTTTTGAACCAAAATATCGGTTTTTAGAATGTCATTAATTCTCAATTAAACATTTTTAGTTGCATAAGTGAACTTATCCATTCAAGAGTAACAAAATAATGCTGTTAATTTACCATGTTTGAAAACAAAACCTGTTTGTTGAACATGTTTTACTTTTGCAAATGTTTACATGAAAATTGATATCATCCGAAAAACCGATATTTCGGTTTGAGAAAAGTGATTAATAAACTATACGAACTACTCGATAACGTTTTCAAAAATCTGTGGCAGTAACGAAACTTAATTTTTATACATGCTTCTTTAAATCTCGAAAATGTATTGGTTTCTGTTGTGTCTGAAATAAAGAACGCTTTTCGGACTCGTGGATGATAATGTATATTTTCGTTCTGGTTGTATCATATTTGCCTAGATTAAGAAACATTTGCCTTTTTTTTTTTTTTTTTTTTTTTTTTTGCTCTGCATGAAAAAAGTTCAAGATTATGAAATATACCTAACTCAGTTTTCTTAGAGAAAAAAAAGAAGAAAATGAGTGAGCATTTCAAGAGATTATTTTATTCAAAATTGAAAAAGTTAATAAGCTTTTAGTTTTATTCTGAATATATATTTACGAAAATAACGGAAATATTATGAAAATTTGCATGTTTGCTTTTAAATTAGTAAATATTTGTCAGGCGTGTTTCCTTATAATGTGTGCATTTCCGTAAATAAGAAGTGTAAAGCAAAATGATTCTTATTTACAAAAAAGCAAGAATATGCGTAAATGAAATAAGAAAATCTTTTCGTATCTGTGAATTTTAAATAAGGATTATATCACAAAAAATAAATATATTTTTATACGAATAGGTTTCTTTCGAAACCTATCTTGATTTAGAAAAATAAAAAGTAAAATAATTTAGTATTTCTGAATGTGGATATGTTATGCTAAATAAAAACATTCCTGATCTTATATTTTTGAAGGTATGCATTTTATGTAGCAGCCCAGGCACTGAAAATGACAAAAATAAAATGAGATTGTAAGTAAACATTTATTTTCTAGTCAAAATATGATGTATTATTAAATTATTTTTTCTTAGAAATGCAGATGAAACAAAAACATTTTTTAAGGATAAATATTTAGAAATTTCCAAGATTATTTTTAATCTTTAAAAGTATGCAAGCCTGAAAGATGTAGTTCAATAAAAATCTTAACATCCATCTCATTATATTGTATCTATATAGAGTTTCGGAATTGAAATGAGAAATAGAATAAGAATATTTAAAATAAAGACATTTTTTGTTAGGAAGGTTTTTTTTTTATGTAGTGCACTTTAAAAAGAAATTTTAACATCCATGTTAATTTATTGTGCATATATAGACTTCCGGAACTGAAACGAAAAGAAGAATTAGAACATTTAGTAGAAAAATATTTTTTTTTTTGTTCAGAAACATTTTTGTTTCACATCTTTATTATTATTTTTTTATTTAACGATGATAACTTTTATACATAACGCAGTTTAAAAAAAAATGTCAAAAATGAAATTCAATCCTAGTACCGATTCGAAAAGGATAAAATTGTGCTCATGTTTTGGAAACTGGATGTTTGATTGAGAAATTTAAGATGCCTGCCACATTTCGCTTATCCGCTTGTTCGAAGTTCGATTCAAAAGTTTTTAAATCGATGATCTATCGTATGGAGGATAATTATTCAAAATTTACAATTTGAGTCATTAATCTTAACAATATACAGAATTGAGCTGATTTTTAATCTAATAGTATGCTTTGGTATGTGTATAAATTAATCTGACTAAAATGTCACATACCAGAGAGCAGAAGTCACACAGTGAAAGATTGCTGTGTGTTTATAGAATTCACTTAACCCAATAAAAGCTCTATCAGACTGGAAAAGTATACGAAACATTGGTATAAGAATAAAACACAACAAAATCGTCACTATAACAGTCAAGCTTTAATTTCTATTATCGGCTATTACGATATTAATACTCTAGGTGCAGCAGTGAAACATTTCCCATATGTGGTGGGAAATGTTGCAGTTTATTATTCACACTCAAAACCCGTATCACCGTGCATTTTCATGCGACAAATGCAACTAGAAATTCATATTGAAGTTAAAGATTCACTCAAACGAACTTCTTTATGTTTCGTGCTGTGTGTAAGGTGCCAACAACATGAGATTTCGGTGCGGTGGTCTGTCTCATTTATTACTAGAAAACCGTCTAAAAAATCTTCTGTCTGCATGATATAAATGAAGATTAAGGAATAAAGACATCATAATTTTTTCAGAACTGCTGGCAAGTGCTTCAGGCTGGTTCATAATTGTAAACAAAGTAATCATGACAACTTAACATCAACAACAAACACAATTGGTACTGACAGGTTGTTCCAAACTTACTGTTACTGCTGTCTAATACCGATTGCTATTGCTGTATCATTCACTTCCTCTTTTCTAACAGTTCATTGCGTCAGATTTTTCCTTAAAATCATCTTTGACAAAACCAGAACTTGTAATTTTTTTATATCTTGTTCTAGAAGGATTAGGTCTGTTTTTGAATGTTGCAGAGCATATCCGTAGAAATAGTGCTTCGTTTTCACCAAATAAGTATAAATTTTTAACAATAATTATAAAAGTAAGTTTTTCGGCTGAATATGACGGATAAGACGACATTTTAGAAAAGAAAAGGGAGTGACGTTTAACAGTGTCCTTTTATGCATTGAACACATTCGTAGCGAACTCTTTTGAGGATGTAAGAAATTACTTCAGTTCAAAGATATACTCATTCTGTAAATAAGATAATACTTATTCTGTAAGAAAGTGTACAATGCGAATGAATGCAGTTAATGAATTCTTTGTTTTCCTGTTAATTCAATTATTGTTAGATGCAGAAAACGATGACACCAGTGTTTTACAAATTCAGCATGTATGCGAGAAATATGCCGACCGAAACGCTGCAGCAATTATGATCGCTGAAGTATACTATATTAGAAGCCACATCGCTTTATTTAAAGAAGTTCATACTGAAGCGAACATTTTGACATAGACAACTGTAGATTTTAATTAAGTGGAAGCTACAAGAAAGTTTAACTAACATTGTTTTCCCATTGAGAATTTTTTTTCAATTATTTTATTCAATACTATTTGTGAAAGAAGCTTCCAAAAACATAGCTAATGAAGACGTACACTAACGAATATAATGAATACGTTCAATGATCAGCAAGCAAACTTTATATAAGGTTACAAGAATATTGTAATTAAAAGTATAGAAAATGCGATATATTGAACGTGAAATTCACCTTCTTAACTTGAAATAACACAAAGTAAATACATTGATTACATAATTTAATTGTTACTGTAATAGGTGCAAATACAAAAACACAGTTTTAAAACATTAAAACGATTTACGATGTTAAACACAGATGTCAAAATTTCTTACCGCTTTCGGCTAAACTATAGCCAACATAAAACGAGTCGAAAATCACAGTTCTGAAGAAGTATACTGTACAGGTAGCAATCAAACAGGCGAAACAAACAAACAAACAACAACAAAAAATTGAGGGAGGGAAAGAAAATGAGGTGAGAATTGAAAGCTGGTGGGTGTTAGGTTATTCAAAACCAAAAACACCGGTGATACCCAGTAAGTTATACCAAATATGCGGAATCTGATAACATAACGCATCATTACATGTAATACTGCCTCTTTTCAAAATTTCCAGGGATTCTCTGATTATTAATTGTTATACTGTGAACCGTGTGCAATTAATTTAGGTTTGTTGAAACATACATCAATGTCCTTAACTTGATTTAACCGGGATTGAGCAGTGGATAAATTTGAGGGCAAAATCTAGCGCACCTAGAAGTCTGAAAATTTCGGTAAGGATAGTCCAAGCCAAGTCCTGGTGCACCTGAGGCTCAGATTTTTAATATTTTGATAATTAGGCAAGATATTAATTAAAAATTCATTAAACATCGCGAAAAGTCGATCTTTTTATCTGAAAATGGCACTAAAGAAATATCAATACCGCGAAATAAATAAATGATTTTATAATCACAGACGGGGAAATTTTCTCATTTTCACTTTCCCTCGAATATTAAAAAAACTATCGGAGGTATCGATTCTAAACTCAGAGAATTTACATATTTTGTTTTTCTGATTCCAAAAATCCAAATTTTGTGAAAATCGGACAGTAATTTTTCTTAATTTTTACAAAAAAACTGACCTAACGACGAATAAAAATCACCTAGACAGAAGAGGGGATCGTTTTGAATATACTTCTGCTTCGAGCACTGCGGGACCCTTTTCCTCCATTTATTTTCCGAAACGAAAAGTCAGAAATTATACGATATAAGATTAACCATGCATAGTAATTAACAAAGAAATCTCAATACTACAGATTATAAATTATACGATATAAGACCGACAATACTAATTAATAAAGAAAATTTAATTTTACAAATTATTTATTATATTTGTGGAGAGGTGGGGGGGGGGGTTAACGGTTTTTTATTAAATATCGTGTTCATCTTAATAACTTGCCTCCTTTTATTTCTTTTTGGGCCCGATTTACTAAGATTTTTAATAAAAACTTTTTAGGTACTCCAGGTACTATGTTCAGTACAAATATTATTTAGCCCCCACCTACCACCTTTATGGAATAATAATCTTCTTTTTCTGCGTTTCTTTTTCTAAGGTATGTCCTGATGCACATGAGACTCAGATTTATAATATTTTGATAATTAACCGAGTTTAATTAAAAACTCATCAAAAACTCACCTCTTTCTTTGCGAGCAAGAAAAAGTTCTCGCTCAGGCTCAGAACCCGATTTATCCATCGGGAGGGAAGTGAAGTACTGTACGGCTTTTTTTGTGTTATTTCGTAGTTTTAAATCGGCCTAAATAGGCCAAACCATTCGGTACAGTTAAAATTGGAAAACATATTCAGAAAGATCGTACTTTGGTATCTCAAATGCCGTAATCAATTCAAAAAATATATTTGTTAAACTTTTGAAAAAAATAAATAAAAAATGTCGTTTTCTTGAATGACGAGCCGTTTCCCTTCTCGTAAATCGTTTTCCCCCTTATGGCAACGTCCCTCTTGGAAGCGAATCTGGAGGTAACGACATACCATAAATATGCTCTTAAAGCTGAAACTTTCGTCTAATCGACGGTGTAATCAGTTTAAAAAAAATGAATTTTAACTCTTTTAAAAACACCTGCAAACGCAGGTCACTTCTCGCCTCACGGAGACTACTTTATTTATGCTAAAAGTAACTAAACGTCCGTATTTCAACACAATCTTTTAAAAGTATCTTGGTAGATCAGATTTACATTAGCTACAAAGTTTTTGAAACATTGGACTTGTAAAATTATTTAAAAAAAAAAATCTTAGAAATGTTTGAAAAAAATGCGAAAAAAGTGGTGAGGTGTTTCGGCGTGGCTTCGCTCTGCTTTGATTCATGTTCTCACTAGTAAATATGCATATCTTTTCACGGAATTTTAAAGAGGGCTTGGATACAGTTATATTTACAATGGATTAAAATATCAGAGTGTTCGGCGGATGAGAACAAATTTTTTTATTGTTATCTTAAAGAAGCCGACGTGAAAACAAACAAACAAAAACAGCGAGTAGAAAACATATTTCTTTTACAACTAGATAACAATACTTTTTCACGAAATTTTTACATGGACTGTGAAACCGTAAAAAATTAGCCCGTTAAAAATTTCAAAGAATACGGGCAACAAGGACTTTTTTTAAACTATGATACGACGCTACCTGAAAAACAAGAAACGTCTTCTTACCAGCGCTTTTTCAATATTTTTTCGCGAATTTTTCATTTAAAAATATAATTTTATACAAAATTGGGTTAAATATATAAAATCATACAAACTTGAGGTTTGTTTAAATTTATTATCATGGACCCAGGAGACGCAGGGTGGGTCACCTAGTATTTAATATAATACACTCTTAAAAATTCATATATTTAGAAGTATCGATCTTATATTGCAATAACAAATAACGATATGACAATAACGGTTATTTTGAATAATGGAAAATAATAAAATTAATATTTTGTAGCTTTTTTAATTTTATTATTTGTCTAAAATATGTTTTTACTACATCAAAAATATAATAATAAGAAAGATCTCAAATTGAAGAAAAGTTCTGCCTAGAAATATTAAAAAAAAATATGTGCAAATTTTTTTGTAATTCATAACAATATTAACAACTTTTATTTTGTTGTTCTCCTTTTGCATAATTTATTCTGATGATCTTATAGCATGCTCATATATCTTTTCAATGAACTGAGAATCTATTATTCTGATGCATGCATAGAATGAAGGGGTAACATTCGGGAGATAACAAGATATTCCATCAGCTTTAACGATGAAGGTCATAGTTATAATAATCTATCAAATGTATGCATCAAATGTTCAACAAGGAATAGACAGTTTTCGAGAAATATGATATTTTAGAATAAAACTACGTCTCGTTCAATTTTACTTGAAAAATTATTATCTAAAGAAAGTTTTTATAAAATAATAACGTTTTCTCCTATGTTATATATTAGAAGTGTTGTCATGAAGAGAAAATAAATAAGAGGCATTTCGTTAGTGAAGCTAACACATTATGTAAGAGACGTCTGGAAGAGGTTCACGAAAATATGACTGTTGATGTAGGTAAAGTGTATGAATAATATATATATTTATGATGCATATATATAACCGTTTAAAATCGAATGTTTGAGATAGAATTTGGGAAAATTTACATATTAAAGATAACCACCATGTCGAATTTTATCATTCTAGTCTCGACATAATCAAAGAAATCGTGATTTCAGAAGGTTTGTTGCTTTTGCACCCATTTGAGGTCAGTTGCGCAGAGGTAAATGTAGACCAGGTTTAAGCAGAGACTGTCGTCAATATTACCTGAAAGAAATTTTGAAATCGTCTAAGTAGTTCCTAAGTAATCGTTATTTTGGAATGATTTTAGCTTATTGCATGATTTTTAATTTCTAAATTTTAGAAACCATTCCTTTGTGAAAATTTATGCCTTAAATTAAGAGCAATGTCAATTTTTAAGTTTTTAGTTTACAAATTCCAAATAAATCCTAATTTAGAATGCTTTTAGAATATTCTAGAATATTTTCTATATTTAGAATATAGTTTCTTTTACGAAGTAAATGATCACTGAGAACGGTTTAAAAAAATCGTCATGATTTTTTGAAAACCATTCTCAGTAAGCATTTGTATCGTAAACGTACCTGCCATGCCAAATTTCAAGTTTCTAGCCCTAACAGTATCACAAAAATCTCAATTTTAGAATGCTTTTTTCTTTTGCACTCTTTTAAATTTCGGATTTTTAAAAAATATTCTGTGCTAGCACTTAAGCTTTAAAAGTGACGGGCATGTAAAATTTCAAGCTTCTATCCCTAACAATTCCATGTAAATCGTAATTTAGGAACTTTATAGAACGTTAGAAAGATTTAAAACGATTTTCGTTCATTTAACCTGATTAAATTTCGAATTTTTTGGAAACCGTTCTTTGCGAGAAATTGCATCTTATAACTAACCATCATACAAAATGTCAAGTTTCTAGCCTGAACAGTGTCACGGAAACTATAATTTTGCAACGTTTTCTTTTTCTGTAATCTTTTGAATTAAATTATTTTTTAATTGCTTTGTGCGAGCATTTGCGTCTTAAAAGTAACAGCCTTGTCAAAATTCCAGCTTCTTTCTCTAACAGTTCCATATAAATCGTAATTCGCAACACTTTTAGAATGTTTTAGCTCATTTCACCTTTTCAAAATTTCGAATTTAGAACCCGTATTTTACGAGCATTTACACCTTAAAAGTAACAACCATGCCAAATTTAAAGTTTCAAGCATCTTCACTATCAGCAAAATCGCAATATTAAAATGTTTTTTTTTTCTTTGGGATACTTGCACCGACATAAAACATAGCTTATTTTGGATCCATTGTTGGTCACATTCAGTAAAACAATTAACGATCTGATTCTCAAATTCAACTTCTGAAAAATGAGTCACATTCACACTCAAATTCAAAATTTATAAAACGAATTCGCTCAATGCAAACTCATTTCTGAAAGAGAGAGAAATTCACTAAATATTCGGTTAAAAAAATGTACTAGGACTTTTTTTTCTAAATTTTGTAAACAAATCTTTTGGTTATTCAATGTATTTTTTTATGTATAGCACCTACATTATAAGTTGGCCAATTTTTTCTTTAAATTTATAATTTTTAATGAATTACTTATATATAAAAAGAAAGAAAGAATAGCAATAAGAATTTTTTCATTTAAAAATTTAAACACTATTTCCAAATTGTAATATTCCTGTTATTTAATATGCCATAAAATAAAGCGAATATTACTATTTTGAATTAGCGGTAGACATCTGAATAAAAATATCCACTAAATTGGTAACACAATTCAACACATGTACATACATATTTGTAAATATTTCTACATATTGCGTTTGGATAGACGAATCTAAATATACATAATATCTATATTGATAAAATAAATATGTCTGTTTGTCGTAGTGTCGCTATTTTATCGATATTCCAAATTCGCCGGCAATTTTGAACCAGTGATAAAACATAACCAAGTTCAATCTTTTAGCCCAATATCAGTATATTTTGTCCTTTTTTCATTCTGAATTGGTGTAGCCATTTTTGGATTTTATATTCATATATATTTTTTATAGTACGGATTTTCCCGCATATGACAATTTTGTTTTTTTTATGAACCGATTTCTATTTGATACCTTTGCTATCCAATGTTATATTTTTTATCCTTGTATGGAGAGAACATTTGTGCGTCATAAAACCATAATAATAATTTAAATTTGTATGAATTTACAAAAACTTTGAGAAATTTCCGATTTTGGTAATGAAGGCATAGCGAGGGAATTTCCCCGCGTTGGTTTGCTACGGTAATCTTTTATCGTCAAAATCTGCTACTATGACAACGAGGTTTCTTTAATCAACAAAGATAAGTGATTTCGTGGGATTTCCGTGGCTGAGGTGGTTCTACTCTACTAATCACTTGCGAACGTAGGAGAAGACGCCGGGTTTGCCTCCCGAAGACCCCGTTGCACACTCTTTCTCAACAAAAATATATAAACAAAAGTGATTTCGCTGTGTGTCATTCCCTGCGGTCTTTATTTCTTCCTTTTTTTTATTATTTGTGGCTCGAGGAATTAAAAGTAAGTTTGAATGACTTTCGTTCTGATGCTATGATTTTAAAATTAAATATCTGGAGGCATTATGTTGTTGCGCTCGGTAAAGTGTCTGCACGGAACAGAGCCTGACACAAAATCCGAACCAAGAGCGACCCGCGGTCCTGTCTTCTGCCGATTTTTGTCTCATTAGACTGGTATTAACTGATTTACCTAGGGATTAGTTTTCAGGTCGCTATAGCTCCAGGTGTATGTGTATCCTAATATAATATTATAAATCTTATTGTGTGCAAATGTTAGGCTGAAGCCAGCGTCAAAATGGAACATTTAATGATCCTTTATCTTTGCATATAGGATGATTATAACCCTCAAATTAACATAGGCTGGTTTTTGTTTATTTTATTCAAATATTTTTCTTAATTCAAGATTTCGTTATTTTCATAGAGAATAAATGGACATTTTGTCGTATAATATTTTAAAATGGTTAAATTTACTTTGCCGTTGCTAATACTTTATCGTTGACTAAACTAATTCAAAACCCGGAATAATAATTTTTACTCAACAATTTAGTTTCAAATGAAAAATTTTCACGTGAAAAATGAAAATGAAATAAAAAAATTAAAGAATTAAAAAGAAGATTAAATAATATTATTAGAAATAAAACGTACTTTTTTTAGTTTTTGATAATAATACAAGGTTTTAATATGTGTAACCATAGGAAACAGGCGAATGGGACTTCATACATCGAAAATAAAGCGGATATGCTTTGATTGGTGAAATAAAATGATCTTGGGTTTTTTCTTCACTTTTTTTTCTTTTGTATGGTAACAATACTTGGCGTTTTACCGTCTGAGCATGGCTAATATAACTATACTGTATTTTTTATTTACATTTAAAAAAAGTAAAAAGAAGTTTCAAAAGAAAATAATTAGCAAATGTCAATAATATGCTCCGCAAAATTATCCATGTCGAAAATGATGTCATGGATAGCGAGAAATAACTATTTTCATTCTTAAAACTAAAAGAAATAACTCGATTACCTAAAAAGAATGACGAATGTTAATAGTTCCATTTTTGTTGATAAAACCTAAAGATTTATTATTATTTCGTTAAAGTAACATAATTTCCCCTATGCCAGTATTGAAATTAATTGCCTGGAAAAGAAAATTAACAAGAATTATGTCATTAAAAAGGATTTCTCTGGGGAAAAAGAGACGTCATATTTGAAATAAAACGGAAATTTTCCAGTATGTTTTAAAATGAGTGTGAATCAATTCCTTACATTTATAATACCAGAATCAGTAAGTATAGAAAGTAGATGAGTTTCACGCCATATTTATAACGAAAAATTTAAATGTTTTTTTATCTATACTGACTGTTAAGCATGAGTATCCGTTATATACAGATGAGAGTTTTCTGCTAAAAATCACATCATAATTTTAAGAAAAGGAAATGAATACAAATCTAATATTATATTAAAATCTGACTGTGTGTTTGTATTTCGCAACTACTCCTAGACTATCGAACGCAACACGATTGACTTAATACCGGATATCATTGATCCGAGGATGTCACACACACTCGCAGAATTTAAAAAATTAAATTAGATGCCAATATTTTTTTTGTAAGTTTTAACGAAGTTTCTCTAAAAACGGAAAGCAAATTACACCATATTTGTATATAAAAAGGAGAAATGAAACAGATCGGTATATTTTTTACACCATTTTCTCATTAAAACTGAAAAACAGAATTTATTTTCACTTTGAATAGATGGTGAAAACAAAACCTTGATTTCAGTAAATTATCCGAAAAATAAAAACATATTTTCACATATTCAAACTTCATGAATCAATTTATTCTGGAGAACAAAAATTGCCTGTCAACATACTGTCATCTAGAAAACAAGATTTGTTTCAGCTATACATTAAACCAAGGAGGCAGAATTGAATTGAAAGAAAAAGCATATACTACTTCCAATTAATGTTTTTTGAAGGACTGCTGTTAAAACGTTTCACAAAGTCGTTAAAAGTAAAATTGTTTATCAAATAAAATTGACATTTGTTTTTACAC
Organism: Maratus michaelseni; assembly: GCA_963931845.1. Taxonomy (NCBI): domain Eukaryota; kingdom Metazoa; phylum Arthropoda; class Arachnida; order Araneae; family Salticidae; genus Maratus; species Maratus michaelseni. The sequence goes on along the minus strand of OZ007590.1, from coordinate 78,939,918 downwards.
AAATCGTCTATTTCCACGATTTTATTTGGCCCTCTTTTTTGCATTGGTTGCAATTTCATTTTCGCGATTATTTGGCACAAAATTTCACTTTTTTAAGAATGAGTTATTGTCAAGGTCCCTATAACAAAAAATACCGTATTGTCTCCTATAAAATGTGATAAATAGTTAGTTAATTATTAATGTGTTTAATTATCGGGAGTGAAATATTTTGCATAATTAATGTATTTATTCTTCTTTTAATGTTGTGTGAACGAAGTCACGGGTAACAGCTAGTGTAAAATAAAGCTGAAACTATATTCTGCAGAACTGCCAGCCCTCCGGATTTTTGGATGCCACTATTTTCGAAAACAAATTATTTATTCCATATTTTAATTTCTTAAAACTCGTATAGCCAACAGAGTGAAAAAGTATCCAAGCCGGGAATCGAACCCGGGTCATCAGTATAGCGCATTGACGTTCTACCATCTGAACACTTGGAACGATACCCGGCTTGGCACTTCTCACTATCACATGTTGGCAAGGCTACAATCGCAACACAAGGTGGAATATTTTTCCATGAGCCACCAACCCTGGGGCAAAAACGAAACTAAAGAGAATCCAGCATCGATGATTGAATAAATCTATTTTAGTACTTCGAAATTTGACCTTGGAAAAATTTCCAAATACTAAAATAGATTTATCCAATCATCGATGCTGGATTCTCTTTAGTTTCGTGTATGCCCCAGGGTTGGTGGACCCAGGTTCGATTCCTGGCTTGGATACTTTTTCACTCTGTTGGTTATACACCTTTTAAGCAATTAAAATTTGGAATATTATCCGTCGTGAGAAAATTTCTATGGAAAAATTTCCAAGTATTAAAATAGATTTACAAACTATTTAATCCAATATTTTGCGATTAAACAAGGCAAAAATTTTTATTTTGGAAAAATGGTATTTAAAATATTGTGGTATGTTGGAAGCTCTGAATCTAATTCTAGTTAGTATTTACTATCTTTTAATAATTAAATTATACATTTTATACGTACAATTCGGACTATGAAATTAAAATGTAGACACGCAATTAGATTTAAAGTATTTTAATATTCAGAAATTTTGTGAATTAAATATTGGTTTGAATATCCAATAGATAATATAATATTTCCAAAAGAAAATGTAAGAGTTACATTTCTTAGTTTTATTATGAAACGATACATTTATTTACTACGAAGTTTGTATTTATTTAATCTGTTTTTATTTAATCTAGATTTCGACGCTTTGAGCACATCCTTGCATACTAAAACTTAATGTTCGGAGAATATGTATTTTTTAAAGTAAATATTTATCAACCGAAACAAAATGAAAACTCAAATGCATATAATTTCAAAGGAATATATGAGGAATAATTTAAAGGGAAATACCATATTATTTTGAACATGGATTAGAGAGTAAAATACTGAAAAATATTTGTTTAAGAAATAATTTCCGTCTGCATTAACTAAGATTTATGCAAAACTGTTTAATGTTTTTTTAGTTTGTTTATTAAAAGATAAATAAAGATGTCTCCAGAATTATGTTTTTAAAGTTGCAAATATGATACAGCTTATATAGAAAATAAATAAGTTAAAGTAAGAATATTTGCTAATGTTCTATTTCTGTGAAAAGAAATTTCAAAGATAAGATAAATTAAACAAAACTTTCTTAATAATGGCAAAGAAATAAAATGTATAATATGAATAACAGTATTTCAAAATTGAAAAATGTATTACATTTAAAGTTTTAAAATTTTATTTACAAGATTTAGAAAGAGTTAATACAATTTTCATAGCAACGTAAAGGAAGAAAAAATTATTTTACAGCCTGATGCCGGTGTAAAACATATATTTTAAAAATTAAAAAACTTGTAAAACATTTAATGTGAAATGTAAAAATTTCAAAAAAGATGACAAATTTTAAAACGTTTTAAAACTCCATTCTAATTTTCAGTCTCTAAAATCTTCTTTATATATTTAAATAGTATTTAAAGGTAATAGTTCTTTGACATTTAATATTTAATGTTTAAAAAAAAAACAATCTTTAGGATAAAACTTCATTGAAGTTTGTTATATTAAAAAATGTTGAATGCAGTAAAGAATCCCAATTCAAAAAGAATGAATACAGGTGCTTCTTAAGTTTTATTTTAGAAGAAGAATAATTCTCAAGAGATTAAAATTTGTTTAAAATATTATAGATATATTCTCCAATTTTCCTTTAATAAGAAATATAAATCTGTTAAACACATCTTTGGAAGGTAAAAAGACAAATGCTTTAATTATCGTGAAACGTTGAATTTTTTCGTACATGTTTTTAATATATAGATTTCAATACTCATAAAAATGAAAAGAAATTATCTTTTTTTTTCGATAAAAAATTAACGTAATTAACGTTTACGTGACGAAGTTGCTTTTTTCCTTCACTCGCGGAAACAACATCTTCATATTTATAATAAAATACCCCGATCATGTGAAAACCCACTGTTGTAACAATTGATACTCAGTGTCAAGCAGGAAAATAGATACGAAATATGGTACGAAGAAACTTTAAAGGAAGACCTGAAGCACCTTTAAATAATTCTATTTATACTATATCACTTTATATATATTTTTTAATTTACCTTTGAAACAAATTGGACACTTGTAGATTATCCAGTCTCCCACACCCGGGATAATCAATAAGAACAGGAATATTTTACTTTTTTTTAAGCGACAGAGTTGGTTATTGATATCAATCACCAAAAACATGTTTTTTTTTTTGTTTTTTCTTTAATGATAACATTTCGATCACAAAATGAATGCGTTGTTGAATCGGTTATTGTGGTAGAAGAAAAATCTAGGATGAAGAAATCGTTGGTGTTCAATTTTTGTGGAATATGCAATGCAACATTCGTGGTCTACATTTACTATTCGAAAAATATATAGTAGATGAACGATTTCTTTTCTGCTATCAAACTCTTCTATATCCTTGAGATATACGGATGTTTCAAAATCTATAATATTTTCATTGCTTCATGCAGTGTTTTCGCATCAAATTTAGATTTGTCAAGAAAAAAGAATTGAAGCAAAACTGAAAAAAATCAAAACAAGCTAGTTTTAAGATTTTTCAAGAAGATAAAATTAATAAAAATCCGAGTTTCTATACTGTTTTTTATTTAAATTAATACATTTGTTACGAGAATTCTTTTTTGAGAATATTTTCCTTTTAAACACACAACTCTTTAATTTTTCATCAATTATTAATAAGCCTTAGTAAATATTTGACATTTACTGTTAATTATTGTTTGTTTTTTGCCTGGCAGGAAAATTTTCCAGGTAGAAATAGCACAGTAAAATGACGTAAAAAATTATAGGACAACACCAAATCTAATAATTAAATTTTATGCAGAAAACAAAGAGTAAATGTTAAAGTGAAGAGTTGCAAACTGAATTGTAGTTACTTTTACGTAACTGTTGTCATTTGAGTGAGATTTTAAAAATTAATATTGCTTAATTACTACTACTTTGTTTGAAATAATAATCTTCGTCTTATTTATCTGTCATTAAGTAAAACGAATATAACTATAACCCTCCCCCTTCCAAAAAAAGAAAAAAAAAGAAAAAAAAATGATAATACTATTTTACATTTTATATATCCGACATAAGTACTCAGCTATATTATAACAAAAAATATATTATTTAGAAAAAATTGTTTAATATTATCCTTTTAAAAGAGATTTGATAAATAAAGCATAAAACTACTGCAAAATCAAGTAAACTATGAAATCTCTATGTACGTGGGTGCACGAAAAAGATATTGCATTTTCGCCTCAAGGTTTTCAAACAATAAATACAGCACTGTCTTTAAAAATTTACTTTTATTTCAAACCAAAAGGTTGTCTGTAAACTGAATAAGAGTATCGGGTATATGGCGAAATTTGGCAGAAAAAGTAAAATAAATAAAAACAATTGAATAACAAATAACTAAAAGAAGTAGGCTATTTGTCTCACAACATAATAAATATTCTTGATAAGAAATATCTCATTTATGTATGGAGCTGTTAATGTCAGTGCGTTGTAAGTCACATTTTCTTAAATGAGCCTGTTAAATTTTGGAGAGATGCAAAACACTAATTTTTAAAATTGTTGATAAATGCATGGGGTGTTATCTAGACATATCAAACTATTTTACAGAAAAAACAGCATAAGTCATAATTTCACAAAACTACCTATATATAGAACCAGGAGATGTTCTACCACATTTTAAATAAATCCTTTATTTTTGAACATTTAAATAAATGGGAATTTCACAACTATCACTTTAAATACTACAATTCAATCGTATTGATTCGTGTAAATTCTGCGTTTTAAAAATATTCAAATCAAAGCTGTAAGATAAAAAAAACTGCAATCATTTTTTTTTTATAATTTAACTCAAACAATGCATATTATTTTACACTCCGGCATATAACACGCACATTTGATTAAAAAAAGTGATAAAAATTTACAGGTGCGCATCATACATCGGTTACACATGTTATTTATTTAGAAAAAAATACTTTTGGCACTCAGATTACATGAAAAGTAATAGTCATAAAGCAGAACAACCGTTTTGGTAAGTCAAGATAAAAAAAAAAAAAAAAAAAAAAAAAAAAAAAAAAAAAACTAAGCCCAACAAACGCGAAGAAGGACTTCTTAATAATCATTATACATGCGCCAACTTCTCCATGTTAATTCGGCCAAACCGGACATTAAAGGAATCAAGAATAGCAGAAAAATAAAACGAAAAGTTGAAGAACGTATTAAATGGTTTCTTTATTTTGAGACTACACATAAATTTGTAAATGTATTAAAAAAAACAGAGATTCAAAATTTTAAAATGTCCGTGTAGTTATTAAAAGTCAACATTCTTCGCTAGTTTAAATTTAAACTCCTTGGATGTGCCAATCGGAAAACTTTATTCTATCTCATACATGTTAATACTTCAAAATTTGCTATCACAGTGCAAATAAAATCAATATTTTTTGTTATGCTGCTGTACGTCAGCTGCTTGCGAAGCGCCGAGTTAAACTTCGCTGCACAAGCAGCAGATGTAAAACAGAACTACGAAAAATCAAGAAAATCACTGTCGCAGCACCCCCTTTCGTCGGAATAGCTCCCACATTCAATTGGGACCTGCAGTTAATAATCAAAACATACACGCAAAATTTGGTTCAATTCTATGCATAACGTCAAACACTTTTTGATAATACAATGAGGGCAGACATATGGGCTCTCCGACAGACGGACATATAGACATTTTGTATAAGCATGTTTTTAGGGATCTAAGACCCCTAAAACGTGTAAATCTGTCGAAAACTGGAAGTAAAAAAAAAATCGATTACAATACTTTCTTCTATTATAGATAGAAGAAAGCAAGAATGAAAAAAATATAAAAATTGTTTAATTTTTCTAAATTACCTCGTATTGTCATCCCGCTTTTTTTTTCGAAAGCAACTGAAATTCTGCTCACTATATCGCCTATATTTTTCGGAATTTTCACGATAAGTTGAATATACTTTTTATATGAATCGCCATATATAAATGACAACTAAATGATATAAAATGAATTTATTGCTTGCTCAGCGCAGTTAAAAATTATGTCATACAAATGCTCATACTTCACCAGATATTTAATATATTTATATTCTAAATGCTGTATATTATTTCTGATGTACTTTGTGAAGTTTCCTGAAAAAATGGAGTTATATTTGGTTGAATACCCTGCCCACTGTAAACAAAAATATTCTTCAAATAATTGAATTATCTTCATTAATCATTATATCTCCATGAATATACGCTCTATTCTTACACAAATGTTGGACAAGATCTACATAGCCTTATGCTACAGCTACAGGTAATTTCTTTATTTTTCTAGGTGATCGCAAGTGTAAAGTTTTTTATTTAATTTGTTGTTGGTCCCGTAAGTGATCTTATGATCAAACCTTTGCTGAAAAATATGATGCCAAACATGTTCTTTATAATCTTGAAATTTAAGAAGAATGTGTAGACATTTTGAGAATAGTTAAGAATGTGTAATTCTTTAATTCTCTAGATATCCTACAAAACGTCAAATATCCAAAAAGTTTGGTGACTTTTGGCCATATAGTGAATAAACGTATGTATGTATACGAAATTTTTTGCTTGAATTTGGTCAATAAAAATACATTTACCTATCTTCCGAATTTTATGTTATTTCAGTTATTTTTATTTTTACTTAAAAGAGTTTGGATATTATTACCTTATCTTTTACATATTAATTTTCTTAAAGCGTAATGTTTGTGTATTTTAACAACAACAACAGATTAAGCATTTTTCCGGCTATCCCCTTATTTCAAATTTCTAACATATGTATATCCTCGGATTACCGAGAGTCTTTTTTATTAATATTTTTACATTTCCAATAACCATTTCGAGTTTTGTTGGAAGTATACAGAATTATATTTCAAGTATTTTCATGAAAGTTTCAAACATTCCTAAATATTTTTGTAAATATTATTTTGGGAAGTGCTGTGATATTAAAATATATACTTATCAACAATTTTCCAAGAAAATAATACTATACATTTTTTGTTATAAAGTAATTTAATATGTATATTTATATTAATATTTATGTTAATATTTATATTTAAGGAAATTAAGATTATGGTTTGATAGTTGTTGCATTGGTAAGAAAAATCATATATTTTTTATTCTTTGTGTTTTAGGATATGTTTATTTTTATACTTCCGAAAAAGTCTCCGTGAGGTAATAAAACTTCATAGTTATAGCTGGAAAAATACGCATTTATCGTAAAACATATTTGTTGCTCTCTCATAAATATTTTATGGAAAAACAAAGGACTTAGTTCGACAGCAATTTTAAAGTTTTACTCGTGAAAAGACATAAAACTTTTATACACTTAGTATACTTTAGAGGGAAAAGAAAAATAAATATTATTTTTCAATTTAGTTGTCATGTATGATAAAACTAAATCTCTTTCTAGAAAAGAAAATAGGTAACTCTTTTTAATAACTTATGTTGAATTTCACAATTCCCTACAAAATAAATACTAAAACTTATTTAAAAAGACCTAATTGGAAAATAAGCCCTAGCAGGATTTTTCGGGATGCTCGCAGCACTGTAAAAAAATTTCCTGAAAAAAAAACGGAAATTGTACTGGCATTCGAGACGCCAGTACTATTTCCGTATTTTAACGGAAAAAATCCGTAAATTCCAGGGAATTTTCCGTGATTTCTGAAATATCTTTATTATTATATCTGAAATATTTAAATTTCCTTTTTATAACAGATATCTTCCGTATTTTTTAGATTTTTTTCTAATGTTAAAATAAATATTGTAGGACCAAAAAAAAAAAAAAAAAACTTCTCAAGAACAACCTTATAAAGGACCGATATACTGCTTTTTTTTCTCACTTCTGAGTGACTCTTGTTTAACAACCAACCCTTGCCACGATGAGAATCTTTCGCTTAACCGGAGGTCCCGACCACTACGCTAAGATTTGACATACCGGTTTCTCAAATGTTGCTACTTATTTCAGTCGCTTTCTATGATGCAAGAACTTGAAGGTTCCATGGATTTTTTTCAAGAGTTCCAATGTTTTTAATATTTTCTTTTGATAATTTTCAATGTTTTGCTTTATTATTTGATGCCTTATAATACATAAACCAGATAAATGTTAACTTATTATGTATTATATGCGTAAAACATTGTATTAAGAGACATTGTATTAAGAGTCATTGTATGATTGCATCCTTTTGTAATAATGTAAAAATAGTACATTTTCTTTTTTTTGAACATATACTTTTTTAAATTATTTGTCTCATGATCTATTTATCAATTCCAATAAAAACAATAATTATCTGAAGGAGACGTATTTATTACAATCTCTTATTTTTTAAAAACTTACGTAAATAAACAATTTTACAGTAAATTAAATTATTATATTTGAGCTATGCTGAGAACTTTTGTGTACGGTTCTGTCAAACTGAATAGTTTTAATAATTTTAAAACAAAAATTTGATTTTTAAAGACAATTTCGAAATCAATGATCTTGTGATAGGTAAGTTTAACTTTGGACTTTTTGATTTAGTTTAAATTAATTGAGTTTAATTTATAAAATTATAAGCAAAAGAAATTAATAAAGAAAATTAAAGAAAATATTAATAAAGAAATCAATTATAAAAAAAATAAATTATAAAGTTAATAAAATTATAAAATTCATTTTTATAAAAGTAAAGAAAAAATATTAACTATTTTTATAAATTTAAGGAAAAAATTATAGACGTTGTAAAATTATAATTCATAAAATAATAAATTTTAGTTTAATTCATAAATTTATAAGCCAAATCAATTTAGTTTAATACAATTTACATAGCGATAACTTGCAGAGATATTATGTTATGAAACCTTTAAATAACCCAAACCCCAATATTGCCTCACGTTAGAAAAGTTAAAATAAAATTTTAAAAAATTAGTGAAAAAAAAAGTCCTAATTTTGAAGAACTATTAAAAAAAAATAAAGTAGATTAAATTTTTTTTTTTCTGTAACTTATAAAAAAGCAAAATCAATTTCTAAATATTTCATAAAAAAATATAAATATTACTATTATTTTCACAAAAAATTACTGTCCAGACATGGCCCCAATTAGAATGGGTCAGCATGTCGAGCTGGGTCTGGCCTGGGTCCTTGAAGAACTCTTGTAAATACAACAATCTTAATTTACATTTCAAGCAAGACGATTTCTGTACGCAAACCTCTGAAAGTTATTTACGGAAATTGCACTGTTTTGGAAGAAATACTGACATTGTACTGTTTTGAAAGAAATACGGGCAAAATCCTTTAAATTTACGGAAAACTTTCTGCATATTTAGGGATTTGAAATCTCCTTTACGGAACTAATGTCATTTACGGAAATTGTACTGTTGTTTTGGAAAAATGAAACTTCTCCGTAAAATTTTACGGAAAATCTCTTGTATTTTCACGGATTTTTTTTTAGAGTGAACATAAGCCTTAGTTCAAACATAATCGCTCTTCCAATTTATATATGTCATAGGCTAATTGAGAAATCCGGTTTTTTGCAAAGGCCATAGACTGTTTGTAAAGAGCCCGGCTAATTGGAGAATCATATTCATTGTTCCAATCGGCCTGATATTTTTCAGGCTCTTGGAAGTGTCTAAGCAACTTTAGGCTAATTGAAAACTCCATTTATTTCTCAATCAGTCTTATTTTTTAGAGTTATTGCAATGCGCCTATGCAGTTTTAGGGTAATTTAAAAATGACAACCTGTTTTTCAAACTGTCTAGTTTCATCTAGGTTTTTTGTAATAAGTTCAAGGTATTGAACGTTTATGCATATTTTTAGTATAAGAAAAGGATCTTAAAATGCTTATAAAATTGTATATCTTAACTGTCTACTGATTGTCTAATGTTAGTGAATACTTCATTCTTATTTTAAGGGTATATTTTGCGCAACCACCCCATGAAGAAGTATCAACAAAATCTGCAGATGAGGCAGATTTTTAATGTTTTTCCTGCATTACATAGCGAAGATAAGATGCTGAATGAAAATAATTATAAAACATATAGAGGAAAGCTTGCTGTATCAATGAAATATACAGATGAGGCAGATTTTTAATGTTTTCCCAAAATTACCCAGAGAATACAGGTTGCTAATGAAAATTATTATAAAACATACATAAGAAAATTTCTGAAATAATGAAATCTGCATGTGAGGCGGCTTTTTAATGTTTTTCCTGTAATACGTAGAGACGATTGATCACCTAATGAAAATTATTATAAAAATTATATAAGAAAAATTACTGTATCAATGAAATTTGCTGGTGATATTTATTTTTGTTGTTTTCCCAACATTACGTAAAGAACATGTATTGCTAATGAAAACACTTGTTAAAAATATATAATAAAATTTCTAAATTAATGAAATATGCAAATGATATAGACTTTTAATATTTTACCAGCAATACGTAGCGAAGATGGGTTGCCGAATGAAGATAATTATAAAACAAATATAAGAAAAAGTGCTCTATCAATAAAAAATTTGCAGATGAGGCAGATTTTTAATGTTTTCCCGGCGTTACGTAGAGAAACTGCGTTACTGGGTGAAAATAATAATAAAACATACTTAAGGAAAACCGTGATTTGGACAATATATAAGAAAAATCGGGATTTCCAGTCTTTGTATATGATAAATTTAGTTGGAGTATTTATGGGATACAATCACTAGCAGGTAGTGCATAAGAGAAGACCGGGTGATGAGACATTTTATACTGTAGAAAGTGTAATTTATGAAATTCCTAGGTTAGTTTTTCCCAAACAATTACTTTAAACAGTCCTCTGCTAATAGATAAAATTGTTAGTCATAGCTTAATTAATAAAAAAGAAATAGACTTAATTTGTGAAATGAAATTGTTTAGCATTATAACATCCCAGATTCAGAAGATAATGGGACTGGCTATACGTCTAATGGGATACTTTAATTACACATAAATGTTTCTTGAATAGACAAATTCAAGAGTTATATCAGTAGTATTATATATTTAAGCAACAAATCTGACTTTAAAATTAAATTATCTTTTCGATTTTATAAAATTTTCTAAAGGAAAAATGATTGAGGTCTTTATTGCCTTGTCATACTTTTATTGAAAACTAATTTGATAAAATCGTATAAATTTTAACAGAGTATGAGAAATAGATAATTGTCGCACATACAGAGATTGTAGCTTCACAATCTTAAACGATGGCATAGCTGGACGAAAATTAGAAACAACTACCAACGAAGAAATCTTTTTATGAGCCAGAAGTGGGAGATATGCAACACCAAATCGCAAGAAGTAGGGATGTTTTTTTGTATAAAACCTTGTAAATAATAAGGAACATCGTGATCCAGAGTAATGCAGAAGCGGTTTGTTTCTGGCGTAACATGCATACAAAGATTTTCATTACGTTTGTAATTCAGGATCATATTTGGACCATTATACAAAAAGGAAATAAGGTGGATATTTTAAAGTTAAATACATTATGATATATATATAACATATAATGGTTGAAAGTTCACAGAATTCACCTTTTTAAAAGAAAATTTTTAAAAGCATACACTATCTATTTTAAATGCTTGTTTAGTGTTAATGATTGTTTATCCACGCAAATTTAAAGAGACAAATGAATGTAAATGTAAGGATATAAAACAATAGTGACTCTAACTTGAAATTTGAAATAATTTTAAACACAAGACGCTCAGTTAAGACATCAGTGTATGAAAGTGATAAATGAATAAAATAGCTCTTAAAATTATAATATTTTAAACATCTTTAGGTGAAGAATTCCATAGAATTATTCAACTTACAAATAACTTTTATCAAAGCATATTCTTTTTGATAAATATTGCTTATTCAGTGTTACTATTTGTTTATCCATGCAAACAAAGCATTTTTTTTAGTATACCCTATCTGGTAAAATAATGTATTTTTAGTAATAATACAGTTTATTAATCCAAAATATAATCAAAAGCGGTGATGTAACAAGCATTTATTATATGAATGTTTTAATGAAATAATTTTAAACATAAATTAATGAATAAATAAATTTAGTAAATGAAAATTATACATATATAAACAAACTCCTAAGAAGCAAATAATAAAACGATTATGGATATTATATATTATGGATAATATGAAGAAGATAATTTTTAATGAACAAAACTCAAAGCTACCAATTTTACAATATTTTCCTAGACTCTTTGAAAGATTAAAATATGAACTTAGAAAAATTAATATCTGCCTTATCGCAAGACCTTCCAAAAAAATTTAAAAACTTAGTATATAGAAAAATAGAACCTGATCAACTTTCCGGTGTTTATGAAATCCCATTCGCCAATGCAGATGGAACAGTACAATTCTATATAGGAATCACAAACAGAAAATTTAAAACGATAATAAAAGAACATATTTCAGATATGAAATATGACAGAAGAAATACTGCCTTAGTTAGACAACATAGAATAGAGCCATTGCAGATTGATTTAAATAATAATAAAATAATTTTTCCGTCAAGAGTTTATTTCCCATCCATTATCCGTGAATCAATAGAAATATATTTTCGAAACGATGACATTTGCAACGAATCGGCTTCTTTTGAATTACCTAATATTTGGCACTCGATACTTTACAGATTTAAAAAGCAATAAAAATAAAAATAAATAATAATTTTCGCGTTTTACAGTTTGACCAATTTAAGCACCTGCTTGAATTGGACATGTGATCTCGTGATTTATGTTTACCATTTTCAAAACTTTGCGAGAATATTTTATTTATCATTTACATGTGAAGATGTCACCGTTTAAGCGAAGGAAACATATGTAATCTATATTAAAAGGCATTTTTAAATACGTTTTGTGTTATGTTTTTTATAACATTAAGCAATAATTACACTTTAATTTCAAGTTAACAAGTGATTTTATTATATTATCAGTATCCAACCTTTAATAACTGCATTTATTCTTTTATGAATTTAGAATATATTCAGTACAAAATCTGACAGTCTATCATTACACAAAAAGGATTACCAACCTTCTTATAAAAAATATATATTTTTTTTTTCAAGAGCGAAAAGGTTTTTATAACTTTTCTTTTTCGAAATTTGCTTTTCATTCATTCATCACACTCTCAGATTTTAACATATTCTGATAAATTTCTTTAAAGACTTATAAACATATAATCCCTAGAGTAGATATTCAATCATGTTCTGTTTATGTTTCCTAAAAAGTTTTAAAGGGATGCAGTTTAAAAATATAATTTTCGTAGATTAGAAAGTAAATATATAAAAAAATAATGGAATGAGCACTTCATTTTTAAGAAATTATATGTTATCTATACTAATATTATAAAAAGGAAAAGTTTGGTTGTTTGTTCATAGTATGTAATCACTGGACTTATTAAACTAATTAAAAAAAATATTTCGTTATAATAATGCTGACATCGCTCCACAAACAAAAGTTACTTAAAAAAAATTCTCAGTACCACTGGGCCCAAGGGGGGTGTAAAACCGATATAATATCTAAAATTAAGATTTCTTTGAAACTGTTCAAGTTGAAGATTTTCAAGTTGGCATGGTGGTTACTTTTAAGGCATAAGTGCACGCTAAGAACAGTTTAAAAGCGTCAAATGAACCATTTAAAAAAATCACGATTACTCTAAAACTATTGAATCAATTTCAGTAACTTGTTCAATAATATAATGGTGACTATTTTAATTAGAGTTTAATTATAAAGCTTTTTTATCTGAGTATCCCTACTTTTCGTGAAAAGTAGGTTGTCACTAGAGAGAAAAACGTTGTGAAATATCAAAAGAATTTCAAATATATTATAAAAGGAAAAGTGAATACTTTAGGAACACTAAAAAATATCATATCTACTATATATATAAAACACAAACAGAAATTTCGTTCCGTTCCTTTATAACTCGAGTTCCGCTGAATGGATTTTGATAGAACTTGCACTGTTCGATAGATAATTTTTCAGGGAAGGTTTTAGTATATAACATATTGCTCTACGTACATTAGTTATAGAATTATGATAGAAAATTCTGTTATTTTGGCCGAAAAGGTTACCATTGCTAATTTTTTGGCGACCGTTATTGTTGCAGAAAGGATTGAATAGGTTATACATCTCGAAAAATAAAAGAAAAAACTGTTGCAAATTTTATTAAAAAAAAGAAGAAAAAAAGAAAAAGAAAGAAAAAAAGAAAGAAAAAGAAAGAAAAAAAGAAAGATAAAGAAAAAAGAAAAAAAAGAAAATCAGTTTTGATGAGAGATAATATTATAAAACGAAAATATTTAATTTAAACATGTTTGGGAATGTTCGTAATGCTTAAAAAATTTTTCAATGGGCAAGATTGCTGTTGAAACAATATTTGGCGTTTTATCTTTTGTTTTTGGCGATTTTGATTTTACTTTTGACCCCAAACAATTTGATTTTAAGCCAAAAGGTGTTTTTTTGTTGCAGAAAGAATTGAAATGGCTAGACATCTCGAAAAATAAAAGAAAAAAACTGTTACTAATTAACTAACCGAAAAGTACCTTTTTTTATTCAAATGTAAATTATATTAATAACAATATATTTCTATTTACTTCTACCTTATCTGCGAAATTTCCTTCCGGCTGCTTATAACTCGAGTTCTGCTGAATGGATTTTCATAAAACTTAAATTGTAAGATAGATAATTTTTCAGGGAAGGTTTTATTGTATAAAATATCGTTCTACGTAGCTTAGTTATGGAATTATTATGGGAAGTTCTATAATCAGATCAATCCGATTATGAATGATTAGCCTTTTTAAAAGATATTGCCGAATGGATTTCGATGGAACCTACAATGTTAGTTAATGTTCTAGGGAAAGTTTTATTATCTAACATATCATTCTACGTTGCTTAGTTCTAGAATTATAGGGGGAAATTCGAAAATCGGGTGAACATTTTTTTTATCAAATATTAACCTTTTCAATACTTGATTCCGATTATGAAAGATTAGCCTTCTGAAAAAGTCCTACTGGACGGGTTTTGATGAGAATTGTATTGTTAGTTAGATGCTATTTCAGGAATGGTTTTAGTGTACTACACATTGTTCTACGTTGCTTAGTCAAACAGTTATGTGTGAAGGTTATATAGTCAGGTGAACCCGATTCCGAAAGATTATCCTTTTTGAAAGTTTTTACTGGGCGTATTTTTTGCGACTTGAATTGTTAAGTAGATAATTTGTAAGGATGGTTTTAGTATATTTCATATCGTTCTGTTAGTTTTAGAATTATGTGGAAAAGTTCTATCATCAGATGAACCCGATTATCAAAGATTAGCCTTTATAAAAACTTCTACTGAATGGATTTTGTTAGTTAATTTGTTTGCATTGTTAGTTCTATAATTTTTAGTGATGGTTTTAGTATATTGCATATAGTTTTATCATTCTTAACAAACCCTAACTGCAAATGATCAAATAAAAGAGGTGGTCCTTAACAGCTAAAATTTTGACTGCACATTAGAAAATATAATGGTGTCATTTTTCAGTAATGTGGAAGGATATTACAGGTTACAGATTGCTTTCAAATAAAAGGTCAAATTAAACGCTATATTTCATTTGATTCAAGGTTCCTTTGTCGAAACCGACCAGCGCAGCGGGCGTAGCTTGCTAGTTATTTAAATAAAAATGAACTCTTTTATAAAAATTCTCATTTACACGACCTAAAAAAAAACAATTAAGATTTATGTTTAATCCAATTTAACGATCAATTTAATCCAATAGTTATGACTCAAAACTAAACCTTCGGGGATATTTCTGTTAGAAATCTCTTTTTTATTTCAAAATTTCACAATTATGAAATGGAAGGGTAAGTAATCATTTTATGTAAATACTTAAAATGAATAGGGTGAAAAACCACCCTATTTCAATGCAAATGTTTTCTCTGATAAGTTTCACAATAGAAAATAAACATAGATACTTGAGTTACAAATGCGTCCAGACCGGGGATCGAATCTAGATATCTTGGTATAGCGCACCAAGTGCTTTACCAATTAAGCCATCCGGACGACATCCAGTCTGACACTTCTTTCACTAATATACGTTGGCAAAGATGCAATTCAGGAAAATTCACTTCCTTTGTAGTGCTATTTAACCCCTTGAGGGGCACCGGTATATAATATATACCACTTTTTAATATATAACTTTGCCACCAGTATGATTAAATAAAAATATTTAGTATTGTTGTTCGTAGATTGAGAAGGTAAAAATTCATTATTAAAATTTACTGGTGTCGAAACACCGCAAAATGTAGCATTTTTAGACCACGTGCTTGTCCTCTAAGGGGTTGAGGATTTAAGGCGTAGTTTTAGTCCTACTGAAAATTTAATTGGAAATTTAAACATAGATACTGTTTGAATTTCAGTAACATATAATAACCATTGATTTAGCTATACATACATTTTTTTGTAATGACTGAGTGATGAAAACTCAATTTACTAGAATAATAAAAGTTAAGTTCAGTGCATTTAAAGAAAATCCCCAAGAAGTGCGACGTTATGAATATTTGATATTCAATAAAATTATTTTTCTAAATCAGTGTAATAGTATAAAATGCTAAATAATTCCCACGGATATTATGATACGGATAATATGTAAAATAAAGAAATCTCTCTATTTGAGTGGAATATAATTTTTATATGTTTATTTATGTGTTTATTTACTTTTATAAATTAAAATAAAAACATGAGCAAATTTAATAATAAAAATAAAATAATTATAAAACGCGCTAAACGATATCTGAACAGGATTAATGGATAAATTTGCAAAACATTAAGCATAAAAAAATTTCGAAATTTTTTTTTTTTTTTTTTGTGAAAATTCCGTGCATTTATTTAAAAATTCCGTTAGATACAGAAAATAATATCAAATATACAAATTACAGAAAGAGAGATACTTCTTGATCTAGCAAGAAGTTTTACAAAAAATACAATATTTTACATTCCTAGTTACCCACGGTTACGAAATCGGAGAAATAAACATATTTCCGACATCTAGACTCATTTCTGAAACAAAGGTTTCTTTTGCTGTCTATTATGTTAGAAAATGTTTCCGAATATATTTTTAAATGTATCAATCAGTTCATATCTCTTTAATGTTATCTGTAATTTACATCATAATTGTAGTCATAGTGAGAAAGAAAAAGAAAAACTACTTATATTTAAACGTTTTAAACGTTTTTATATTTGAAATGTCCCTATCATTTACAACGATTCGTGCATTTCATAATATCTTGATTCAAGAATTACAGAGATTCATTTAAATTTTTTCGATTATTTTCAGAAACTTATATATTTAAGTGATCGAATGTTTATTGCGTCAATAACTACAAAAACATTACCGGAATATTTATTTAAAATTACATATTTTGTTACAAGCCACGTGTTCAGACATTTTAAGTTTGGATACGTTTAAAAAAAGTACCATAAATTATTTTAGTTGTAGCAAAGAGTTTATATTATGTTTCGTACTTTATTCAAACACAACTTAAAGTGGAACTCGAAAAAAAAGAGGACGTGGAAATGAGTCATACTTTCTTATTTAAAATACTAGGTTTTGATTTTTATAAGCTTTTCTATTCGGAAAAATATTATTAAACTTATTTTTGAAAAAAAAAATTGTAAATAAAAGCTATTTAAAAAAAAAATACATTTTGCATTAATCTTTTAATTTATATCATCGCTTTATCAAGATATTTTCTTATAGAAAATGACACTACATGGTTTTTATGTCGTCCCACACTAACTATCTCTTTAGCACGACTAAAGATTTTATGTGTTCAAAACTATTTTGTTAATAAATAAAAAAATAGACACTCTTCTTAAATACATTTTATATTTCTTATTTCCAACATAAACTCTTAAACTTAAAATAAAGTATATACTAAACTTAAACGAACTCAAAAAGATAAGTTAAAAACTTCCGAGCGTAAAGAAATGTTTTTCTTTAAACTGTCTTGTCAAAAAACTTGATTTAGTTTTGGCATTTTTACACTTTAAACACTTTAGACTCACATATTTATTCCATTTTAGATCTACTAAACACATTTTCAATAAGGAATGTATCTTGTCATAAATAAAACATTTATAGAAATTTGTAAATAAAATATAAGTCTACAAAAGAGTACATTCCAATACCGTTTATGGAGAGAAAAAAGTTGAAAAATTTGCAGTTTTCAAATATCTCACCAATTTAACACGATTTAAAACCCACATTAAATTATTATGAATTAAATTTTATGTGTGACAGTTCTTCTACTCATAATCTTTTCCCTTTTTGATATGGATGTCAAAATTGAGCTAAAATAAAAAATAGTCATTTAATGTAACTTTATGATCGCTATAGGATATTAAAATTATATCTTTCAGATGCAAACGATGCATGTTTATTCACAAACATAAAAAATATAAAAATATTCCTAAGCAGTTTTTTTATGAATAATTCTGCTTAACATGCATACAAATGTAGGGCGATAATTGTTTATTTTGCGCATCTTTTATTATTTTCGAACGAATGAAAAAACAGTATATAAATGTAGGGTTTACACCTTGAAAAGTAGTATACAAAAGTAATGTATAAGGAGACCAATCGCTGCGCTCCTAGCGGTGAATTGCAGAACTTACTGATTCTATCTGGAAAACTACTGGAGATAAAAGAAAAAAAATATCAATTAGAAAATTGTTCAGCGTCATCGATTTAGTCGGAAATGGCACTAAGGTACTGAAGTATGTTCATATATTCTTTTCTTGTTTTTTAGAATCATTCATAATATTTTAAAAGTTTTCAGTTCATTGAAAACAATGTCTATGATATAAGTACTTACATGTAATTTCTAGGACGATAATTTGCTGCTGCTTAGCACAAAATTTTTTAGAACAATACAACGTATATTACTGACTATTTACTAAACATTTTGATTATATATTAACATTTAAGGACAACACGAAAGAGAAAAAAATAATAGAATAGAATACAATAAAAAATAAATTAAAATAAAGTAAATTAAGATAAAATAGTAAATGAAAGTAAGAATAATACATGAATGAAATAACTAAGTGTGAAACTTTAAATTCGGTAATGTATTTTGAATGTCTGAACAAATGTCAAATTTTAAATTACACTTTTCTTCGTAAATTAATTGTATTAGTAATTTACAAAATATTATGAAAAGAAAATCATATAAGCTTGTGACCGCCTTTTTCGGTCTTGAAATTAATAAATTAAGGGTATGCTGCAATACATTTTTGTAAATTATATTGTATTTTACACAATTTACACATTGAAAATATGAAAAGTAATGTAAAACCAATTTACACAATAAGAATTTTCTTATTTTTTTATGAGCAATATTTTTTGCTCTATTATTTTATGTGGTACTAAAGATAACTGCAAAATTATTGGCAAACACTCAAATGGTTAAAAGGTTCGGGATAAGCATAAAAATTAGAATAAGTAGCGATATTATAAACTTAAAAACATTTTAAAAGTATAGTGCTATCTGGTGTATATAAATCCACTTAACTCTTTTTGTTTTTAAAGGAAGTATTTACAATAAGAGACATATTATTATGAGAAGTATCTGATTACGCTTCCTTTACATAATTGTGTTAGTTTATGTATTTCCTTTTTCTTAGAAAAAATTTCAGCTATTTAAAGAAATAAAGTTTTCAAAACAGTATTTTCAATTTCCACATAATATAATTTACAATTTCTAATTTGAATTCGTATCTGAAATGATAAACTGTAGTCAGTGCAATAAACGTGTAACATTTCCGTTCAATACAATTTATTGCAAAGCTAAAGCTATTCTGAAATTATATATGTACTATATGTAAGAACGATTATTTTTTTTATTTCTTATATTAACTTGCATGAAGTTTAAGAAAACTACACTACACTCTTTTTAACACTTTCCAACATAGTTGAAAAATATTTATGAATACGGTTTTTCTGTATGTCTGTCTGTCTGTCCTTGCTGTCTAACTCGCGGAAATATACTCGGATTGCCATGAAACTGATATATGTGAATGCGGTTTACTATGGTATGGTCGGTATTTAAAATAAAGTATGTAACGTTAATAGTTCATTTACAGGGACACTCAAAAGTAATCCATTACTTTACGGGCTATGGAAGAAAAATCGTTTACTGATGAATCCTTTATGATGTTACTATATTTCAAACATATGGAAATTGATATATATCACTGAAGAGTACTGGAAGAGGCTTACTATAGAACATGGTGAGCATAGAATTCATTGTTCATTTACAGGGACACACAAAAGAATTCCGTTACATAATGGTCTACAGTACTGTGTAAGCACAATAGTTGCTGGAAATTTGTTTTAAGTTGAGGTACGCGTTTTTAAATTCAACTAAATTTTTGCCTATTAATTGGTGTGTATAAATTCTATAAATGCTGCTCAAGGCTGCACAAAATATCTGGAATATCTTTTCGTTTATTGCCGGAAATTGCTGAACGACAATTTATAAGTGTGCTATGCGTTTCCTAACTAAAAGAAATTTTATTATGCTATGTAGTATATATAAAAATCTGTAAATCATTTACAGGGATGCACAAAATAATTTGGACATTTTCCAGACTGTTGATGATAATTTCTAAAATTGGGTTTTCAAGTGTGCTATGCGTTTACCTTTACACACTCAATAAACTCGAACCTTAACAATTTAGTTGTTCTTAATGGTATCATACAGTGTTATTTAGTATTTTTAGCATAATTTATCATTGTTTACTCTAATAGTATTATTCATTCATTATTGTTAATTTAGTACTTATCCATTATTATTATCTACTTCAGCATCATACACTATTATTACATGGTAGTATTATTGGTAGTAATACTGCTTAGTATGAATAGTAAATTGTTTTTTTCAAAAATTGTATTTTCTAAATTTTGTATTTTCAGAATTTGTATTTTCTGAATTTCGTATTTTCAGAATTTGTATTTCAGCATTACATAATATAATTATTGCTTAATGTCACTGAGTATTATTTAGTATTGCTGAGTATAATTAGCAAATTGTTTACTCAGTTTTTGTATCAACAAAATTTGAATTTTTGGAACTGGTGTTTCAGTACTACTTCTCTAATCTCATAGTGATATTTGATTGTTTTCACTACATGTACATATTCTGATATAATCACTTATGTTATTCCCTGTTATTCTTAGTATTAGTACACAGTACATATATTTTCTGGCATTGTTGCTGTACTTAAATTGTGTTAACTGTTTACTTTAAATACCCCTATATAATTATTCAAGTTTTTCCCCATATAAGTATTTTTAGACACTCGATACTACTATTCAAACTATGCTTTTTTTCTTTGTCAATATCGTATATATTAATTGTTTATCGTTCAATAAGTGAGCTATTAGTATTGATTTGTATTTATAGTTTTCTCCCAACTGTAATTATTATCTTGTAAAAGCTCTACATCTCCTTATATTCATTTACAATCACAATTGTTCATTCAGCCCATTATTGTATCTAAATTGGCTCGTCCAGTATAATTCGATAGATTTGTGATTGACATTGTAATCTTTGACAGTTAATTTTCAAAAGTGAAGGGTCCCCTTTCGGGCATACCTCCCTGGGCTGGGGCCTTGCCGCATAGTTAACAGGCCTCCTGGGTGGGGCTAATTGAGCTTAAACCGAAAGGTAGGCCTCCCGCCCGGTTTGACCTTGACATTGTTTACTTAGACTTTATCTTTCACCTTATTAAATGATGAAATTTTGTTAAAGGATTATGTAAGTGTTGGAAAGTATTCCATAATTTACGCTTGGCGTATTAATTCTCATTCTCGTTGAATCACTGAACACATTTAGATAATACATTAAATTTGTCGAGTAATTTTTAAAAAAAGACACTTTGATATATAACACATATTTCAATTGCTTTAAATTTTTTAATCCTTAGCTTTATCTTCTTTTAAAATTAAAAGTAATAGGTTGTAAAAAAAATATCAATTTAAATTCATGAATTTTGCAATTAAATATAATTCTTTCATAATATTTTTTTGCTAATTTGTGAAATAAAAAAAAATCTATTAATAAAATAACCTTTAAATGTTTCTAACAGCAATATCACAAAAGCAAACATTTTACTTTAAAAATTTTAGCTGTGACTTTTGTTTAAAAGAAATAAAAATATTTTTTAAATTCTGTATATCAAAATGAAATTGGGTATAATAATACTATTATTTACACGAGAATGAGTATGAAATTATACTGTAATTAAGAATGTTGGTAAATATTATTTTCGCATTAGTCTTCTGCAAGTGAGCGAAATTCCTATTAATGTAGAAGTTTTCATATTAGTACCAAAAATTCTTTTTCTAAGGTCTATTTGAATCTTTAACCTATTTTTTTAATGGCTTTGTTTCCAATAATCTGTCATATCCAGGTTTCATAATGTTGTATTGCTGGTAATTAGTTTCTCATTTGTATTCTTTAGAAATTTAAATAAGCTTCACTTTATTTGACTTCATGTCGTTTACAGAATTGCATATTTTACAGAATAATTAAAAACATTTATCTAATGAAATGATACATTAGATGCACCATTAATAAACTTTTTAATATTATTTTATTTCAAGAATTGACTTTTGCAGATCATTGTAAATATTTGAAGAATGAAACTTTTCTACATTTGAGACGTTGGTTTTTATATTTCGATATGTTTTAAAAATGTGATTTTAAAGTATTGATTTAATTCAATGCATTTTATTAAAATCTAACATATCATTTCGATCACCAGAGATCATTGATTTTTTGGCACGGAGTTGGACAGCAAAAGAGTTGGGCAAATTTGTAATTGTAATTATTAATTACAATTTAATTGTATGTAATTGATTATAGTTACATACATCCAAGTACAGAAATTTCGTCAAATAATGGGATGGGAGTCGGTTTCGGCTACTGTGCTGCAAGAATATTTTGCGGCATGTAATTGTAACTATAATTAATTACACACAATTAAATTGTAATTACATTGTAGATAATTACAATGACAAATTTGCCCAACACTGGACAGCGGATTTCGAGTAATTTTGGTTTGCTGCATACGAAAATAATAGTAAATTTTTTGGATTGGTTCTCGTTTTTGGAATAAAGCCAACAATCCGATAATGATATATGTACAAAAAGTAATATTAGATATGTAAAGACATCTTTTATTTATTTCACATATTTTGTAACAATGTATTCTGAGTGAAATAGGTATTGTAAAACATAAATATAGATTTAACTTTACTATTAAAGTAGTTTCATGTATGATTTTCTAGAATGTTTCTCTTCAAGACAATCTCTTTTAAGGTCCAACAGTACTCAGCCATCATGTGATGATCCCTACGACCTTGGTACCTGTGCTCCATTATTCTGATATCTTGGTGGGAACTTTCCCCTTGGTCTTCACTATAATCACCCAAGATTTCAGAAAATATTTCTAAATGATTTCTAAATTACAAAAAAAACAAACCAGAGGATACCTTAAAATAGAATTATTGCAAGAACCGGAGTCATACCAACTAACTACTTTATATTCTATTATTATAAGCTTTTGTACGTATCAAAATCACCAAAGAGATGTAGTGCCACAGAATTTTTTGTTTTTGATCCCCTGTGATGTGCAGGATTATAGTTGTCCTAGTTTTCTATTATAGTTGTCCAATAGCTTATTTCGAAATTGCTAGTTTTAAAAGTATAGTTCTAACTTCAGAAATATTTCAGTTGTTGGTTTTCATCATACGAAAATACATTTACGTCCAAATAGTTATTTTAAACAAGTTTCGACATTTTGCTATTCGTACGGTCTCTCGATCCTATAAGTTATATTAAGAACATTTTGTCCATTATTTTTATGACATTTCAGCAGTTTCTAGAACTAAAAACGACGTTCATTTTTTACTGCCACTAATTACAGAGTCAGTGTGAACAATTAAAACTTTAAATTAAATATGAATAAAATGTACGTGGGACGGCGATGTCAAGGATTTTTCAGTGATCTCACTCATCTGCTTTAAACAAAACAACATTTAATTAAACAAAAAATCACAACAAAACATTGTAATCACATAAGTACACAACCGCAGCAAACCGCATCTCCAACACGACTACTCGTACCAATCGATTAGGTCACATTACCTCTCATTCTCTTTTTTGATTGTTGCCACCCGCCAATAAGAAACACAGAAAATGAATAATAATAATAAAATAGACTCACATTTCCTATGGATCAGCCATCCTGTGAGTCACCGGCCTCAGGGACATTTTATAATACAAAACTTTACAATCTATAAAAGACATAATAACCAAATTGCAGATGCTACTGGATATGAATAAAATACATTTAAATACAAATTTTATGATAATAACAATACTTTACAATTTATGAATCAACCAAAAATTTAAACATTAAGAAAAAAAAATTACAGTGATATTATACAAATTTATTACGCTTTTGAGAAATATTTCATCATATCAGAAGATGTAGTAGTATTATTGGGTTCTGGATGGTCACCAAATTTTTCATCCTGTCTCTAAGATTGACTTTGTTTATTTTATACGGGCAAAAAAGTGTCCTGAATTTTTTGAATATTTTTCTTTGCCTCCGCGCTTGAAACCCTACCATCATTTCTTCTACTTTTAGATCTCGTGTAGCGATATCTTCTTTGTTCAAGTACATCTTCCAAAAAGTTCTGATAGTCAGCAATGTGTTGTTAAGTAACTTCTTTATCATTTGCAAGTAGCCTTACCATCATAACTTTTATTTCTGCATCCGAAAGCAATTAAAGCGGAATACGAATTTCGTTACGGACTTTTTCAGCCTCTAGTAAATCTTCTTTAACTTTTCCTTGCCTATAAAACTGAGGCTCTTCGTTAACAATAAGAACAAATGGAGTGGCTTCCATAGGTATTGGTTCAATAGACATTTTTGCATATTCCATTTCGAAAGTATCTTGCAGTCTTTTTTCAAAAGCTTGTTTTTTCTCTTTGGGATAAATCTCTTTATTTTTACCACTACTTTTACTTCTTTCATACGTTTTTGTAGGACTTTTTTGTAAGCATGATACAACATATGCTTTTAATTCCAGTAATGTAGATAGCTTTAAATTCTCAAAATCAATTTCAGCTTCATCAAGATTAGAATCAATCAAAGGTGATTCTATAAACTGTGTAATATCTATAACATGTCTTAATTTATCACCTGGAAGCTTATTAATGTCTAAACAGAGCTGTCATTTTTCATCATAAGACATAGGTTTGTCATTGTCATTTTCCTTTTCACTAGCTACGACAGCCAAAAAAAGTAAATTAGTGCTGGAGGTGGTGCCTGTTTAGGTTTCCTTAAGTATGATATCTGGATAAAAACATATATATTTTTTTGTACTTATAAAATTCAACACCATTTTTATCAACATTCAATCTAACTTGATCTAAAATATATATTCCGGTGACAACTTGGTAATGTAACTGTACTGTTGGCACTATATACCCTATTAGGAAGAACATACTACCGTCTATCTCTACTTCTTGCTCTAGTAATACAGAAAACTGAATAATACACTGTATAAACTACTCGGAAACGTTTCCAAAAATTACAGACACAAAATAAAGTTTTTTTTATCAACGTTTCTTTAATCATCGAAAACCTAATGGTTTCTGAGATTTCTAACATTTTTCGGAATCGTGGGTGACTCATTAGACCTTACATTATATCTTCGTTCATTGTCATATTATACTTTCATAGATTGAGATACATTTCTCTTTTTTTACAGTGCACTGTAAAAAATGACCAATGTTTCTTTTTTAATGAAAATATACTATAACCACGAACGAAAATACGCTAATAATCTTCTGAGTTATCTGATATTCCAAATAGCGTGTTCCATTGTCTTTTGAATCCCTAGAAACCAATATATTTCCAAAATTTAAAGAATTATTTATAAAAACAAAGTATTTTTCGCTGCCCGTATTTTTCGGAAACGTTTCCGAAGTGTTTTTATAGTGTATTAATTAGTGTCCCCAGCCTGGAATACCTGTTTTTCGAATGTCATCAATTCTCAAGTAAACGTTTTCAGCCCCATAAGGTAATTTATACATGAAAGAGTAAAGAAATAATCTTAATTTTAATGTTATTGTTAACGCTGTTAATTTTGCATGTTTTTCTGTTAAACATTTTTTTGAGCATGAAGATGTATACTTCAGAATTGATAGCATTCGAAAAACAGGTATTCCAGGCTGAGGATACTAATTAATACACTATAAAACCCCTTCGGAAACGTTTCTGAAAAATACGGGCAGTGAAAAATACTTTGTTTTTATAAATAATTCTTTAAATTTTGGAAATGGGGATTCAAAAGACAGTCTGGGGATTCAAAAGACAATGGAACACGCTATTCGGAATTTCGTATAACTCAGAAAATTATATTATATTTTCGTTCGTGGTTATAGCATATTTTCATAAAATAAGAAACATTGGTAATTTTTTACAGTGTGTGGAGTATTTTTTGCTTTTTAAATTTCGCCATTGTTTACACTTTCCAACATAGTTGAAAAGTAAAGTCGAAAGAAAAAGGAAGTTGAAAAGAAAAGTTAAAGTTGAAAAAGTTCCAACATATTTGAAAGCGTAATGAATCTATACAGTGTGCAACATAGTTGAAAAGTATTTGTGAATTCGGTTTGTATGTCTGTCTGCCGTCTGTCTGTCTGTTCGTTCTCTAACTCGAGTGAATATATGCAGATTGTCAATTGGTATATGTTATTGAAGTTTACAATGGCATGTTCGGTATTGAAAAGGAAGTTTGTAGCACTTCTAATACCTTTAGAGGGACACTCAAAATAATTCCATTATATTACGGTCTATGGGGAAAACATTTGCGATTTATTTTAATGATGTTACACAATTTCAAACATATCGAAATTTACATATATTACTGAGATGAACTACCAGAGCCTTAGTATTGAATATGCTGAGTTTAGTACACATAATTCCTTTACAGGGACGCTCAAAAGAATTCCGTTACATTACGGTCTATGAGGAAAAAATCGTTTGCGGTATATTTTAATAATATTTGACTATTTCAAATATATTGAAATTGATACATATAACGAAGGTGTATCTAAAAGGCTTACTATAGAATATTGTGTGTATAGCATTCAACGTTCATTTACAAGGGCACACAAAAGAATTCGGATAAGTACTGTCTGTTAAAAATAATTGCAGGAAGTGCGTTTAAGGTTGCGGAACGCGTTTTCAAATTTAACAAATGTTTTGCTTTTTTTGTATGTATAAATTATATAGATCATTTACAAGACATCACAAAATATCTTTAGTACATGTCCATTTATTAACAGAAATTCCAGAAGCGAATTTTAAACTATGCTATTCACTTCCTATTTGAACTTAAATTTAGCATTCTATGCATTATATACACAAATATATAGATCATACACAGGGCTGTGCAAAATGCTTCGGATATTTTTTTCGAATATTTTTGCTAATTCCTGAAATTGTGTTTTCAAATGTGTTATGCGTTTTCCAAATTGTTTGCTTAGACATGTAATTTAGTAATGCTCAGTATAGTTAGGTAAACAAACCCGTTAAACGGGACTTGTTAAGCTTAAGCCGAAAGGTAGGTCTCCCCACCCCTGTTTAACCTTGACCTTGTGTACTTAGACATCATCTTTTACCTTATTAAACGGTATAGATTTGTAAAAGTATTTTGGAAGTGTTGGAAAAATGTCACATAATCTATACTGGACGCATGATTTTTCTTTCTTGTTTTCTTAAAATGATGTATTTTTTAAACCAGATTTTTCTCATTCCTCATAAATATTTTTACAAAAATTTTCTTAAAATTGATACCAGAGATAATAATACATTAGGTTTGATATCTATTTGTTTCAAAGAAAATGACAAATGAATAATTCATAGGACTTTCAAAATAGGATCAAAACGGAAAACTTCAACTGAAATAAGGAAGGATATACATTTTCTCAGGCAGAGAGCGGGTTGAAAAATTCTTTTGAGCATAAGAAAATATTGAATTTTCTCTAACTTTAAAGTTATGTTAATGCCAGATGTCAAATATCTTTATTAGATTTGAAGAAAACAAAAATTATAACACTTATCTCATATAATACATAAAATAATAAAATGTAGTTTCAAAAAAAGATCTTAATGCGTAAAAACAGAATTTTACATACTGAAAAATTTTCATAAAATAAATATTAAAAAAAAATAAATATTTGGGTGAAAACTAGCTTTAAATTGCATTTAAAGTTGAAACTGAAAGTAGAAAGATATGATTTACAAAAACTCTTCCCACTGCCATGCGTACAATTTATAAAACAGGCTAGCTAGTAGTACCCCAATGTGTTGCATTTAAATTTCAAAAGATCTTTCGATTCTTTGTGAGAAAAAAAATCTCATTTTATGGTAAATGTTCGGAAAATTTATATTAATTTTATTAAATATAATATTTAAAGTAATAAATCATATTTACAATGTAGTAAAGTTTTCTCAATAAAAATGAACATTGTCAATGATTTCAATGTCCAAAATATAGGTATTTCACAACATTTTCTTCAAAGAAAATGTGAATATAAGATATGCTTAAAAGTCTCCTATCTGAAATAAATGTGTTGGACATACCCCTCTTTATACTATACTAGCAAGCTACGCCCGCTACGCTGGTCAATTTCTTTTAACGAACCTTTAATCAAAAAAAATATTGACATTTCATAAATAACTTTTATATTTTAACAGAATAATAAGGCTACTATAATTTGTGACTCGTGCTATAGCCAATATACACGTCAGGACACGTCGCCCTTATCATTATCTTTTTACGCATGAAGTTTTCGCTATGGTACTCCATTGGAAAATTTGGCAATTTTTGAAATTCAATATTTGAAAAACGGCATAATCATTAGATTTGAAATTTATATCAAGAAAAATACAATTTTTTACCTTTCAAACGCAGTTTATCTAACAATTTTCTGACAAATACTTTTTGAGCTATCATTTTTTTCAGTAACTTCAAATGTTTCATTTTCCGAGATTAATCTGTTGCAACAATTAGCGAAAAACCCAGTCCTCAGCAACGCATAGTTTTTTATTAAAGAGGCTGTTGGAGCAGGGATTGTCACCACCAATTTGCCACCATCACTTTTGAAATCGGTTCCGTGGTTCCAGAGATTCCATAGAAATTGTAATTTAGAATGACTTCAGAACGCTCTTCGCTCATTTCACCCATTTAAATTTCGATTTTTTTTAAATTTATTCTTAGAGAGCATTTACATCTTATAAGTAACTACAATGCTAAATTTCAAATTTCTTGCCCCTTCAGTATAAAAAAGTCGCAATTTTCGAACATTTTTCGATCCTGCACCCCATTGATGTTAATGGCACCGACATAAAATATAGCCTATGTTGGAGTAGGGATTGTCCCCATCAATTTGCCACCATTACTTTTGAAGTCGGTTCTGTAGTTCCAGAGATTTTATAGAAATTGTAATTTAGACTGTTTTTAGAACGCTTTTCGCTCATTTCACCCTTTTAAATTTAAATTTCTTTTTTATTTTGTTCTTAGAGAGCATTTACTTCTTATAAGTAACTACAATGACAAATTTCAAATTTCTAGCTCCTTCAGTATAAAAAATAAAAATAAAACTACCCAGTTAAACTGAGGGCATTGAGTTCACAGGCTATTCACACTAATTGTATATTATACTCTTATTTCAGAGAATTTGAAATAAGCCCATCGAAAAATAAAGAAATAAACAATATATTAAGGGGGGGGGGTCATCCCCCGTTACCCCCCTCATAGTTAACTAATGAACCCCTTAAACTAATCAGGTAAATCTCTAATTACAATGAATATATATACAAAATTTGAAGAAAATCGGATAATTCTGCACGAAAAACCCCTTTTATATAAATTAAGGCGGGCTTAGCCCCCTCCGTTCCCCCCTTTATATTTAACCAATCAATCCCGAAAACTAATCAGGGAAGCGTCTTAACCCAATGAACCTATAAGCAAATTTTGAAGCAAATGGGATAATTCTGCATGAAAAATCCATTTATATAAATTAAGGGGGAGATTAGCCCCCCTGTTCCCCCCCCCCTTTATACTTAACCAATCAATCCCGAAAACTAATCAGGGAAGTGCCTTAACACAGTGAACCTATAAACAAAATTTGAAGGAAAACGGTAAAATTATGCATGAAAAACCCATTTATATAAAATAAGGGGGGGTTAGCCCTCCGTTCCCCCCTTTATACTTAACCAATCAATCCCGAAAACTAATTAGGGAAGCGTATTAACACAGTGAACCTTTAACCAAAATTTGAAGGAAATGGGATAATTCTTCATAAAAAACCCATTTATATAAATTAAGGGGGGGGATTAGCCCCCCCGTTCCCCCCTTTATACTTAACCAATCAATCCCGAGAAACTAATGAGGGAAGCGCCTTAACACAGTGAACTTATAAACATAATTTGAAGGAAAACGGAATAATTCTGCTTGAAAAACCCATTTATATAAATTAAGGGGGGGATTAGCCCGCCGATCCCCTCCCCCTTTATACTTAACTAATCAATCCCGAAAACTAATCAGGGAAGCGCCTTAACTCAGTGAACCTATAAACAAAATTTGAAGGAAAACGGAATAATTCTGCATGAAAAACCCATTTATATAAAATAAGGGTTGGATTAGCCCCCCGTTCCCCCCTTTATACTTAACCAATCAATTCCGAAAACTAATCAGGGAAGCGCCTTAACACAGTGAACCTATAAACAAAATTTGAAGGAAAACGGATATTTCTATGAAGAGTTATCGCATTACGTACGTACATACATACATACAGAACCGGCTGGCAAGCTCTCAGTGCTTGATAGCCAGTTTGATAGCTAAAAAATGGCAATTTTAGAACGTTTTTCGCTCTTGTACCCCCTGGGGTTAGTGGCACCGACATAAAATATAGCCTATGTTGGAGCAGGGGTTGTCACCATCAATTTGCCACCATCACTTTTGAAATCGGTTCGGTAGTTCCAGAGATTACCCCCTACAAACAACCAAACAAACAATCTTTACTCCTTTATAATATTAGTATAGATGTACAGTTTTTCACTTATTCTAACAGAATGATACCTTTTTCGATTTTGTATTAATTAATGTTCCAAAAATGTTTCGGAAGAGACACGCATCACAACTTTTTATTTTTTATAAGAATCATATAATGTTATTCTGTAAAAAAATAAAGACAAATACTCTATTACGAACATTTATTTGAGAAATATACCCAATGAACCATTATTGATACAATTTAAACACATATCAACGTAACTTAATTAAATTCAGACAGTATCTATTAATTTGTGTGTATATCAATGTTAGCATATAATATCATATTTCCGTACACAGTTCATTTTAAAGTTGAAATAAATGATAATTTTTGGCTAATAATGTAACGTAAAATTAAAATTCTAAATTTAATATTAATACATGATTGCATACCAAAAATAAAAAAAGTATACGTGATTAATTAGATTTAAATTTTAGTGTTTTGGGGATTATCGTGCACGGTATCCATCAAAAAGTAGGATTTTGTCTTACGTTTTACTATTTTTACAGGTAAATTTGCATAA
This sequence comes from Maratus michaelseni, assembly GCA_963931845.1. NCBI lineage: Eukaryota > Metazoa > Arthropoda > Arachnida > Araneae > Salticidae > Maratus > Maratus michaelseni. The sequence continues at coordinate 78,908,637 of OZ007590.1, read as the reverse complement.
CCCCGAGATACATAATGCAGTGATTTTTAGAAGAAGGTTCAAATCGAATAAAATGACTAGTGGTGAAATTTTTAAACCGATTGTTAGGTTGAAAAATCACAATTGTGTACTTAAAAAAATGTATATTACCAGGGCAGTTTGATAAGATCTCGGCCTAACACAGAAATTGAACAAGTATGACCAAATGACAACGTTGTTTGTAAAGTATGATCCTTTAGATGACATGACGCCGAGTTTCAGACGCGTAAGTTTATTGGTTTTGCTGGGAAAAACAGTAAAGTAAACACGTTTTGATATTTTCGAAAAATAGAAAAAATTGAAGTTCGAGCTGCCATAAAATACTTTGTGAAAAAATATTATCCCCCACGAACATACAGAAAGATTTACAGTCTATCTTAAAGGATTCTTGTCCTTCATATTCAACGATATAAAAGTAGGCTGCTGAATTTAAATATGGTAGGAAATCCATTCACGATGATGAACGCTCAGGACGCCCAAGAACCACTTCGACCTAAAAAATAGTCTCAAAAATTCACAATGCCGTATTGAATGATCGCCGATTGAAGATATGCGAACTTGCTGACATTGCAAACATCTCGATAGACCGTGTCCACCATATTTTACACGATGTTTTGTGTATGAAAAAGCTTTCCGGTCGATGCAGGCCGCGCTTGTTGAACGTCGACCAAAAACACCAAAGAATGAACATTTCTCAAGAGTCTTCCGAAATGTATTGTGTTGCAAGTTGAAAAATAAAATGAAATATTGTGAAAAATCTTGTATTTCTTTTTCCGGCCGGGAACTTTTCGAACCACTCTCGTGCAGGACTGCATTAAAGAGTTCGCACACAAGAGTGTATCTTAAATCTATTGAGGTACAAGGGAGACTACATTACTACACAAAGGGGACATTGAAAAATAATATCAACTTATGTCAAAAATCTTGGGTTTTCACTGTCAGGCCGATAAGTTATGAAACCACTCTCGTAAATAAAATCTAAAACAGAATAAAATTCTCCTTATGTTTATTCGTAAAATGATGACATTTCAAAGCTCTTCATAAAATTCGTGATAGCCGCGTATCGAATATGGCGAACTTTGATTAATACAAATTTTATTTACAGTTAAGCTTTTATGAAGCTTTAATGTGTAAAAATGTAATTTTGATAATATTAAAAAATAAAGCTAATAAAAATTCTTTAAAAATATAGAAAATTCCATATATTAAATGTCAAATTACTTGAAATAACACAACATAAATACATTGCTAAAATTTAAATGTTACTGTAATAGGTGCAAATACAAAAACGCAGTTTTAAAACATTAAAACTACTTATGATGTAAAATCCGACGTCAAAATTCCTTAGCGCTTTCGGCTAAACATCAGAGGAGAAAACGAGTCTAAAATCACAGTTCTGAAGAAGTACACTGGACAGAGAGCAAACGGGCGAAAATCAACAAACTATGAAACGGAGGGAGGTGAAGAAAAATGAGGTAATGCGATTGAAAGCTGGTTGGGGGGAGCGGTCAGTCAAAACCAAAAACACCAATGATACTAAAATAAATTAAACCAAATATGAGGGATCTGATAAGAGAATATATTATTATATGTATTATTGCCTCTTTTCAAAATGTCCAGGGATTCTCTGATTATGCGTTATATTGTGAACCGTGTGCAATTATTTTATGTTTATTGAAACATACATCAATGTCTTTGATTTAACTGGGATAGAGCAGCGAATAATTTACCTTTTTTATGTCAGCTGTATGTTCTTTGATACTTTCCTTTAATTTGCGAGTTGTCATGTTCACGTATGAATATGTTTTAGAACTGCTGTTAACTTTAAAAGTGGTGATATAAACGCCAGATTTATCTCCGTTATTAAGGAGATCTATCATATATCTATGCTTTAAGATAGAACGTGTCCTAATTATTGGATTATTAAATATTTTTCATTTAATAACTATTATTCAATTATTAATTATTAATGACTAGTATAGAAATGAAAATATTGTTTTCCTTATGTATCCTTTTAAATTGATATCAATCGATATTAAAAAAAAATTAGAGTTAGTCTACTACCATATTTTAAAGAGTATTTAATGATTTTTGAATTAAATAAAAGACAGATTTGAATACACAATGCATACTGAAGTTAGTTTAATTACTTTAAAAAGTACAGTTGTATCTAATAGCACAACTATAAACAGATCGTTTGAATTTGCTATTAGATAGTTACTTGATTCTAAGACAACTTTCTTAATGAACAGTTTTGAGTTGCTTTTCTTTTACATTTTTTTAAAAAACTTTTTAACAAACAATTACAAATTGTGGGCTTTTGTAAAATTATTTTATATTAAAGAGAATTGCCCCTTGTGATCTTAGTTTTCCTAATTCATCCATTGGTGTATACAAACAACAATCTACAGCAGCAATAACAAATTTAAAATACTTCAATTTAAGAACATTTTTGGAAATTTAAATTGTTTCCAGTTCAGGACTTGAAACCGGAACTTTTAGCTTTAATTTCCAGTGATCTTCCAATGGAGCTAACCGGACGAAATTTTCACTCAGTTGTAAAATATACTACACGTATGAATTATTTACCGATCGGTTTTATTATCTTAAAATAATAAAAGTGAATTTACGTATCCTTCTTTTATTGGAGTTAACTTTACTTTCGGTTTATTCCGTCGAACTGCTTCAAATAACAGACCAGATGTCATTACCAAATGGTTGTCTAAGTGAATTGTTTTCACTACTGCATTCTGTTGCATTTAATACTATATCTTTTATTTTAAGCTAATAAATTTTGTATAAATGCACTAATTTACGAATTTTTCAAACCCATTCATTATTTAATGGTATTATATGAGGGGGTTGGAGCAAGAAAGTGTCAAGCCACATTTTTGGTGAAATAAATCTAACACTGTAATCTGTTACTTAATATTGTAAATTATATTATCCAACATATAATTTGTTTCTAATGTCACTTGGTGGCAGCATATGTGACAGGTTTCGGTTTTGCCCCAGATATTTATGCCCCCAATGAATATAGATAATTTACAAAAAATGTAATAGTAATATCATTAAAGTAATGACATATTGTTACTCAGACTATCTCAAATGTTTCTAAGACATTGGCGAAAAAAGTTTAGGTTATATATCTTGATTTGAGTTTTTGATCAAATTTTTAAATTGAAATATCTCAGAAGTTCAAAAATGTAGCTTGGCACTCCCTTGCCCCGACCCCTCATACATAAGCATAAAAAAGAACACTTATGATTTATTTACCGATCAGTTTTATTATCTTAAAATAATAAAAGTGTAATCACATATCCATCTTTTATTGGAGTTAACTGTCGCGAATCCAATTGAATTAAACGTATTCTTGGCTCCTACTAACAGGAGATGTTTTCATAAATGTATCTTTCTAAGCTGTGTGAGAAAGATGTTTTGTTTTTGTAGATGTAAATTTCTAAGCTGTGTGAGAAAGATGTTTTTTGTTTTTGTAACTGTATCTTTCCAAGCTGTGTGAAAAATATGTTGTTGTCGAAAAATGGTTTTGTAGAATGTTTTGTCGGTACGGAAGTGAGAGAATAAAGATATTCGTTATGTTTTTTAAGAGGACTATTTTTCACGTATTAAAGTATTATTTTCTTTTGTTTTAAAAATGACGAAAGTATTAAAACGGGTAGTTTTAAGGTTTTGAAAATCGCTATGTATGTAATTTGCGATAAATTGGCGCCCGAACAGAAGGACATAGGAAGTAATATTTTTTAAGTGGAAAACTGTTCAAGTATGGATGCGTTAAAAATAAAAAGAACGCCACTTAGAAGCGCATTTACGAAGACTTTAAATGCTTTAAACGAAGCTCTTAACCAGTCAAGCCCAGATGTTAATCTAATAGAAGAGCTATTAGATCAACTAGTAGACAAAGCATCTAGATTACGTTCCACAGATGACGAAATATTAAATTTTATGTTGTCGAATGGGTCTGCGGAAAAAGATTATGCAAAAGAATTCGAAGCATGCGAAGAATACCATGAAAAATTAATAACAGTGAAGCAAAATGTAAGAAATTTTTTCGTTAAGACTGCCGTCGAACACCAACCTCTTTTACCTAATTCGATAGAAATCGAAAGAATGGGATCCCGCACACTCAGATTGCCTGAAATTAGTTTGTAGCCGTTTGATGGGGACTCAATATCGTGGCTAACGTTTTGGAATACCTTCAAGAAAATTCACGAAGACACTGTGTTAGACGATCACTCGAAGTTCGTATATCTAATGCAAGCAATTACTCCGAAATCGAAAGCGTCCCAAATTGTGAACAGTTATCCTATATCGGCTGAAAATTATCCTAAAGTAATTCAACATCTAAAAGAAAGATTTGGAAGAGAAGACACTTTAATTCAAATTTACGTTTGCGATCTGCTGCAGCTGGTATTATGCAATAATAATACATCCAGAAGAGAGTGCAATTTGTCATCGTTATATGACAACCTAGAAACCAAACTTAGATCGTTGGAATCTCTTGGGGTTACAGAAGATAAATACGCGATAATTTTATTCCCGTTGGTGGAATCGTGTTTACCTCATGATGTTCTCCGAATTTGGGAACGGGATCGTGAAAAGTCTGTTCAAGGTAAGAGTGAATTAAATTCTATACTTAATTTCTTAAAAAATGAAGTGCTGTCTGAAGAACGTATTTTATTGGCGCGTACTAGTTTTGGTTTTGATAAATCTAAGAATTTAACTAGATTTAAAAATGTTGAATATAATTCTATGCCAATTGCTACTGAGTTATTTGTAGGTGATAAATCTAAAGCTAAACATTTAATTAAGAAATATGATGAAGCATGTATATTTTGTGACAAGTGTCACTTATCAGAAAAATGTTTTAAACCTAATTCGCTTTCTTTTGAAGATAAACGAAGTATAATTTTGAAAAAGGGGGCTTGTTTTGTCTGTCTTAAGAAAAATCATATTTCACGTCACTGTAAATCGAAGATTAAATGTTTAAATTGTGGTAAAAGGCATTTTGCTGTAATGTGTCAAAATGTTTGTAATGAAGGAAGTAATACGGCGTCAGAAAGTCATAAACATGAACATGACTCAGGGAGTAGTGATACTGTTTTGACTACTCAAGGTTCCGACCCAACTGTGTTATTACAAACTTTGCATGTACGTGTAAAGCACGATGGTAAAGAAAAAATTGTACGGAGAGTCATAGATACGGGCTCTGAGCGTTCATATTTATCAGAAGATGTAATTAAATATTTGAATTATAAATGTACTGATGAAGTTAAATTAATTCATAAATTATTTGGTGGTGTTGAAACGAGTGAAACAAACCACAACAAATATAGAATTCATTTAAGTAGTATTGATAATAGTTATAAATGTGATATGCATGTTTTAGATGTTCCTGTTATTTGTTCTAATATAAAAAAGGTGCCAAATGGACCTTGGTTAAAAGAATTAAATAAATATGGTATTAAGATTTCGGATGTTGAAAATAATGTATGTAAAACCGAAAATGAAATTAAGTTGTTAAATTGGTTCCGATGTGGCGGGAAAATTACTGACCGGAAATATTAAAGTTTTAAAAAGTGGTCCGGTTGCTGTAAAGACCCATTTGGGGTAGACTCTCATGGGAAAAATTCCAGGCATTAAATCTGAAACAAATGATTCTCTTATGGTTATTTCGTCTCTTTGGAGCGAAAGTTCCGTTGCTAATTTTATGGAAGCTAGATATTCTTGGTATAACTGATCCGGTTGAATCTAAAACTAAAAATGAAATTCATGAAGAAACTATGCAACATTTTAAAAGAAACATAAGAATAGATTCAGATGACAGGTATGAAGTAGCATTGCCTTGGGTACTAGATAATGCCCGCTTACCTAGTAATAGAGAATTGGCCGAAAAACGGCTTGCTGCAACGAAGAAAAGATTGTCAAATTTGAATAAAACTGAAGTTTATAATGAAGTATTTGATACATGGTTAAATGAAGGAATAATTGAAAGGGTGGTCGATAATAAAAAATCCAAAATACATTATTTGCCACACAGGCCTGTATTTAAAGAATCGAGTGAAACTACTAAAGTAAGGCCGATTTTTTATGCTTTGGCTCATGTGAAAGGTTTTCCTTCATTAAAAGATTGTCTGGATAAAGAATTAAATATGATTGAAATGATTCCTTCAATATTGCGTCGTTTTCGGAAATTTCCTGTTGGTGCAGTATCTGATATAGAAAAGGTATTCCTACAGATAGGTATTACAGAAAGTGATAGAGACTATCTACGGTTTTTATATAAGGATAATATAATTTACAGACATAAACGTGTGGTTTTCGGAATCAATTGCAGCCCTTTTTTACTAGCGGCTACTCTGAAACACCATCTGGAAAGTACACCTGACAATTTTGTTTCTACAGCAGAAACTTTGAATGAATCTTTGTATGTAGATAATTGTGTTTGTAGTTTCAACACAACTGAAGAGTTAAACAAGTTCATAATTGAATCGAGAATGTTACTGTCCTCAATTCAATTTTCCGAAATTCAATTTAAGGGGATGGCTGTCAAATTATCCAATTCAAATTATTATGTCTGAAACTTCAACAGTTAACATAACACCAGTACTAGGCTTAAACTGGGATCTAGAAAACGATACCCTATCTTACAAAATCGGCCCTATTGAGGAAGAGCAAATTATTCCTACAAAACGAGCTCTATTTTCATTGGCTCAGAAGGTTTTTGATCCTTTGGGATTTGCCTCACCCATGACTTTGCTCCCTAAACTTATTCTACAAGAATGCTGGAAGTTGAAATTAAAATGTGATGAATTAATTCCAAAGAATTTAGCTAAACAATTTTTGAAGTGGGTGCAGGGAATAAAATTAATTTCCGACATCAAACTTGAGCACTGGATGAATCTAGATAATTTTGAAAATGATGTAAGTCTTCACATATTTTGTAACGGAAGTAAACACGCATATGCTACTTGTATTTTTCTGAAAGTAAAGAAGAAAAATGAAATTTTGGTGAATTTTATACAAGCACGCGCAAGAGTAGCTCCTCTTAAGAACGTAACTATACCGCGGTTAGAGCTTTTATCATGCTGCATTGGAGCCAAGTTGGGTAGTCGTGTCATTGCTGATTTAAGAATTCCAAATTTGAAGATCTGTTATTGGTGTGATTCAACCACAGCTTTAAGCTGGATAAAGCGAGATGATAGATGGGGAACATTTGTCTGGAATCGTGTAGAAGAAATCAGGTCTTTGTCACAGAAAGATCAGTGGCGACATATTTCAGGAAAATTTAATCCGGCTGATCTTCCTTCCAGAGGTTGTTCCATTGAACAGTTCTTGCAGCTAAAATGGTGGGAAGGACCAGCCTGGCTGGCTGAGCCAGAATTTACTTGGCCTCAAAATATCGAATCACCAAATGAAGAAGTTATTAATGCTGAGAAACGGAAAAGTGTCATTTCAGCATTAAACAAGAACACGAAACCTAATGATTGATATTATCGACGATTTTCATCATACAAGAAAATAATAAGATTGATTGCATGGATTCTAAGATTCATAAGTAATTCAAGAAAACCGAATTCAAAAGAAGTATCTGAACTTACATGTTTTGAAATAGAACAAGTTGAAAGAAAATTAATGATTTTGATCCAGAAAGACAGCTTTGAAAAGAATAATGAGAAAATTCGTAGCCTAAGACCAATCCTAGATGAAGATGGTATCATCAGAGTAAAAACACAAGTCATCTATCGAGAAGATACTGTCAGTTTTAAGTACCCAATTCTTTTGCCGTCTGACCATCCTGTAGTCCATCGATTGATCTCCTGGAAACACCAAGAGCTATTACATGCAGGAGTGGCTCTTTTGATGACATCTATATGAGAAGACTTCTGGATCCTGAAAGCCAGGAAAACCATTCGAGCAGTAGTTCATGTAGGGAAGATTTTGGGGTGTTAATTCCCTACAAGGTATCCCAAGTTGTTAAAAGAGAAGGGATAGTGGTTAGTACAATTTAGAAGAGCTTTATTGCTTAATCGCCGCGTTGTGAAGACGATAAAAAAAATAAGCAAGCTCCGGTTCGATATTTTTAACGCTGATCTAGAATATCTGTGACCGCAAAATAATAATAAAAAAAAAATTGCAAAAGGAAAGGGAATGCACTTAATGCATACAATTAAAAAAAAGGAAGAGAAAATAATGGAAAAAAAGCATCCTAAAATTTTACAAACTAATAACTTTTTATTTTAATTAAAAAAAATTAATTAGAATTAAATTGCTAAAAATGATTTTCGAGACTCTGAAAAGAAACAAAGACACAAAAATACATAATCTTAATGGTTCATATCAATACAGTTTTTTTTGTTAATTTAAATACCTGAAATATCGTTAAGTATTTAAAATAATTACACAAACAAATGTTTTTAAAGAATTTCACAAAAGTCAAAATTACAATTAAAATTCGTGATTTATTTGTATGGTTATTTTTTTTAAATGTACAGACTTGAATTTTCCACAGTCACCATGGAACTACATTGTTTTCAAAATGATGAATACTAGATTTTTTTACATTCCAGATAATTATTATTTTGGAGACATTGTGGAAGAGGTGAGAATAAAATTTAAAAAATAAACTATTAATGAATATGGGCACAATGTTCTCTTGAAAATAATTATTTAAAATTTTGATAAAATAATAGTTAAAAAAATTGATAAATTTGAGAATAAAAGAATGAGGCCTAAAGTTACTGTCACATAAAAATATAAAATTAAATTAAAATGGACCAGCCGCGCACGAGAATCTTATTCTTAAAAAAAAAATGGCTCACCCATACTGACGGCTGAAGATGACTGCATTCAGGCGTTAGGGCTAGGTCGCCCCGACCCGAGTCTACACGATACTTGGACGTCTACATCAGAGATGTTGCACTTTCCACAAATTTTGGAACACTGAAGGCTTTTTCAGAGAGGAGCCTGCCATCTCCACTGGGGGCCTTTTTTGCCGCCCCTCTCGTTCCTCAGAGATTGGCTGGGTCAATTTTTGAAGTGGTCACTCTCTGTAAAAGTGACATTGAGAATGCATATGTGACGCTATCATGAGGTCACCTTTCCCAAAGCGACCCGTACATTCCTTTGTACTCTAGTGAATATCAGGAGTTGATGTTGCTAGGGTGAAAATTGCTAATACCCGCTGATCCAAAATAATAATGTGGAATAAAATTTAGAAAATTATATTAATGGAAAAATAAATAAAATATTGAAATTTAACTATTTAAATGCTTTAAAATGATATCTATATTTATGGATGGACAATAAAAATTAAAGAAGATATTAAAAAAAAACTTTAGAAAAAAAACAAAGAAAAAGATTGCTAAAATAAAAAAAAAAAAACATTATTAATTACAATAAATTAAACTTAAATAAAGAAATTAAAAAATGTGCCATGTTGATTGTTTATCTCCAACATGGCTCTCACCTCTTTGGAGAATAAAAAAAAGGATAAAAAAAATACAATGTTGTCCGTTCAGAAAGAAGTGGATGTTGAGCATGGTCTGTCCTCCTCATTCAGAACACCTGTGTTGTAGCTTCACCGTATCCTCTTCATCTCCTGGTTCTCTGCAAAAGGAAACTGGAACTTGTTTAGGAAACTAATCCTCACAATCTTGTGTGCTGTTTATGTATGAATGTGTGTTTGTGTGTGTGGGTGGGTGAGCCTGTGATATGTTTACATTTAATTCCACCCGCGCTGGCTTCGCGAAAGAAAGAGTAAAAATGCATAAAATTTAGAACAAAATACCGAAAACCAAGTGGGGATCCAAAGTGTGAACATCTGCTATTAACAATACTTGTGCAAAAGAGAATGATAAATATACATAACAATCTGTAAATCAATATAAAAAAAATATATATAGGACAGCAACTGTTTCACATATTGCAAATTTGTGTATAAAGAAAAACTACTCTTTTCTTTTTTTTTTATTTAATCTCCAATTAATACTTATTAAATAGTAATTACTTAATAATTTTACTACTGTTGTATATAAATGTGACAAATATGCATATACGCTACCGATGAATAAAAACACAAGCAGGCCCTGCCCGACAGAAAAAAAAAAACAAGGTTTGTTTACCAACACTGAAACCGAAACTAGGGGAATGAGTAAAGTTCTCCTAGCTGCGCTTCCCGAGGATGTGCCGGACCGAAGATCTTCACGGCGAAAAGACGCGCGTGGGGGGAGGTGGGAAGGAGGGGGGATTGCCGTAATGTTGTAGCTGGGGATTGGGTAGTTCTCTTGGAGTGTGTATCACTGACAAAAGTATGAATGTGAGAGTATTGTCACAATCTTTGATGATGTTTTGCTATTTTTATTTATTTATTTACTTACTTTTATATTTGAGAAATTAAAGAAAAACAGGAATATTTTAGATTTAAAACGAGATTTAAAACCTATGAAGGATTCTAAAATGCCATAAGTATATTATGAATATGAATTAGTAGGAAAAATATTAAGTTATTACATTGAGACATTATGTTATTTAGGTAATTAAATAAAAAGTGTTTTCTAAAATACCTGAAATTCAATTGCTACATTATAAACAAAGCTTCAATTATTAGAGGTTAAATTCCAACAATGCACTTCGGTTAACCAAACACAATGTAGGGAAGATTTTGGGGTGTTAATTCCCTACAAGGTATCCCAAGTTGTTAAAAGAGAAGGAATAGTGGTTAGTACAATTTAGAAGAGCTTTATTGCTTAATCGCCGCGTTGTGAAGACGATAAAAAAAATAAGCAATCTCCGGTTCGATATTTTTAACGCTGATCTAGAATATCTGTGACCGCAAAATAATAATTAAAAAAAATTGCAAAAGGAAAGGGAATGCACTTAATGCATACAATTAAAAAAAAGGAAGAGAAAATAATGGAAAAAAGAAACATCCTAAAATTTTACAAACTAATAACTTTTTTATTTTAATTAAAAAAAATTAATTCGAATTAAATTGCTAAAAATGATTTTCGAGACTCTGAAAAGAAACAAAGACACAAAAATACACAATCTTAATGGTTCATATCAATACAGTTTTTTTTTGTTAATTTAAATACCTGAAATACCGTTAAGTATTTAAAATAATTACACAAACAAATGTTTTTAAAGAATTTCACAAAAGTCAAAATTACAATTAAAATTCGTGATTTATTTGTTATGTTATTTTAAAAAAATGCACAGACTTGAATTTTCCACAGTCACCATGAACTACATTGTTTTCAAAATGATGAATACTAGAATTTTTTACATTCCAGATAATCATTATTTTGGAGACATTGTGGAAGAGGTGAGAATAAAATTTAAAAAATAAACTATTAATGAATATGGATACAATGTTCCCTTGAAAATAATTATTTAAAATTTTGATAAAATAATAGTTAACAAAATTGATAAATTTGAGAATAAAAGAATGAGGCCTAAAGTTACTGTCACATAAAAATATAAAATTAAATTAAAATGGACCAGCCGGGCACGAGAATCTTATTCTTTAAAAAAATGGCTCACCCATACTGACGGCTGAAGATAACTGCATTCAGGCGTTAGAGCTAGGTCGTCCCGACCCGAGTCTACACGATACTTGGACGTCTACATCAGAGATGTTGCACTTTCCACAAATTTTGGAACACTGAAGGCTTTTTCAGAGGGGAGCCTGCCACCTCCACTGGGGGCCTTTTTTTTGCCGCCCCTCTCGTTCCTCAGAGATTGGCTGGGTCAGTTTTTGAAGTGACTCTCTGTAAAAGTGACATTGAGAATGCATACGTGACGCTATCATGAGGTCACCTTTCCCAAAACGACCCGTACATTCCTTTGTACTCTAGTGAATATCAGGAGTTGATGTTGCTAGGGTGAAAATTGCTAATACCCGCTGATCCAAAATAATAATGTGGAATAAAATTTATAAATTATATTAATGGAAAAATAAATAAAATACTGAAATTTAACTATTTAAATGCTTTAAAATGATATCCATATTTATGGATGGACAATAAAAATTAAAGAAGATATTTAAAAAAAAACTTTAGAAAAAAAACAAAGAAAAAGATTGCTAAAATAAAAAAAAAACATTATTAATTACAATAAATTAAACTTAAATAAAGAAATTAAAAAATGTGCCATGTTGATTGTTTATCTCCAACAGTTCAGAAATGTATGCGTTGCAAAATATTTAGTGCACAGAAGACAGAGTCAGAACCTATTGCATTGCCAGCAGAAAGAGTTCAAGATGCGGCAGTATTCCAAATAACTGGAGTAGATTTAGCTGGGCCCTTATATTTGAAAAATGGAAAAAATGTATGGATTGTGTTGTACATTTGTGCAGTGTACAGTGCCATACATTTAGAATTAGTGACGTCATTAGCAACAGATATATTCCTCTAATCTTTTAGGCGCTTTACAGCGAGAAGAGGAGACCGAAGACCGTTTATTCCGATAATGGTAAAAATTTTGTCGGTGCAGATAGAGCTTTTTCAGACATCGATTGGGAACAGATCTCAGCTGCAGCAGCTGTACAAAAGATTCGTTGGAAATTCAATACGCCTACTGCCGCCTGGTGGGATGGTTGGTGGGAGCGGTTGATATAAATGGTGAAACGTATCTTGAGGAAAGTACTAGGTAGAGCCTCATTATCCTATGAAGAGCTTATCACAATTCTTTGTGACTGCGAACAAGTTGTAAATGCTAGACCACTCACGTATGTCTCAGAAGATGTGGATGATCTAGCACCTTTAACACTATCAATATTTCTTCAAGAAATAAGATCTTCAGATGTGATAGATTTTGATGCAATTGACGCACAAGAATTAAACAGAAGAGCAAAGTATAGACAACAAGTTCGAGAACATCTTAGAAGACGATTCCGTATTGAGTATTTAGGGCAGTTACGCCAACAAAATTCCCTGCAAAAGAATGTCAAGCAACTGACCGTTGGTGATGTCGTTCTCTTAGAGTCTGATAAGAAACGTACGTATTGGACTTTAGCTCGTGTGCAAGAACCAATTTCTGGAAAAGATGGTCACCCGAGAGTTGCTCGGGTAGATTTAAGATTTCGAAAATCACTATGTATGTAATTTGCGATATTAACTTTACCAGATCTCATTACCAAATTGTTGTCTAAGTTAATTGTTTTCGTATTGCATTCTACTGCATATAATACAATCTCTTTTATCTTAAGCTAATAAACTTATCTTAAGCTAATTTACGAATTTTTCAAACCCATTCATTATTAAAGTTTATTATATATAAACATAAAAAAGACAGCCTGGCAGCCTGGCAGCCTGGCAGATCACCCATACCTATTTTGGATTAACAAGAATTTTTTAAAAAATAAAATTTCAAATTTCATTAAATGTTTAAGTTCACTAGAAGATCCAACTTTTAAGACCAGTACAAAAACTGTACAATCTAGAGATTCCAAAAGAACACTCTTTAGAACCAATATTACGAACAAGAAGTGGCAGAACAGTGACTGTTCCAAAACGTTATCAGTCATAAGACGATTTTTTGAATATTGAACTTTACAAACTTTTTTCCTTATTTTTAGTATATCTCATTTCCTTGTGTTAATTTGAATTTGTAATAATATGTTGAATTTTTGTGTGAATTTTTGCAGGAAATTGTATAATTTGTCTTTGAAAATTAGTGTTAAGAATATTTATGCTTTGGCCAAGTAATGTAAGTATAATGTTACACATATTTTGTTTTATTTTGAATTTTGTTATGCATATTGTTGAGTTTTCCTGTTGAAAACTCAATGTGGGAGCTTGTCGCGAATCCAACTGAATTAAACGTATTCTTGGCTCCTACTAACAGGAGATGTTTTCATAAATGTATCTTTCTAAGCTGTGTGAGAAAGATGTTTTGTTTTTGTAGATGTAAATTTCTAAGCTGTGTGAGAAAGATGTTTTTTGTTTTTGTAACTGTATCTTTCCAAGCTCTGTGAAAAATATCTTGTTGTCGAAAAATGGTTTTGTAGAATGTTTTGTCGGCACGGAAGTGAGAGAATAAAGATATTCGTTATGTTTTTTAAGAGGACTATTTTTCACGTATTAAAGTATTATTTTCTTTTGTTTTAAAAATGACGAAAGTATTAAAACGGGTAGTTTTAAGGTTTTGAAAATCGCTATGTATGTAATTTGCGATATTAACTTTACCAGATCTCATTACCAAATGGTTGTCTAAGTTAATTGTTTTCGTATTGCATTCTACTGCATATAATACAATCTCTTTTATCTTAAGCTAATAAACTTATCTTAAGCTAATTTACGAATTTTTCAAACCCATTCATTATTAAAGTTTATTATATATGAACATAAAAAAGAACAGAGCAAAAGACATTTGAAACACTTAGATGTATTTTGCTATTTATATTTTACGATCCTTAAAGGAAAATCTCTATGTGTACTTTATTTTTCTACATCATTATTATAAAATAAATAATCTATTACATTTACGAAGATCGTATTCAGCTTGAGATTTTATATGCATTATAAATCTCTTATTTTTAACTTTTAATGTTTTCGTATTGTTAATTCGAAAAGTACTTTCTCATTAATGTTCAGACTTAACTTCATTAACAGAAAGTTAGTTTGCAAAAAGACGTTTTTCTTGCAATAAAAGTGTATCTCGGCACCAAATAAGAATTTTTATTTTAAACTTTATGTAAGCAAATATAAAAAGGAGCCTTTTATATCATTCAACAAATTTCATTAATAAAATTTAAACTTTTGTAAGAACTTTTAAAAGTTTAGTCAAGTGTAAACATAAAACTTAAAGAATTGGTAGTCAAATGTTGTCTTAATTTAAGGATATATTTTAAGTAAAGTAAGTGCTTTCAAAAGCATTATGGAAAGCAGCTTTTTTTAATTATGAAAATGTCTTTAAAAGACTCTACTGTAAGGTTTATATGAGTTTTTAATTGCAGAGAAATAAATTGTAGAAAAATCAAGTTTTTGTAGCATTTGTAGGACGTAATTCTCTAACGATATATTGATTATGTTGATATTGTGTCTCCTTTTTCTCTCTTTTTACCGAAGTCCATACCAGTGTAGTTTGAGAGTTTCTCTTCGTCATCTAAAATAAAATTGAATAATGATTATAAGAATTCCACATTGAGATTTAATTAGTTTTACCATGATTCGATACGTCACAGCTTTATATAAGTACATACGCAAAAAAGCTCAACCGTAACAAAACAAATATTACAGGGAACGATGGTGAAGAAACCTACCGAAGTACTTGATGAAAGTTTTTTTTTTATGATATTATCTTACTTACCTAAAATAGGTATGGATAACCTGGCATTAACCGGTGTAAACGTACACTTAATGATGTAGGTTGAAATTTTATAAAAAAAAAACTATTTTCTCTTGTTTATCCAAAATAAGTATGGGTGACCTGGTATCCTGGCAGATCACCCATACCTATTTTGGATTAACAAGAATTTTTTTTTTAAATAAAATTTCAACTTTCATTAAATGTTTAAGTACACTAGAAGATCCAACCCGGACTTTCCATATTACATAATATAGGTAAAAAACAATTTTTTTTAATTGAAAACTCTAATAGACATTTTATATATAATATATTTTTTTAGATTGTCCCCTAACGACATCAAAAAGCATTTTTATATGAAAAATATCAATAGTGTATTCAAATAAAGTTTTGAAATTTATTGAAAACGATACTTTTGTATTAGCCCCCGCATGTCATTAACTTTGTGTTCGATTTATAATATTTATTTTTTTTATGAAGTTTTAATTTTGTTGTGTAATATTAGCCTGAAAAAAAAAAATGAACTATTTATATGATTTTAAGTAGTAATGGGTTAATATTTCATAGTAAATAGCACGCGATATATATCTTTAAAAATCGCACGTGAAAATTATTTTTAAAACAATAAAAATCAGTAATTTGAGATACAGTTTTCAAACAGATACCATTTGAAAGAAATTTTTTACCAAGCTAATGGTAAAAAAATAAAATTCTGCGATGATTAAAAGTTACAAAAATGTCAGTAAAAGCAAAATTTAATGTCACTTTTTTAATTAGATTTAAAAATTAAAGGAATTTATTTTTAAATTGTTCTATTTTCGACGAGATGACACATTCTTCCGTGCTGCAATATTCCGTCTTGCAACATTAATAACTGGAATGATGATTTCAGTGTATGGAGGGGAGGGGGGTATTTTTTATCTTATGCACTTAAGAGGCTGCTTCACTCAGACGAAAACAACCGGTCGATCATGTTAATCCTATGGAAGAAATATTTTAAGATATCTCGTTCGCATTGCAATATTTTTAAATGATTTTTTTTTTTTGCATTGGATAGCTGAGATCAATCTCTATGCAGGCTCCTTTGTACTTTTTCGATTTTTATTGCAGTTTTTTTTTATTGAGGATACCTTCACTTTCAAAACCGCTTCCTAAAGTGAAAGTATCTTAATAAAAAAAACTTTCAATCAAAATCGAAAAAGTATAAAGGAGCGTGCAGTTATTCATTCTAGCAGTACTAGCAGTTATTCATTCAAATTTTATCTACGTTTTTTTTTGTGCACAGCAGAAAATATTTTTTTATCGTAAAATTCGATTAAAATGAGAACAAAAGATAAAAAAATCCCTGACGGCTCGGCCTACAGGCACAGGTAGATTTCGAAGACGCAGACCGTGGGGCGCCTGTTTGTCGGGAATTGCGGAAGAAATGACCTTTTTTACGATGATGCGGCAGTTTGAACCGCCTACTTCGAAACCTAACTTGTTTGCAGGCGGATTCGGCAGGGATTTTTTTGTTTTTAATTTTTTTTTTTGGTATAACGGTTGGTCCTATAAAACACTTGTCAATATAAAAGTTTTAGATAATATTAAGAGGATTTATAATAAATTTAAGCGGATTTGAAATCTTAGGAATTGACGAAGTTATGCATTTTTTTCTTCTAACCCCCCCCTCCCCCCTCTTAAGGCAATTTTTAATTATATCAAAAATCTGTCATACATAAATTTTCGGCCCTTCTCCTAGAAGTAATAATAACTTCAAACGGATTCGATACGTATCATAATTAAGAAATTATGGTTTTTTTTTCTGCTTTCACAAAAAGGCCCCTCCATCCCCCCCCCCCCGATTCGATTTTGCCCATTAACGAACTTGACCGAGATTTTATGCCTCTTGATTTTATGTATCAGTTTCGAACAGATGCGGGAGTTGGAACCGCTTACTTCGAAAAATAACTTGTTGCAGGCGAAGCCGGCAGGGGTTTTTTGGTTTTTAATTTTTTTTTGCTATAACGGTTGGTCCTATAAAAAACTTGTCAATGTAAAAGTTTTAGATAATATTAAGAGGATTTATAATAAATTTAAGCGGATTTGAAATCTTGGGAATTGATGAAGTTATGAATTTTTTTCTTCTAACCCCCCCCGCCCCTTCCCCCGCATAAGGCAATTTTTAATTATATCAAAAATCTGTCATACATAAATTTTCGACCCTTCTCCTAGAAGTAATAATAACGTCAAACGGATTCGATACGTATCATAATTAAGAAATTATGGGTTTTTTTCTGTTTTCACAAAAAGCCCCCCATCCCCCCCCTTGGTTCGATTTTGCCCATTAATGAACATGATCGAGATTTTATGCCCCTTGATTTTTTGTATCAGTTTCGAAAAGATGCGGGAGTTGGAACCGCCTACTTCGAAAAATAACTTGTTTGCAGGCGGAGCCGGCAGGGATTTTTTTTTGTTTTAAATTTTATTTTGCTATAACGGTTGGTCCTATAAAAAACTTGTCAATATAAAAGTTTTAGATAATATTAAGAGGATTAATAATAAATTTACGCGGATTTGATATCTTGTGAATTGACGAAGCTATGATTTTTTTTCTTCTAAAACCCCCCTTTTTTCCCCCCTTGGAGCCATTTTTAATTATATCAAAAATCTGTCATACATAAAGTTTCGGCCCTTCTCCTAGAAGTATTAATAACTTTAAATGGATTCGATACGTATAATAATTAAGAAATTATGGGTTTTTTTCTGTTTTCACAAAAAGCCCCCCACCCTCCCCCCCCTTGGTTCGATTTTGCCCATTAACGAACTTGACCGAGATTTTATGCCCCTTTATTTTATGTATCAGTTTGTAAAAGATTAATGCAGAATTTTTCCAGTTATCGTGGTCAGAAAAAAGTGACATATATATATATATATATATATATATATATATATAAAGTTTTGAACTGGGGGTGGCTTTGGGTTCTGGGAGTCATGATCTGCGTAGATCTGCAAAAATTTTTCAAAATTTCCAACTTAGGTGAGAATGTAATAGGTAGTATTTCTTACGAAATCTACCTAAAAGGAAGAGAGGCGTTGTTTAAATATAAACAAAAATTGAGGCATTGAAGCGGTTGGATATAAGGCAATCTATTCATGGTGTCCCATCAGGACCGTCCAAACTCTACACAGCCAGAGTCCTTGCTTTGAGTACATAAATAGACCAAAGAATTATACCTCTATGACCCGTAGTTTTCGACAAAAATGCGAAAGTAAAGTATGACGTTATATCCAGTGCAAGAAAAGAAAACAGTATCGGAAACATGAACATCGGTATTTGAATATGTTTGCAGACGAAGATGCGCAAAATATCCAACGCGCATATCGAGGCACGCATGCGCGCACCGTGGAATGACGAAAACTCTCGTCAATCCACGTCTATCAAAACTCTCGTTTGAATAGTATTAAAAAGGCTGCATCTAGTAGATACCGGTAATCTCCGCAGGGTGATACTGTATTCCGTTTGTAAATATTGCAACATGAACTTTATCTTCGGTCAATGTAATGGTAATTGCCTTACGAACTGTTAGGGAGTATACGCGTCGTAATCCATCACACCGTCCTCCCGATGCCAAAGTCATCCGCAGGTTGGACGGCAAACTCAGAAATAATGGAAGCAGAATCTTCACGATGATGGTGGATGGACGCACGGCGGTCTTGCGCCAGCACAGGAAGATACAATACTTTGGTGGGTGGAAGAAACACCCGAGTGGAGCACTAGGCTGTTACTGTACACAGGCTGTTGCGGCCAGAGCCGCTATACCCATTTCGATACACAACCATGCAATGTCTACAACAAGTTGGATTTCAGGGACGCATTGATTTTTGTGAATGGCTATTGCTACAACATGAAGCCGATAATGCTTTCATTGCACATATCTTGTGGACGGATGAAAAATGATTTACACGTGACGGATTCTTCAACAGTAACAACAACTATATGTTGTCAGAGTCCAATACTTATGCAATCCATACTCACAGATATCAGGTCCGCTGATTTCTAAATGTGTGGGACGCCATACTGGACAATCACATGATTGGGTCATATATTCTGCCTGAATGGATCACGGGCCATTCAAATTTAGTATTTCTTCGTGATGTACAAACGGATTTCTAGATGACATACCCTCAGCGGCAATACATGGCGTATGGTCCCAGCATGATGTAGCTCTGGCGCATATAAGCTCCTTTGTACGTTATTGGCGGACATGAAATATACAGGCTGCTGAATTGCATGTGTGGGTGTCCTCTTTTATGTCAGACACGATCTGCAGATCTGACGCATTTAGATTTCTTCCTACAGGGCCATCTGAAGGAATTGTTCTATTAAGATCCAACTCGAGTTCATGCTGCATGTAATTTTGCTGACACCACACTCCTGCAACGTGTGCAGTCAGCTATTCCACGGCGCGCGCATGCATGCCTCGATATGTGCGGTGGAAATTTTGTACATCTTCCTATTTAAACATATGCAAATAACGATGTTCATGTTTCCAATAATGTTATTATTCCTTGCACCGGATATGACGTCATAATATTTCTTCGCATTTTGCTCGAAAACCGTACGTACCGTACAAGTGTAGTCGTACAAGTCGTACAGGTATAGTTATTTTGGCATATTTTATATACTCTAAGCAATGAGTCTGGCTATGCAGAGTTTAGGCGGTCATGATGAAACACCCTGTTTAAAGTGTTGCGTTAGATTTGGGTGTTGGAAAAGTTACTCTTGGAGACTGGAAAAGAAATAGAGTTAAGATTGAAAAGCTTTGTATGTACAAATCAAACTGTAGTAATGCTACGAAGCATTGTGAGTTTGAAAACTTCTGAAGCTTTATTTCTATAGTTCACACAATTGCGCGAAAAGGGAAGCCAATTTCGAGTTCGATACAGTAGTCAAAACTTAAGATTTTCGAAAGATATTTTATGAAAATGAGTCTTTTAATCCAAGTGATAGACAGTTCGATTGCTGGGAAATTTGGAATTCGTGTAAATGAAGGAATTCAAAAGACATTTAGCAAAAAATAAATAAAAATAATCTCAAAAATTACTTACGGGCGTTATTTGATAGAATATATGTATGCAAATTTTAGAAACCACATTATGCATCTGCTCGTGAACGATGTTATCGTGCAGTTTAAAAGATCGTGCTTTACTGGTGAAACTTTTTTATCAAAAGATTCCGCACTAGAAGCTGAGCGAAGGTTTCGAGCTTTGAAAAACCTTAGCAACGGTGGCATGACTGCAAACGGATAACAAAAAATGGTCAAGAAATTCGATGAAACGTTGAGTGCTCGTTTTGGAACAGGAAGTAATCTACAGACCTAATTGGAGTCTCTTCAAACTCTTTGGTTAGCACGAACGTTCGCCACATTTCACAAGTGTTAGATCAGCCGATTGCTACTGTTCATAAGATTCTTCTGTAAATTCTGCAATATTACCCATAGAAAGTATGACCTTGTTCAGCAGTTGTTGCCAAATGATTACCAGGCACGTTTAACATTTTCATTGGAATTCCTGTCAGGTAGATGTAGATTGGCCTTTGAACATTCTATGGATCGATGAAACTTATTTTTATCTGGATGTCTCAGTGTTTATGCACAATTGCCCATTGGAGAAATCTGGTGTAAGAAAATTCTCATTCAATTCTTCAAGTTCCACTGCATTCTCAGAATGTTACAGTTAAATGCGGATTTCCTGCTCAATTTATGCTCGATCTGTTTTTCTTTGAAGAATCAATGTCGAGAGGTCTGGTGACATGCTTCGTAATTGGTAAGATGTAGTATCGCTGCTAGAGACATTGTCTTTTCTCTGCAAGCACGTCAGTGCCTTCACAGAATAATTTTCATACAGGATAGAGCTACACCACATACTGCCACTTGATTTAAAAATGTACTTAGGGGTATTTTACCGAAGATCAAGTCATCAGCCGCCATTTGCGTCATGTATCTCATGAAAGATCCCCAATACCCGAATCCCTGTGAATTTTGCCTCTGGGGCTACTTAAAACAGTGTGACGATCGTGAAAACGCAAGAACATTACCAGAACTCAAGAACAGTATTTCTTGTCACGCCACCTTTCAATGATTTGCTTCGTATGGCAGTTGAACACGCTATTTTGTGATTTCAAACAGTGATTGACAATAATGGTCAACACATTAAACAGTATTTGTCTTGATAAAGCAATTCCTCAGTGTATAAATGCTTGTATTTGTTAAAATATTGCAAAAATAAGTTATATGATCTCTGGTGGATATTTTTGAAAAAAAGTAATTTTTTCTGCTAAATGTCTTTCGCAACCATTCATACAGACTCATTCCAAATTACATATTTTTTTTATGAATAGTTTCGACTGCAGATTGGTCTGAGTAAGTGAACTTTAATTATGTACTCCTGGTATTACAAGGAGGAAACAATCGGATGAGACACGGAGGTATGAGACATGTCATGTTTCGTTCTTGTTTGTCCACAAACAGCTGCAAATATTTAACATATACTCATTCATAAAAGTAATAAGTGTTTTTCATTTTAAAATACCTATAAAAGCCTACATTAACCATTAGAGAAAAAGAAGATATATTTCCGTATATCAGTATATTCAGTACGTACTCTTGTTCCACAAAAATGGGATAGTTTAACTGCAATTTTTTAAATATTGAAGCTGTAAATTTGGTAATTTTATGTTATTTTCTTGCTGTCCATGTTGAAGGAGTCGGACAACATTTTTAAATTTTTGAAAGAGTCTGAAATATGAAATTTTCAAATGTTTACTTACTCATATTTCGTTTTAATTTTTACACTAGATGCTAAATGTTATTAACACTAGATGTTATTATAGCACTATTTTCCCCAAAATTGAGTAGAATATCTACTACGATATGTTTATTTGAAACTTGCCACATTTCTCTCTGCTCTGTATGTTATTTAATGTGCGAAAACAACTTCAGTATTAAGAAACATGTCTCATAATATTTAATGTTCTGTTACGGAGCAGAAACAATTACAAACCTCAGGTACACTATTGTCTATAAGCAAAAATTGCAAAAAATACGTTTTTATTTGTGTTATGTATTTTTTAGTTTTTATAGTAGTTGGTATATAATATGGAGTATATAATTTCTGCAGATAATTTACAGGGCTACACAAAATAATTCGAATTTATTAACTTCCATGAACACAATAGGTTGAAAGTGTATTTTAAACAGCATTGCGTGTTTTTGTAATTGAACTAAATTATACTTACTATGGGATGTATTTATAGTACAAATATACTCATATAGTAATATATTGACAGACCTGAAGAAAGGGATACGTTGCCGTCTATAGACAGTAGTCGGTGTTAAAGCTTTTTCTGTTATGTTATGCCTTTTACAGTGCTAATTTAAAATTCATTACACCATGTGTTTGTAATATGTATAAAAAAAACTATAGATAATATATAAGGCTGCAATAAAGAACTGAAATGCAATAAAGTCTATGGACGGTAATTGTTGAAAATGTTTTTTTCAGCTTTGTTATATGTATTATAAATTATTAATATATAGGTATATCCTTTCATCTTTTGAAACAAATTAACGTTTGTAACAAAACACTGATAGTATTGGACAGCGTTTCATTGTCTATCGCTTGATACGTGATTTTTTTAGCGTAATTATAAAACCATTCTGCATGGTTGTGTTATTGTAGTAATTGTGTTATTAAATAGATGTCTCACTATTAATTTATTTACATATGTTTCGTTAAAATTATTTTAATGCATCTTAAAACGCTATTGTAGCTCTGTTGAATGTAAGAAAGTTATTTTGTTGCATATTATCGCTGTTTCAGTAAACTACAGTCCTTTAATTTTTTTAAATATTTTATCTAAATTAACTTAGATCTAAATTAACTAATTTATAAAACTTTTAATTAAATTAAAATAATAGAAAAGTAGATATAAAATTTCCTTTACTAAAAATATAAATTCATAAGTTAATGTGCTTCGGAAATATTATTTCTAATTATAAGAATCTAGATATAAATTATGAACTCCAAGAAAAGATTAAATTATTTCTTTAATTAGTTCATTCGGTTACTTCTACTATTCTGTGGTGTCTGCATTTTCAATCTTTTCTTAAATTAACCCGAGACGTTCCCATGCAAGACCTATGCGTTCAATTACTGTGTCTTTGAATCAGGTAGCTTTGATTAGTTACTTCGAAGTTAAAGATATTATTTATCTAATTTCATAAAAAAATCGTAAGAAAAAATGATAAATGTAAATTTTTCTTTGATTTATATAATTTTGAAATAATCAAAAATTTTTAACCTTCTGAGCGTTTTGAAAAAGGGTAAAATTGTAATGTTGTTTTCTCTGCATTTTGTTTTAAATGCTAAAAAAATATGATTCTTTCAGCATTATAAATAAAACTTAATTACAAATATGAATGTAACCCTTGAGAGTGTTAATCATTCTTCAATGTTTTGAAAATTCATTAAATCTATAGAATTACATTATCTTAAACATTGCATATATTGCAGTGAAACCTGGAGCTTAGTGAACGGAATATTACGTTCTACACGCTTAGAGGGTTAATAATGTAATTTATCTTAAAACCTTTATTAAGCTGATATGCTTTACGTTTTATTAAGAGTATAGTACAGAACAAAAAGATTGCAAAAAATTCTCAGTAACCCTTATTACTCATCGATAGAAAGATACATTTAAAATTTTAATTAAATTACTAAAATACTCAGAAGCTTAAATAAAATATTCTAAGTAAAGCATATATTTTTATTATTGTTTGATTTTTATTAGTGTAGATTTACAAATGGTTTTTCTTAGATATATTATGGATTGAAAATGTATAAAACACTTTTAGTTTTATTTCTACATTTTTATGCATTAATTCCAAATCATAACGCATGGAAATATGTGTTATTTTTCCTTCCGTTCATTACTGTGGAAGTACGCAAATTGGTAATTATCATTAAAAGTTATTAGTGATAAAATTACCATTTATTCAAGAATAAGTAAAATATAATACTATTCTCTTTAACATACAAGAGCAATTTCCTGAAAGTGTAATGTATATTTCGTGTATTTTAAATGTTTTTTCTGATTAATAAAATGACATTTCAAAGTAACTTCATCTATAACACATTTTTTTCACTTCTAATTTCCGTTTTAAAGTTCCATTAGCAATTCAAATGGAATCAAACACAAGTTTCTCTATACACTTATATACATGAAGTATCTTTAGAATGTAAAATACTCCTTATTGGTTTACTGATCCTTTTTTTTTCATTCGGGGATTAAATTAAGTTTGTTTTAAAAGGTTTTCATAAAATGCATTAAAATATATTACGCTTTTTTTAAATTAAAAATAATTATATTTTAAAATAATTTGTTACCATCATTTTCAAAAATAATATCGTTCATTTGTTTAAAATTAATAATAATAATAAAAAGGAAACATGAAAAGCTTTTTCAAGAATGAAAATTTACTTTTCTAACTAAAATACACAAAACTCTTTATAGCTATTGTATATATAAGATTTTGCGGATATAATGGTCGATCTCCTAAAGCAGTAATTTTCGCACTTCTAATTTCCGCTTTAAAGTTAAGTAGGAATTCAAATAGAATTAAACATGAGTTTTAGAATACACTCTTACTTACATGAAGTTGCTTTACATTGTGAAATACTCCTTTTTCGTATACTGATTATTTTTTTTTATTCGGGGATTAAATGAAGTTTGCTTTAAAAGATTTTAATAAAATGCATTAAGATATATTAATCTTGTTAAAAGATAAAAATAATTATCTTTTAAAAAGTTTTTTTTTCTTTACCGTCGATTTTAAAAACAATATCATATCGCACAGTTGAAAAAAAAAAAGATTAAAAAAACAAGAAGAAAATATAAAAAAATACTTTTAAGAATGAAACGTGTATAACTAAAAGGCGTAAAACGCATATTAGCTATTATGCATAGGAGGTTTTGTGGATCTAATTGACGATCTCGCGAAACAGTTTCTAGAATCATTAAATATACTCATCTATCATTATTGTCAGTCCGTCAGATTGTTTTAAAAAGCATATGTCAAAGTAGTAAAGAAGCACAATACCTTGTAAAACATTGCACCAGCTACTACAATCTTCCTTTTTTCTCTTCGCTCTTGTATCCACAAATCAAATGTGATAATGTATGTATAGAAAACTCAGTCAAGGCGTGGTTCTACTTGTTTGGGTCAAAAGTATCGTTATTTTATTTTATTTTATTTTATTTTATTTTATTTGCCATTTTTGCAACCTTTAAATATGTAGCTTGTTGCCGTAAACCGGTTTTGTTATATTTCATTTCCATACAATATTTTTTTCTTGCTGAACGTAATGCCGCTCACTGAATGTAACGTGTGTGGGCGACCACGTTCTACGAGAACTATTCTACTAGTTTCCTTCATTTTTTATTTAAAAGAAAGCTAATCATGTTTACTCTGAGCTTATATTACCGAAAAGTCCACTTTCTGTTGATTAATTGTTTTTTCGAGCTCGCAAAATTAAAAAAAAAAAAAAAGAAAAAACAGAAAAGAAAAAAAATGAACTTTTTCGTTCAAATGCCAACCATTTGGTAAAAAAAAACCCCATCTATTTAATCTAAATGTTGGTATAACTAGAAAATTTAATGTCCATTTTATAAATTGGCGACTCAAATAGTTTCAGATACTTATGCAAAATTTCAGTAAAATACCAACAATAATGCAAAAGTGCAAAATAATGCATAAAGTCCGAATGTGGTATTTATTTTCTTTGTAAACGAAAATAAAAACGAATGAATCACGTAAATTTTAATCCAATAACTAGAACTTTCTTTTAAATGGACTAGCTACACTTTGGATTTTTTTTTTTACTGATGCTTTTTTTTTGTACCTTCTTTATCCTAATAATATTATAAATCTGATTGTGTGCAAATGTTAGGCTGAAGCCAGAGTCAAATTGGAGCTTTTAATGATCCTGTATCTTTGCATATAGGTTAATTATAACCCTCATATGAACATAGGCTAGGTTTTATTTATTTTATTTAAATATTTTCTTTAATAATTAAAGTTTTCATTATTTTCATAGAGAATAAATGGACATTTTTCCATAAAATTTAACCATTTTACTTTATCGTTGTTAGGGCTTTGATCGTTGCCAATAAATAAAAACAGGAAAAAATAACTTTTCCTCAACAATTAATTTTCAATTGAACGATTTTCACGTAAAAAATGAAAATTAAAAAGAATTCAAAAGAAGATGAATTTCCGTGATATTTGAAACAAAAATATGGAGTATTTGTTATTATACATGAAGTATGAATATCGGTTACATTAAAAAAATCTTTTTCTGTCAAAAATTGCGTTATAATTAGAAAGAAAAATGAACAATAATTATATTATTAAAAATATATTTCGCTTGGACCATGGAACTATGAAAAGGATCCTCCTTGGTTTGGACAAATATGACGTCATAAATAAAACATGTAATTTTCAAATGTTCGTAATAATACTAGGAGCATGAATATCAATGTATAATGAAAGTAGATAGATAATGGACGTATTATTTAAGAGGGAAAAACTGAAATATTTTTTAGCGTTACTGATTAATAATTAGCTTGAATACCAGTTACATACAAATGTGAGTTTTCCGCTAAAATTTACGCCCTGATTGCCAGAAAAAGAAATTTAATAAGCATTATGCCATTAAAAAGAGATTTCTCTGAGGAAAATTGACGTCATATTGGAAATAAAACGGAAATTTTCAAATGTGTTTTATAAAGAGCGTGAATCAATTCCTTACATTAATAATACAAGGATCGGTAATTTTAGAAAATAGATGAGTTTCACGCTATATTTAAAACGAAAAATTGAAATATTTTTTTTTATCTATACCGATTATTAAGCATGAATATCAGTTACACGCAGATGAGAGATTTTTGCCAAAAACCAAAACGTGATTATTAGGAAAATAAAAATAAATACGAATCTATTATATTAAAATCTGACCGCCTGTTTGCATTTCGCAGCTACTCCTTTCAGGTTGTCGAACGCAACGCGATTTACTTAACACCGGTTATCATTGATCCGAGGATGTCATAATTTATTCTGGAGAACAAAATTCGGCTGTCAACATATTTTCATTTAGAAATAAAGATTTTTTTTCAGATATAGATTAAATCAAGGAGGCAAATTTAAGCTCTTTGCATTTATGTCTACAATTATTGCTCCCTATTCACAAGAATTGAATTTAATGAAAAAGAATATACTATTTCCATTATCTTTGAAGGATGCTATTAAAACGTTTCACAAAAGGCGTGAAAAGTAAAATAGTTTACCAGGTAAACTTGACATATGTTTTTACACAATTCGCCGATTTCCACGATTTTATTTGGCCCGCCTTTTTTCATTGGTTGCAGTTTCCTTTTCGTGATTATTTATCACAAAATTTCACTTTTTTAAAACTGAGTTATGTCAAGGTCTTTGTAACATAGAAATACGGTATTGCCTCCTATGGATTGTGATAAAAAGTTAGTTAATTATTTACGTTTCTAATTATCAGGAATGAAATATTTTGCTTAATTAATGCATTTATGCTTCTTTTAATGATACGGGAACGAAGTCACGGGTAACAGCTAGTAATATTATAAATGTGATTGTGTGCAAATGTTAGGCTGAAGCCAGCGTCAAAATGGAGCATTTAATGATCCTGTATCTTTGCATATAGGCTGATTATAACCCTCATATGAACATAGGCTGGGTTTTGTTTATTTTATTCAAATATTTTTCTTAATATTTCAAAATTTCGTTATTTTCAGAGAATAAATGGACATTTTTTCGTATAGCATTTTAAAATGGTTAAATTTACTTTACCGTTGCCAAAACTAATTCAAAACCCGAAAAAATGATTTTTACTCAACAACTTTGTTTCAATTGAAAAATTTTCACGGGAAAAATGAAAATGAAATTAAAAAAATTAAAGAATTAAGAAGAAGATTAAATAAAATTATTAGAAATAAAACGTACTTTTATAGTTTTTGATAATAATACAAGGTTTCAATATGCGTAACCATAGGAAACAGGCGAATATGACGTCATTTATCGAAAATAAAGCGGATATGCTTTAATTGGTGAAATAATCTTGGGTTTTTTCTTCACTTTTTTCTTTTTTTTTTCTTTTGTATGATAACAATACTTGCTTGCCGTTTTACCGTCTGCGCACGGCTAATATATAACTATACCGTATTTTTTATTTAAATGTTAAAAAAGTAAAAAGAAGTTTCAAAAGAAAATTGTTAGCAAATGTCAATAATATGCTCCGCAAAATTATCCATGTCGTAAATGATGTCATGTATAGCGAGAAATAGTGATTTTTCATTCTTAAAACTAAAAGAAATAACTCGATTACCTAAAAAAAAATGACGAATGTTAATAGTTCCATTTTTGTTGATAAAACCTAAAGATTTAATATTATTTCGTTAAAGTAACATAATTTTCCCTATGCCAGTATTGAAATTAATTGCCTGGAAAAGAAAATTAACAAGAATTATGTCATTAAAAAGGGATTTCTCTAGGGAAAAAGGAGACGTCATATTTGAAATAAAACGGGAATTTTCCAATATGTTTAAAAATGAGTGTGAATCAATTCCTTACATTAATAATACAAGGATCAATAAGTATAGAAAGTAGATGAGTTTCACGCCATATTTATAACGAAAAATTTAAATGTTTTGTTATCTATACTGATTATTAAGCATGAGTATCCGTTATTTCGTTATTTTGTTCCGCATGAGTATCCGAGTTTTCTGCTAAAAATCACATCATAATTTTAAGAAAAGGAAAATGAACACGAATCTATTAAATTCTGACCGTGTGTTTGTATTTCGCAACTACTCCTAGATTATTGAACGCAACGCGATTTACTACTGGTTTAGCGAATACTGGTTATAATTGATCCGAGGATGCCAGACAAACTCTCAGAATTAAAAAAATTAAATTAAATGCCATTTTTTTTTAACGAAGTTTCTCTAAAAACGGAAAGTAACTTACTCCATATTTGTGTATAAAAAAGGAGAAATAAAACAGATCAGTGTATTTTTTACACCATTTTCTCATTAAAACTGAAAAACAGAATTTATTTTCACTTTGAATAGATGGTGAAAACAAAATCTTGATTTCAGTAAATTATCCGAAAAATACAAACATATTTTTACATATTCAAACTTCATGAATCAATTTATTCTGGAGAACAAAAATTACCTGTCAATATACTGTCATTTAAAAAACAAGATTTGTTTCAACTATATATTAAACCAAGGAGGCAGAATTGAATGCGTTAAAAGTAAAATGGTTTATCAAGTAAAATTGACATTTGTTTTTACCCAATTCGTCTATTTCCACGATTTTATTAGGCCCTCCTTTCTGCATTGGTTGCAATTTCATTTCCGCGATTATTTGGCACAAAATTTCACTTTTTAAAGACTGAGTTATGTCAAGGTCCCTATAATAATAAATACCGTATTGTCTCCTATGAAATGTGATAAATAGTTAGTTAATTATTGGGAGTAAAATATTTTGCTTAATTAATGTATTTATTCTTCTTTTAATGTTGCGTGAACGAAGTCACGGGTAACAGCTAGTATATTATAAAATGGAATTGTTAATCAAAGTTATTTTCACGATAAAATATTTAATATCATAGCTAAATTTTCAAAAACATAAAATTTAAAAAAAATCAGAAATTACACAGTTTTTTCCTTTTTTATTTTTTAATATGTTTAAACAATTGTATTACTTATATTCACAAGAGCATCCTTCATGGCATTAGGGATTGAATATTAGTTTTTGATAAAAAATGAAACGTTCTTATCTATGCAAAAAATGAGTTATACTCAAAATCTTTCATATTTTCAATTTAAAAAACGCGCATACCCTTTTCCCGTATAACGCGTATACCCTTCTTTGCCAAGACACATTTATCCGATAAATTGAGATATATATATATATATATTGCAAACTGGGGAGTTTAATTCATCGGACGACCGGGGCAGCTTCGAACTCCCCTCATTGCTCAATATATATAAACTATGCTCGTATCTATAAACAATAAATTATTACAAGAAATGTCCATTTTGTTTAAATTTTCTGCTGTTTGCAATGTCTTGTAAGCATTATATAAATGAAAAACTTTTGACTCATAGAGCCTTTTACCGTTATAATATGTATAATCCTTAACATGTTCATCTTTTTATCTTCTAAATGATCCTGGTGCATGTTTGTTATATATTTTTTATCACATTCTCTACTCCAATAGTTTTAAGGAACCATGAACTACTGATACATGAGGATTAGACTGGACAGGACTTTTAAACTCCGATACTCTGGACACTGGACTCCGAAAAGGTGCTCCTTTATGTGAACATGTAGCTTCTCTTGTCTACTTGCTAGCGCTTTATTGACTGAACAACCAAGTGGGTGTATTTTACTTGGATAATGTTTTAATGTAAAAATTTATATGTAATTTCTATGTTTGTAGTAGAGAAAGCAGGAGATTTCTCTACATATAGCTCTAGATGTAACCTTGTCCAAATATAGCGCCCTCATTCGGGTGTCGGAAGATACAGATTGAAAATGTCATATTCCATTACATTTTCAGTCTGTTCGTATTTCTGTTATTGTGACTGGTACAATTATAAGAAATTTCTGCATAAATTTTCTGTACATATTATTTTTCATTGATGTAATTCTAACGAATACCAAAAAACAGTTACGTCTCAATATTTGAGGTTAAATTTTATTTGCGTAAATATGCGTGAAATGAACAGAAGAAAATGCTTTGTAAGAAAAAGCAAAATAATTTTTTTTTAAACTCTCATTTAATGCGACAACATATTTTCATTACTTTAGAAAAATACTTAGCCTTTGTTATAATTTTTATGTACCGATACATTAAATAACGCAGGTTTTAAAAAATAGGGAAGAATTTGTCCAACTATTATATTTCATTATAATTTTCTAAATTTTCTAAGTCAATTGAACAAGTCTCAAAAGCAATAAATGTAAAAACATTTGCTAATGTGATAAAAAAATGTCTCTGTTAGAAAAAATTCGTTAAATACTGCTTTTTAAATTATGGTATAGCGCACATTTTAAATGCCAAAACTTTCCCAAGTATGGATTAATATTAAATATAAATACAATGTATTTAGTTAATGTTTTACTGTCATCCTTTAACACAAATAATAAAAATCCATAAATTAAAAAAATATATATTAATAAAAAAAAAAACATACATCTAGTCGCTTTTCACAAATATTCTCTTCAATTTTATGATCGAAGTAACGTTACTAAAACTGGCGCTTATACGATTAAAGACTTTTATAGTCCTTCATAGAAGAAGGAACCCATTTATCTTCACAATAGTTTATTTACTTCCACATAAATATTTTATTGCAAAGCAATGGATTTCACTTCACAGAAGTTAGCACAGTTTTCTTCAAAAGACATAAAACTTTTAAATTTATATTAGAGAAATCTATTGACGCGCCTATATTTTATTATACATGTTATCTATCTAGTTATATATATATATATATATATATATAACAGTACAATAAGACAATATTTTTAAGTAAGGAATACGTCTTAAATTTTTAACCGATTTCTGAGGAAGATTATGCAATTCGATATTATATGCTTTTTAAAATATGTCCACACATGATATTAAAATAGAAACTGATTTTGATAAGCTGTTTTACTTATTTATTTATTTTATTTCAGTTATTTATTTTATTTATTTTTATTATTTTTTATTTTATTTATTTATTTTATTTATTTTTATTATTTTGTATTTAATTTATTTATTTAATTTATTTATTTTATTTTATTTTATTTATTTTCATTATTTTGTTTATTTTGTTTATTTTCATAATTTTGTTTATTTTCATAATTTTGTTTATTTTAATTATTTTTTATTTTCTTTATTTCTTTAGATTTTTTTGTCGTTGTTCCTAGTAACTTTTACTACACTCACTGACGCAGATGTAAAATGCGGAAAAATCGACAAGAACTACTTGGAATAGCAGGAAAGTAGCAAATATGATTATGCATGAAACAGAACAAATAATTACATACAATGATAGATGATAACAATATTGAATTTTAATAAGTTATAAGATGGAGTCATATTGGGGTCATTAACAAAAACATGTTTAAAGCCAAAACAAACAAACAAAACCGACATTATTAGGGTATGTGAGTACCCCTCACCTGCATAAAGAACTTACGGCGTCTGATCATGTTTTCCATGAGGTGATCAACCAATTTACAGTCAAGTAATCGTCATTCCTTCTGTAGGACAGTTTGAATCTCTGTGAGAGGAGCTCGGGGTGGGAAAGTGTACACACAGCACGGCTGAGGGCGTCACAAAGATTTTCAATGGAATTCAGGTCGGGCTAGTACGATGGCCACTCCCTCTAAACGCGCAATTTCCTCAGTCTCTGTGTAATATTCAACAAGGACAGCTCTATGGGGACGTGCATTATCATCCATTAAAACGTAAGCAGGACCAACTGCTGCAGCGTACACTTCATATTGGAGTCTAGTGCTTTATCCCGATAGCAGACAGCCGTTTTAGAATCCCGTTTAAAGATGTGCAGGTCGGTGCAATATTCCAACGAAATCCTTGCCCACACCATGATACTTCCAGCTCGGAATGCGTCATGTTCGGTGATGTTCTGGGACTGATTGTTTCTCTCCAGATCTGTCATCAGTTTGCAAGGCAAATCTTGTATCATCCGTGAATATAACTTTGCCCCAATCAGTAACAGTCCAGTTATATGTTGCCGACTCATATGCCCCTCCGGATTGGACGGATAGCGGAATACAAGCTCAGGATTTCTGGGGGTACAGTACATTCATGTGTAGCCTTCGGTGCACAGTAGTGGCAGATGTTGTCTTACCAATAGACGCTGGAACCATAGATATCACACGTGTGCAGGTTGCATTTGGATTTCGTTTGAATACATCAGCAATTTATCGATCTTCTTCGGGGTCGTAACCCTTGCACTACCGAGTTGTCTTCGGACAACTGTTTGGCTGGTTAGGAATTTTTTCCATAATCTTGAAATTACGGAGTGGTGAACGCCAAAGAGAAGAGCCACATCTGTGATTGATTGTCTCGCTTCAATGCGTCCGACAGCATGTTAACGCTCAGAATCTTCCATTTATCTTCTGGAAGCCATAGATACACGTCTGTTCTGAAAACAAAACGTACGAAAGTTCTAAACACTTTTTATAAGCAGTTACATAGAACTACTGTAAACCTGTACAGTTCTATTTCTTATACGGCAGCCTTTTTTCACATTTCTTGCCACGAAACCGTGATTGAATGTTACATAACATATTCGCATATATCCATCTACTAACTCCGCAGCAAATTGTAGTGTTTACAATTCAGATTGGCTTCCGGAAATTAACATTTTCCTTTGCGTGCTTAACTTTTGGCAGCGACAGTAGAATCCTAAAATGACACTTTGTCATTCTCTATACATATGTCTCCGCGACCTAACTTTCTTTAAAATTTGACCATTGGAAGGAAATTTGATTATTAAAATTGAGGTGCATAATAGTACGTTACATTATAGGTACAGTTATAATATCTTACGCATTTTTGGGGGGAGCACGGTGACAGCACCTGTTTGAATATATTATCTTCTGTGAAACTGTTATGAAGTTTTAACTTTTCCGATTACTGTTTGAAACATCTTTCTTTTAAAAATATTAATTATATCGTATATACTTTTTTTTTAAACTGGCACTTTCAGTTTTTGATGGATTTGCATATTTTGAGCCGTTATGAATACAATTTCGTTATTTTTTGTTCTGATGTCTGCTTGTCTGTCGCTTTGGTGTCTGTCTGGGGGGTGTTTGTGGTATACAAATGTTGAGGGTGCTGTAACACAAGAAATAATACCCGAAATTTCACGAGATTTCATGAAACTTTATAATATCTTGACATAAATTATTATCCACTGCATTTAATGTTAATCTGTAGGAGGCACTTCTGTGCCATGTTTTCCTCGGTAAGCAAGATAGTTATATCTTAGCTTCTGTCGGATGGAATTGCATCATATTTAATGGGTAAGATTCTTATTATAAAAACTAATGCTAAATCAATTTTGTTTCGATCTTTGATATGCTGTTAACAAGGAAAATGAAAGAAGAATCCATTGAATAGAAATGCACCAAACTTTATATTTGCAATTACTGCTGTAAATACGAGATGATCTAATTCAAATTTCCTAACTTTTATTCAAGAAAAAACACACAAAATGTTACCTTATCGTATTTATTTTTCATTAATAGAATATTTTGTGTTTTTCGTTATTATGAAAAATGATGTCAAGCAACTGGTCGCCTCTAGACATTCTGCAGCAGCTGATTTATTCGAGGTAAGTTTTGATGACTTTTTTCGTAAGTTTCGGGGTTTATCTATGCTATAATTTGGCGCAAGGTTGTGAGAGTCAGATGTATGTTATCACTAAAATAAACAAACAAACTAAGCAACGTAGTAAAAACATTTGAGGAAACTATAAGGATTGAAGGCAGGGTAAGCCGTGTGCATCATCATGGCGCACGTACCGTCGAGAATATTGATGCTGTGCTTGATAGTGTGACTGAAGACCCGGCATTATTGATTCATCCTTGTTCGCAAAATTTGGGCCTTTCTTATGGTTCTCTTTCGCGTATTTTAGGCATGAAGTAGAAGATATTGATTTGGAAGACATGTGGTTTCAGCAAGATACCACAAATCGGTTGCAACGTAAGATGTGAAAAGTTTAGTGATCGTATTATTTCACGTTGCGACGTCAACTGGCCACCAAGATCGTGCCATTTAACGCCGTTGGATTTTTGTTTTTGTGGGGTTTTCTTAAGAGTCGCGAGTGACTAACAGGCAATGCTGTTAAGTGACATTTTGTTCTATAAGTTATCACTGTAACCTGACGTAAAATTCTAAGGAATGCAATATAATTCATATTTAAAATTGTTAGTAGTTTAGCTACTCTATTTAAATTAATATATTTGAATGGTACAGAAGAAAATTTTGTGATGTTATTTCCATACGAATTTTGATAAAACAGATTGTTAAAACATAGAAAGTAGTCACACTCAGACCTTGGTATTCAAATCTGTAAATGAAAAGTAATTAAAAAATATCGTTTTCGTGTCAGAAGCGTTCAAAATCATTAAGGGACTACATTAGTCACGAGACGAACTCAGAAGCTAATGTCAAACCAATGGAAGTGTTTTTTACAAATTTCTCGCTCTCATTTCAATATTTGTAAATGTTTTTTTTCCTTTGTTTTTTTTCCATAGGGTTTTAAATGTCGATATATAACATGATATTTTTGTACTTTTCAGTTTTCTTTGCCATTTACTTCTGAAGACACTTTAAATTTTGGATCCTACCAAAGATATTATTCCGATATTGAAGGTCTCCTAAGAATGAAACTAAAGCCAAAATCGAAAAAGTACAAAGATATCACGTTAGGCATCTCCTCCAATATCCGATATATAAAAGTCATTTTGAAAAGTCCTTCATAGGGGTTAATATTAGCGTACGAGTACATCGCGTGACTAATGTAATCTCATATAGAATTGCCATGCCAAGATCGGGAACATTCCGACTTGTATATTAAAAATGTCCTCGCTAATGTGAATAATATCATTTTTATGGAAGGGAAGCTTAGAGATCCTTAATTATTATTTTAACACTATCATACTGATTTATAAAGAAATAACACGATTTACAATTTTTCCAACTGATAAGGGGACCGCCAAACATGATACGCATAGATTTTGATGATTTTAATAAATGTTGTAGGGGTCATACCTCTAACTATTCAGGTCAAAGGTTTCCTTCAAATGGACTTTGGATAAAAAAGTTTTTGAAAAATTTGTATTATAGTTCAGTATAAGCGTTTCAAATACCCATTAGTTTGATGTTCTGAAAAAGGTCTCCGTGGCCCAGAGCTAGCGTTCTCGGTTCGTGTCCTGGGCGTGAGGGTTCTGTCCTACGCTGTGACTTTTTTTAAAAATTAATTTTATCTTTTTGAAACGTTGCAGTTTCAAGTTATATGCAGAATGATCATTTCTACATCTTTAAACTTTCTGATATTTTCCTAATAATTTACATTTTCGTACAATAATTTACATGTACATTAATCATTTACATTTTCGTATTTTTCATAAAAATTTATATATTTTGCGCAATTTTTAAACTAATATCTCTGTTATCGAAAATCCAAACTAATTTATGTCTTGATGTCTCGTCTTTTTAAAACTATTATTGTTTACAACTATGTATATTTATTTTATTTATTTATATGTCATATTTATGAAATAATGCATATTTTTTTTACTTGCATTTTCTATTGAAAGAAATTTTAATTGATTAGGAAAAAAATAAAAAAATATTTATCTTTTTAATATTTGATTTGTTCTAAATATATTGCAATATGTTAACTGGCGAAATACAAAATATTTATCATCACCGACATGGACATTTTTATTTTATGAAATATGGAATTAATTGTGTGATACATATCGTAAAAATATTCAAAACAAAATATTTCATTAAAATTCATCATTAAAAAATTTCTTTACATAAATTGTTTAAACAATATTTGAAGAATGTATAAATTAACATATTATATTTTATCACAATTTAAGTATTTAAATAATACAGGGTCATTCATAATTCCCTCCGGGGTTTCGAAACGTTATAGTAAAAAAACGAAGACGAATATGAAAAAAAGAAACATATGAAATTATTCCGAAACTATTCAAGTTTTACTTACATACATTACAGGTGTTCTATGTGTGAACCCTTGGTCACACGGCGTACATCCACGCGATAGTCCAGTTCCTGCCATACTCCGTTTCTTTAAATTTCCGGTACCACACATGAATTGTTTTGTCAGTTGGTCCCTGTTTTCGATATTTATTACGAAAGGCCCGTTGAACGGACACCACTGATTCAGATTTAAAGAAACGGAGTATGGCAGGAACTGGACTATCGCATGGATGTATGCCGTGTGACCAAGGTTTCACACATAGAACACCTGTAATGTATGTAAGTAAAACTTGAATAGTTTCGGAATAATTTCATATGTTTCTTTTTTTCATATTCGTCTTCTTTTTTTTACTATAAAGTTTCGAAACCCCGGAGGGAATTAGGAATGACCCTGTATTATTTAAATACTTAAATTGTGATAAATATATTAAAAAATGCATTAAAAGTTGAAAAACAAATTACTTCAAACGTGGTAATTATGTGCAAAAGAAGCTAAACGAAATGAATAAGTAATTCATTGCAGACGATTTTTTTTTTCAAATATTTTTTATGTGTATTGCAATTTACAGACGATTTTTCATATCTAGTTGAATTTTTATGTATGACATCGACAGTATTTTTACTTGATAGAAAGAAAAAAATATAATGAAATGTAATTTCATAATTTCATATTTAAATGTAATTTGTGTTATTTTTTTATTTGTGCAAATCAAAAATGATGTTGAGTTTGAACTTTTTAGTTAAATGTATTTAGATGACATAAAAATAAACTTGTTAAAACTTACTGCTTGAATATTTTATTACTCCTTTCAAGATATTATATTTTAATTATCTAATCATACATACGTTTAGCAGATTTGAGTTTAAAAATATTTTGTATAAATTGTAAAAAAAAAAAAAAAAAAAAAAAAAAATCATTTAAAATTCTATATAAAAAAAAAAGATATTATTTCAGAATGGTTATTAAAATATAAAAGGTAAATAATTTTAAACGAAATCTAGACATAAATCAGTTTGGATTTTCGTCGATAGGAATATTAATTTCAAAATGGTAAAAAAAAAAAAAAAACTACGAAAAATTTTAAAATGTAAATGGAATTTATTAGAAAAATATCAAAAAGCTCAAAGATGCAGATTTCATTATTCTACATAAAACTTGTAACGCGTCAAATATATAAAATTAATTTTAAAAGGTAGAAGGCTCGTGATAAAACAGTACCCTTGCCTCCAGGACTGGAAACGCGAACGCTAGCTCTGCGCCACCGAAACCTTGTTCAGCATGTCAAACTAATGAGTATTTGAAACGCATGCTAAACTTTAACCACAAATTTCTCAAAACAAAGGCCCATTCGAAGAAAACCTTTGACCTGAATAGTTAGGGGTATGACACCTAAAACCAAATTCTAAAATCATCAAAATCTGTGCTCATCCTGTTTGGCGGTCCCCTTGTGAGTGAAGAACTGCCCAGGCCGGTATTCGAACCCAGGAGTTTGGTTTAAGTTGCGAATGCTCTTCCAACTCAGCTATGCTGGACAAACTCGACGGACACATTTTACCCAGACAAGCATATAGAAATGACATCTTTATTGTTATCCAAGTTAATCAACAGAATAAACCATATCTAAAGGAACTCCAATACGTAATTACACTTAATTATTTTAACACAATCATACTAATTGGTAAAGAAACTGTAGGAGCTGTTTTTTTCTAACTGAGTGAAAATGACTGAGTTGTCAAAGTGAAATGAGTCTGCCATATTGGTCCGAGATAGCTTAGTTGTAAGAGCGATGTGAGCTTCCAAGGTCCTGGTATCGAATTCCGGCTTGAACAGTTTTCATTCAAGTAGAAAAACTACAGCCCCTTGCACACCCTCTACACTCTGTCTGTGTGGATTCGGTTTTGTGCAGGAAGTTACTGGATTTTTGTATTGGAGGCGACCTTGCTATCCCCAATGCTCAAAAAATATTTGAGAAAAGAATACTTTTCAAAATCATACTAATCCTTTATATTATTCATTACAAAAATGTTGTTTTAACATGCATCAGGAAGGACAGTGCTTATCAGTAGCAGCTCTTCTTTGTGTTTTGAACTATATTCAAGTATATCACTGAGAAGAAAAATAAATTAACTGTATATCTGTACTTAGTTTTTTTTTTAAATCGATATTTGAAAATGTTTATTTTACTTAGCTTTTATCAACAGCAATAGACGCAACATTGCATTGATAAATGAGGTATAATATTCAATTAAAAATTATTGCCAGAAATAATCAAAGATTCTGAACACTTTGTGCGTCACATATACGCGACAACCGTCGCGAAGAAACATTAGTTAAACATTGTTAAAAAGAAACATTGTAAAAAAGAAACATTACGAAGTATCATCCTATCTTTGATACTGGGAAAATGTTTTTCTTGTAGAATAAGAAGAGTTAAAACATTTAAAACAGCAGCGACTTCTATTTTGTTTTAAATTATCATATATGAAAATACATAAATTATCCGTAAGTTATGCATTGTTTTGGACAAAAAATGCTGCATTTGTTTTTTGTTTTTTTTTCAAATACGCATTACCAGTTTTAATTTTGTTATACGTTTTCAAAATATATAATAAGATGCAATGATTTGCAAGATTAATAAAATATAGACATCTAAAGTCAGGGTTTTATAAATCTTTCCGTTACTTAGAAGTTATTATGAATGCTCTAGTAACATTTATAACACAATCGTTATTATCTAAGATTCCTTTAAGACGTATAATTAACAATGTTCAAGCGAAAAACCTTAAAAGAGCCGATAATTATAATTCTGATCTTGAAAAGATAATTACTGACTGAAGTAATATTCATCAAAGAGAATGTGTTATTTAATGTGTATAATTCTGTAATATAATGCAAACCAACGTCTTTAACAGATGTCAAAGAGTAAATCTAATTAACTGATAGATGAAGAATAGATTTTCTATTTAAATCGGTACATATATAAAAAACATACATTTTTTTTTTTAAATTCAGTGCATAAATAAGTTATCATTTTACGGATGATAGGCAGGATCACATTTTTATGCTTCTATTATACATGCACGCAAGCCCTTCGCTAAGAGGGGTGACTAGGGTGCTTCCCCCTGAAAACGCTCGAGAATGATGTTACACATGGCAAATCTGTTTAAAACTTTAATAAAAGCTATAATACACTTTTTCATTTCTGATTAACTTGAAAAGATCTATTGGAAGTAATATATCTAATTGGAAATATTATTAATTTTTTTTTATAAATAAGGTCTATATATTACATTTTTCACTTGGCAAAACTTGGTAACTTGGTAAAATTATAAAACTATTTGGCAAACTTGTTAAACTTTCTTATCTTTTAATCAAATATACAGGGTGTCTCAAAAGGTCGTTTACAAACTTAACATGCAGGTCTGTCATATCATGATAAACAAGATTTACATAGGAACTTGTGTTCGAAAATGCAAACTGCGAGCGCTAGAGGGCGATGATCGCAGGTGTGGAAGGGAAGAAAGAAAGTATATCGAAAGAGGTATTAATATGACTTTTATTAAAGAACATGGTTTAATTTACACAAGATGTTCAAAATTCATTTCATTCGCCGCAATGCATGCTTCACAACGTCGACGCATGAATTCACGGACCCGTTCAAAATGGGAAAATCCGGCTGTGCGACCCGTTGTTGCAAATACCAGCGTGCGAATGCAACGCGTTGGGGATAATCGTCAACGCACAATGCCTGTACTCTTTGTAAATAGTAGGGGTGGTTCGTGTCCTCATGCAGTATGCGCATAATGCTGGAACGACGTACACCCAAGACCGTTTGCTTGCTCAGAGACTTGTTTGCGGGTTCCTGTCAAATTCCCGTAGCACGGTTTCCTCTACGACAGGCGTGCGTGTAGTGCGTTCTTGATCGACGTAGCTACGTACTTGGAAAGCTCCTGCTTCACGCAATCTGCGGTGCAATTGTCCAAACAAAACATGACTTGGCTGACGTCTGCTTGGGAAGCGCTGAAGGTCCATCCGTACCGCAGCTCGGGCATTTCCATCCGCGGCACCATATACGTAATGCATATCGGCCAATTCTGCGTTACTAAACCAATTCATCCTTCTCCTGCAACGTCTTCGCCTGAAATGATTGCGCTTTCCACTCTCCCGTAAGTCTGCGCTCATCGCCCTCTAGCGGTCGCAGTTTGCATTTTCGAACACATGTTCCTATGTAAATCTTGTTTATCATGATATGACAGACCAGCATGTTAAGTTTGTAAACGACCTTTTGAGACACCCTGTATAATACATTTTCTATTTTTGCGAAATTAATAACCGAATAGGCAACATCATTAATTTTTTTAATGTAAACTATAAATTATAGTTAACTGTAAATTATATCTTTATTTATCGGAGTGTGATGTGCAGTAAAATTTTATTAACGAAGAAGATTTGTAACAAAAAATAAACTTGTTCTTGAATTTTTATTTTTACAATTGAAAATAAAAAGGAATTTGTATTTCTGATAGCCTTTCAAAATAACAAACTCAGTTGTCAAACTTGTTAAATGTTTTTAATACTTTCTAACATAGTTGAAAAGTGTTTATGAATTGTTTGTATGAAGTGTTTGTCTGTCTGCGTGTCTGCTGTCTGTCCGTGCTCTAACTCACGTAAATATACTCGGATTGACTTAAAATCTATATATGTTATTGAGGTTTACTATGGCATGTTTGTTATTGAAAATTAAGTGTGTAGCATTTGTGGTTCTTTTACAGGGACTCTCAAAAGAATTCCGTTATATTACCGTCTACGGGGAAAAATTGT
Organism: Maratus michaelseni; assembly: GCA_963931845.1. Lineage (NCBI taxonomy): Eukaryota > Metazoa > Arthropoda > Arachnida > Araneae > Salticidae > Maratus > Maratus michaelseni. The sequence goes on along the minus strand of OZ007590.1, from coordinate 78,866,564 downwards.
TTGCAGCATATTTTAATATTGTTACACTATTTTAAACATATTCAAATTGATGCATATCACCGAGGTGCACATGCACTACAAGACGCATACTGTAGAATATGCTGTGCATAGAATTTATTGTTCACTTCCAGGGGCACTCAAAAGAATTTTGTTACACTTACAGTTTCTGGGGAAAAATCCTTTGCTGCGTATTTTAATGATCCTTCACAATTTTAAACTTATTTAAATTGATACATATCACTGAAGATGAACGTGATTTAATTTAGTGAAATTTTTCTTTCTGGGAAAAAAAATTAGAGAGAGTTTCTTTGACCTGACACACGCCTAAGGAAATTTAACCCGTCAGCACACGCGTTGGATAAAATCTACCCCAGCTCACAACTATTACTTAAAAAGTGCGAAAATCGTTCGTGATCATTCTGAGCTTTATAGTACCTTTCAAGCTGAAAGATATTAAGATGTGGCCAAAAAGAATTTACCTCCTGTTGTGAGATTTTACATTCTTTTGTTATAAAAATATCACGTGGGAGGAAATTTACCCCACGCATGTTATAACGTAACCCATAATGATAGGAAAATGTTTATGCAAATGCTTATGTAAAAATATAGTGTACAAATAATAATACAATTTTTCTTTTAAACGTTAACAACTCTTGCACATACAGTTTCTATATATCATTTTTATATCTTTTTGTATTTTTATGACTGAATGGATTGTAAAAGCTTTGTATGTAATGATATGCAGAAAAAAATCTTAGTGCTACATTTTATGTTTTTTTTAGCTTTAAATATAAAATAACCTCTTATTTTAAGTTAAATTATGTTCTGTATCGATTTATAGTTTATTTCAAAATATAAATTTTTGTTTATAATCAAACCGGGGGGAAATTGACACAAGAAAACCCATTGGGGCAAAATTTATCCCGCGCATGTAGTAACGTAATGGAAAGAGGCGCGTGTGCTGACGGGTTAAGTATACATTTATTCAGAAAAATGGTGAAATATATTTTGCACGCTAATTGATAAATCCGATTATTTGCAAAAAGCTAGAATAGATGAAGAATCATTTGCATTTTCCCAATCAGCCTGATTTTTTCAGACTTGCTGCAAAGAACCTATGCGACTTTAGGTTAAATGGAAAATGACCATTTGTTTCTCAATCAAACTGATATTGTTTCAGGATTATTGCAAAGAATCAATGCAGCGTTAGTCTAATTGGAATACGGATATTTGTTTTTCAATCAGCCTTCTTTTTTTTTTCAGACTCGTTGCAAGGGGCCTATGCAGTTTTAATCTAATTCAAAAATGACCACTTGTTTATCGATGCAGCATAGTCTCATTCAGGTTTATTGTAATAATTTTAAAGTAGTGAATGCTTATGCATATTTTCTGTATGAAAAAAAAGGAGTAGGAGCTTATAAAATGCTTTAAAAAATGTATTAGAAACAATCTTATTAACAGATTTCATTAACACGACTGAATGTCCAAGGTTAATAAATACTTCGTTTTCATCTTAAGGTATATTTTTCCGAAACAGCCCGTGCAATAAAATTTGCTGTTGAGGCAAAATTTTAATGTTTTCCCAGCATTACATACATAAGATTGCCTCCTGATAACAATGATTATAAATATATAAATATATATATATATATATATATATATATATAAGAAATTTTTCTAATAGTTAAATCTGCAGATGAGGCATATTTTTATTGGTTTCCCATTTTTACGCAGAGAAAATGGATTGCCGAGTGAAAATAATTCTACAAAATAGATAAAAAAAATCATTGTATTAATAAAATCTGCAGATGAGGCATATATCAGGGTTGCTGAATGAAAATAGTAATATGTAAGAAAACTGTCTTATTGGAAGATATGATTTATGCTCTTGAGTACTTCAGATTCGTGATTACATTAAAATTTTATTGTATGTCTGTGGCGCACTTAAAATAAAAATAGTCTTCCAATGCAACGATATTTATTTTCTTATATTAAGTTCATAGTAATATTTTCATTTAAAAAAATATATTTTGCATGTTATTCCATAGAATGGAAAAGAACTACAATCATCGAAAACGGGAAAACATTCCAGTCTGGGAGAAATACTACAAAACGTTCAAAACTGAAAACAATAAAAATCTGCCTCGTCTGAAATTTAATTTATATATGTCTCAGCAGGAGGTTTCAAAATTTACCATTAATTTTTTTTAAATGTACTCAATAATTATTTAGGTATGTTAATTTTTTACAGATAATGCAGTTAGTTATCTTAGATATATTTTACAATTTTAAATTTCTTTTTTATGTTTGCATTTTCTTCAGCAATATATCATTTCTACGGATTGTTGTCATAAACAACAGCAATTTGTCTTGTTTGCAGATTTTTTTGTAGGTCTTTACAGGAAGCTAGGTGGTGCAATTTTAGTAATAAAATAAGTAATTTTTTTTATTAATATAAATTATCAATCAGGCACATAAATAAATGTTGTAAATAAAAAAAGTTTTATTTGTTATTATTTTCATTGAGTAACACATCTTTTGTACATAATTCTGAGATTCAGATTTTATCAATACAGCAATTTTCTTATTAGGTGCGTTCGTAATTATGTAAATACGTAGCACCTATAGACGTCGTCTGGTCCGTCCGTCCGCATATAACATTGCAAAAACTACCCAACCGAATGGTTTGAAATTTAAGATATATTATCTTTGCAGAATTTTGTCGAGGCATTTCAAATTTTATAAAAATCGAATCAAAATTTTAGAAAATATTAATAAAAACATTTATTAAGAAATTTGATTTTTTTTAAATCGGTGCTCTTTTGTTATAGGAGCTTTCGAAGTTTAATCGTCAAGCGACCGAGATACTTATTTTATGACAGAAATGAATCTGCAGACAATATAATTCATTTCACAGAGTTAAAAATCATCAAGATCTGAATATTTATATAACTAGCTATAGTACGAACGCACCTCGTTTGTCACGTTTGACGTACATTTTCCAACTTGTATGTTTTTTACTTTCTTCTATCTATCAAAGAAGAAAGTATTGTAATCGATTTTTTTCTCGAATTTCGGTTTTCGACCAAAATTTATTTATAGATATACCAGTAGGTTGCATTTGTATTTGGGGATATCCCGACAAGAGGGGGTACTGTGATAGCGATTTTTGTTCCATTTTCATTATTGTACTATCGAAAAGTGTATGAAGTTACGCAGACAATTGGACCATTTTTTCTGCATATGAATTTGACTATGGCTTGCAGGTCCCAGTTGAATTTGGGGATATTCCACCAGAAGGGCTCGTTGTGATAGCCATTTAAAAATGTCAAATTCAAAAAGATGTAAAAAAAAAAGTCCTTCCGGCCTGTACCGGGAGGAAAAGGTAGCTTTCCTATATCTTAGTTTTAAAATTATAGCTAACGTTACACGAAAACAGCAAGTTAAAATGCAAAGAAAACGTTTACAAAAGATTCGTTAATACTGAATTTGAATAAGAAATTCGCCAAATTATTGAACAATAGCCAAATTGGCTTCATTTATGAAGACTTATTTTGGTCGCCAAATTTGGCGATATTTCGCCAAATGTTGCCAAGTTTGGCGAGAATTTGGCGCTAACGGATATGAATATATAGTTTTATGCATATGATTGGGAAAATGATTACAACAATGAAAATTTTTGTAATGTGCTGTCATATTTCAAAATGTCAGCTACCCTATAATTTCAAACTGCTGTATCTCAGCCATTTTTTAAGATAGAGCTAAACCAAAAAATGCTCTGGAATCCTCGTATCAAGGCCTAACATTTACTTAAAAAATAAATTTGAATTTTTAACTTTTTTGTATATTTATTTTAGTTTTAAATTTTTAAATGGCTGCCATCTTGAAACAAAATGGCGGAACAAGCTGGCCAACGAACTCGGTTGAGACATTGGTGAGCTTAATACACACAATTAGTTTCATCAAAATTGATTTATAAATACGAGTGTTATCGTATGACATAGGTCAGATATATATATATATATATATATGGAGATATATATATTAGGGCGTATCGAAAAAATCCAAATTTTTTAGATCTTTTAGCGGTAGTGCGGAAAAGTTGTGAACTCCCTTTATTTAAAAGTGTGCGGAATCTTAAAACTGTGGGTTGATATATTCTGTCGCCTCAGTGGGCCTAAAGTTATAAAAACTGGACTAAAAATGATTAAAAAACAAAAATTAATAAATAATCACAGATTTCGCTCATCGGTTTGAGGTAGTGGTTACAAGTTACTCTTTTGTAACAACAACAACCATAGAAAATTGTAGAATTATAGGTTGATATTTCCTGTCGCCTCATCGGCATCGAATTTTTTAAATTTTGATGCAGTTTGGTAGTTTTCTGCATTACTGTTTACTGCTTGCACAATGCACAATCGAGACAGACTGGGTTTGTCGATCTGCCAAAATAGTGAAACACCCTTATTTTCACGCCGAGAAACAACAACAGCCATAAAAAAATTTATTTTAATATCATATAAAATAATTACATCAATCAGCTAATTTTTAATCAATTAAAATAATATAATAATTTTAATATGTTAATATCTTCTGCTGCTTCATCGACACCAAATTTGGAAAAATGAAGGCAAAATTTAAATAAATACACGTTACACTTCCCTCATTTTAATGCAAACACAAAATTTATTTTACCTTTCGAACATACAAATGACAAAATCATTACTGGCTTGTAATCATTTTTGGTTTCAAATTTTGACATGTGTTTTCTGGATTCTAGTGTCGCTCTAATAAATCTATCCCTGTTCTGCCTCCCAACTGTTTTTCCGGAGGCTGCAGTGACTAGTTTCACAATCCGCTCTACCGCTTGTGTGTGTGAAGCAAATTTAATAAAGTTCCAGCAATACATTGGCATACTGCCCTGTATCATCTTCAGAAATTCTTGAGAACAGATCTCGGTGAGAACAGGAGGCGATATCACATAACAAGCTCGCCAGTCAATGAGATCTACATAGTCTGTAGCTCCAAAGTTAACAGCAGGAATAACAAATTTGCGAACACAATTTCCGTCTGGGCTAATTTGTCTTGCGTTGATATTCCGCCGATCTGCAAGGGTCCTAATACGGCACCTATCATCAGATAACATGGCCAAAAGCATGTTTACTTGAGCCGCAAAGTAAGCGTTGCGAAAAATAACTGGGTCGATTATGTCACAATACTTTTTTGGCAATTACCGAGATAAGCTGATCAAATACCACAGGTGTCTAGCACCGTCCTTTATGGAATGACGAATCTTAATTTGGAATCATGAGAGTGCGTAGACTCTTAGAATGAATACAACAAAATGTTAGCAACTCATTTGATAGGTCTGATGTTGATATATATAACCTCAGTATTCGATTGGAAGTTGTTAGCCAGCGGGACAAATTCAACGTTCCCGGTTCCCGGACCCGAAAATGTAGATCTGAACAACAAACGCCAGAACTAATGGTGGTACAAATGTCTAATAAATATTTCTGATCTGAACTGAGGATGGTAGGATCAATGTATGGCAACTTGCATTCAATGCTATTAAAAACAACAATTGAAAGCTTTTCGTATCCTTTAAGGTTTCGTCCAATGCCTCCGGTGTAATATGTGGAGCCAGATGACTTGCCGTCTATGGACTCAAACAGGGCCTGATTACCAACGGGGCACACTTCCACCAGTAAAAAATAATAGAAATTTTGTCCTTATTCATGGCTGTATTTTCGCATGAATAGGGCGTTTTAATACGACAAAAAAGTCTATTAAATTTTACTGGTGGAAGTGTGCCCCGTCAGTAATCACGCCTGGACTCAAACAGGTGTTGTAATGACAACTCATTGAAATAAAGTAAGCAGATAGTCCATTGTACTAGTCTCTGAAGTTTCAATTCAAGCCTGCGAATTACGCCATTAGACATTCCTGTGTTCACTACAGTGCCGTCACACCCGAGAACAATAAGGTTGCTAAAATCATCCGATAAAGCACTTGTTACGTATTCGTAAATGCTATTAGGTATATCAAGACTACATCCGCTTTCAAGTGTAACATGTCCCATATACGTAGAACCAGGCTCCGATACAATACAGCAATGCGCTTCTACAATTGTACTTTAGAACTGCTTGTCCTCGAGTCTTTCTGATGTTAAAGTTTTGTCATGTCGTCCATCAAAATAAAAGCCAGATAGAGTGGAACGATTTTCATTTGATTTTGAGACCAATTTTATGTAAATTCTCAATTTTTCCCTCCATATTTTATTTTTGCCTGTGACGAGGCCTGTGTCTGATTCCGATATTAAACCCAAATCTTGCGTAACACGCAATGCAATAGCAACCGTGGCTCTGTTGGAGACACCATACCTTTTACTGACAAGAACTGTGTTGTCCAGTTTTAAACGCATTTGAACACTCCTTGTGAGTTCCCACATTGCCTTCACTATTTTGGCAGACCGCCAAACCCAGTCTGTCTCGATTGTGTATTGTGCAAGCAGTAAACAATTATGCAGAAAACTACCAAAATGCGTCAAAATTTCCAAAATTCGATGCCGATGAGGCGACAGAAGATATTAATCTAAAATTCTACAATTTTCTATGGTTGTTGTTGTTACAAAATAGTAACTTGTAAGCACTACCTCAAATCGATGAGCGAAATCTGTGATTATTTATTATTTTTTGATTTTTAATCATTTTTAGTCCATTTTTTATAACTTTAGGCCCACTGAGGCGACAGAAGATATCAACCCACAGTTTTAAGATTTCGCACGTTTTTTCATAAAGGGAGTTCACAACTTTTCCGCACTACCGCAAAAAGATCTAAGAAATTTGGATTTTTTCGATACGCCCTAATATATATATATATATATATATAAATCAACATTTGAACGGAGGGTGGTTTTGGGGTCTGGGGGTCATGATCGGTGAAAATGTATCGAAATTTTCCGGAACTGCTTTCCTCCGAACGGCTGCAATAGGTAGCTTTATACTTTTTTGTATTGAAAGCTACCTAAAAGTAGAAATCCTAAAAGTTTTTCCGTTAAATGTTCGGCCTTGGTATAAGGATTCCGAAGTAATTTTTGACTGCATGTATCTTAAAAAATGGCTGAGATATAGCAGTTTAAAATTTAAGGGTAGCTCACATTTTGTAACAAGACAGCAGGATTCCTCTTTAAAAGGGTTTAATTTATGAGTTTTAGTGAACATGCTTTCTCGCAAATTTTCTTTCTTTGTTCTAACCGTCGTTCCAACTCCTATGTGTTTAACACTATATATTCATATTCGCCAGCGTCAAATTCTCGCCAAGCTTGGCGACAAAAATAGGTTGCCATAAATGAAGACAACTTGGCTGTAGCTGACTAATTTGGCGAAATTCTGATTCAAATTCATTTTTGGCGAGAGCTGTGAATGAATCTCCTGTAATCGGGTTCCATGAATTTAGCTTAATGTTTTCCCGTAAAATTAGCTAAAATCTTAAAACCAAGGAATAGGAAATCAATCTTTTCCCACCGGTACAGGGCAGGAGAGCTTTTCGAAGTCGTGTTGTACATCGACTGCCCGTGCAACGAAGAGTGCTTCGCAACCAGGTAACACGACGATTCGCAAGCAGCTGATGTACAACAGAATGATGAAAAATATTGATATTGCTGGCGATGTGATAGCAAATTTTGATGTAATAACATGTATGAGATTGAAGAAACTTTTGGGATTAGCACATTCGACTAAGTTTCTATTGTTTAAAATAAGAATTTTCAAAAAGAAATGAGAAATGTATAATGAAAGAAGTTACTTTTAGAAATCCACTTGTACAACAGAGATAATAGTAAAAAAAATTTCAAAATGCCGACAATGTACGTGACGTTACAAGTTATCTAATGATATCGAAAACTGAAGAATTCCAATTTAAAAAAATATTATAGATTGAAACGCATATAAATGAGATTGAGTGAAAGCATTTATATAGAATGATCTTTGTCCTTTTCTTCGTTCTACATAAAAAGAAAAAAGAAAAACTGTCATTGCTATGATGAAGTCATTAGTGAGGGCGGGTAATCATCATTAACTAATGCTATCATACTTTACTTAAAAGAGAGCATTATCTTTAGTTTAATAGATATTAAGAAAAGTCTTTTAAATTAGGAAATGTCGTTCTTTTCTTTCTGTAAAGAACTCAAGACTGAAAAAAGATAGCATTCGTCATAATTGAGTACAATATATATATATATATATATATATATATATATATATATATATATATATATATATTAGTATTATTATTAAAAGGAAAATAATTTAAAAGTCAGACACTTTCTTTGTGATATTACATTAATTAAGTAAATAGAATTATAACTGTAAAAATTAGGAGAAAAGCATTCTTTATAGTTTTTAAAGTTTTAAATAAATCCTATTTTACCCACGTATATCAGATAGCATTAAATACTGACTTTTTGTGAAAGGTTGCATTTATGTATGCATGATAAGAGAGGTAAAATATTCCAACTATACGTAGTTTCAACACATATTTATCCGGTATATGTGTATTCGGTAAATGGCAAGGAATTTTGGCTGCATTGCTTAACGCACACTACAGTGTGCGATACTATAGCAACCAAAGAAAGACAAATATATATAGGTATATATAAATGCATATATTTGTTTTTTTTAAAGGCTTAATAATTAATAAAAATAAAAATAGTTTTTGAAGTGAAAACTTCTTTAGGCGCGTTGGACATTTTTGAGATCGGAAAAATCATTGAATTCACGACCCGTCACCGTTACTGTTACCGACACAAAATTAAATTATGTTGCCAATTCATACAATGAAGCGAAAGTGTCAAAAGGAAATAGTTCACGTGCAGAAAACGAAATGATTAGTATTATGAATAAAAATAATTCAGAAAATTATTTCAAGATAAATTTAGCACGCGCGGTGAAAACAGATAAAAGTGACTCAACTTGCGAGACCAAATCAAAAGATGAAAATGAAATAACAAAACACGGAAAATATTATAATTTAACTAGCACGAAAAAAGAAATAGACGGAAGTAATATAAAAAGTAAAAATTAAAATAAGGAAATATTTCACGAAAGTTTTAAGAAACGTGGGTACTGATACGGAAATGAAGTGAAATCATTTTATAGAAAAGAAAAGTTTGTTGATAGAAATTATAGATACCGCAAACAATACGCGCAGTATGAAGATAGAAAAAAGCATAATGTTCACGAATACCGTAAACAAGACAGGCAGCAAAGAAGTCATAATTTTTGGAGTGATAGGAAGCGGGAACCCTATTTTGCAGATAAATGTTATTACAAAAGATATGAAACTACATCTCATGGAAGAAATGATGAATGTATTGAGAGTTGTTAAAATTGTGGATGAAAATTCAAAAGTTTCATTGGTATTCATTTCAAAGAATACCAATTAATTAAATTTCATTTTTTATGTATTTGTAAATTTACGTTTTAAGCAATAGATTGCAATTTTTGTATGTAAAATAATATGCATTATTTTTCATGTACAATAGTGCACTAAATGAAAATTGTAATATAATTTTTGTAGTAGTAGTTTATAATAATGAATAAAAAAACACTTCATTTAAAAGTATTTCCTGCACAATAAAACATTTCCTGACGATTCAAAAAATACACAAGTAATTGTTCAAGTTTTCACTTCTGTCGGCACTCCCGGAGTGCCATTGTTTTTTTTTTTTAATACACTTTCACTATTTAGTATTCACTATTCATAGTAAAAATCACGCCTAATTTCATGATTGCAACTCATGTAGTTCCAAAAAATGTCCGTTATAATACGTTAACTTAAGGTGGACAACGATCAGTAAAAAATCACCCATTTGATTTACACTTAAGCATAAGCACGGATTAGTGAATTTTTTAAAGAAATTATAATTTTTTCTCGTTTTGTTTGAGAGATCGTAAAAAGAAAGAAAAAAAGTCCTTCCGACCTGTACCGGGAGGATAAGGTAGCTTTCAGTTATCTTAGTTTTAAAATTTTAGATAATGTTACTCGAAAGCAGCAAGCTAAAATGCAAAGAACCCGAATACAGAAGATTCGTTAATGCTAAATTTTAATAAGAAATTCGCCAAATTATTGAGTTATAGCCAAGTTGGAAAACTTCAAAAAGGAATCATATTTAAAATAGTAATATTTTTATTAAATATTACTTTTTCTAATTTGCTGTTTTAAATAATGCATCAGGAAAAGTTTTCTGTTATTTAATCTACTTTTTCTGTTAAAAGAAATAATTATGGCCATATTTTTAAATTCTTCTACATGTTACTGAAGAAATATACCCATTAAAATGATTTATTGCCTGTCATTTGTGTTAAAACAAGTCAAAACAGACCTACTTTAATGTTGGAGATAACTGAAATTTCAATATCTCCGATAACGCAGACTTGATTGTTCGGCCAGAAAAAATAATCTGCATGAAAAGTCATAAATCAAAATTAAACGACCTTTCTTTCTTTCTTTTCTTTCTTTTTTTTTTTTTTTTTTTTTTTTTTTTTTGTTATTTTTGGAAACTCTAAATGCTCTGTCATACGTCTGTGTCAAAATTAATAAAGTCTTTTAAGATAGTTTCAGTAATTCAATTTTAATAGGAGAATGCTTACATTTGTGAGAAATTTATTTTAAAGTAATCTAATAAGCTTAAATTATACAGTTATTTCTCTATATTTGCAAATGACTGTTAAAATATTCTGTACATAAACCAAACAAAATCATAATTTTCTCAAATATTTGCGAACCGCAAAGTAAATCCAATTTTATATTTGTTTTAAAAATATTAGTAGATATTGTGTTAAAACATTTTTTTGAAAATCATTCCTGAAATTTCCTGTTGGCACGCATTACAAATGCACGATATTTCATAGCAGTAAGAGATTATACATATCAGTAGCTGAAAATAAACTTTAAATTTCTCTGTCATTTGTGAGAACAAATTTTCTGAAAATTCACATTCGTGGTTAAATTATCAAAAATCGCTGGCTAGAAGGTTAATATCATTTAAGGGAAAAACGGGAAATTTTAATCATTGGGCTGAGTGTGCGAAGATCTTATGCGTTCACTCTAATGGCATCTTTGTGACTGTACTTTTCCTTAACCATTCGGCCGATGACCATTATAAAGAAGTTTTTATTACGTTGCAGACCATGGAAGATAAATTATTTTCGCGTTGAAATAAAAATAAACCAGGTTTTACTACTCAAAAAAAGATGTGTTAGAACAGTGGTTCCCAAACTTTTGGTGTTCGCGGAGCCCTTTTTCGAAAGAATTTCTAAGGCGGAGCACCTTAACCCCACGGTACTCTATGGTTTACAAATTAATGTTTTTTATGCCTATGGAGCAGAGAAAGATCTGCTGGATAAGAGTCCGAACCATTAGTTTCCAACATGGGGCCAAGGCTCTCTGTTTGGCCCTTTTCTTGATACAGAACTTCTGAATTCATAGTAGAAATTTTGAAAATTAAATTTTCTATTATTTAACCCCTTAACAGTTTTATTTAATATTACTATTATTGGGCACGATAAATTAAAAATAAGGACAAAAAACCACTTTTTTGTATTAAAATATCTGCCTTGTATAATCCAGATATGTCTGCCAAATACAGCAAAAATTATAGTTAAAAATTTGTGGTTTCTGAAAGCATTTAGTAACGAAGTAAACAAACTCTTCTTACCCAAGCGACGTTTGAGCAATACTGTTAAGGTCTTAATGACATCCAATTTTAAAATAAAAAATATTCTTTCGGGATTTGCAGTATGAATTCGGAATTAAAGATCAAAATGGTAACCCTGTCTGGGTCATGCATTGCATTGGGACTTACGTGAAACTATTATTATTTATGGCGAAAACCACACACACAGAGAAAAAAAGGTAAGTTGTACAGATTTCTTTTACAAAGACAGACTTCCGTATAATCCCAATAGGCTACTCGCGAAAAGAAAGAAAATGCGTATTAGTCCCCATGTGTAATTATATAACAGGTTTCCGCTAGTCCAGCCCACCCGTAATAGAATCATGCGATTACGAATTCTTTTTTCGCTCTTCTTTACGTTTCTAGTACTTGTAAACATGTAACGAAAACGAATCACCTCTGAGCTTCTTCTTTTGAACCAGTTTTTAAAAATACATATAGAAGCAGATCATCGTTTTAGTGTTTAAGTGGGCGGGGCAAAATCTATAACCTGTATAATTAGGTGCAGCATCGTTCACTTTTTTGGGTGTTTTATTTGAAGTATTTAGCTATTAATTATAGTTTTGAAAGAAACTTTCTTTCACCATTGTTTTTGTCTCAAATAGATATACGGTTAAAACTACACATGTTAAAAGAACTGCAACTAGTAGAAAAACTTTACTAATGAAAAGGGATATATGGGTGGGGTTAAATGTATATCAGGGCGGGTACTCATTTGCGAAAGTCTAAGCAAGGGGTGGAGCTGAGCAAAAGTTCAGATTGTTAGTGTGTAATGTGTTAGTGAGACAAATGTAAAGAGCCAATATATATTTTTAAATTGCTACAGCCTTATTTCTGGTAGGAAAATGTGGCATCATGCCAATGCCGAGACCTATTAAAACAAAATTTTAAAGAGGGGTTGTTAAGTGTTACATGATGTTAAAAAATGCGTTTTCAGCAACATACATTGCTTTAAAAATTAAGTACAATTATGTAAAACAGCATAGAAAATTTAAATAACTAAGAATTAATAAAAATAAAATAAACGGATTAAAGGAATTAAAGTTACAAAAACAAAACAGAAAACTACATACACAACGTATACAAATATAAATGAACTATTGACTACAAATTTGAATTATAAAATATAATTTTCAGCCCAAGCAATTATAAAAATGAAAATAAATATTTATTTTGTAAATACATATGTTCCATTTTCGCGAATAGGGTGTCAAAATTAATTACAACTTTTGAAAAACTGAATAGGTTAAAAAGAATGAAACAGTTCTGAACTTTAAACTGAAATAGAACATGAAATTTGAGATTAAACCACTTAAATTAAAATATTAACGAAAAGCAAAAACCAATTTTAAGTCTATCACTGAAACGATCAAAGCTTAACTAACACATTTCTCAGTAAATATAGCAAGAAATGGAGTGTATACTACCTCACTTTAAAGATCGCAAAGAGTGAAGCGAAAGAAAATAAACAATGTGAGACACACTTACCTCAATAGGAAGTTAGAACCTGGTTACTAAGCAAAAAAAAGAACTAAGTATAAACATATGAATAGGCGGAGCTCCAAAGAACAAAACTGCTCTCCCTTTTGTTCGACAAGCAGAGATAACAGCAGTGGCGCTCCTTTGCTCTTTCGAATCACGTTGTGTATTCGATTCAGAATACTATTTTTTGTAGCCTATTTGAATCGAATTTTTAAAACATAATAAATGCAGAAACATAAAATAAAATAGTTCAAACAAAAAATATTACATAGAAAATGGATACATGTGTAATGCAAATTTTTATATAATTTTAAAAAATATATTATAGTATTTTTCAACCCAGTGATAGATGTATTTATTTTTGGCACACACACACAAAAATTCCTACATACTTTCGAAAACTTTTCCCTTTTCATTATGCTAATTTCTTTCATATTTTGTTTATTTTCCTGGAACGACGCGGAGCCCCTCAAAAGTATAGACGGAGCCCCAAGGGCTCCGCGGAACACACTTTGGGAGCCTCTGTGTTAGAATTTTCATTAACGCAATTTTATTAAACATTCTTGCGTAAAAAGTTCACCACCAGGGAAGTATCCAAGCAAGTACTTTACGGGTAGCACCCGCGTAAGCTATTTTACGTTGTGAGCACTAGCACAATCAAAAGGCAACTGAACTCAAAAAGACAGTTTTCGTAGACCCCCGTTTAATCTGGCGGGCTCACCTCGCGAATAATGCCAAAGCATGCGAGTTATGCGGAAATCGGTTAAGCTTTTGATATCTACATATTTTTAACAGTCTGACAGTCTGCTTGACAGTAGTATGTAAGCCAAGATGCAAGCAGTGCGTAAATAACAAATATTAGTCCAAAACGTAAACTAAACTAAAAAATATTGAATAGCATGTAAATTGTAAATGTATCTGAAAGACTAAAGCGGTTTTTATCAGAAGATAAATCTCTGGCAATGAATATAACAAATCGTATAACGACTGAGAAAGCTGATTGCAGACAAAACAACAGTTACCTTTATTTGATTTTCTTTCTGCATTAAGGAGAAAGATATGAGAAACCGAGTAAAATAAAGCGAGTGAAACCGCATTATAGATGATAAAAGAAGGAATAAAAATCAGATTTATTTTTATTGTTAAATGAAATGCATGATAATTAAAAGCTTAAGTTTTGCAGAAAATATATATGTATTTATTAATTACAGAAAATTAAAAATATGTAATTATATGCGATTCACCATCGTAGTCATCTAATTTACCACAGATACCGGTTTTGCCTGCCATTGCCGTCATGATTCGCGTAATAAAAAATCTGAAAAAAGGAATAATTATAGGTCATAAGTACCATAGACTTAAAGTTATAATTTATTAGCTTGTCGCTGGTTTTCACATTAAATAATCTATCTATATATATATAAATAGATGTGTGTGTCCCAATATGTCATTATGCCGCCACAACTACCCAGCACAGAGCACTGGTGTTTATGTGTGGTAGCAGCCTAGAGTCTTCAATCGTGCACTATGGTAGTTGCATGTCGGTAGCTGTGGGGGTATTAGAGATATGGTGGTTGAAAGTGATCGACCTAGGGCATTTTGATATTTCGACCAAAGTGTTCTAAAGAACGTCTATAATCTTCTTCAACGAGAATTGGTTCATTCAACTTAACATGAACTAATGAAGATTTAGATAACTAAGTAGGATGATTTCGCGCCCCTTAGCGGTGGAAATTGAACGATATTGCAGTGTGTGCCTAGCACGACTGCTGTACAATGCCGTAGGCAGCGGGGACGAATACCGAAGTTTCGTTCGATAAAATGTTTGTTTAGATTAGAATGAACGCCGAAAAAAAGTATTTTTATCGAAACCGCAAACGAATGTTGCCGATTTCCGGGCAACGCCGGACACATCAGCTAGTCTATCTCGCTATCTCTCTCTCTCTATATATATATGTGTGTATACATACATAGATAGATAGATGGATAGATGTATATAGATATATATATAAGGCTTCACAAATTTGGTAGCCAGCAAAACATTCTAGTCGCCAATAAAAAAAAATATCCCTCCCCCTGTCATTTATTTTCAAAATGCACAAAAGTTTTTTATGATAAATTAATTGAAAAAAATATTAAAAAGCATAGTTTAGTACAGTTACATAGTTTAGAAAGATAATATAAACAAGTTTTCTAATGAACTTATAAAAATTACATAATCTCTGGCAAATAATAATAATAAAAAAAAAGACTGAACTAACAGGCATGTTTGGGACATGCCAATTTCTGAATGTGACAAATGTCAAGATAATTAGTTGACCTCTACAAATTCTATATATGATGAGGGGGCATTGGTGAAATAGTGAAGCAGAAAATAATTTTTTGTTTGTTTTCCGGTCGAAGTCAGTGAAATAATTCTGATTTTATTAGTTTAAAATTTGCATTTGATGAACTTATTTTTTTCTAAATTAAAAATAAAAGTCAAAAATATGTTTTGTTTAAAAATAAAAAAAAACTTGGTTGCCAGATAAAAAAAAAAACCTGGTCGCCAGTGCCGACCTGGCTACCGCATTTGTTAAGCCCTGCATATATATATATATATATATATATATATATATATATATATATATATATATATAAATCTGACTGTGTGTGTGTGTGTTTCCTTTTATAAATCTTCTATTTTTGACCGATTTGCACGACACTTAATATACACATGTTTTAGAGCCCAGGTAAAATTACTAGATACTTTGCAAATTTCTATGATGATTCTTAATCCCTTTTTTCAACCTCTTCCGGTTAGAGAAATCTTTTTTTAACCGACTCAAAAAAGGAGGAGGTTATCAATTCGACGTGTATGTATTTTTTCAATTCGACGTGTATGTATTTTTTTTTTTTATGTATGTACACCGATTACTCCGGAACTATGCGTCCTATTTATGTGAATTTTTTTTTATTCGAAAGAGAATACTCTCGAATTGGTCCCATTTAAATTTTATGAAAATTGGTTCTGTACTTTTTCAGAAATTCAACAAAAAGGAAAAAAAAATAAGCCTTTTAAAAATTGTTAATTTGTTGGCGATTGTTGGGCAGACGACTTTCATTTAATATCCTAAAATATTCTATTACGTGAATTTGCAAATAAAAAGCTTCAAATTATCGGATTATAACTCTGCATGAATAAATTAAAGGGGGATTAGCCACTGCCCCCCCTCTTTATACTTAAACAATGAGCGCCTTATCACAATGAACGTATATACAAAATTTTAAGCAAATCGGTTATTATCAAGAGTTATTACGTTCGGGTCACCAGTTGTTGGGTTGACGTCTTTCAGGTTGCAAATAATAATGAGTTGGAAATTGTACGTCAAACGTGACAAATGAATGTGCGTTCTTACTATAGCTAGTTATATAAATATTCAGATCTTGATTATTTTTTATTCTGTGACAGGAATTATATCGTCTGCAGATTAATTTCTGTACTAAAATAAGTATCTCGGTTGCTTGCGATTAAACATCGGAAGCTCCTATAACAAAAAAGCACCGATTTTTTGAAAAAATTCAAATATTTAATAAATATTTTTATTAATATATTCTAAAGTTTGATTCGATTTTAATAAAATTTGAAATGTCTCGACAAAATTCTACAAAGATAATATATCTTAAATTTCAAACCATTCGGTTGGGTAGTTTTTGCGTTGTTATGTGCGGACGGACGGGCGGACCAGACGAAGACAATAGGTGCTACGTATTTATATAATTACGAACGCACCTAAAAAGACTGACATATTTAAATAAGCTTTAACTTATAGGATTTATTTTCATAGAACAAACTTTTTAAGATTCAAACAAAAACTAAAATTTTTGAGTGTTGCCAAATTTGAAAAGCAAAATTACATAAAATTGTGAATTGGATAAATATAATACAACGTACGGATAAAAACTATAAATTATGCCACAACAAATCTACTTTTGAATCTTTTAAAAGTTCCATTGTTACAGTTTCAAAGCGGTTTGGCATATTTTGACGAGCGTTTATTGGCGCATAATTAAATGCATTGTTGTTTCAACTCCCATACACATATATATATATACCAGAATTAAATACCAGAAAATATTTGGCGATTTATCACCTGTGGTGCACTAGTTGGAAACTGCCTTTAAAATATCCAATTACTGTATCTATATTATACAATACAGTTGTATATAAATGCTTCTGCAATTGTTTTTTAATATTTCTACTACATAATATTAACTATAGAGTGACAATATAGAAAGAACAAAAGAAAGGGGTTACTCCGAATAGTATTATAGGCGACATTGTTAGCGCAGTATATTTACCTCGTACGGATCGTAAAAATCAGTACACATTAAGCATAAGCACCGAAATCAGTGAGTTACGCAGTAATCAAAACTGTAGTATACAGACCGATTATGACACATTATCTCAGACGATTAGGTGAGAATAATGATAAAATTAATAATCTTCTGTAATCAAGTCTACTGCCCAGGTTAGCGTGCAATAAAAAATATATTAGCAACAGTATGGTTTAATATAAATATAGATATCATTAAAGGCTTTAAAAGACATTAGATGAGAATAATGATAAATTTTCTAATCTTCCGTAATTGAGTCTACTGCCAAGGTTAGCGTGAAATAAAAAATATCTTAGCAACAATATAGTTTAATGTTAATATAGATATTATTAAAGGCTTTAAAGACATTAGATAAGAATAATGATAAATTTTCTAATCTTCCGTAATCGAGTCTACTGTCAAGGTTAGCGTGAAATAAAAAATATATTAGAAACAATATGGTTTAATGTAAATACGGATATCACTAAAGTAATAAATAAATAAATAAACTTTTTAACCAAAAAAAGAACCTACTTCAAAAACTACTAAAAAGCGAAAAATAAACTTTTTAACCAAAAATAGAACCAACTTCAAAAACTACTAAAAAGTGAAAAATAAATTTTTTAACCAAAAATAGAACCGACTTCAAGAACTACTACAAAGTAAAAAATAATTTTTTTTAGATAATAGTTAATAAGAAATACAATGCTCTTAATTTAATTTCTTATTAACTATTATCTAAAAAAAAATATTTTTTACTTTGTAGTAGTTCTTGAAGTCGGTTCTATTTTTGGTTAAAAAATTTATTTTTTAATTTTTAATACAATATTTTCTTTCTTGTTGCCATAGACCCAACCTTTTTTTTTTTTTTTTTTACTCTAACATAAATGAAAAAATCTAACAACATTTCAACCTAAGAGTGGGATTTTTTGTTTAATAAAAACCCATAATCCACCTTCCTCTAAATCTAAAAGGGAAAATCTCTCAAATTGGCAACACTGCTAAGCAGTTATTAGGCTTGCCTAGATATTTAAAGTAAAAGTGTAATAAATTAGGAATAAAATAGTAGGAGCAGTAACAGAGGAAAGATTCGATGAGCTACTCATTTGCAAAGCATCTTCACGCCCTGGGTATGAGTAATTGTGTAACACATATTAGGGAGACAATAAGAAAGACCAGCCGTAGTACAAGTACACCACAAACAATTTTCACCATAGACCGTAATGTAATTGAATTCTTTTGAGTGTCCTAGTAAATGAACTATAAATCCTACACACTTTTTTGTAATACCAAACATGCCATAGTAAACCTCAATAACATATATCCATTGCATGGCACTCAGAGTATATTTATGTAAGTTAGAGCACGGACAGACAGACAAACCGAATTCATAAACACCTCTCAACTATATTGGAAAGTGTTAAAAAAAGTGAGGCAAAGGTCGACAGCCAGCCTAATGCACAGATTTCAATTGATGCTGACGGCGGCCAGGGGCTGGTCTTGGAAAAAAAAAAAAAAAGATACAGACATCCGAGCACAAGAGAGAGAAACATCTGCATTGGTTCATTGGTTGGAAGACTCAGGAAGAAATGATTAGGATATAGGATAGGGGACTATTTATACCGGATGAGTGCATGTCAAATTACTGCATAAAATATCCTTATATATTATTTCTCCTGTCAACATCCCTTTTACTCAGAAAATATGAATCGCAGAACAACGAATGAGATACCATATGAAAGGTTTTAAAACCGGCTTCTGACATAGCCCACTTAACAATTCGTTAAAACATGTTTTTGATTAAAATTTGCTGAAATTAAAAAATTAAATCGGCATTGTTTTCATGAAAGAAATGAAAGGTTTTCCTGAAATTATTGTTGCCAAAAAAATAAAAGATCACATTATATGATGTTCATAGCAATTATTATAAAAAACACCGCACGGGTTTATTTTATACTTATGATTAAAAAGCGAAATTGAAATTGAAATGTTTAGATTTATATTTCTAAGTCCCATGGTTTTCCCGAAGCGGATGACGTCATCCTCTAATGCAGTCAAAATACGATTGTTAATTTTTTTTTCTCGCGCGTGCATTTAGCAATCTTGGATCAGTTTTTAGTCTAACTTTGATGGAATAAATTAGATGATATTCTGGCTTGACTAACAACTAAATGTTGTTTGCAGATATTTTTATCTTTGCTTTTTCTTTAGAAGCTTAAACCTGCATCTAATAAATATTACATATTGATAAAAAATGATACTTCTCTATTATCCCGTCGACCACTTTTCATAACAAAAAACTATCGCCAAATAAACGGGAGAACGTTGCCATTGGAATATCAAAAAATAAATAAAATATAAGAATTTAAGGACACAATTGTTATTTTAATTAATAAAATAACTACTAAATCAGTAAAACATAATGAAAAATACACGCAAATGTCGAATGTAATACCACTAGATGACGTAACAAACACTAATAATGATTCTGACATCAAGTAAATGGGACTGCATTTTTGGCGTTTAATCTTACAGTTTGGCGGTAGTTTTTTGTTATGAAAAGTGGTCTACGGGTTAATAGAGAAGTACCTAAAAGATATTAGATTTCAGTGCGAAATCTTCGCACGGGCCCTCTGGTTCTGTTTTATTTTTATGGTTTCTGTTGCATAAAATTGGCAATGTTTTTTATTATTATTCAATCAGGCCTTTGAACCAGAACCGAATTAAAAATTGAAAACAAAACCCATCATTATTTATGAAGCAAAAACCGGAGTAAACATTATTATGGATCCAATTTTTGCTTTTATCACTTAATATCCATTCCGTATTATTCATTTTCTTAATATGTAGAATTAGATTGATCGAATTTAATAATTATAGTTTTAAAAAGTAATTTTATTAGGAGAACATTTTTGAAATGTATAATTTAATGTACTTTAATTGTTCCCTATTTATAAAAAAATCCTTAATAACATTAATTAATCATTATGAGATTTTGTGCTATATCTAAAAAGTACTTCCTATTAAAAAGTGATAAATTGCTTTTTAATTATCTTTCCAATAATTAATGAGCTTTATAAATTATCTCATGTTTCCAGCAGCTTGCGCATTTGCTTAGTATCTAGTCGGATTCTTTTTTTCAGATTTACTTAATTAGTAAAAGTTTATGTATGAAGCACTGTTGTATATTATTTAAACATAAACATGAATAATTATGATTTATGAATGCGTAAATAATTTATTTTATAAATATTGTTAATGACATTAGCATTAAACTCATCGGAATTATTATAGTATATATTAATTCTCATCGAAATTAATATAATTATTATTTCAGCAATAAAAATACGCGTTAAGCTTGTTTTGGGCAGTTCGAACCCTATAAAATTTAATTCCGGTTGTCATTCCTATTAAGTTGACATTATTCGATTCTGTTGTGTTTTTCTAACTTGTTAAAATACAGTAAAACTTTAATTACAACTTTAATTACCGAACCGTTGCTATGACAAAATAGAGGATGGACGGGTAATAGAAAGTCTTCTCATCACAACAAATGCTGGTGACTAATGACGAAGAATGAATTTTAGATCATGACTTGTCATATAGGTACAATTTGAGATTAGAACTGAAAATTCAAAATTTTAACTGATTGGAAAATTTTAACTTATTCCGGAACTGAGATATAATTGAGATATTGTTCCGGTTTCGCACCGTTAAAAATAGCGATTTTCGGTTGATTTTTTGGTATTCGTTTCATCGGATATAACGTTTTATTCCCAATCACCGTTTCGGTTACAAAATTGTAATACCTGAATAAAAACTAAGTATTTTATTTTTTAATTACATATCTTTTCTTTGCATAAAGCGCAAATGTTATCAGCGAATTTACATTAGTAATCTTTTGTGGCTCGAGCTTACATTTTTAATTAATAAAATAAACTATTAGCAATTGTAACAAAAAAAACTTCAAATTATTTAAAGAGCTGTAAAGTTATAATCCCATCAAAAATGTCACCTGTAAAAAATGAAGCCAAGTATCGTGACCCTTTTACCGTAAAAAGTTCTGAGATCGTGTAAAGCCAAGTTTAGCTATCTTATTAACTCTGAAATTTTCATTCACAAATCACTAATAGTCTCTACATCTTTTACGTTTTGTTCAATAAATATTCAGAATAAGTTTTTTTCCACGTCACATTTGTGTTTTGATAAAAATTGTCACATGATATTTTTTTACGCTTTTAGTGCCCCTGGTGTGAAAACGCATCACTAAAATTTTAAATGATTTTTTTTATATGTTTTCTCCCGTGATAACCATACTCCAATTTAAAATTAGATCGGACAGATTCAATTTCATTTTTTTAAGTTGATACCGCTTCTAATGAGAAAAGATTATCCAAATTTAAATAAAAATGTTTTTTATATGTATGGTAGTATTCTGATAATAATTGGTATAGACTAATCACACACACACATAATTTTCTTTTCCATTTACAGTGAGTGACCGCTGGCGGAAAATAGGCTATCTACGTTTAAATAAAAATGTTTTTTTAGGTTTTACTGTATGAAGACAAATACATTGATTACTTTAAATTTAAAATCATTTCATAATGCAAAAAAAAAAAATGTACATGCAAATAAATACAAATTAGCTGTTTATTATTGATATTAAATTATCAACTATGTTGTTACATAAAACATAGTTGATAATTGTAATGTTGTTACATAAAACATACAAACGGAAATTATATGCAATATATCAGTCTGGTGTCCTGTCCCCCAATATACAATTTACATTTCTTAAAATGCCTTATTCAAGAATTTTTAGTTTGTTATTAGGATAGACTATAGTGTATTTCCACCGATAGGTGACTTATGAAAAAGTTTGTAACACGCGAAAATTTGGAACGAGCGGCTGAAAATCGGTTTGGTTTCGCACTAAGAGCGCAGTTGGCAGAGCCCCCTAGTTTTTATATAAATTAATGTACAAAGAAAAAAAAATATATATATATTGAATGAATAATATATTTATCACATTTACAAAACAAGTGAAGATTATATATATAAGCGGATTACAAGAAGGTAATATTACGAGAAAAAAGGAGGTATACAAGTAATCCTCTGTACAAAATAATAATAATGAAATAAAAAAAGAATCCCAAATCATCAATCTTTGGCAAATATATACTTTATAATGTGTTTTATTGTGTAAAATGTATGTATTGTATTATGTAAATCTTTAAAATATGTCTTTAAATGGTATTTCATAAAAAATCACTTACCATGTACTGAAAAATACCGTTGTCTGTAGAAGCAAGCATTTGAAGTTTCATATCGTATTATGTTTACTGGTATTTATGCATCTTAGCCCCCTGACCGCTGAGCAAAAGGGAAAAAATTGTACAGTTGTTTTCTCTGTAGTCCAGTAAAATGCTAGAAAAAAGGATTTTTCCCATGTGGTATAAAAAACACAATTAAGTATATGAATACCATCCTTGAGAGTATTAATCATTACTCAATGTTTTAAAACTGTATTATATTAATAGAGTTATATTAATTTAAATAATGCTTCTTTTTCAGTGAAACCTACAGCTTAGTGAACGGATATAGCAGTTCACGTTTTCAAAGTTAGTAAAAGTGTTAGTATATATTATAATCTATAAAATATGTCTTTAAATTTTATTTCATAAAAATTCATTTACCATGTACTAAAAAATAACGTTGTCTGTAGAAGCAAGCATTTGAAGTTTCATATCGTATTATGTTTACTGGTATTTACGCATCTTAACCCCCTGACCGCTGAGCAAAAGGGCAAAATTGTAAAATTGTTTTCTCTGTAGTCTAGTAAATTGCTAGAAAAAATGATTTTACCCACGTGGTATAAAAAACACAATTAAGTATATGAATACCATCCTTGAGAGTACTAATCATTACTCAATGTTTTAAAACTGCATTATATTAATAGAGTTATATTAATTTAAATAACTAGCCGATCCCGTGCAAAGTATCTGCACTCTAGTGTCTACTCTTTTAAATACTATATGCATATTAGAATACAGGAATTTTAGCATTATATGTATAAATAACATCCATAAAAACTTCTCCACTTAGGACCGGGTACTTTGAAATAAAAAATATATACACATCATAAGATATGGACACCATTTAGAAATATGAAAACAGAGGTATTTTTCAGCATCGTTCATATAAAAACCTTTGCATGCACACAATAGTTGCTGGATACTCTTTAAAACTAAAAAAGTGTATACATATTATATTGAAAATATCCACACCATTCACAATTAGGAAAATATTTTTTTTTTTTTAATTCTCTGCATCGAAAACGTCTTTATATACACAATTGTAAATTTCAGAGCTTGGAGATATTATTATTAATTTCAATTGACAAATTGTTTGTCACTGTTAGTATGGCTCGTCCTTTAAGCTTCTGAGGTGTCACCGTTAAAAAAATCAATGTTACTGAAAAGTTGCTGCACTGGATCTTGTATATCTGGATAGCAAATTGGGGGCAACTTAATAGTTTCCCCACTTTGACATTCGCCAACTTGTAACAGCCAACTTGCTAACTCTCTCTCTGTTTGAAGGGAACGCATATTTTCTGTAAGTTGCATAACGTAAAATCTTCTCTTCTTTATGCAACTTGAAACTGTTAGTGATCTTGAACCTCTAAAAATGACAGGTAGGACTGACTTGACGGAAATCTCCAACTAATAAGATTATTTTATTAATTTATTATTATTTATTTATTATTACTCAATCTATATTATAAATAACAAATATGTGCATCCGTAACATTGATGTCATAACAATGCGGACAACACTGAGGTTAAACTGCATAAGGTACAACAATGGAGTTAATGTTTTAATTGATAACAAAATGGCGCGTTTCTTGGTTTGATTTCGCACTTTATTTTCTTTCCTTTTTAGAAAGTAGCTAGTTTTTAAAATAAATAAGAGGAATTACCGGCCTATTTTTACAAAAATTGTATTTTCGGATGCAAAACAATGTTCTACATATGTGTTGTGAGTTTTAAATCGATATCTTAAATACTTTTCTTAATATTTGCAAATTAGTGAAAACAAATTTCTCGTTGCCATGACTGCTAGGGGTTTTTATATTGTTGTCTTTTGATGTTAGTTTGCTTAATGGGACTTTATGTATATATGTAAATAGTTTTATTATATAGCTTTATTATATTTAATCAAGTATTAAACAGTCAATCTTAATATATTTTTTTTTTATGGATATTCAAGTAATAATAAGATTGATTCATAACAATTTTTTAAAATATGTTATAGATATATTTAATATGTATTTCTTGCAATTTTTATTGCTATCAAACAAATATGGCAGTTATTAGTAAAATGTTAGATACTGGCAATTTAGGCCTTGGTGGATCCAGGACTAATGCGCGGTACAGGAAGAATATTAGGGATCTTCCTGGATCGTTATCAGATAACCTATTCTATTGTCCCAAGCCTGTACTATGTTTTCGAGAGTGTGAATCTAAGCGTTGTCTTACATGTCCATTAGCTGATAAGTCACAGATTTCAAATAATAACAATCTTAATTTGGTAAAATTTTGCAAAGCATACAATGTAATCTATTCATTGAAATGCAATTCGTGTAACATGGAATATATAGGACAGTCTTGTCAAAAATTACATAAGCGGCTAAATTTACATCGTTCTCATATTGATAAATATAAAAATTCTAAATTTCAAACAACTCATAATATTGAATATACTCATTTCAAAAATCATGATTTTAAAAATATTACTATTAAAATACTTAAAATACAAAAAAAATTTACTGAACGACTTTTTCTAGAATCTAAATATATAAGACATTTTAATACTACATATCCTTATGGATTAAATCAATTAGTATACAAAAAATCACATCCTGTATTTTCAGATTTAACTAAATATGAAAAATATAAAAATCTTTATTCCGGATTAAATTTTTCAAACTTAAAAAAAACTTCAAGATTTGGTAGAGGTAAACATAATAACAAAAAATACACTGATGATATTGTGATTCAACAGGAGCTTGATAATCTTGAGGCACAATTTTGTAATGAATATTGTTGGCTTGCTATAAGAAAACATGTTTTTAGTATAAAAAAGAAATATATAAACCAATATTTCAAGGTATTTAAAAAGAATCAATATTCTCCACATTTTTGTGATATCTTTTATGATATTCTACATTATAGAGCAAACCTATTAAATACAAGTCTTTCTAACAAACCTAAATATAAAACTAATAATACACAATTAATTATAAATTTTTCCAATCATGTATTTAATAATATAAATTTACACAATATAATAAACAACATTAATAATAATTTTCCAATAAAAATTTTTACCATTCACAAGACATATAAATATAATCGCACACTTGGACGTACAATTTTTAATTACAATTCTTTTGCAAAAAATTTGGTCTATTCACAGAATTACCCATGTTATTGTAATGAACCAAAATATCAAAAGTATATAAATACAACACATGGTCATATCATTACTGGTGATCTTAATATTGTAGAACAACCTATTTTACAAAACTTAATGCATAATGGCACAAAATTTCGTCTTCCATATAAGTGTAATATCAAATCCATAATATTGCAGTTTATTCAAGATATTGATTTGTTTATATATAAAATTGCTGTTGATTACAATAAACCAATCGAATATTTCAGTGAATGGAGATTTTCTGTAATTGATAAATTAAAAAATGAAATTATAAAAAATTATCATCATATTACACATGCAGCTTTTAAAAACATAAATAAACATATATCAGAATTACAAAACAAATTTATAATTACTTATGTAGACAAATCTCCAAATAATTATGCTATCATTTGTAAAGAATACTATAAAGTGTTAATTCACAATGCAATCAACACAAGTAATATTTTTAATAAAACTAAATTAAATATTGAAATAAATAACAGAAAATTATTAAATTATCACAAATTACTGAAAATCAAATGTAATAATTTTAATTATCCTTATCTTGTTATAATTCCAAAATTTCATAAAAATCCTATTAAATTTCGCACTGTTACCATCGGTTGTAACACATATAATAAAAATGCAAGCAATTTACTACTTAATATTTTAAAGCAGATATATGATATAACGTTAAAACATACTAACCAACATTGCCTAAAAAATAGTTTTCAACTCATTAATAAAATACATAATATCAATCCGGTAAAATTCATAAAAACATTGGATTTTAATGATTTATTTAATAACATTGATATAAAAGACTTACATAAAACAATGTGTATATTATTTAAAGAATTTAAATCTCAATTAAAATTAAAAGAACATATTTCAGTAAATTTTTTTAAAACTTTACTAAATTTTACATTGCATAATAATTACATTATATATGACAATATTATCCATAAACAATGCCAGGGAATTCCGCAGGGCGGAATCGCATCTAGTATTCTCTCTGACCTTTACTTATATTATTATGAAAGAAATATAAGTCCGAACAATGATTATGTATTTTATCGCTATATTGATGACATTATCATATTTTATTTCAATGAAAAAAATTGCACATCACCACTCAATTTTTATCCTACTCAGCTTAAATTAAGCGAAAATGATTTAATTCATAATAATATAAACTTTCTTGACTTAAAAATCAATATTAATAATAATTATAAATTAATTTTTGATATTTATGATAAGAGATTTGATTTTCCATTTAAAGTAAATATTTTTACCAATTATGCTTCATGTTTACATAAATCTGTATATAAAAATATAATTATCAATTATCTACATCGTATAAAATACTTATGCTCAGATATAAATAAAAACAAAAGTATTAGATTTATTCGAGATCAAGCAAAAATATTTGGTTATCCAATTTTTATGATAAATTCAATTATCAACTCTTTTAAATAACATTTATTATATCATTTAATTATTAACACTGTATGTAATAAATTTTTGTTTTAGTGTGCGATAACATATAACAAAAGATATAGAAAATAATAATTATAACATACATTATTACAATTATAACATATTAGGAAATTTAATATTTAATATTTGTTTGAACATTATATACACTTTATATAGAAAATTACAATTATAACATACATAATTACAATTATAACATATTAGGAAATTTAATATTTGATTGAACATTATATACACTTTGTATAGTTGTGATTGTGCATTGCCGATCACCTCTGTTTAAGGTGTTATTGATGTGCAGTTTTCATACATTTATAAATTAACTTATACAATAACAAATTAAATTATACATGGATAACATTGGTGATTATAACTAATAAACATATCTATTTGCAATATATATAAATATAAATATATATAGTTTTTATTTTTGTCTATGAATAATTAAATTTAACAAGTATTTTAATTACTGCATTGCATTAATTTGATTGACAAACAGTAGTAATACTATTAATTATCAATTTTATAAATTTTGAGATATTTTGAATTGTTTATGAATTATTTAATTAGATATTTAAATTAATCTAGGAAATATAAAATATATTTACAATGTAGTATAAATTAAACATTAATTATTTAATAACAAGTCTAATATATATTTAAGTAGTAGTAAAAATAAAACATTAATTATTTAATAATATGTCTATAATATCAGTGGATTAACACAGCTGGCAGCAAAAACAATTTGAATTAAAATAATATCTCTTTTACATAATATATTCTTGTTAAGAATATCTGAAATGCTGTGCAAGTTGAATTAATTCTGTGTAGATTTATTCATATAGTAGTATTATATTTTTTTGAATTTAAAGTAAAACTACAAGTTAGTATTGTTTTTTAAAGTTTATTTATATAATTAAATCTAATGAAGTGAGTATGTAACTAATAAAGTGGATATCTAACTAAATATTAATTATGAATTATTATAATACCAATAGATGGCGACACTTTACCTTTCAGGTAGTTGTTGATAATATTGTTAATATTATATTTAATTTAACTATAGAGGGAGCTATTGATTGTATATTAATTTTACTTTCAGGAATTAAAATTGGATGGAGTAATATATATTCACGGATATAATTTTGTTATAAGTGTATTAAAACCAGAATTATTTTGTGTGTTTTTGAATCATTTTGTGTTTGGGTGTCATCGATGGGGTTGTGTTTTAAAAATAGTGTGCTCTCAACTTGTCTTTCAAATCATTTCTCTCAACTCGACTTAGTCAACATGCATGATGCATTGCCATGTGGATGTGAATATTATGCAGAAGTTGTGACATTTTAAGGATTCTGTATAATTATTGTGAGTATAATATTTTATCTACACTTTACGCGTTCATATTTCCAATTTTATTATTTCAAAACTGTTATCTCGTGGTAATTTCGTGAGGTGTTAAATACAGTTTTGGGGATAATCGATGTGAGTGAAATATATTCTATATTCTTAATGGTTTTTATTTCCTATTTAAATATTTCTAAATTTTAATATTTCCAATTGTTGTCTGGTAATAATTCAGTGTACCTGGATGATTCTATTGATCTTAGCATTATGCCAGTAGAATTATGAAACACTGAATTATTATTTAAAACACATGTGGGTGCATCCAGGCTGATGAGTACATGTGCATGTGTTTTTTCATATCCAATTCATATTTAATTCTCATGTGGTCCAATTTTCCATTGTATATGGTTCATATTTAATTTATTAATCCATTTGTATTTACTTAATTGCAACTCCAATTTATAATTTTTTTTCCCTTTCTCTCTATTTCTTTTTTCTTTTTTCAATATTCTTTAGGTATGAGTAAAATTTGGCCAATTACCATTGAAGCACAAGCTATGGTAATACTATGTTTGCACATGTTAATTATTAGCTATGTGGTATTCTGTATACACAATATCATAAATTATCTCTTTGGAGATTTAAGTAGAATGATAATAGAACTTGATATGTTTTTTGAAATTCATAGATATTATAATTATATATATATATATATACTTTTTTTTTTTTTTTTTTTTTTTTTTTTTTGCGGATGTTAAAACATACTCTTTAGTAAAAAAATATATTATAAGAGTAATTATTAAATTTTGTATAATATTTTGTGTTTTTCAGCAATTTTTACGTTGCTAATTCTTATCAGCAAGGAATATTTTTAATTTTTGTTCATTAGTGAATTTCTTAAATAAAATACTGCTGCCTATTTTACCAAGATGCACGTGTATAATAATATTTCATGATTACAGAAATAAGTACTTTTTAAAATATTGTCAATGACATTAGCATTGTACTCTATGAATACAAAATTAATGGGATCATTAATTTAACAATAAAAGGAAATCCTTTAGTTTGTTCTGGTATAATATGATACAAAACATTTGAATGAAAGCCAAAGCTTTTGTTGTTGAATTACATTGTTATATTTGTATAAAAACATACATATATTTCTTCAGTGAATGTAATTTGCAGGAAGAATCTTTTGTCATTTGAAATTAAATTTTCATTAAATAAAGGAACATATTTATCATTGTATCACAAATTCATCCATATACATTCAATTTCTTAAAATAACAAACATTTAATTGATTCTATTATGTGTGTATGAAAAGCTACAATATCTTTTTATTTTGAATAAAAAAATTACATTTTGTTCTTGTTTTAAATGAAAAGTATAGTTAAATGTATGCTTTTGGTAAAATGGGAAATGCTGATGTAAAAGTATAAAGAAAAAGTACTATATTTAAAAATGCAATATGCAAAGGGCCATGTAATATCAAAACATTTTCAATGTAGTATAAAATAATTAATATTATACCATAATTATTATTACCACAATTATTAATTATTACTATAATACCTTACTTAAAGTTAAAACAATGACAGTTAAAGAACTTATACGAATGTAATTTTATACGTATTTAAAAATTTTTTTCGATTTTCTTATCATAATAGTGTGAAGTAATTACTACGTTATAAAATATGCATTTAAAATGCTTTGTAATATACTTTAGTCAAACAATCGGAATAAAAAATACTATGAAGGGATTTAATGATATTTAAATATAACTTATTACAAACTTTGTAAAGTACGGAAAAAGGGAATGCCTTTTTAAGTTAAAGAAATTATTTCTGTGATCTAAACGTTCTTGGAATGCGCTTAGAATAATCCGCGGATTGAATAAAATATAAAACTAGAAATAAAATTTAATAAAATGTAACCTATTCCTTTGTGTTATCTATTTGACTTCACTCACTAAGTAAAAATTCCGATTCAAGAAAAATTTATTTGAAAAAAGGCTAATACTGGATTCATTCAGGTAACGTTAAGTTGCACCACGTATTCAATTAAAGGCATTTTAAGAAAATGTTAATCTTCAAAACATGATATTCTCGCGTTTCTTGTTTAAAAAAAATGAAAACGATTTAAAAATTAAAATTTTAATATCTAAGGTGTAAAATTAACGTTCCACAATTAATATAGTTGAAATGGCTATCTGACTTGCTACTTTTGTTAATAAATAAGAAAAACAAAATAAAGAGCGCTTTAGAACTTTTCACAATAACATATATATATATATACAGGGTTTCCACGTATAACCTGACCGACCTTTATTTTCGCAACCGTTGGTCTTAGATGCATACTTTCAATCACAAAAGAGGTCAAAATTAGGTGCAGAGTTAAGATTAAAAAAAAGTTTGAAGCGAAAAAACAATTTAGAGAAAAATTACAGAATCTACATTTTTATACAATCCCCAGGTGCCTATAATTATATTTAGGGACGTTTTGTCTATTCAAAGGTATTGCAAACACAAAAAGTTCCGTATCTGTACAACCAATATTCACTGAAAAATTTGAGTTCAAAGTTATCATGCATAGTATGGGGACCGTATACAAATGGAGAGGCGTATATATCCCTTATGAGAAAGACAATGAGGTTTTAGAGTTAGATATGATCATGACAAAAGGGTTGTTGTTCAAGTCAAAAACAGTATAATATTTGTCTAATCACTGGTATTAAAAAAAAGGGAAATTTTATACAATACATAAAATCATAGTGCACAAATTCATACAAATTTAATAAAGTAATTTGAAATAAATACATAGTAAGTAGTGCTTTCTCGCAGATAAACGCAAATAAAAACGAAATAGAAATAAACAATGTGGATAAATATCGTCTTTCATACTTTCTCACTACATGTGTTCCAAGTGTTTTCCCTGAACTACAATACATAGATGGATACGTGATAGAAATTCGTCTTGAACATTTTTTTAGCATTACAGGCGTGACACATCTGATGGCGGATGAAATGCGATTCTGCAAATCTACTCGGCTTACTGATTCTACTTCGGAAATCTTGCTTTTTAAATAACCACAAACAAAGAAATCTAGGGGAGTTAGATCCGGCGATCGAGGAGGCCATTCTATCAAGCCTCCATAACCTATGATGTTATCTCGAAACATGCTACATAGAAGTGTTCGGCAGGAGGCTGTTTTGTGAGCTGGTGCTTCATCATGTTGAAACCACATCTTGGTGAGATCTGCTAATGAAACATGATCATCTAAGAAGTCAGATAATGGTCCACGTAACAGATCTACATACTTTGTACCTGTTAAAGTGCCATAAAAAAGAAGGGTCCCAATAATGCTTCCTTCCAGATTCCACATCAACGGTAACAGACCATCGTACTTGATGCTTGTTGGGACGTATGACATGCGGATTTTGCACAGACCAGAAGTGTGTATTCTGCCTTTTCACAACACCAGTTCTTGAAAACGTGCATTCATCTGTCCAAAGTTTATCATTCAGAAACGACGAGTCTGTTTGTAGCTTGTTCATAATGAAATTGCTAAAATCGAACCGTCTATCTTCATCTCCTGGTAAAAATGCTTGTACCAATTGTGATCGATAAGGATGTGCTCCGTGTATATTTAAAACGTTCCATGCATGGGATTTTGAGCAGCCACAAGCTTCACTAATATCCCTAACACTACACTGTGGATACGCAAGAACATATACCAAAATCTCCTCGTCAGAGACATGCATACTTGAGCTTCCAGATCGAGGATATTTTTTAACTCTACTCGTTTCTTGTAAGCCCTTTACAACATTTAAAATCGTGTTTTTAGATGGATGGCTATCATTTGGAAATTTAATTGCATATTGCCTTGCAGGCTCTCATTCATTCCGATTATACTGGCCAAAAAGTAATATCATTTCTACGTACTGTTCCGTGGTGTACATTTCAACTTCAAGCATTGACGAATCAACTAAATACAACTGGTGTAACTCACTTTTATTCAGCAATGAAGGACTTACGTCATATTTTGTCTACCAATAGGTATGCAGTGAATGAAATTTGCATAGGAAATCCCACAGCAATGCGTACTGCTTTGACATAAAAAGGATAGGGAAAATTCAAAACGGACCACTGAGCTGCTTAGCTGTAAAAAACTCAGTATAAGCTAAAAATTGAATAAATTATTGAATTAAATAAAATTAAACTGAATAAAAAAGTCATACATCTATTTTATAGTATCAGATTTTTCGCTATTTTTCAACCTTGAAATTTACGATTTGCGAAAAATCCTGACTTGATGGTTAAAAATTAAGGTAATGTTTTTATTCAGCGTTAAAAAATACAAAAAACGTAATTATAAAAGTTAAAAATCACAACCATCGCAGGTTTATGTTATCTAATATAAAACTCTTTATTAAACTTGTCGACGGTAAACTATTTTTTTGTGTTATTCTCTAATATAAGTATGTATAAGATGGTAAGCGTCGAAAATCATAATAATATTACATTGTCATCAGATTTAAGTCAATATGTAAAATTTAACTTTGATAGGACATTTGAAAGTGAGTTAAAATTCGAGTACAAATTTTAAACTGGAAAGACGATCATTGCAAGTTAAATGAAACCTTATGAAAATAACATAATTTTTGTTAAAATAAATCACAGCCACAAATACTTACAAAATAAAACAAATGTTAAAATACAATTATTTTAACTAATCTGAAACTTAACTAATAGAAGTTAACTCAATCCTAATAGTTGTACGATTTCTTTCAAAGCGCAGATACCTTGAAATAAGTTTAAGTATATATAAGATACGACCCCTGAAAGCATGGCCGAAATCATCTGTTTTGAGATGCAAAAAAGTGGTATAAATCATGCATTTCAAAGTTTCATTACTCGGTCAATTTTAATGTTAGATGAATGGGAATGTTTTTGTCTTACTTGCTAGTGTCACAGTAAATGTTTACTAAATATCACTTGTAGGACCGGGGGACCGTATAAAATTTTAAATTTCGTAATTTTTTAATAAATTTTTTTCTTAAACCAAATCGCTTTAAAAATAATTCTTTACCTTATTTAAACAATTTTTGTAATTGGAAGTATGCATCTAGGACCAACGGTTGCTAAAATAAAGGTCGGTCAGGTTATACGTGGAAACCCTGTATATACACTGTTAAAAATTGTCTTGCCAGTGCTGTAGTACTTCTGTCATATTTTACAGTTGGCACTGGCAAGACTACATAGAACCGAGACTTTAAAAAATTATTTTAAAAATAGTAAAATAATAATTTATCCATCAAGGCGTTATTTCCCATCTATTATCTGTGAATCAATATAAATCTATATGCGTAACGTAGATATTTGAAATGAATCCGCCTCATTTGAATTACCTAAAATTTGGCACGAGGTACTTTTCAGTTTAAAAAAAACAATAAGGAAATATTAATTTTCACGTTTACAGTTGACTATTTAAAACATCTGCTTTTTTACATACATGACCTCGTTATTTATGTTTTCAAGTTTATTTTTCAAATTTGCGAGAATATTTTTGTTTATCGTTACATATCTTGAAGATGGCGCCGTATGAGCGCTGAAACATATGTCGATCATTAAAAGGTTTTTATAAGCCTTTTGTGTTTCTCTTTATATCACTGAAGCATTTTATCTATATTTTAATTATAATTAGTGATTATGCTCATTTCCTAGTATATAACTTTTATTTGATATTACAATGAAACAACAGTTAACCGGACTAATGTTGTGATGTGAAATCCCATATAGTTTTAAATTATCTTCTTTTACTTTATTAAATATCACTTCCTCTAATTTGGTGATTAAATTATATTAAATATTATTTAATATGTTTTACTATTCTAAATTCTCTCTATGTTTTACTGTTCTAAATAAATGAAAGAAATAATTATAATTTTCCAGCGTTAAAAGGTTCCCACACAAATTCTAAATGTCTCCCTAGCACATGAAAGCGACCGCATTTTCATCTAAAGTACCAGGTGCACTTCCTATTTTAGAGTTCGTCATATTTTTATATATGTACTATCAAGCTACGCCCGCTACGCTGGTCAATTTCTCTTAACGAACCTTTAATCAAACAAAATATTGACATTTCATACTGCACTTTTATATTTTAAGAGAATAATAAGGGTACTATAATTTGTGACTCGTACTACAGCCAATATACACGTCAGGACACGTCCCTCTTATAATTATCTTTTTACACGTAAAGTTATGGTACTCCATTGTGAAATTTGGTAATTTTTGAAATTCAATATATGAAAAACGGCATAATCATTAGATTTGAAAATTATATCAAGAAGAATACAATTTTTTGCCTTTCAAACTCAGTTTGTCTAACAATTTTCTGACAAATACTTTTTGAGCTATTATTGTTTCAGTAACTCCAAATGTTTCATTTTCCGAGATTAATCTGTGGCAACGATTAGCGAAAAACCCAGTCATCAGCAACGCATAGCTTTTTATTAAAGAGAATGTTGGAGTAGGGATTGTCACCATCGATTTGCCACCATCACTTTTGAAATCGGTTCTGTAGTTCTAGAGATTCCATAGAAATTGTAATTTAGAATGTTTTTAGAACGCTTTTCCCTCATCTCACCCTTTTAAATTTCGAATGTTTTTAGAATTTGTTCTTAGAGAGCATTTACATCTTATAAGTAACTACCATACCAAATTTGATGTTTCTATCTCCTTCAGTATACAAAAAATTGAAATTTTAGAACGTTTTTCGCTCTTGCACTCCCCTAGAGGTAGTGGCACCGACATAAAATATGGCCTATGTTGGAGCAGGGACTGTCAGCATCAATTTGCCAGCATCACTTTTGAAAACAGTTCTGTAGTTTCAGAGATTCCATAGAAATTCTAATTTAGAATGTTTTTAGAACGCTTTTCCCTCATCTCACCCTTTTAAATTTAAAATGTTTTTAGAATTTGTTCTTAGAGAGCAGTTACATCTTATCAGTAACTACCATACAAAATTTGATGTTTCAATCTCATTCAGTATACAAAAAATCGAAATTGTAGAACGTTTTTCGCTTCTACATCCACCTGGGGGTAGTGGCACCGACATAAAATATAGCCTATGTTGGAGCAGGGATTGCCACCATCAATTTGCCACCATCACATTTGAAATCGGTTCTGTAGTTCCAGAGATTCCATAGAAATTGTAATTTAGAATGTTTTTAGAACGCTTTTCCCTCATCTCGCCCTTTTAAATTTCGAATGTTTTTAGAATTTGTACTTAGAGAGCATTTACATCGTATAAGTAACTACCATACCAATTTTGATGTTTCTATCTCCTTCAGTATACAAAAAATCGAAATTTTAGAATGTTTTTCGCTCCTGCACCCCTTGGGGGTAGTGGCACCGACATAAAATATAGCCTATGTTAGAGCAGGGATTGTCACCATCAATTTGCCACCATCACTTTTGAAATCGCTTCAATAGTTTCAAAGATCACCCCCTACAAACAAACAAACAAAAAAAACAATTTTTACTCCTTTATAATATTAGTATAGATTTTGTTCCTTTCAGAATCATAGAATAGCGAAGCAGTAAGCTCTCGTAAGTAATTTGAAGATCTCACAGGGCATTTTAACAGGGTTGATCCTTGTGTAACGTAATTATTGGTATATTTTCAGTCTTGTAACTTAGCCTGTTTATCCTTAAATTCAAAATTATCCGTACTGTCACTATCTACGGGATATATAATATTCAATGTTCTCTTGAAAATTCTTATGCTACGAAGTTAAAATGATAAATTTGTAAGGTATGATTTTCATCATTCCTTTTCTGACCAGACACCTGAAACCATGTAATTTATTGGCTCTTTGTATGGTGATTAAGACACCACCAACTTTTTTATATCATTCTCGATAGTTAGATATTTAAATTAAAGTTTGTAGAAGGCCCGTAACGTGTCTGGCTCTTTTAATATCCGCAGAAAGGATTTCTCAACAATTTAAAAGAACTTACAATAGCGAAATTCTGCCACTGTTTTTTAGTTATTGCTCGCAGATAACTAAAAAAGTCTTCGAAAATCTGATAGTTCACGGATAACCAAAGTTTTCAGTATAAATGTGTTGTGACATAATCCGGATATGAAGAAATCCGGATAATTAATGCAATCATTAAAAGAAAACTGCGTTTTGAAATAAAAATTCCTCTAAAATAAATTTTGTTTAAACAAAATGTAGTTTTTAACGTATTCAACTTATATTAAGCCGACCTTCAAATAAGATTACCACAAAAAAGAAAAATATATATATGATACTTACATACATTTAATGCGTTAATTAGACAGGTTCAATAAAACAAGTGGGTAAGTGTGATCG
The DNA here is from genome assembly GCA_963931845.1 of Maratus michaelseni. NCBI lineage: Eukaryota > Metazoa > Arthropoda > Arachnida > Araneae > Salticidae > Maratus > Maratus michaelseni. The sequence continues at coordinate 78,829,282 of OZ007590.1, read as the reverse complement.
AAGATCGCTCAAAGGGTTTCGTTTAATATTCCTTTCAAAACACTTTATCCTTTCTTTAATAAATTCAAAGAAATTTCATTTAGCAACAACAACAAAAAAACAAGTCGTGTTTTTTTATAAAGTAAAAATTTACCGGTTTATTTTTTCGTTTTTTCGAATATCTAAACCAGCCGGATAGCGGGCCAAGGCCGCTATTATATTCTGTCATAATAATATCCGTCATACGGACTAAATGCAATATTTAAAAAAATAATTTCAAAAGTAAACAAATTGTACTCCTTCAAAATGTTAAAATATGCGAATATTTCCATAATCAGATTTTTATCATGATTCAGTATGTTTCTCAAACTCATATATTTACTATTCTCTATTATTTATATTGATACTCGCTTTGTATTATTCTCAAACATTTGAAAAATTCGTTAAACTTCCCATATGACGTCAGATTTTCTTTTTAATTCTCTAATGACGTGATATTAATCTGCTTTGTGTACTTACGCATACTCATACTCCTTGTATTATTGAGAAATCATAGACATTTTCAGTTTTATTACGACTATGACGTCAATCAATTTCATTTCATATTTATCTTTTTTTCAATTGGTGAAACTTTTTATTTTATTTTTATTTTTCACGTGGAAATCGTCTGATAATCGTCTGATAATCGTCTGATAGAAAATTAATTATTGTAGAAAGAATTTCATTGTGGATTTTAAATCTTTGGCATCTGCTATAACGAATTTTTTTTTTAATTTAATAGGAAAAGGCTGTTGGAATTTTGGTTTTTCATCTCTATTTATTAAAATAATACGAATTTTTCAAATTTTAATATTTTGAGCTCTTTACAGCTGGTATTCATCTATATACACGAAGTTTCAACTCTGAAAGTTATATAGTTTTTGAGAATGGCTCTGTGACGGACAGACAACGGAGCGGGAGTAATAGGGTTTCGTGAGATGAACAAAACCCTAATTAATAATTTTCCCGTAACCTAAAAATTCCGAGTAAGAATTATACAAACAAATTAAATTTTAACCTTGAGTTAAATAGGAATTTCAAAGAATGTATATTTTTACAGACGAATATATACAATTCTAATATCAATAAAAAAATCGTAAGTATAATTTTTTATTACCTTATATCGATCCGGATAAATATAGTTTCGCTAATGAAAGTGTAATTGTATGTTATTCGTGCTGAAACATTATTATTACTAACCACACATATATATAATATTTTTGTCTGTTTTTCTTATGTTAAATCGCTACTGTAAATAACTGCATTTCTTTCATAAAATTTTAACTATCTGAAACTTTTGAGAATCTTCAGATATGTATCATTGCAACTCTTTAATAGCTTTTACTTGGATACCTCCAGGCACTTCATTTCCGTTTAGAATTCCCATTACTTGAAGAAAGTGTATTCCAAAACATTCTAAATGGAAATTTCTGTAAATTTTAAAAGATATGGTCGTTTCTTAAAAGGATATTAAAGAACTTTTGAAAATAAAAGAAGAAAATATCTGCATCAGCATCCATTAATATTGAAGTTTAAGAAGCAATGATAAAGTTTTAGATTGTCCGAATTATTTGGAATTATTTACATGTGTTTTGTATTCATAAAAAAGAAGCTTATTTAACAAATTTTACTCGATTTTCAAAAGGAAAATAGCTGTTTAAAAAAAAAAACTCATTTCAGTATATTTTGTAATATAAACCATATGCATATTTATTAATTAAATATTAAAATTTCTTAATAGCGACAATTTTACTCAATTTTCTAAGAGATTGATTTGAAAAAACCTTAGTATTTATTATTAAATCACTATTTTCGAATATATATATTCGTTTTATTTAATGACAGAAATTTGCGGTTAAAAAAGTTGAAGATTAGACCCGGAAAAATTGGAACTGCTTGGCTGCTATGCCAAGCTCTACAATCGAGCTATTTACACTTTCCAACACAGTGGAGAATGGTTTATGAATTCGGATTGTTTGTCTGTCTGTCTGACCATGCTCTAACTTGCGTAAATATACTCGTATTTCCATGTAATTGATATATGTTATTAAGATGTTAAGTATTGAAAATAAAGTGTGTAACATTTATAGTTCGTGTACAGCATAGGTTCCAAACTTTTTCTAGACCACCGCCTCTTTTACAAGAAAAAAAAGTCCCAACGACCTCCTCTTCCATAGTAGTTAATTATACCAAATATTAAGTTATTTTTCATATTATCTTTACCCCTTTTATCTATCTATCTATTAAGAATCACAAAATAAATTAAAACAACCATCAGATGAGAAACTGTTTCCAACAAAATTAAGGAGAAATAAAAAATAATAATGAGGTGGTTGAGGCTGGTGGGATTTTAATAATTTGTTAATGTCGGATTCCAATTTCGTAAACACCAGTCTCAAATTACCTCGTTCAGTGATGTGCAGTCTGTTCTTTTCATAGACAATAATTTATCTACTGCACTGAACCCAAATACGATGACAAATACGATGAAGGAAAAGCATTTAAAATTTTCTATATTTGCACGTAATCCAGGGTAGAGAGCTGGTATTGATTTTTGAAGCCAAAACTCTTATTATCCGTTTCTGAATTTCACTTTTAGCTCTTCGTTAGTTACGAGTTTCACGCGTTCCTCTTAGAAATTTGATGATTCTTTTGTACTTGTATTTGCGAAAGGATCTAAAACCCATCTCTGTATATTTATGTTTAAATATCCTGGAATCGCTCGTGAAATCAGCATGAAGAAGTGTTCCATCCAAGTGTTGGCAGTAAGTGAGTAAATCTTCCTATTTTACAGAGACTGCTGATAATGCGCGCATGTGGTTGAATTCACATTTACCTAGATTTCGTTTGAGCAGAATTCGTTTTCCCACGAAAATGGCTATGGCGTTTTTTATTTTAATTAAATTCATCTCATCACCTTAAAATTCTAAATTGATCTAATTAAATATTCTAAACAAGTCTGTCAAATAAGCGATATCATTTTTGGATGTAATCAGGATTTGCTCAGTTTTTCATCGCTGTTTTCACTGAAGTCCAGTACTGAGTCAAGTAGATTGCAAAAACGATTCAGACAAATACCTTTTGAGAGCCAACGAGCATCTGTGTGAAGCAGCAAGTGATTGAAATCCTGATTATTTTCACTACAAAGCTGGCCAAATAATCTGTTATGCAATTAATTTCTTCTAATCTCATTGACTCCTCTAATAACGTAATGAAGCGTCGTATGCAGGCGTTGATTCAGATTTTTTGCAACCAAATTCTGAATATGAACAACACAATGCATTGCGAGTACATCTGGTACTGTCTGTCTTAAATGCGCTATGAAATCCTGAAGATGCCCCATTATTGCTAGAAACCCATCAGTAGCAGCTCACAAAATATTACGAATGGGAATTTCTTTCTCTTGAAAAACTTGCTCATGATATTAAATATCGATTCTTCATTTGTATCAGTTTCCACATTTTTAGCAAGTAATAACTCTTCACATTTTTTTTCTTCTTTTACGAATCAAACATAAGACAAGAATACTGCTTTGTAGATTGATATAGTTCATTTATCGAGTTGAATGGGAAAATTGCAAGTCTTTAAATAATTGCATAATGATATTGAAATAACCAATTAATATTTCGTCTTTGAACCGAAGTATTATTCAGAGGAATTTTTCTGATGATATCTGACGATGACTTCTTGTTTAGAAAACGACTTAAAAAGGTTTGATAGAGTTCGCTGTTTTAAATGTTTCTTTTCCAGTCCTTAAAAATAGGATAAATCTTTATTTATTTATTTTATTTTTTATTTTTATTTTTTATCAACATACATTTCATTTAAATGCTTTTGTAGCCTAGAAGACTTCATGGCTTCATTTGAAAAAACTTGTCAAATTAAACATATAAGTAATGATTGGTTTGTAGGAGAGTGCGTAAAACCATATTTCAAATACTCAGTACTATACTGAAGGAATTTTTTTTCTAGATTCAGACATTTTGAAATACAAAATTTGTCACGGTTTAAGTTTAAATAAATTAACTCTTTAACAGATTTATAAATAGTTCTAAAAATAATGGCTATAATGACTTCTATCACTTTCACTCAGAATAATTTCATTAGCAGATTCAAACCACAGGTTCGTTTGAAAATCTATGTTCAGGCATTGTCGCCATCTTTCTAACATTTTTCGAACTACAGTTTAATAAAAAAAGAAATTAGGTTTCAAACTTTAAGCTAGCCAAATATAGAAAATTTTACATTCCGCAATTTTTGAATTTTTAACGATTTTTAAAGCGATTTATAGGGATTTTTCGGTTTCCACAGCAATTTTTTGACATTCAGGAATGAATTGCGTTTACAATGTTGTAATATGTAGACTTGAGTTAGCCGTGAAAAGTGATTTTGAAAATAGATAGTGGGAAATAATTAATGCAAGTTCTTTTAGAAGAAAAATAAAAATAATCCCTTTCTGGAAGAAAAATTGAGTCGAATGCATCCATGAAGATTTTGAAGAACTTTTAATAAAAAGCACAAGAACAGCAGCATAAAATAGGCGAGTGGGGGGTGCCTTAATGTTCGTACAATAGACTCACAATCTACATGTTTTCAGGCCGGAAATCAGAGAAGGAATGCTGATACACATACGCTGTAAATTTCTTCGTTTACATTTTTTTGGCATCATAAATTTGGCGAGATTACATGCATCATAAAATATCCGTTAATAGGAACATATGGGAAACTGTTTGAACTTATAGCCAAACTAGCAATTTTAGCAAGACCGCCAATAATTACGTTACAGAAGAATTTCAGATCCCGTGAGGAGATCAAGGATAGGCACAATATTGGCGTGGTGACTGTTGCATAGCCTTTATGATTCAGAAAGAAACAGCTGCATATTGAAAAAGATATAACGTACATGAGAGGAGCTGAGTTAATTTAGAGGCCGAAATATTTCTTTTAGTTTTCGATTTTATCTGATTTAAGCGTTTGATCGCGCGTCAGGACTAAAGATGAGAATTTGCGTGGGAGCAGAAAAGCTGATCTATTTCTTTTATTTGTTCTGAATAAGACCGCAAAGAGCTTAAATAAGTTTTATAAAAACTTTAATAAATTAATTATAGAAAGGGAAATTTATTAAAGTAAAAAATAGCTAATTTAAAACTATATGTGATTTCACATCATGTTTTAACACGCTACAGTAAAATTTTGTCCTCCGGGAGTTGTAGCGTTTATTCGTGTTCCACGGCGTTTTTTTGACATACGTGAAAGAAATTTGATTTGGAGTCCCCATCTCTTGGTTAGTTTGGAAAGATTTTCATTTTAAGCTATATTTAAGTTTTCTATCATGGGCCCGATCAACGCCAGGGGGATAAGCTAGATGTATTATATTAATTTCGTAAATAGGTAGGTACGCCACGGTTGTCCTCTGTGACGGTCTTATCACCTACTATTTGCCTTTGAACCCGCTATCACCCCCCCTTGGGAACTTATAGTATACAGGAACAGTCAAAAGTATTCCTTTTACAGTACGGTCTACGGGGTAAAATCATGCGATGTATTTTAATAAAGTTATTATATTTCAAATGTATTAAAATTGATATAGTATATCACTGAGGTTCCCTACAATATGCTTACTATAGGATAGGGTGTGCATAGCATTCATCGTTCATTTACAGGGTATACACAAAAGAATTCGGTTACAGTACTGTACATGAACAATAATTGCTGGAAGTGCGTTTTCAGTTGTGGTACATGTTTTTAAATGTAACTAATTTTTGAATATTACTTGATGTGGATAAATTCAAGAGATCATATGCAGGGCTGCACAAAATATTTCAAGTACATTGCAGTTCATTGACGGAAACTGCTGACTGGGAATTTACAACAGTTCTATGCGTTTCCTAACAGAACTAAATTTTAGCACACAATATAGTATATATACAACTCTACTGATCATATACAGGGCTGCACAAAAACAAAATTTGGATATTTTTACGATTATTAATGTTATTTGTTGAAATTGGGTTTCCAAATGAGGTATGCATTTTACAAATTGTTTACTTAGACATCATCTTTCACCTTATTATTCTATGAAGCTTTGTTACAGTATTCTGAATGTGTTGCATAATCTAAGCTTAACGCATAATATTTATTTCTGTTTTTTTTTTCTCTTTTTATCTTTCTTTAGTCCATCTATCTGCAAAATTCGAAATATAACGTGCTAGAAAAATACTTCTGCATTCTTCATTAACACATAATCAAGCGACATCAGCTAAGCCTTTTTCTAAAATATGTTTTTGCATTTCTGATATAGTCCTTTTTAATTGATTGTGTTTCAACATTTATCTGTGTTACTGAGTAGCTAGCTTCTTGAATTCACATAAGTGCACTGCATTTAACCATACCACTTGAAATGACTCATGTTAAATTTGTTATCTTTATGCGGCCCAAGAATTACAGCCGGTGTGAATCCCTATTTTGTTCCCTTTCGAAATATGAAACTTTTGTTTATGGCTCAAAACATCTTCCGAGATTTGTTCTTTGAATTTTATAAGATAAAAGAAATGCATCAACGCGTGAAAAAAATTTAAATTCGTATCAAAATTTTTCATTAAAATTCATGTTTACATCTATAATTTATTACGCGGTCTTTGGTATTCCGCGTTCTGAAATAATCTTTTTAAGCTATGACATAATATGTTTTTATTTTTTTTGTGTCCTACACACATGAAAACTTTTTCTGAATGTGTGTGCTATAAATCACTTAGCGATTTCACCTTATTATTCATCCTATTATTTAAACTAAATCTATATTTCCCTTGAAGTAAATCATAGAACACGGGCAAATTGAAAAATAAAGTTGTAATTTTTTTAACCACTAAAGTACTGTACGCCACTATTTGATTGTATGTGAATTCACATTTCTTCTATTATTGGCTTACTTGAACTTGGGTGATTCTAATTATCATTTATTCCCTCGAAATTTGAAGAAACTTAATATTTTAATATGGATTTTTTCTGGTCTAATCAGAAAATTAATATTTCACAGGATCTCAAACTTTGGTGCATTTATGTTGCATCGATTTTAAGATATGGAAATTTTAAAAATATTTAGTTTTACCATTCATACACAGTTAGAAACTTCTGACACCCATTTAAATCATATGATAAGCATAGTTTTATTTTAATGATGTAATAAGCTTATCATTATTACATAGCATGCCAAGTTTCATATAGTTATTTTCATCTTCTACCAGAACAGAGCAGTAGAACTTCGTAAATTTAAAAAAGAAAAGTGCCCAGCAAACTGATGGCATTGAGCTCACAGTCTATTCACACCAATTGTATATTATACTCTTATTTCAAAGAATAATGCCCATCGAAAAATAAAGAAATCGACAACAAATTACAGGATATTAGGCCCCCCCCATTCCCTCTTTCTACTTAACCAGTGAGCCACCAAAACTAATCAGGGAAGCTCCTTATCACAATGAATCTATATACAAAATTTGAAGCAAATCGGATAATAATGCATGAAAAACTCCTTTCCCTAAATAAAGGGGGGGGGGGAATTAGTCCCCGTCCATCCCTTTATACTTACCCAATATATCCCAAATCTACTCAGGGAAGCGCATTATCACAATGAACCTATATACAAAATTTGATGCATATCTGATAATTCTGCATGAAAAACACATTTATTTAAATTAAGGGGATTAGCCCCCGTCCCCATTTATACTTAATCAATGAACTCCCAAAACTAATCAGGGAAGTGCCTTATCACAATGAACTTATATACAAAATTTAAAGAAAATCGGATAATTCGGCATGAAATACCCATTTATCTAAATAAGGGGGTATTAGCCCCCGTTCCCCCTTTATACTTAACCAATTAACATCCAAAATTAATCAGGGAAGCGCCTTATCAGAATGAACCTATATTCAAAATTTGAAGCAAATTGTATAATTCTGCATGAAAAACACATTTATCTAAATTAAGGGGGGATCAGCCCCCGTTCCACCCCTTTTATACTTAGCAATTGGACCCCCAAAACTAATCAGGGAAGCGCCTTATCAAAATGAACCTATATACAAAATTTGAAGCAAATCGGATAATTCTGCATGAAAAAAACCATTTATCTATATTAAGGGGGATTAGACACCATTCTCCTCTTTATACTGAACCAACGAATACCCAAAGCTAATCAGGGAAGCGACTTATCACAATGAACCTACAAACAAAATTGCAAGCAAAACGGATATTTCTATCAAGAGTTATCGAGTTACGTACGTACATACATACATACTTTTTTCTTTTAACAGTTCCGTCATGTAAAATTTCAAATGTCGTTGATTTTACTTCATAATATTTTATCATAACCAGTAATTAACTAAACATACTAATTTCTATATATTAGGAACTTCATATCTAGTACATAATGGAAATTTTATAATTAGGGAACTTGTTAAAAATTAAAGTAATTTGTGTAGACTGATTATATATTCAATCAGTCACGTTTATTGTAGTCGACACATATATAGTGTTATTCAGAACTCATAGTCAAAACTATAAGAAACGGTATAGTACTCTATAACCAAAACATGTGTGCAGGACAGCAAGATCTCAATTCAATTTATTCAATAAAAAAAATAGAGTTTCTTACTTCAAAATGAACTTAATAAATTTAACAAAGTTAAATGACATTATATGATTAATATAATAATAATATTATAATATGATAATATTGAAGTTATTTCAACAGAATAACTTTTCTTTGTGTTAAATGTGATAACATTTAAGAAAGTGCCGGATGAACCTCGTAATTATTTCAGTGACACTGTATATACTATCAGCTACATTTCGAAATATAGAGCAGTTTAATATAGTATCCAATGGACTCGAATTGTGGCCATTTCCCGTATTTCGCATGATGTCATCCCAGAAAATAAAGCATGCCAATTGAAATTATTGTTACAATTCATTATTCTTAAAGTATGAACTAGAATCTTACTTGTGGCTTCGAATGGGCAGGGCATCCGTATATTTGATTGAAAAACTGCAATGCAACCATGATTTCTTATACAATGTTAGGGTAATCCACCTGTCAAAAAAAGTTCTCAATCTCCCTGTATAAAGTTGCTTAAAATACGGTTAAGATAAATTCTTTTTTTTTTTTTTTTTTTTTTTTTTTTGTGAGAGAGACACATAAAAAAGAATGTTATACGGAAGAATTGATATAAAGATAAAACGTACGCTATATTTTACTAAATACAGTAATCCTTTACTTATACGTCGCACAGTGGGGCGTTTTGATGATCTAGGTGGACAAATTCATTTTTCCGATTGTCTCGGAATTTAACAAGACCACGTATACTGGGTAGTTGGATGTCTCTTTTGTCGAGATCCGTACGAGTTTTGTCGAAAAAACCCGATGTGTCGATTAACTACGACCGTGAAGAAGGCAGTTGATTTGAGAGACTTTCAACAGTTGCATTATTTTTCTGTAAGTTCGAACGCAAGTCGTGACTTTTCTGTTTTATTCGAAAGCAGCAGTTTACTGGACATATGTCACATGTTTGTCACACGATTTAACCTAATGTTGTTTGAAAATAAGCGCCATCTTGTTTTCAAACTTCAGCTTAACTTTTAATATAGTATTAAGCATTATTAAGCAATAAGCATTTTTTTAAAAATCAAAGTGGCATTCCTAAAGTATTGAAAACTTAAGAAACCTCCTGCGAAAGTTCGCGAATCATTAAGTTATATTAACTTAAAGTGTGTGTCTGAGTGTTTAATTCAAATGTTGCAATTCAATTTTAACCACTTTTAATTATTCGATTGAGCTGGAACTTTGAATACATGTGTAGTTTCAATGACAATATAATATCATAATATAAATAAATAATAATAATATAAATAATAATAATAATGATAATAATAATAATAATTAAATATGCCAAATATTTATCACTGTTTGATTATTTTATAACTGATACATTCGAAAACCCAGCAAAACCTAATTATTCTTCAACTCAATAATTTTGTCCACCTAGATCCTCAAAACGACCCACTGTGCGTCGGAGCAAGGGAGTAACCAAAAACGACGCATAAACGAGAGAGACGCATAAATGAAATTCAAGTGAAAATTACATTTGAAATAATTGTAAGACAAAATTCATTATTGAATGGTTAAATAAGATACAGAATAATGAAAAATACGAAACATTTAGCAAAGATTTTAAAGATTTTATTTTTTTAAATCTGAAATACACACAACGTAAAGTTTTAATGAAATTTTTTAAATGGCCCAAAATTGAAGTTTGCTTATGAGCTTGATGTCTGTCCCTAAAAATAGATTTTTCGAGTTCATTGAAACATGAATATGTTGAACCAAATGTATCAGTTCATTGGATGTAGTGACGGAGAGTTTCCAGAGCTTCTACTGCCTCTTTAAAACTCGGTGGATGGTGTTTCTACGTTTTCTTCGTTATCTTATTCATTTTTATTGGCATCAACTTCAATTTCTGTGACTATTTCGTGTATGTCCCTCTTTTCCGCTGTTATTACATTTCCATCAATATTTACAAAATCGTTAAAATTAATCATTCCCCGAGAAACAGCATTCCATTCTGCATCTAATGCTGTTTGATCTTTGGTACAAGATGCATCATTTTCAAATTCCTTCAGAATGAAGCATACCTATTTGAAACAGCTCTCCTAGAAACAGCAGGTGTGAAGGGGTGTGACCCAAAAATGCAGCTTATATTAGTTTCCAGAAAATAAATTAAAAAAGACAACCAATTGATTTCGCATTTACAAGCTGATGTAAAATTTTTTGGAAAGAACATGTGTGGAATGGGAAGAAATGGCAAGGGAAACTTGAAATTTCTCCGTTGCATAAGTGAGAGATACACTCACTTTAAGACGCACAAGCGAAAAAAAATAACATTATATTGGTATATCGTTATCCGGGACTACCGAAAATCAACGTATAAATGAGACAGACGCATAAAAGAGGCAACGTATAAGTGAGAGATTACTGTATATCAATAAGTTATCAATTGCAGAGACTTTGTTGATTAAAAATGATATACCTAAATATTTATTTCATTTATTGATTCTAGTGAAAACATTTGTCACATATTATTTCCTATAATCTATTTCACATATTAAATTAATATATATATATATATATATGTGTGTGTGTGTGTGTGTGTGTGTATGTGTGTGTGTATTATTTCATTGTGTAAAGTTTGGGTTTTTATGTTTAATTAAGTGTCTTTTGTAAACCTTTTACTTTCCCTTTCTTTGTTTAATTTTTATAAAAAGATTCATTTCTATATTATTATTAGTTTCAAAGTATTATTATTGTTTCGTCCAATTAAATGAATCCTAGAAAAAATAAACTATTTGTCAGGCAAATATCATGTGAATTCAATATCATCAAAATAAATTCATCTTGAAAAAACATGGTTCCAGTGATATTTACATTTAAAGAACTGAGACAAAAATAATTTAGCCGATCACAGTTTTCGAAAAGTAAGTAGGCCACTGATCTAAAATAAGAAAATGATTCATGTATACGATAAATATTAATGATCAAAGTTTTCTTCAGCAGGAATTGTTTTCAGATATGTATTATTGATGCAACAGCCGTTAATAATTTTGCATTTGTCCCTATTTTCGTCTTTCACGGACAATAATGCAAACTTTTATTGTTATATTGAAAATTTGGATATTTTTTCTCAAACCTTTAAATACTTTTTTATAATTATTTATAACTTTTGCAATTCATATCGTATATAGAAGACTTGTAAAAATATTAAATCTGACATTGAACTTTAAACAATTATTAAATAAAACTTGAAGTCCGGGGAAAAAGCAAAAATTTTTAATGACAATATCCAAAATTAGATAAATGGTATGACTTTTAATTTATAATTTTACTATCAGCAACTGAAATTCTTTTATGATTCTTTAGATTTAACTTTAAGTTTATATTGTGCACTAAATAATTTTTTTTAAAGAAAATAAATAAAGGAGTAATATAAGTTACGAAAAATTTATTAAAATTAACTGCATATTCGGCCCCATGTTTATGGGCACACCGGTGCTAAAATAAATACAGTATCCCAAAGTTAAGTTGGACACATTCTACGTTTAAATATATATAAAAGTTTTATTTTTTTTATTTAAACGCAAATGTACTGAAAATATCAGACAAAATGAAAAAACAATAAGGCTTCTTTAATCCTGTCCCACACAATTTGACATAATTTAGCTGAAGTTGTTTCTCGAAACAGTTTCTTTTAACAGTTTCTTTTGGCAACTTCTAGATTTACTCTAATCAACTGCTGCTCAGAATCGATCGAGTTTGACGCAAACAGAATCCATTGCAAAAAACATTTATTGTATCATACATTTTTTCCCAAAATTTCAAAAAATCTTATGTTTTGTTGGGGTTCTCTGTTGGAGGTGGACTTTGTGCTAGGTCTGGTAGAACTTTTTGAAAACCCTATATTTCTAAAAAGGTTAAAACAAAATGTTTTTAGTGTCTTTAGAGAGTTTCTGCAGTGTCAAAATTGTTTTGCTGCGTTTAACTGACATTTTGCGATGATATAAAGATAAAACGAAGGCTATATTGTATTAAATTTATGAATAATTTATCAATTGCAGAGATTTTGTTAATTAAAAAGGATATACTTAGCTGCAATTATAATATGGGTAAACCTTGATCTTACATTTTGTGACCTGGTTGAACCATAAACTTGTGTAGGTTCAATCATGAACTGGTAAAATGTTATACCATGAACTGGAAAAGATGTGAAAAATAAATAGATAAAATACAAAGCTATAAAATTGCTACTGGAATATTTTGCAAACAAGGGATATTTAGACCGAAACTATTCTTTAAAATGAATTTTGACGCACCACGAATATAAAAGCCTGAATCGGTTTGTGAACTTCACACTTCCTGACAGTTTAACCCACGTTCTAATTACTTGACAAACTGGACATGTATCCTCTAAAGTAGCACACTGAGAATGCATAGAATTATTTGGCCTGATTGACTAATGAATAGTTTTGTGGAAACTTGGTCTTTCTCAAACTTGAACCATGAAGTTTCTTTAAAGTTGGGAACAATTATATTTTGGTTTTGCTAGTTGCTTTACATTATAAAATGCTTCCAATTTGAGCTAAAACTATTACCACCTGAATTCCCTTACGGCCGTGCTTGAACAGCAACTCTTGAATAAAACACGAATATAGAGCTGTAAAGAATAATTGAAACATGCAAAACTTCCAGTAGTTAAAAGAAAATATTCACAAGTGCAAAATTTCAATTTATCAATAAATCCAATTGATTGTTTGAAATATTCCTTGAAAATATATATTTATTGGCCTGCGAATTTTTTGAGCTACGTGAAGAGTTCCTAAAACTATATTGTGAGTTTAACTGTCATGTACCTAATTCATCGTAAAATAACGTACATTTTAAAATGTAAAGTGTAATTTAAAAATAGTTGAGAATGATTTTTGAAAACGATTATCTAAATATATATTTTTACAAAAGCTTTGATAGATATTTGAAATACTAAACATATTTTGTTCGTTCATGCTAATGTATGCATCTAAAATTTTAACATAATTTTTTTTACATAGTTCTCAAAAAGGTAAATTTAAATCAATCTTTAAAATGATTTCCAGGAACAACTCAGAAATATGTTTTGATTAAATAACTTTACTTTAAAAAAGAAGATCTCAACTTATGTACAGTGACATGTCATTCATTTTCTAAATGTATTACGAAATATACCATTTCATGTTCATTCCAGGATAGCAAATCACACACTGAAGTCTAGATAAAACATTCATTATTTTGCTTTTAGTTGATTTAAATTATGATATTTAGACACATTTGTAACATTGTAAAAGTCATTGTTGTTTGGTTGAATTTATTCCTTAAAAATTTGTTGTTCCCAATGAAGTTTATAAGCCCATACAAAAACACAAATTGATGTAGTATACTGAGATTTAGGTCAAATAAATTTTTATTTATTAACTTCTAAAATGTCTTTTTTATTTCTTATCAAACAAAAATTTACCTATAGAGGGTAATTTAGGTATTGATAGAATATAAGAAAAATATTCTTTGCTGATATATACTATACTCAAATTTCGCTGCTCACGGGGAAGTTGAGTATAGTTAATTTTTTATTTATTTTGAGGTAACAAAAAGTCCCATAAATGTAAAATTTATATAGTTTCATTCTAGAAGGACATAATGCTTAAATAAAACCAAGCAAAAAAAGAAAGAAAGAAAGCCTGTCATTTGTAGCATATGTAAGATTTTACAATTACGAACACGCTGTTTTTATACCTAAATTATTGCGAAAAGGGATATACTGTTTATGGACTACTTTTAGAGACTGACAGATAATAAAAATAGTTGATGATTTAAAGTGTGGGCGGCGTAATAGAAATTGTACTACATAACCTGATGTATGAAGTTCATGTGTGACTGTATCAGTGTCCCACTGGTCCGTTATATGAATACCAGTATTTCTGGAGAATGATTTTTGTTTTAAATTTTTGCAACAAAATTAACTTCCGGGTAGGTTACTACGAAATTTGTAATAGAAAGCTAAAAAGAAGATTTTTCAATAAACAAAAGCTGTATTGGAAAAACGTGTAGGACGCCTGGTGTATGTAAAAAAGATATGTATATGGGTTTTTTAAACTTCAGACATAAATACTGGATAAAATATTAAAAAAATCTACATATTACTAGCTGGCGTATCAATCCGATGTAGTGCATTTACATTCAATGTGGTCTTTCTATTTTGTTTAGCGGAAAAAACCCCTCTAATTTAATTCTGCATTTAGAAAAGATTTATAACATTAATTTCACTAAATTTCTTATTATAAGCAATAAATCATGTTTACAATGTAAATGAACTAAAATTGCGAAAATTACATTTTGCAAGTTATGTGATTTTGATACAATTATACAGAATATCTTCATAAGAAAATGTTCCATCAGTCAAGAAAGTTTTTGGATAAAAATTTAGAAATTTAGTTATTATTGCAAAGCTAATGTTTGCTTACTTGCTTACCTCGTTTAAGCAAATTCGTCCTTGAATGTATCGTCAAGTTCTGTAGTGTGGGTTGCTATGGTTTTGGACAAAAACTTTTAATCTGAGAACATGCCCTGTACGTATGCGCACACTCCATACTTAAAGCTTCATGTTCTATCAGTGTCCATCAATTTACATTTAAAACAAATTCGGAAAATATTATTTCATACGAATCAATAATATTAAAATCTTTCAGCTTTTTGGTAATAATTTTAGTAAATGGAGAAGTAAGTCATATGAATATTCTTTAAATTACATTTTTTAAAAGAGAATGAGAAACTAAAAATCATTAAATAGATTTATTGGAACAAAAAAAATATTTGTTCAACATTTCGGATAGCAGACGATATTACATTATTTACCTTTTTATTTAATTTTATTTTCAGAAAAATGGAATAGTTTTTAACTGCCATCTTTTGGCGACCTTCGTTAAAAATTACAAAAAAACAAAATTAATGTCGTGTAAACCAATCCAAATTTCAAAATTCTGACAGCTTATATGAAATTCTCGAATCCATGCGGACAACTAGTGTTAACTTCATCATACTGCGTTTCATATTCTTGGAGGAGGAGTTGTGAAATACACACAGATTTTAATATAACAGATGCTTATTTTGAAAATTCCATTTTTAACAACGGGTCAAACAAAAAATAAAAAATGAAATATACATATATGGAAAAAATGCTTTTTTATATTTGCGAGTTTTTATTGTTTTATGCGTGAATGCCGGTGATAACTGATGATTTAAATACGAATACCAGGATTCATCATATAACATAGTAATATATGAGAAACCTCTTATACTTCCCCGCCAGAGATAATTAACGCTTAACATTCCTATCTTGGTATTACTATGCATGTGTTAAGCTACTTAGGCGAATGACTGCATGTTAAATGAAGCAATATAATTATCAATGCATAAGTTAGCGAGAGTTCATTTATGTTCAATAATGCGCGTAATACCCGAATATCTTAGTAATTCACACTGTCCTTAGAATGAATTAGAGCTTTTACAATAAGTATTTAAGTCATTATTTCATGACTTATATATTTATCATGTCGATAAACGCAATTACTGTATACTGTAGAGAAACTAATTGGAGAATATCTGCAATGTAAATTGAACTAATATTTAAATGCCTGTAAAAGAGTGGCCAGTATATGTGCCTTTAAATTTATATTATTAAAATTTTGTACTGGAACATAAGCCAAATGTTATCTTTTTTTCAGCATTTTCACCGTTAAAAGTTAAATTCATTAAAACAAAACAAAAAAAAATCTATGCTTTTCACTTTCAGCTCAAACAGAGTGTAAGGAAAGTACTGTAATCATGATAAAAAAAACCCAATTATGGAAATATTTGTACATATTTACATTTTAAAGTACTCTGAAACTGTTTTCGCTATTTTTCCAATAATTCCATATGCTTGTATGTTGGAATTTTGTTAATTTTTTAGGTCACCAGAGTCATTTTGAGAGATTTTACGATGATGTTGGTATGTATGTGTGTCAGTAAAAACGTTAAGTTCATTTGATGATTATGTTACATGCCACTATCACAACAACTGCATACATTTGCGAAGAAATCGGTCGACGTGTTTCGCAGCAAACCCATTTCGCAACCAGTTTGCAACCATTTTGCAATCATTCTGTAACAACAACTGATAACATTTTCTGTTATATGTCAATTATTCAATAAATATGTTTTTATTGCTGACAGTTCATATTATGCTGATATAACAATTACGTTTCAACAGAACGTGACTTAATTTAGTAAAATCCTTAAATATAAATGCCGTACTGTGAGTAAATATATATATATATATATATATACATATATAATTTCCATTGAACGTTAATAGTCTGATAAAAGCATGTGGACATTTCAGTATTAATTTTGTTGAGGAAGAATGAAAAGATAAATGCATTTTAAAAAATCAAGCGAAATATTTTTTAAAAAATATGCTGATTTCACCGTTGCATTTCCATGGCGACATACATATTGCATGCATAATTAGCGGATAGAGTTTGAGAAAACGAATGTGTTCCGGAAACCTTTTTAATATAATTACACTGTTAAAAAATTGCAGTAAACTGTCCAGTCACTCGACCGTTTTGAAAAGTGTTGATGACTTCCGTTTGTTTGGCCGGCTGTCTGTCAGGCCGTACTCCAATTCGCGTAAATATATGGGAATTGCCATGTGATCGATATATATTATTGATGTTTGCAATGAAATGTTCGGGATTAAATATGATGTGTGTAACATTTATAGTTTGTTTACAGGGACACTCAAAAGAATTTACGCATTTTATGCGTTTGCTAACTGAACTAAGTTGTAGCATACTTTGTAGTATATATTCAAATCTATAGTTCTCTACAAGGCTTGGCAAAATAATTTGAATACTTTTCGACTGTAGATAAGTTTTAACCACGTGACAACAACTCTCCAATTTTCACGTAACCAAAAATCACTGATATATTAGCCAATGTTACCCAACAAATCAAATTCGGGAAAAAAACCGATTGGCAAACAAAATGCCTAAGAGGTTGTCCAGTTGGTTGCTAGTGTGTGACGTCAGTTGAAACTGATCAATATATGATAGTTGCTGAAATTGGATTTTTAAATCTGATATGGGATCGCCAAATTTTTTGGACAGATTTTATCTTCCATCTTATTAAACGGTTAAGTTTTGTTACAGTATTCTGAATGTGTTGGAAAGTCCTTCATAATCTATGCTTTCTGCATGATTTTTCATTTATATTGATAATTTTACTTTATTTGGAATAATAATTAGTAATATGTTTTTCAAATGTGATTTAATATTATGTGTGTGTGTACAGTCAAACATAACACACACACACACACACACACACACACACACACTCATCTATATATATATTTGTCTTACGTGGCGCGAAAATAGGGCTGAATTTGTAACTTATGGTTTGGCAACAACCGTAGTTTCCAGAGCTCAGAACAATGAACAGACTAGATTGTGTTAGATCAGCTCCTCCTCCAATATGGCGGTCAGTGTGAGAGCAGTGAAACCATAGAATGAAACTCAAACTAGCAATTATTAAAAATAAAATAACATGTACGTAATCCAAAGCGTCTGAGATGATTCCTCATTTTAATTATGAGCAATATCGTTAATTTCAAATGAAATCTCAACTCTTATTTAGAATTCATTTACGAATTTCACTCACTCAAAAGTTGGAGAAAAAAAAAATCATCTGTCTAGATTGCACCTGCCGCCATCTGTTGCTGTATTGATGAAGTAAAAATTTATTTCTTTTGTAAAAATCTATAATCAATTAGAACAATAAAATGTCGAACGAAATTTAAATAATGATTGATTTCAACTATCTTTCTGTCACGTAGTTTTTTTTCTAGTGAATTTAAGTCGTGCTGTACAAAAGATCCTTTTTTCATAGTATTTAAATGATTTATATGCCTATTGGTAGCGCCAACTAAATGCATTTTCAGTTGTGTCTTCAACGGAGAATTACTTTTTTACATTAAAAAAAATTGTCAATTTCATATGTTCAAATGTTTTATGGTAGAACTTATTCCGGCTAGAATTGCTGAAAAAAATGGGGCGAGCGAGCTGAGACCTTGTAGCGGTCTCAATGTGAATTGCTTCGCAATTCACGGGGGGTTGGCGAGCACCAGCGAGTAGGCGGCTGTGCCCCCTAGTATATATATATATATATATATATATATATATATATATATATATATACATACGAAGTATTTTCGAAAAGTAAAGATACAATGTTGCATACTCATTCAAAAAACTTTTAATTGATAAAATGTCCATTATAAATTACTTACTGGTATATGACCTATTTTTCGACATAGGATGAAACCCCCGTAACTGCCAATTTAAGGATTCTTTCTTTTTCAAATGACTATTACAGAAATTTAAATTTATTTTATATTTATTTTTGTTTTTAAAAGGATAGTAGAGATATGTTAAAAAATTATTGTTCGTGAAATTTTGAAAAATCATACATTTTATTATTACAAATAAATTTTATTCATAAATATGTTCTAAAACTCCAGTAACTGACACCATCCCTATTTTGAAACACCAGTAACTGGCATAAAGTGAACCAGTGACTGACACTTTATTTTAAAAGATTAAAATTACATAATCACAAAATAAGATCCCTAAATATATTAAAAGCTAGAGAAATGCTTAAGTGATACAAAAAGAAACAACAAAAGGCTTATAAAAAAACCTTTTAATGATCAACATACGTTTCAACGCTCATATAGCGCCATTTTCAAGAAATATAACTAGTTCAAGTTTATTTTCCAAATTTGCGAGAATACTTTGTTTATCGTTATATTTCTTGAAAATGGCGCCGTATGAGCGTTGAAACGTATGTTGATCATTAAAAGGTTTTTTTATAAGCCTTTTATTGTTTGTTTTTGTATCACTTAAGCATTTCTCTAGATTTTAAGATTAAAATTATTAAAAAAAACTTTATTATTTATTATAAAACAAAATACATTAATATTTATTTTAAAAAGTGGGATTTAGAAAGCTTTAGAGCATTATTAGTAATGCAGAGTATACAGTAAGAGTATCTAGGAGTAATATTTAGTACTGCATTATTAGTAATACAGATATCCAATAACTGACATTTATGAACCAGTAACTGACATCTTGTGTCAGATACTGGTAAAACAACTTAAATTTTAATGGTGTTTACTACAAGATAACTTTAATTTATTATTATGCAATTTTAAACAGTTCAAATAATAGTTTTCAACTTTCTTTAATATAACCAATAAGTAACACTTCTGTCAGAGACTGGTGAAATGAAATTCTACTCTGTTAAAAATTTGCTGCAAACTGTCCAGTCATTTGAGCGTTTTTATAGAAAACGGTTACATAACGGTAATTTAATGCTATACTAACCATATTATTGCCCATATGATCAGAATAGAGTTAAATTATGGTTATATTACCTTGTTAAATAAAAACGGTCGAATTACTGGACAGTTTGCTGCAAATTTTTAACAGTGTAGGAACTAATAACTGGCAACCCCCATTAACCTAAATTAAATAACTTTAAACCCTAAATCATGACCCTAATATATCATATGCATCTTTCAACTAATTTCTGCAAGTATAACTTTAAGAAAAAAGTTTAGAATGGTTGCATTACAAATAGATTAGAAAAACACTTCCTTAATTTGAGAATTAAGATGGTTGTTTCAAAATGGCCCTTTTTGTATTCACAAAATTTTCTTCCTCATTGAATAGGTTGTTGGCTTTCTAGTGGTGAATAAATTGACTCTAAAATTAAAATAAATGTCTCATTTACCACTAGATGACATTACTTTGCTTCTACAACAAAATGCTTATTTGAGTTAGATATTTGCCCAAGTGTCAGTTACTACTTAGGTGTCAATAACTGGGTTTTTTTCCTTGTTCAAGCATTTGTTAAGTCTGGGTACAAGCTTTTGTATCCCACAGTTATAGAAATTTACCGCCTGTTGTAGCAACCACATTTCAGCTTCGATTTTGATCTCATCATCGTCGTGGAAGTTTTGACCTGCAAGATTTTTCTTCGGGTAAATGAATAAGTGATAGTCTCTGGGTGTAAGATCCGGGCTGTAATATTGATGGCTCTTCATAAACATTGGTCCTACCTTCAGAGAAAGCACAAAACCATTTCATTACATTTTGTCGATTCATAATGTTTACATAGGCGGAAACATTTTCTTTGTGAATATCCCCTGGGCGCTCACCTTTTGCATGAAAAAAACGTATGAAGGAACGTACTTCACATTTGGCGGAATTCTGAATTGACGCAGCCATTATAAAAACGTGCTACAAGAAACAGACTCACCGTACAAGTAACGAATGACTGCGAGGGAAAGATCAAATGTTCAAAGTTACAGCATGTGTTGCCAACACGCCATTAAAACTTTTCTTTCCTGCTGTCTGAGATGTATCTTTACTTTTCGAAAACACCTCATATAAATATTTGAATCTTTGAGTAATTGAATAATTGAATATTGCATTTTATACGTTGGGAATGTGAACATGGATCAAAACAGATAGTTCGACGATAAATTAAAACTGAAAAAAGGAATTAGTGCGCTTCACATAATGTATATATTACTTCGAATAGATTATGATTGCCACAGATGTTTTAACTGAGCCATGCAGTCTGTAGCACACACACACACACACACATATATATATATTTTGCAGAAGGGCACACGTATGATGCTTAAAACTAGCGAAGTTACGAATAATAATTTGGCCGAATAGCCGTATCCCGAATATATAGCTAAATTTTTGGCAGAATACTGAATATTCGGCGGGCGAAAATGAACATTTTTAGGTAGCTTTCATTACAAAAAGCTGACTATTGCAGCCGTTTGGAGAAAAGCAATTCCAAAAAATTTTGGTATATTTTCACCGATCATGACGCCCAGCTCACCAAACCTTCCTCCGTTCAAACGTTGATTTATATATATTGCTCAATACATACATATATATATACACATATATATACAGGGTGGTCCTAAAATATATGTCATCAATGTAAAGGTAGGTAGAGGGGACCTAAATAAGCAGATTTTATATAGGAATGTGGGTGCAGAAATGCAGCGTTGAGGCAGTAGAGGGCGCTGTCGAGTTCGGCAGATGAAAGCGCTTCGCTGGCTTGAATCGCCATTCCATGCACGAATTTTGAGCAACATGCATCGTTACACCAATGCAGAGCTTGCCGACATGCATTTTATGTATGGGGCTACGCAAGGAAATAGAGCGACTGCTCAAAGGATTTACATGGAACAATTTCCGAGAAGGAATCTGTCGGATCGACGAACATTTAAACGTCTAGAGTTGAGCACTAGTGGATCGTTTTATGCTTTCAGGCATGATGCGGACACTGTAAGGTATCACAGAATTCCTGCAGTAGAACAGGAAGTATTACACACAGTAGAGGATAGTCCTTCGACAAGATTGAGAGCTGTTGGACGTGCGCATCTTTTGAGCAGCCGCTCCATTTCCTTGTGCCGCCCCATACATGAAACACATGTCAGCAAGCTCCACAATGGTGTAACGATGCATATTGCTCAAAATCCGTGCGGAGAATGACGATTTAAGCCAGCGAGCCACTTTCATCCACCAAACTCGACAGCGCCCTCTACTGCCTCAACGCTGGATTTCCGCACCCACATTCCTATACGAAATATGCTTATTTAGGTCCCCTCTACCTATCTTTACATTTTTGCCATATATTTTAGGACCACCCTGTATATATATCTGACATATGTCATGCTGTAACTTTCTTATTTATGAACCGATTTGGATGTGACTGAATATGTACATAGGACATACCAAGGTCCCGACCGAGTTCGCTGGTAAGCTTCATCCGCCATCTTATTTCAAAATGACTGCCAGTTAAAAAAAATTTAAAAAATGTACAAAAAATTATACATTGAAAAAAAGTTTCTGTTAAGTGTTAGAACGTGATAGAAGGATTCAGCTATATATTAACAAACGATATGGCTATATCTTAACAAATGGTTGAGATATGGCAGTTTGAAATTGTAGGGTGGCTGACATTTTGAAACAATCTGATTTTTGTTACGCTTTAACTCTCATGCTGAAATTCGCATTCAAATTCAGTTTTAACGAAAACAGGCATTGAATCTTTTATAATCGGGTTCCAATCATTTTAGCTTCGGGTGTTGGAGTAAAATGAGTTGAATTTTTAAAAAAACTATGGTAGCTACCTTTTCCGCCCGGTGCAGGCCGGAAGAACTTTTTTAAATACATTTTGTTATTTTTTTTATTTTCAAATTAAATATTAGAAATAAAATAAATCACAAAATTTGATTCGATTTTTCTTTATGTTAAAAATTCTAGCAACTTAATGTATCAACATTTTCTATTAGATGGTTTATCGAATGCCGGAAATCGTGATCTTAAATAGTTATAGTTAAGGAGCCTCCTATTTCCTCAGAGATGGATAATTAACGTTGAATATCACTATGTTACATAACTATATATGTGCTAACATACTTAAGTGACTGTCTTCATGTTAAATGATGCAAGTAATTTATCCATGCATAAGACTACGTGTAATACTCTAATATCTTTGTAATGCAGATTGTTCTTAGCAGGAATGAAAATTCTGGCAATAAGTTTTATGACGAAATGATATGTCCTAAATTCATTTCGTCGCAATTTACAATTAACAGAGAAACTAATCATGGAATTTTATTATTTTTAACTCAATCATTGGTAAAGATATATTGATTGGTAAATATATACGAACTGAATTTTTCAAGCTGAGTGAAAAAGTGTTCATGCCGGGAGTCGAACCCAAGACATTTGACTTATATTCCAACACGTTACCTATTGAGCTACCCGGACGGGCAACCGGCGGACACATTTCACTCAGATAATCTTATTGGCAATAGCATCTGGTCTTCCATATGGACAGCTTAAGAGAATATACCGCAGTTAATAGAGATCCAGTAAATGATGGATACGTTGATACACTTTTATAAAAGTAGCTCAAAAGGTAGAGCATTGACAATGTAAGTCAAAGGTCTTGGGCCTTGTCTCGACTCACGGCCTGGACATTTTTTCATTCAGTTGAAAAAATTCAGTTCATATAATCATGCAAAGGGGACCGGGAGGACATCTATGCTCTGCAGACTTTGTTTTCTAGTTTGAGCAGTCCCTCTCGAGCAGTAAAAGCTCTGATGTGTGTCTCAATTTTTCTTGGAAAATATGGAAGACAGACCTCTTTTAGAATCGTCAAAAAATATGAAGTGAGAACTGACAAGCTTCATGTATGGGATTGGATGACAAAGGGTGCTGCAATACAAAAAAAAAGAATAGCTCGTTGAAATGTATGATCCAGGTGTCATTGCCGTGAGCGCATTTCCCATTCGCACTACAGCCTCGAAATAATGCCAAGTGTTTTCCACCTTTTTCCGGTAATAAGGAAGACGTATTAAACTCACAAGATTTTCTTCGCAAAGTAAATGTATCAACATGATTGATCTACAATAAGTGATTTAATAACGTGGCAAACTTTTTTCTGCAAAATTAAAGACTTCATTAATATTTTGAGTTCTTTATAAGGTTGTAACGCATTTGTTACTAGCAAATATAAGAGGATGAACCTAAAGATTTACTTAACATTATTCTCGTAATATTAGAAAATGACTCCTAAAATATGTGTGATGTATCATTTTCTGTTTTGTTGAATATATGAACAAGTTTTAGGTTTAAAAATTTCAAATATTAAAAAATAAGTTTATAGTCCATAAAGGCAATTTTTTTATTTACAAACTTTTGAAATTTCAATCGCGTTTTT
Organism: Maratus michaelseni; assembly: GCA_963931845.1. Lineage (NCBI taxonomy): Eukaryota > Metazoa > Arthropoda > Arachnida > Araneae > Salticidae > Maratus > Maratus michaelseni. The sequence goes on along the minus strand of OZ007590.1, from coordinate 78,804,767 downwards.
TGTTACACTATTTTATTTAACTTAACTTTTTTTTTTTTTTTATGTAAAGATGGAATTTTGTAACAGATTTTTCACTTACTTCTTGATATGCTAGAATTGTAAACAATTTGTACATAGGTATGTTTCTGATGATAATACAACATTTTTATAATTTTAAAACTTAATGATAAAATAATAAATTGATCTTAAGGCATTTTTTGTTAGACGGCCGCATGTGATAAATCGCCAAATAATCTTTATGGTTACAACTGTTTACGAGTTAGAAAAACAGCGGAGTTAATTATGCGTCAAACCATTCTCGCCGAAATTTGCCTACTGGCTATGATACTACTACAACGAAAGTTTTAAAACACTAAAATGTAGAGAATATTAATACAAAATACAAAATGCAATACTTTTATATAAAAAAAAAAAGTATTTAAGCTTGTGAACAACAATTCTGTTTAAGGTTTTAAAATATCTAAATAATAATTTCGTTGTTTTTTTAAGGCAAATTTGTATTTAACAGCAGACTTTATGAACATTAAGACATTTTGAAAATTGTTAATTTATAGACAAAAAACATGTTTAAAAAGTGAAAATATCAAATAATAATTTTAAAACAGTTGGCATACAAACTTCCAATGTAATTTTACAACAAATTTGTAGATTGCTTAATTCAAAAGAAAAATCAACTCTATTTTAATACCGATATAAAAATTCAAAGTTCGCTCACAAAAGCATCGGAAAATAATCAATCACTCCCACAAGCTGGCAGCTGTAGAGAAACTTTTCTCCCATTTTGGAATTTTTAAAGTCATATGGCGATTTTATAATCATTTAACGTACACACTTAAATGTTATATTTATACAAAACAAAATATTCTGAAATTTATTTATTGTGAAATTTAGAAAACAAAAATGCATTTTTTTAAACAAACAATGTCGCTAAGGTATTTCAATTTTTATACTAAGTGAATGGAGTTTTTTTCCCTTTATCTACGAATTTTTAATTATTTTTCAGATATTGCGATGTATGATGCAAGAATGCCCATCATAATAATGAAAAACATTATGGAGAATAAAAATATTTATAAAGACTAATATTCTACTGTAGATTTTATATTACCTTTTAGAAGCTATTTAGAGATATCAAGTTAAAAATCCGTCTGATTTCTTATTTGTAATCATGAAGTGAATCTGACTATTTAAATAAGCCATTCTTCTCATATTTCAAAGAAGTACCCTTAGACTAAACATATATTTAAATATTTTTATAGTGTGCAATTCAATTACAAAATATTTCTATTCAGGAAACTTCATATGTAAATACATTTTTTTTTCAGTAACGAATGGAAGACTACCCTTCTGTTTTCTGTATGTAGTACTTTTTTAAATATATTTTAATGCCATAGTTTTGAGAATAAACACATTTTAAATATAAACTATATGAAATTCTCATACAAATTGCCAACGCGCTATTTTTTACTTTCTTCTATCTATAATAGAAGAAAGTATTGTAATCGCAATTTTTTTCGACTTCCGGTTTTCGACGGATTTACACGTGTTTTTACAAAATGTTTGTCTGTCCGTCTGTCCGTCCTCATTGTATCATCGAAAAGTGTATGAAGTTATGAATCAAATTGAACCACATTTTTTTCTATGTTTTTGGCTATGGCAAGCAGGTTCTATTAGAATTTGGGGATATTTCGACGAAAGGGGGTGCTGTGATAGCAATTTAAAGATTTCAAATTCAGAATAATGTGCAAAAAAATTAGAAATCCTAAAAGTTTTTTTGATAAATGTTCGGCCTTGATCCAGAGAATCCGGAACAATTTTTGTTTTGCCTCTATCTTAAAAAATGGCTGAGATATAGCTGTTTGAAATTTTAGGGTGGCTGACATTTTCAAACAAGACAGCAGAATTCATCCATAAACGGGTTTAATTTATGAGTTTTAGTTAACATGGTTGCGGCTAATTTTCTTTCATTGTTGTAACCATTGTTCCTGTTATATATTTATATTCGCCAACGTCAAATTATCGCCAAACTTGGCGATATTTGTCTAAATATCGCCAAATTTGGCGACCAAAATAGGTTGCCATAAATGAAGCCAACTTCGCTGTAGATGATTAATTTTTCGATATTCTCATTCAAATTCAATGTTGACGAGAACTGGGATTGAATCTTCTTAAATTAGGTTCCACGCATTTTACCTTCATGTTTTCCGGTAAAATTAGCTAAAATCGTAAAACCAAGGAATAGGGAGGCTATCTGTTCCTGTCGGTTCAGGCCAGAAGGACTTTTCGTAGTTTAGTATACATCAGTTGATCGCATCCCGGTAACCCGACGATTCGCAAGCAACTGACGTACAACAGAATGACAAAAAATAATCATTTTATTGGCGATGTGATAGCGATTTGTGAAGTATTAACATGATTGAGATAGAAGAAAGTTTTGGGATTGGCATATCCGTCTAGTTGCCTCTTGTACTTTTACGTAACACTATCTTATGTAAATACGTAATAATTTTTTAGTAACATAAATAGTGTCAGTTATTTCTATTTAAGATATTTCTATTATTAAATAATATTAAAAAAGCTGCTGTGTTATCAGTATTAAAAGATAAACTTTTTGGAACGACTCTCAGTAATTTGGATTAAAATATAAATTAACAAACGATGTATTAAATTTACAAGACAAATCTCGTAATCACGAACGTGGCACGTAACAAACAAACTTTTTGGCTCGACTCTCAGAAATTTGAATTAAAATATACATTAACAAGCGATCTATTAAATTTACAGGACAAATCTCGTAATCCCTTTATCTAACGATAAAAAATTATCTTACGGTAGTTAAAAATTTTTGCATTTTTGTAAATGAAACAACATAAGTTACTTAAACCTAAATATACGATAAAAATTTAAGCTGTTGTTGACATTGTAGTTCCATTCAAAGTATAATCTGCCATGAAAGGAAATAAAAGAAATAAAAAGCGAACACCCCATTTATTTTAATAACTAAATTGCTCAAGGAAAAAGTAAAAGAAATTAGCCATTCGACTGGAATTTATATATATATACATTCAATTTATGTTAAATAAAAAAAATTAGCCGTCTTCATACTGCAATTGTACAAAACTCTGAAATTTCAATAAGGGCAGTCTATTTTGACAGCATATTAGGATTAAATGTTACATTAGGGTTAAATGTTACATTTGGATACCAAACGATAACTTATTCTCTATCAAATAGTTCAGTAATTAAGTGTAAACTTTATAGTAACCTTTGAAAGTAAGCAACCTTTAAAGTTTAAAGTGTTGAACTCCGAATATTAATTACCTTTTTAGTCGTTGCAAAGCAGGCTGCAAAACGGATAAATAAAATGTATTAATTTATTGCGAAATCCCATTTAATCTCATCAAATAATTCTGTACATTACTAATTCAGTGTTTTTGATTACAAATAAACACATTAGTGATTCAATTACAGTGTAAAAGTTTTTTTACAGAAAAATAACTATAGATGTTGGTATGCATAATATTTTATGAATAAAACTGCATCTAAACGCATGGATATCGTATAGAATAATAAAACGTGAAACAATCATTCATGTGTATAAGTTATTCGTTCTTGAGTTGGTTTAATGCCATTTTATTATTTCATGTTTTATAAATTACTACTTGGTGTAGCAACCCGATGTGTTGCATTTGCACAGCATAACATATTTCGATTTTTAAGGAAATCTTCATCTACATAAATCTTCTAAATTTAGAAAGAAAACAGAATATTAATTTTATTAAATTTCTCATTTGAAGCAAGAAACCATGTTCATAATGTAAATGTACTGGGAACTACGAAATTGTAATTTTGCAAGTAACGTGATTTTGATGCAATTGTAGTAGGTAACATTATAAGAAAATAGTTGCATCCGGGCAATAAAATTTCATTGGTCATTTAATTTTGATCCACTATTTCTTTTAAGGATTTTGGCACGTCACAGCCACCGTAAATTATTTTAATAAGTTTTTGCGACCCCCCAATTGTTGATTTTTTAAAGTAATTAACATCATTTTAATTTAAATTAGGTAAGGTTTAAAACTTATGAGATTTTACCGAAAATATTCAGAACGATTGAAAATGATCCTGTATTAAGAAGACTGGAGTGTTACATTTTTCTGTAAATTCTAGCAAATATAATACATTTTTAAGAGCATTAAAAAATGGAGTCATTTTTTAAACACGTAACATTAATTTTTTTAATTAATTTATATTTACATTTAATATCAACAAATACATTTATAGAATATTAATATAGTTCTTAATGTTTTCGGGTACAATTAAACATATGTATATATATATATATATATATATTTATTTATTTATTTATTTATTTATTTGCTAATTTACCTTTTAGTTTGAGATTGAATTACAATATCAGCGTAAAAGTATTGTTTGAGTTTTATGCATTTGCATAAAAGTATTGTTACAGTTTTATACATTTACATACAAGTATTGTTATAGTTATATAGTTTTATACATTTGCATGCATAATTTTTGTATAAATAAAACTTCATGTAAACGTAATCTGAAATCGTTTAGAGTCATAGAACGTCAAATAATGAATCATCTGGCTAGATTTTTCAATTTTAAGGTAGTTTAATGTTGTGTTTAGATTTCATGTTTTATAAATTATCATTTACATTATTACTCTATTGAGGTTATTCAGCGTAATAGAAATTTTTCGCCTGCAATCGTCATCTGATTTTATTTATATGAAACAAATGGTTATTCCCTACTGATTCACAATACATGCATGCGCTTTTCAAATACAATAACGCTATTTTTGAGATGTCAGCATCAAATGCCATCTCTTATAAATGACCACGAATTCCATAGTTACAGCTGTTTTATTATTTTCATAAATTGTTCATATCAGGATTTCTTTTGTAACTGGGTAGGCGGGAATTTATTATTGTATAAGGACATAAGTTTTTGAAGTTCTACAATTTCTAAAGAGTTTATTACAGTATGAGAATTGATTAATATTTATCGATAGAAATACGTTTACATTTTCTAAATATATAGTTTTAAAACGTATTAAGCTGCATTTTTACTGTGATAAGTCTAAAATTTACAAACGATCATAACTAATTTTAAGCTATACATAATTTTGATATTTCATGTAAAGACTATCAGTTACATAAAGAGGATTTTAATAATATTTTTCATAAATATAATCAATGAGAGAATAATAAAAAAAACTTATGTAAGAAAGATTTAATTATAAAGTAAATGTGTATGTCTCTTAATTTGAAATTCAAGCAAAAATTAAACATTTTTTAACACGTTGACGGACAGTTGCGGCTATAGCAGTCAAAGCGAAGTTCACAATGTGGCATGACGGCTATAGCCGCCCAAAACGAAACGGTCGTTTTTAGACACTACGGCTATATATAGCAGCACAAATGTGCATTTACCGGCGTACAAGTAGAAGCCCAGTGTCATGTTTTGGAAAAGATTTTTTAGGTTGAAGTTAGTTTTCCACCTGTTATACTAGTTGCAACTTCAGTATGCACGTGCAGGGTGGCTAGTGGACAGGGAAAAGTACAGTAAAAAAATGATAATTACCAGTATATTGTTATAGAAAACTTCAAATTGATTATTTGATCGAATAATGAACACAAATTTTTCTATAAGAATATACTGGTGTTTATCACTTTTTTTGACTGTATTTTTCCCTGACCACTAGCCACACTGACGTGGTTGTGGAGGGAGTGTGCAACCTAATTAAAGGTGCTGAATTAATCAAAATTAAGTTTATTTAAGCAGAAAGAGTAAAACTATACTTCTAATATTCTAAAAATTACAAAAACATATAGTGTCAATTTTCGAACTTCACTTGTTCAACGTGTTAATAAACCGATTTCAATATTTAATCATTAAATAATGCGTACTCATGTATAATGTGATCCCTCCCCACTTTTTTGAATGGGAAAAACGAAAAAAAAAATGTGTCGCATGTATAATGAGCACAATACTATTTAACGGCAGAAATGCTGTAAAAATTCTGTAAAACCTTCGATTTTTTCCATTGATTATATTTTAAAACAAAACAAAATCGCGTTTTTATTTGTCCATTTTCCTACATATTACAGAAAATCCTTCAATCTAATGTAAAAATTACCTGAAATCTTCCAATCTAAAGCTGGATTTTTGTCTGTAATTCACCCATCATAACACGAAAAATTCGCGAACCTAAGCTGAAAATTTTCTAAAATTCTCCAGTCAAACGGCAAATTTTTTTAAACTAATAGTAAATCTCTTCGAATCCTAGAGGGAATTCGAGCAACTTGTCGCTTGTATTATTAATATTTTTTGACGAAAATATTTTTAGATGTACCATACGATAAAATACTAATAAAATTAAGGTTTCTGCAATATATACTATTATCATATTAGAAACTTTATTTTAAAAAATATATCGATACCAAAAACCTTTTTACTGCGTACTTGCGTTTAGTCTCTTCTTAAAGAGTGAGCTATTACGTTGGAAAAGAAGACAAGTTCCAACTTCGCGAGTATGTCGGCGAGTCTTGCATACAATTTTGGAGTAAGGGATAAGAGAAACTGAAAAAAGCTCCTTCCAAGCAGTGGTCATTCAGTGATTTAGTGAAAGCATGTATTTCATATAGTTTTCGGAATTATCTCGTATATAATTCGCACTCAGCCTTTTGGACCTAAAACTTTGATGGAAAAGTGTGAATTATACACAGGTAAATACTAGAGATGAGACGGGCTCAGCCCGACCCCGAAAGCCCGAGCCCGACACGGGCTCAGGCTCGATTTTTATACCAGCCTTCAGTTCCGGGCGGGCTCGGGCTCATTCTTTCTGAAACTGACAATTTTATTTATTCTCGTATAGAAAATGACATATTCCATTTCAAGTAATTTTAATGTTATTTTGATCAGAATGAATAGAAGGGGAAAAAGAAGTCTTATTTTTCTTTTTTAGTATTAGAATGTTACTTTAAAAGAAAATTCATGATATTTGCGACGCGACTGGTGACTGAGTGATATGGCGCCAATACGAAGTGGCGCGAATAATATTTGTTGCTAGATTTTCTATGGAGACAGTAAGATTTTTTTAATTGGAACGTTCATTTTATTTTATTTTTTTAGAGATAGAATGCGAGATGAATATATTTTTTTTGTTTTTAGTCAATGAGCATTAGCTTAGAGCTGCAAATTTTTAGTCTTCTATTGTGTGCGAGTCATACTCGCTCTTCGTATGAAAATAATGTTAGTGATTCTATTTTTAATCATGAACTCTGCTCATGCTAAAGTTCTGCTCTGCACATTTACGAAGAAACTTTTATTCGTAAGTAGATATAATTGTCATGTATTGTTATTCAGATAGAAAGAAATTGAAGAGTGTTTCCAATTTTCCTATAAAAGCACAGGATCTTTCAGATAACGGTGTCAAATTTTTAATTTAAGCTGATTTTCAGGAAAACGAAATGTTGTTTTACTTAAGGAATCAATTATAAGTTACGATATACACCTTTTATAAGAAATAGAAGACGTTGTTCGATTCTTCGGCATAGAAATGGTAATTTCTGCAAATTGCATGCATTTATTCATAAAACGCATTTCGTTAATTTGGCCATCAGATTTGCTTGTTGGGAGAGAAAAATATTTGTATCCTTTTAAGGAAGTATATTTATATTTGATACCAAACTTTTCTTTTGCTAAGATTGAATGTAAATTTCCATAAAATTAATTATGTGCACGGGATTATCACGTTTTCCCGTTCCCCTCCAACATTTATTTTCACGTACGAAGTTTTTTAAAAATGAGATATTACTTTTAAAACAATTTTTAAATATTATGCAATTTTTTTGTCATCGGACTCGTGCGGGCTTGGGCTCTGACGACACAAAATGTTTCGGGCGCAGGCGGGCTCGGATTTAAAATCATCGGGCTCTGGCTGGCCCGGGCTCCGAAAAGAGAGCCCGAACTCATCTCTAGTAAATACGGTAACAGTCTCTGTAGTCAGGCATGCGACCTAAAATTATTTTTTTGCAAAATCGTCTTCAACCGCGACTTTCTGTACATATTTTAAAAACTTTTAGTAAAAACACATATCTCCTGAACCGTACAAATTAGTAAAATTTTGTCTGACATTTATTAATTATGAACATCTATGGTATGATTGTGGCTGACTTTAGGCTACTTTCGATTTGTAATGACCATTAAAATAATAATTCTGTCTAGATTTCTGTAGCTTTATTCTTGACAACAAGAAGTAGCATGGCTAGGGCGCACTTTTGGGTAGCATTTATTGATGATAATCGTTAGTGACCTAGCTGTAGCTATTATTCATTCCTAATGGCCACTAAAATCATAACAGTGTCCCGTTTGTGATAACCGTTAATGGGCTGATTGGTATCTTGATGTATTTAGGGCCAATTGTTATCCAGCCACATTGTTTTCAGCGTGACCCTTTTTTATAGAGCCGTTACGACCACCGATAGTGGGCATTTATACTTCTGATCAAAGGTAACGTAGCCGCTAGTGGCCCACTAATTATGTGTTTGTTGGTATACCAATTGCACGTCTAGGTTAAGAAAGAATTACAAAACTGGAAACAAATATTAGTCACTAAAATAGTTTTAAAATGAGAAAAACGATGAGATATTATGGGGTTAACATGTTATGGGGTTAACATGTGCATAATACAGATTGACAAGTCTTAAAAGACGGATTTTGGCATGCTGCCAAAAAAGGGGAGGGAAGAATTGGATTAGGAGGAGACAAAATTAAAGTTTCGCTTAACCCGTCTGACCGCATGTCATTTCTTCGCTGGCTGTCCATTGTTCTTGTAGTAGTAAATACCAAACTAGCGGAATTCTCCTACGCATCCCCCACAAAAGCAAAACTAGGGGAGATTCTTTTCATTACCTACTTCCCTATTATTAAGGATAGACTCCTTTTACTCAGACTTGTTACTTACGTGACCAGTCTTTTAAGTTTGGCTCAGCAGTACTAGCATAATATTAGCACTAGGTTGTTCAGTTCTTTTTCTGCATTCTCATACTCTGCGAATTTCCAATTTCTTTCACCTCTTCCTGTCACTTTTTTTTTGCTAAATTAAAATATGTAAAGCATTTATTTACTCTGTGCCGTTAACTAGATATTTTGTTATAGCAAGAGTTAGCCAAGTGATACTCTTCGATCTTTTTCAACCTTTGAAGTTCGTGCCTGGGTATAAAATTTGCCTTTTGAAATTCAAGTTGATATGAATAAACAAAAATTATATTGAATTGTTTAGTATTTTAGATCTTTTAAATATACGGCGTACCTTTTTCCACTGAAACCATTTCCTCGTTGTTGTTATAATGTGTAATATAACTTTATGTAGATATTCATCCATTCATAATTTTCTTAATTATTGGCATCTCTAAATTCATTTACGCTATACAGGGTCTCTGCTCGTATCATTGTCCAATTTCTAATTCTTAAACCGTTAGATTTAGAGATATAATTTCAATTTTTAAATTATTTAACATGTTTTTCTATAACATTTAAAATACCACTTATATCAAAATAGTAGTTTTTGTAAAAGTTACAAAAGTTGTTTTTATGGTCCCTGGGTAATATAGATGTTTAGAAAAACTATTTCCATGTTCCGTGCTACCCTATATCATAACGCAGTAAGTTTTGGTCATACAAAACGAAACTGTTATTATTTTATTTGTTACAGCATGGACGTCATTTTTCTAAATATAACTTGCAAGACTCAGGGAACGTATGGTAAAAAAATACTGATTACGAAAAACAGCTATTTTGTCAAAAATAGTTTTCAAATTATGAAGAACAACATTTGAAACATTTTTGAAACTAGAACTATATAGTTAAAGCGTACTGTTAAAGAATATGCTCTTGTACAGTGGTATTTGGAGGTATCTGTTTTACGTAAGAGAATTTAGAGATGTCATTAATAGAGAAGGTTAATGAAGGAACAAACACATAATGTCATATGAAAGTCAACTAAAATTTCACTACTTAATATGTTTGAAGTTAAAACAGAAGTCTGTATTTTATTTTTAATATTAAAAAATAGGTAAGTTTATATAAATGGTCCGACAGAGTGGTCCCAAACTTAGGTGCACCAACTCACTCTTCAAAGACTAAAGACAAATATTGTGTTTTCGTTTTTAGTATTTTAATGTAACTTTATATTATAATCTGTCAGTGTCATGGCGAATTAAACAACGGAAAGATACAGTTGATCTATTATTCATATAAACTCTGCAAAAAAACAGCTGTTATATACAAAGTAACACGAGTTTTGACAAAGGAGTGAGGTTAATAAACATAGACACTTTTGCCTTCCGATATTATAAATATTAAAACATTTTAATAACAAAAAATGAATACTTATGTACATGGAAAAAATCGTTTCAGTCTGTTGCCACTCGGTAGTCCTAAACACTATAAATGAAACTTATAGTTTAACCATTGATCTTTACGTCACATGTTACAGACTTGCCCTCAAGTTGTATGGGCGCAGTTTTGAGGTGTATTCGATCTAAAGAGGCATTTTGTTTTATATCAGGTATTCCTTGATTTAGTTTCACGTATTTTCCAGCACAAAACATTTACTGGTGGCCAACCTTGGTTCACCAAGTTGATTATTCTGTTTTGTAAATCTATTTTTTTTCCGTTAATTACCATCACACATATCCTTCAAAGACTGGTTTAATATATCTTGGACCAGTCAGTTCACCTGGATCAAAACTCAAAATGTATGAATTTCATTCGTTTAAAGAAAACTATTTTTAACCCCTTTTCCTTCTTCTTTTTAATTTTTTATCTTTTCTTTTTTTCCAGCGTTTGGTGTTCTTTACATTTGTACAGAAATTTTCTTTCTATTTATTCTTTCGAATTAATACAATAACATACATGCTAAAAATATATTTTTGGAAAACTATTTTTTTTCTTTTCTTTACTACCAGGGCCCATTTAATTTTTGTTTTCAAATTTCATATAAATATCTGTTCGGGTTATCTCGACTTAATGATTAGAGGAGTTCTATGCGTTTCTTTTCAAATCTCGCTGACTTTAAAAGAAAAGAAAAATTGTAAAAATCAAATTGTCATGATTTTATCTGTACTTAACTATTTCTATATTTTGAGTTTTAAAAAACGATTGGAGTATGCGACGTACATCATACTTTTCCCTTAGGTTCTATTTATTGGCTATTAAAAACGAAATTTTCCTCGCACCATAAAAGAGGATTATCCCTAATCCAGAGCATCATTTTCAGTCTAAGCCTATTGGTCTGTCTGTGGAATCAGAAAAATAATCTCTCAGTAATGTCATCATTTATTAATTAGATTTTTACGACAGCAATCTGACCGTAATGTTTCTCTTTATAGAATAGAAACAAAAAGATCCTTTTTTCTATTTACAGATCACGATTATCTTTTATGAGTGATACCAGCATTTTTTATAAGTATCTTCCGCTATTTTTGAAATATTAAGTTAATGTATAAGGTTTGATTACAGTTGTTATTGCCGCAATAATAGATCAGGAAAGACACAAAACAAAATCATAAAAAATATTGCAGAAAATAATTGTTTTTCAACTTATTATAAATGGAGCTTTTTATAATTTTTTTTGCAACATTAATAATTTTTGTTACTTTTATGTATATTTCTTTTACTGTTAAATTTTTTAGTCTTTATTTAGATTAAAATTTAAAAGATATTTTCTAGTAGCAAAATTCTTTCATAATTTAGTGTGTATTGAATTATTTATAGAATCCGACTACGCTATTTTCTTCGATTTTTTAAAAATAAAATATCTTACAAATCAATTGCCGAATAAATTACTTCATAACAGATGAAATAAATTTATTAGTAAATATTCAATAAATAACACATTATGTATACATAGCTTTCAACCATCCCGTTATTTTATGTAAAAAAATTATATTTTTATTTCACTAAATAAATTGTCAAATAAATATATTTTTATTTCTGGGAAATTTCACTTAATAAATTACCATATACTCCGGCGTATGATGCACACACACATCAAAATTGATAAAAATTTACGAGTGTGCGTTATACGCTGGGTATTAAAATTAAATTGTAAACGTTAAGCTTACTAATTGAAATTTCTATATTAATAAACAATAAAAGAAGACTTGAATATTTGAATGAACGATTGTATGGTTCCAATTGCTTTGTGGGGATAACGCAGCTAGGCTTGGCTATAGCGTATATCTTCACTTCGCCTTTGCTTATTTTCTTTATGTTTGTATCAGTTATTGTACTTTGCAATGCTCTTCATTGTATTTTAATGCTACACATCTCACGAAGGTTTCTTTACATAGAAGGGGATGCAAGTAATACGGAGAATATATCTGAAAATAGAAAACACTGTCTCAAATCTTAGGTGCCCATCATGCACCGGAGCGCTTTATACGCTGGGTATAAAAAATAAATCTTAAAAATTAAACTTAATAATTGAAATTTCTATATTAACGAACAAGAAAAGAAGATGGGATATTTGAATAAACGAGAGTATGATTCCAAATACTTTGTGAAGATCAAGCAGATAGGTTTGTCTGTAGCGTATGTCTTCGTATAGCGTAGGTGCTTGCTATACGCTGGAATGTACGGTATATGAAATGAGTACCACAAAGAGAAGAGACAAATTTTATCAAATACTTTTTGTGGCTTTAGCATTCCTAAATTTACTTTTCAATGCTCTTTTTTTTTATTTTCATGCTACACATCTCATGAAGGTTTCTTTACATAGAAGGGGGTGGTAATACGGAGAGTATATCTGAAAATGGAAAACACTGTCTCAGAATCTAAGTCATTATACGCCGGAGCGCGTTATACGCTGGGTATAAAAATGAAATCATAAACGTAAAGTTTAATAATTGAAATTTCTATATTAATGAACAAGAAAAGAATATGGGAATATTTGAATAAACGAGAGTATGATTCTAAATGCTTTGTGTTGTTCAAGCAGATAGGCTTGTCTGTAGTGTATGTCCTCGTATAGATTGTGCTTGTTATGCGCTGGAGCATGTTATACGCTAGAATATATAGTATATAAAATAAATACCACATAGAGAGGAGACAAATTTTATCAAATGCCTTTTTTAGCATTCCTAATGTCACAATTTCTCCCTACGTTCACGTTTCTAAGCTTTGTCTACAGACAATTAAACTTAAAAAATGTCTTAGAAAGTGTCCTCTTGCTAATTAGAAATGCTGCATTTGTTAATTTTGAGACTGTGTGTTTATTTCAATAATTAAATATTTCACCTCATAAATCGTGCAATTCTATATTGTTTATATAAACGTTGTTTACATCACCAATATAATATTCAAATTTCATAGTTGCGGATAAGTGATAATATACCTGTTGTATTATAAATTCTTTGTTTTTTATAACTATTTGCTAATAAATTAGCTTTAGGAATTATTTTTCATTATCTAAATTTTTGAATAATATTATATGACAATAGGGAGCTAAAATACTTAAAAGAATTTACAGATTTTAAGCTTAAAATCCATCCACACAGAAGAAAATATATGTTAAATTATGTTAATATATGTTAAATATATGTACATTGATCTATGTATATAAAATGGGAAAACTACAAATATTAAACTATACGCTAAATACAAATTTATGTTAATTTAAAAATAAACATGTCGAAAGTCACGTTTATTAACGTGAATGAAGATTAGATAATGTTAATTTAGATAATGATAATAATGTGATAATTTAGAAAATGAAGTCACGTAAATGTACACCCCTAATAACGCAGTCACTCATTTATTTACTAAATGCTAGTATTACTATAAAAGTTAAAATTTCAAAAATAAATAAATAAATAACTATATCAAATTAAAACCTAAAACGGAAGGAGGCAGACTCCGATGTCTGCAGCATCACTTTTCCAGTTGTGTTAGTGACAATTAAGGGTACTTCTCTATTATCCCGTCGACCACTTTTCATAACAAAAAAGTATCGCCAAACTGTAAGATTAAACGCCAAAAATGCAGTCCCATTTACTTGATGTCAGAAGCATTATACGTGTTTGTTGTGTCATCAAGTGATTTTTAATTCGACGTTTGCCTGTATTTTTCATTAAGTTTTACTGATTTATTTGTTATTTCATTAATTAAAATAACAATTGTGTCCTTAAATTCTTATATTTTATTTATTTATTTATTTTGATATTCCAATAGCAACTTTCTCCCGTTTATTTGGCGTTACAGTTTGGCGATAGTTTTTTCTTATGAAAAGTGGTCGACGGGATAATAGAGAAGTACGCAAATAAGTCGCAACATATTCTTTACTACTTTAGTGAGGGTCATGGTTTGATTAGTTAATTTGAAGTGCTACGGACGAGGTATCAATGTTATAAAGCCGTCCGTGACTAACGCTGATGTCCGTTTGCTGGTGGCAATGACCTGACCAATAAATTTTGCTTTTAATGCAACATTTTGAACTTCTAAACATCGCACAAACGTTTAAATGTGGACAACATCGAATAGAAAGCAAAATGTACTTTCCAATGTAACTTGTTTTAAACTACATCTCAATTTACTGTTTTTTTATGATTTTGAAAATAATTTTCAAGTCTGAATATTTTAAATCTGTATGCAACCCAATTACCGAACATTAAACCTTTTGCACATTAAATAATGTAAATAATTCAGCATTTATTTGTTTCGTGTTATATCCTTAACTAAACTGATAAACGAAATTAAAACTTCACAAATAAATAAATAAATAAAATGCGTAATTTCACATATATGTAATCGAACTACGTGCTTAAAAACTAATATAATCAGAATCACATAAGTTGCTATAAATAGGGAAATTTTTCGCGTTTGAGCGCTAACGTGCGGCTAGTACGAAAATGCTTTTTAGTATACTAAAAAAGTCTTTTGGTGTAGTAGATGGGTAATCTAAATAAATATTTTAATTGCAATGTACCCATTAGAGTTTTCAATTAAAACCACTTTTATTTTACGCTGTACACCTGGCACCTTTAACCCGGGTTGCACGGATTGCTGTAATAAAGCAGAATCTTCTTCAGGAACAAGTATTTCTAATTTTTAAGTGAAAATGAAACTAGAAATATATTTTTTAGTTTATACAACTTATTTTTTTGTGTGACAATTTTCTTGCTATTTTCCATTTTTATTTGACAAACTGTACAGTGTCAAGTTAGAACATTAATATACAGGATGATTCAGCACCAGTAAATTTACAAAAGGGGTAGGGAGCACGAATATGATTTGAAATCGCATATAAATGTACCTATGATTATAGGACACAAACTCTTTTTAGCGCCGGAAAGTTTCAAAATTTCATAAAATTCAAAGTATTATAATTCGGTGAATTTTGGTCAGGTTTTACTATATATGAATAAGAAGGGGGTTGTACAAAAATCAAATTAAATAGTTTCATAAATGCACGAAAACTGCAAACATAGTAGAAATGTATAATAATACGTAAGTCTGCAATTATGCTAATTAAGAATTGTATGACTAGATTAGAGTCTATGTGGTAAAACAGCACTAAGAGCCTATACTTATACCTCAACGGCATTCGAAAACTAATATTAAAACAATGGAGACGTTCTTTACAAATGTTATTAAATGATTATTTTTGTACATGATATCTAAGGTTCATGTCTAACTTTTAAATTTTGTACTTTTTCGATTTTAGTTGCAGTTTCATGTAGCGCATACTTTCAATTTCGTGGAAAATTTGTTTGGTTAGTCCAAAAATTGACAGAATACTGAGAATGTAACTAAAACCAAAATGGAAAAAGAACAAAAGACAATGTTAGACTCCTATCTCAGATATCCTATGCAAAAAGAATCATTTAAAAATATTGAAATGAAAACAAGAAGTTTGTATGAAACGCTTCCGTAGATCTAACATTACCTTACAAACGCCGTTGAATTAATTGAATTGCTATATTTTGATGTTTTATCAATACAGAAGCTTATTGGTGGAAAACTTGAAATGTACGCAAACATTTATAGCGAAATTACTCATAAGTTATTTAAAGTTAAAATAAAATTATAAATAAGCAAAAGCATATTGACAACATTCAAAATTTATGCTGGATTTCAAAAATCAAACAATGTTTTTATAAAATCTTGTAAAAGATTTATTTCATATTTAAATTATCATGTTTACTTGCTTACTTTACATGTTTGCATTACTTCCATTACTTGATAAACAAACAGGTTCTTTAATACAATTACAGGATGATGTAACAATTTTTTATTAAAACACTTCCTTTCATTATACCTGATATATTGTGATGTTTGTTTATCAAGTACACATTTAAAATTTTTGCGAAAATAGTTTATTTATCATTACTGATCTTCATAATGTTTGTGTGCACAAAACTAGTAGGTCTGTTTATTAAAAGATTTTTTAAGCCTTCGTATTTACTGTAATCACTTTTAGCATATAATTTTTTAATGATTTTTAAGTGATTTTTTTCTTGTATAATTCTGATAATTTTTTTAACTATACCTAAATTTCAAATACACGGTAAAATTTATGACCAAAGGTAACAAATTTTGAAAAAAAAAATAATTCTACAAAAATAATTTTAAATTAAGTGTTAAACAAACATGCAAAGTTACAAGTAAGCATGATAATTTAAATTTGAAATGGATCTTTAACAAGATTTTATAAAAGCATTGCTTAATTTTTGTAATTCAGTATAAATTTTTAATATAATCAATATATTTTTGTTTCATTTTGTTTTACTTTAAAGAAATTATGAAACATTTCGCTCTAAGTGCTTGGATGTATTTCAAGTTTTCCGACAATGTGCTTCTGTATTCTAAAACAACAAACGACAGCAATTGACATTACTTTTCAATTACTTCTGTAAACCTATAAGCTGATGACTCATCTAAATTTGAATACACTGTTACTTAAAAACTGTATATAGATTTTATTAATAAATTCAATGAAACTTCGGGATTACTTTTATCTGATTATTTCAGTGATTCATCTGCGTTTCAAAATTTTCTTAACTTAAAAGTCTAACTTCAGCCACGCTACGACATTCGTAAGCTAATGCTGAACTAATGGATGCGAAAATTATTTATTTATTATTATTGGTCATCTTGAGAATGTCACCGTTTGTGTGTAAGAAACTAGTAGGTTTGTTTATTAAAAGGATTCTTTTTTTACCCGTTATGGTTACTATAATCACTTTTAGCATAGACATTTTTATTTTAATAAAAAAATATTATTACAATTATCTTGAAAAAGGAATACTTTTAACAAATATTATATAATAATAAATTTTCTAATGGTGGGATGTAACAAAGGATTACTCATTTTAATGGTTATATTGTGGCCAAATATTGGGTCAATATTGCATTAATCCAATTGCACTTCCTCTGAAATAGAAATTCAGGTATATTAAATTCATATTGGCGTCTTCATTAATTATATACATTGCACACATTTATTCTTGGCTTTACATTGGAAATGTCTGCAATAAAATATCAATTTTACAAAAATATATTGAAAAATTTGGAAACGAGGTGGTGCAAATTTTTTTCTCAATCTTGATACATTACTACCAAAATGTAAACATCCATATGCAAGAGCAATATTTAATACCTATATTGCCAATATTGCTCAAGATAAAGCCAATAATTGCTAAGATATAGCAAAAAGAAACAATATTGGTTCGCAATCAGGATATTGATACATTTATGGCGTTTTACATGTTACGTTCAGTGATTCCATTTATTCCTATTAAGCTGTTGTCAATTCGCTGTAAAAACAAAACAAGATCAACATATTTTCTTTTAATGCATTATGCCGTAATTGATAACTTTTGAAATAAAAAAAAAGAAAAAAAAAATGAACTGACGGTAAAAACTAGCGAGTTTCATATATTTTTAAATAAAGTAAAGTTTCGCTCTGTGTGTGTGTGTTTGTTTGCGATCGCTAGTGAAGTCTACCCACGTAAAACTCTGAAAATTTGGGTGAGGATAGTCCAGGCAGATCCTGATGCACTTGGGGTTCAGATTTTTAATTTTTTGATATGTAGCAGAGATATTAATTAAAAATGTATCAAAAAGTTATCTTTCTTCTTCAAAAAACGGCATATGCGCACGCGCATGCACCGAACGTGATTTTCTAGCGGAAAGGAAAGCAGAAGGAAATGATGGCGTTTTTTGGCCTTTTGTTTCAACCTCCATCTGCCAAACCGTTCGGAATAAGGACAAATGCGAGATATATTCTCAAAGATTGTAATTTTACATCTTAAATGCGCAATCAATTAAATAAAATATCGTTGTTAAAATTTTGAAAAAGAGAAAAATCAAAAACAGCCGTTTTTGCAGTTGGCGTTTTCCGCTTTATGGATACGCCCCCCCCCCCCCACCTTACCCAGGCCGCACTTTTATAGGTAGCGACAAACAAAAAATATATGTTGAAGCAGAGACCTTCTTCTTTTAGATGGTGCAACTAGTTTTTAAAAATATGATTTTTAATTCTTTGAAAAATATTGGTGACCGCATGCAACTTTGCGCTTCTCTGGGACGATATTTTATCTACGGTAAAAGTAACTAAACTTCCGTATTTGGACACAATATTTTTAGAGGATCTTGGCAGACCAGATTTTTATCACTTACAAAAATTTCAAAACGTTCGGACTAGTAGAAGTATTTAAAAAAAAAACTGAGAAATTTTCGATGAAAACTCCAAAACGTCCCCACTAAAAATAATCTGAAGATTATCTTAAGAAAGTGCCACTTTCTTTAGAAATTCGACAGAAATCTGAAGATTTAACTTTACCTTTAAAAAATCTGCAGACATTTTTAAGACATTTCGCAGATATTTTGAAGATTTGAAAAAAAGTGGGCCAAATACCTACAGATTTTCTACAGATATTTTTTAAGATAATCTCCAGATTTTTTTGTGGGGGTGGGCTGTTTCGACTCATGTATTCACTACTAAACATGAATATTTTCCCACGAAATTTTAAAGAGAGCTTGAATACAGATATATTTATAACCTATTGAAATTTCAGAGAGTTTGCACTCTGGGAATTTTGTTTTGTGTTGTTATAAAAAAAATATCCTACACGAAAACAGAAAAAAAAGAGAAGAAAACATATTTCTTTTACAACTAGATAACAATATTTGTTCACGAAATTTCTATTAGGGCTGCAAAATCGTTATATTTATATCCTAACCGATAAAAAATTCAGAGTTCGAGCAACAAGAACTATTTTGTTTTAAAATTATGAACGATCCTACGTGAAAAATAAGAAAATGTCTTCTTACGACCGCTTTTACTACTAAATATCAATATTTTTCGCGTAAAAATATAATTTCATACAAAATCGGATTAAATACATAAAATCATACAAATTTGAGGTTTATTTAAGGTTGTTATCACAGGTCCTCGCAACACCGAGCTGGTCAGCTAGTCTCTTAATAAAGAAATTTAATAATTAATCTGTAAAAATCCAGTAAATGGAAAAATAAATTTAAGGGTATAAGAAGCATTGAATTACATTAATCAAAACTCTGAAGTTTTGTATTTTCTCATAAAAGTTATGAGTAAAACATTTTTCTGCTTCTTATACTAGATTTCGTAATGAAATAAAATCATCTTAGTATTTCGAAAGGATCTCTTTGAAATTTGATATAAAACTCTTTGTTGAGTAGAAATTAGATTTCCAATAAAAATGTATTAGCGAAAATCTCGTTAGTTTTTTTTTTATATTTTATTTTTATTAATAAGAGATAGGGTTTGTAAGTTTCTCTGTAACGTTTCATATTTACACCCTTATTTAAGTTTAATGTGTCAGCCAAAAAAAAAGTGGGTAAGTGTGATCGAACATCGCACAAAGGCTTTCGTTTAATATTACTTTCAAAACACTTTATCCTTTATTTAATAAATCCAAATAAATTGCAATTAAAAAAAAAAAAGTCATGTTTTTTATAAAGTAAAAATTTATCGGTCTATTTTTCTCGTTGTTTCGAATATCTGAACCGGCCCGATTGCGGGTGAAGCCCGCTACTATACTCTGTCATGTAAACTAAATATATTTAAAAAATCATTTAATAACTAAATATGTCGTATAGAGACCTTCAAAATGTTAAAATATGCCAATATTTCCGTAATCTGGTTCTTACCATGAATCAATACGTCCCTCAAACTCATATATTTACTATTCTCTATTACTCATATTGATACTCTCTTTCTATTATTTTCAAACATTTGAAAAATCCGTTAAACTTCCAATATGACGTCTGATTAATTTTCTTTTTAATTCTCTAATGACGTCATATTAAGCTGCTTTCTGTATTTACACATACTGATACTCCTTGTATTATTGAGAAATGTTTGAAAATCTCCGTTTTATTACAAATATGACGTCACATTAACCTTTTTTTCAAACGGTGATACTTTTTATTTCATTTTCATTTTTCTCGTGGAAATCTTTCATTAGACATTTAATTACTGTAAAAAGAATTTTATTGTGGATTTTTAATTGTTGGCAACTGGTATAACGAAAAATGTTTAAATTTAATAGGTAACGTCTGTTAGATTTTTTTTTCTATCTCTCTATATAAAAATAATACGATTTTTTCAAATTTTATGATTTTGAACTTCGTAATAGATATTTAGCTATAAGTACATAAAATTTCATGCTTGTAAGTTATATAGTTTCTGACAGACAACGAAGCGGGAGTAATAGCGTTTTGTGAGATGAACGAATTGCTAAGAAGAGAAGAATAAACCCAGTCAACACACACATTTTAGTCAACAAAGCTAGTCAAGTGTATATGTCACAGTAAAACACGGAAATAGCCATTCGACTGGATTGTATATCTTCTTTCAATGTATGTTAAGAAAATAAGCTTAGGGGTGGTATTCATACTGAAATTGTACCAATATCTGAAATGTTCAATACGAACACCTAATTTTAATATCATATTTTGACTTTTCATTAAATTTATTTTAGCGATAGCAAATGGGTCTTTCGGTCAAATTGTTTGAGAAATATGAATGTTTAAAACCTTCTCACCGCCGCGAACTGATATATATCCGCTCACTGTGCTATACGTTTCACTGCAATGGAAACATTCTTTTGCCGTTTTAAACCATCGAGTAATGATTGATACTCTGAAGGATTATACTCATATACATAATTAAGGTTTTTACATCAAGTTTCAATTTTTTTTTTTTTTTTTTTTTTTTTTTTTTTTTTTAATAGAATTTTAAAAAAAATTACAGAGAAAACAACATTACAAATTTGCCTTTTTGCTTGGCGGTCAGGAGGTTAATGTTTGGAAATCCCAATGTCAAATTAATTTGTAATCGTTGCAAAACAGATTGCAATGTGGGTAGTTGTTTAAGCATAACTCAAAAACTACTTTACGAAATAAATTGTATTTCGTATTGTCATATTTAAAATATTTAAAAATTGATACCTGTTAAATAAAATTCACGTGTTACAATTCATATTTCTTTTAAAAATCTATATATTTTTTAATTAATTTTCTAAAAATTAACTGTATAATTTGTTTAACATTAATGAGATATTTAGAAACTTGAAATATGCAAATCCAAATTTTGAGCTCATTCCGAAAAAAAAGTAGTTTTCGCATTGCTATTTAAATCGGAAGTTAAATTTCATTCGGTGAAGTAGTTCTCGAATTATGCTTAAAACTACCTGCATTATAATATGTTTTGAAGCTATTACTAATGAACTTATAACACTGAGAGTTCCAACATTTAAACTTTCATACTTTTTAAACTATTTGAACGAATCACTTCCTGTTTGGTATTCGAAGGTCAAATTTACCGCAAAAGTCAAATATATGGTCAAAATTAGTTCTTCGTATTGGAAATTTCTGATTTTGATACAATTTAAATATAAAAATTATGACCCCTAAACTTATTTTTAAAAATACATTGAAAAAAGACACAATGTCCAATAAAATAGCTATTTCCGGTTTTTTTTTTTTTTTTTTTTTTCTGTGAGAAATTGGAAATTTAAATGTATGGCGCGTGCGTCCACCAGTTTTAGTTGGTCGTCTCTACATTTATATTTTACATCAATTATATATCTAGAGCTGTATGTTAATTTGTAGGAAATTTTCTTAAACGAGGAGGCTCTGTCTCCTAAAAGCTACGCTGACAAACTCCTGTCCACGCCCTTCAGGTTCTAAAAACACACTAATTTTCTCTGTTTTAAACAGATTACCTGATTACGGAAGTTTGAATGATGTTATCACGACCAGTGGCGATCTTCTGTAATCGGGTTGCCATTCATTTCCTTTTGACTGGTGAATTTTTCGATTTCCAAGGCACATGCACCGCTGTCACGAGAGCAGACGGCTATTTTCGTATTTTGTTAAGTAAGATAAATTACAGATTTGAAAATCAGCTTGTATAATATTGTTAAGTAATATTGTCGCTGTCTTCTGGACATTTATAACGTCTAGAAGAAAAGTTTTATTAGTACTTACGTATTATCCATGCCAAGAAGATCGATCACAAAAAAATATTCTTAATCTTTTATCGTGTTTACCATTTGGCAATGGACAATTGCGTTCAAAGCAGTAATTTAACATATATTTAAATAATACATAATATCGTTAAAAATGGTAAATAATATAAAAGTAAATACAAATAATACAAATAATACAAAATAATAATTTTGAATACATTTATTAAACACATAATATCAGATTGATCACTTTTAGTTGTAAAATATAATTAATAGGGTAGTTTTAATTTTGGCTGTATGTTATACAGGAATGAATAAGATATATATGTTATATTTCCTCAGTGCAAACTGTCGTTGGTATGATTTTATTGC
This sequence comes from Maratus michaelseni, assembly GCA_963931845.1. Taxonomy (NCBI): domain Eukaryota; kingdom Metazoa; phylum Arthropoda; class Arachnida; order Araneae; family Salticidae; genus Maratus; species Maratus michaelseni. The sequence continues at coordinate 78,781,845 of OZ007590.1, read as the reverse complement.
TCTCCAGTTATCTCGCAGAACATTTCTATCATTGTTCTCCATAATAAAGCTTCCACTCACACCCAATTCAAATGTAAGTATAATTTCCACATTCAGGTACGGGAACTAGTAGACAGTCGTAACATTAAACATCGTTGGTGAATGTTTCACCATCAGAATACTAGGATTTCCCTCAAAGGGATTAGTCTGAGTGATTTTGTTGAGAACATAGGGCTAGCAATTACAATATAATGAAAAAGAGCAAATAAAATGATAGAATTACAAAATATCATATGTAAATTCATATGCACTGTTAAAAAATTAGAAAAGAAGTACCGTCTATCAGATTTGTTTTCATATTTTTTTTTAACATTTGGTAAAGAATCTCATTTTCTTAAGCGAAAATTGCGTAAAACTTATTAAAAAAAATAAATTAAGAAAAAAATACCCGTCTAACTGCTCGTATGTCTAGCCGTATCTGTATCCACTTCGCTACCTGTCTGTTTATCCGTCTCACTACTCGTAAACCTGTATCTCTTCCCGTCTGGCTGTCTCTCTACCGTCTCGCTTTCTCTCAACGCATCTCTCTACCTGTCTGTATATTTCTCTACCTGTCTCTCTACCCGCCTATCTGCTTCTTTAACTTTCTGTCTTCCCACCTATTTACCCGTCTAAATACTCGTATATCTAGCCGTGTCTCTATCTACTTCGCTACCCGTCTGTCTATCCGTCTCACTGCTCGCCTATCTGTTTCTCTACCCGTCTGGCTATATGCATATCTACCCATCTCCGTACCCATCTGCCTACTGTCTCTCTACTCGTCTGTAGACCCGTTTTGCTATTCGTCTGTCTTTCTATCCGACTCTTTAACCATTTCGCTACCTATTGGCTATTCGTTTCTCTAACTGTCTCGCTTCCCGTTTCAATACCCGTCTCTCGATACGTCTGCCTGTCTATATACTCCTCTCTCTACCCGTCAGTATACTCGTCTCTGTACCCATCTCTCTAGTCGTCTCTCTATCCACCACTCTACCCCGTCTCGCAACCTTCCTCTCAACATGCATGTCGTGACCCGTCTCTCTACCCGTCTCTCTACCCCTCTGTCAACCCTCTTTTGGCCTTTTACCTGTCTCTCTACCCGTCTGTATATTCGTTTTTCTACCCGTTAGCCTATCTATGTCACTACCCGTATCTCTAGCCATCCCACTACCCGCCCCTCTACCCATCTCACTACCTGCCCCTCTACCCATCTCACTACCCGCCCCTCTACCCATCTCACTACCCGCCCCTCTACCCATCTCACTACCCGCCCCTCTACCCATCTCACTACCCGCCCCTCTACCCATCTCACTACCTGTCTGTTTACTCGTATATCTACCTCTTGCCACCTCTTCACAATATTCAAACAATTCATTTAATGTACAGAAGCCGTTTATCTGTTATTAAATACAAACCGAAGTAATTTATCTAATAAGTGTAATCAGATGCAATTTTTTTAAATACATGCATAAACCAGCATAATAATTCATCAGTTTTATTTTCATAGTGTTTTATATCATTTGACAGTAAATCTCAACTTCTTAAACCCGAATTGCGTCAAGATAAAAAAAAACACGGTCCGTATAACTGGGAATGGGAAGTACCCAAAGAGCTATTAGATACATGTTATTAAGTTAAGTGAAAGTTTCGTAATCGTGTTCACAGTCAATTGCTTATGTCAGAAAGCATGGCTTAACGCCATTTTAAATTCATTGCTGTAACTTTCTTTTTATTTTTTAGGGGTGGGTGGGGGGGAGGGTTCCAAATATATACATTTAAATTCAAACTTTTGATGATTCTAACTGCACATCATAATCAGTCATGTATATGCCGACAATAGATTGTTAAATTGTTATGCACAGTGTTTGATCGTATAACACCTTTTAACTGAACTTATCTTGAGCGATTTAGACATTACAGAGTACTTAAAATAATTCTTCGATTTAAAACTGTCAACTCCAGTGGTACTCGTTACTACGTTTCTCTATAAAACTCCCAGTTTTTATGCTGTTGTATGCAATAGTTTTTCCAATATAGGCCGCGAAATTAAAACGGTCACAATAAATTCAGTCACGGCAGCAGCAACAGCAGCATTGGTTACTTTTTTTTAGAATAGAGAGATAATAACAGAAATCTATTTTTTAGACTAATTTTACACCAAAATAAAATATATATATGGCAAGCTATGTTTAAATATATTTTTTAAATGCATCTGGGTTTATTCCCCTCAGTTTAACATATTATCCAACTAAAATGTGATGGCCAATCTCTTATTACCCCACAGGGACAGAAGGTTTGGAAAATTGGAAAAATGTATTTAAACAATCAAAATGAGCTTTAAAAATTTTAAAACTGTTTAAAATACTTGTTAAACGTGTAGAATATAAAGCAGCGTTGCAAAAACCTTTTCTGATTACACAAACAGTGTATTTTGCTTCCACCTTTCCCTATTACATATCCCACATTCTCCTGCTAATAAAATTATTGCAGTGAAATCCTTTCCAGATAAAGAAAAAAGTGAACTCTTACTTTATTTTCAATCCTTTAGGCACGAGAATATTCTCAGATTTTAAATGCTAACATAATTCAAAATTAGTTAAAAGGAAAATAATAGAATGAATGATAGTATGTAAAGTTTACGCATGGAACAATAAAGTACTGAGATAAATTAAGCGAATCATTTTATCGCAACCATAAAAGTTTTGTTGTGTAGAAATAATTTTCTCCTTCGGAGTTGAAAGATGAATTCTGTACATCTCTAGGAGATAAATTATTATGAGATGGAAAGTCTTGAAATCACTCACAATAAAAGTACTTGCGCTTCGTAAAGTGTAAAACATAATAATATCTACAGCGGAAGATGCATGCAAAATTTTTTGCATCAATGCCGATAGTAATTACTTAAAAGCGTAATAATAAATGCTTATAGAGGAGAATTCGATTGTTTAATGCTATGCATTATATCTGTAAATGAATAAGCAAACAAATGTAGATTAATAAACTAAGTAAATTAATACAGCGTGTCCCAGTGTACAGAGCGTGAAATTTTTGCAGATCTCACCAAGAGACGAGCTTTTTGATATCCAATATGGGGCGGGGCGTGTGTGTGCGTGGGAGAGGATTTGTTATTAATAATAATTATTTTTATTTCTTAAATATTTAATACCAGAATAGCTACCATACACGTTAATGAAATTAAAAAAAATCATTTGATGAAATATTATGTTAGACACCCCTCACCCCACTCTAATGAATCAGCAAAACGCATGTTTTATAAATATATTATACTTGAACGACTATGTATTACGCATATTTAATTATATCTAATATAGCATAACCCCCACCCTCTTGAAGCATCTCTAAAAATTAACAGAAAGTTACAAAATTTGTAACATATTTTAATTTTTAATACTATCCTGGGGAAGGGAGAGGGGGGTATCTGAATATAGTGGTATACTTATTGCGATATCCACTGGGATATACTGTATAGAGCTATATTTAGAGGATCCCCACGTTGGATATAAAAATGCTCGTCTCGATTATCTCTATCTGGATCTACACAAATATCACAATTCGTAGGAAGTGAGACACCCTGCACATTAATGTTTTAAAATTTAATTTGCATAAATTTTTAGATATATCAATACGAACGTTGAACATAATTGACACAAACAAATTATTTTTAACTCTTACGGTTGTAGCAGCATTTACCCCGTTACTATTCATAAAAGTATTCTAGTATGGCGATCAAGTTTTGAATGAGTTCGTGCTAATTTGAGAATTCACTTTTGTGCGTGAATCTGAAACTTTTTTTTTGTCTTCCTTTAAATTTCACATGAAGGTTCTATGAAATTGGATCATTCATTTGTACTTTGCGAATGTATGATGACACGGGTTTTCCTATAAGTTCTGAGGATTTTGGTGATCGAGAGAACAGACTTTTCTGGGATTTTCAGCCATAAAGTTCCCTGCATTCCTAATCATTTTATCAAAAAAGTATTTTTCTCCGAGAAATTTCATCACACATTTAAAACCACTTGTCTTTAATCTCTTAGCTCAGAATATAGATAGACAATGGGCTCCACACAAATTTTGTTAAGTTTGGATGTATAAGATTTAATACTTTTCTCCAAAGGTTAAAATAAGTCTTCAGATTTTTGGTAGCCTATTATTATAAAGGTGTAAATACTATACGGATAGCTGTCTGCTTTTCTCATGTGGTTATAAATATTAAAAAATGAAAACCTTTAGGGACTCAAATCTTCTTTAGCTTTACCACAATGTTTCATATCATGACCAAATTTATCTCAATCTTCTACTAGACACATTTGAAGACCCACCTCATTCTGATTGAGTAAATTCTGTTTCTGTGTTTTTTTTTCAGTGTAATATAGAAAATAATGTCTTTCAATTATTCGATCAATCTGAATATCTGATTTAATCAGGAAATCGGGTTTGTCTAAGGGATCTGCTGAAATTTTAAGCTCAAGACTACCGAAAAAACTTCTGAGCTAATGAAACATGTACTACTGTATACATAACTAGACAATAGGTCATAATGAACAGAGGAAAGTATTTTCAACTTGGTAAATTCTATTCAAATGGTTGGAGAATCATAGTTTAGATTTATTCCAACAGAGCGCACAATTTCGGGATCAGGTTACGAATCTGGGTACATTAGCTTGCCGTCACAACGCTCTTCTTACTGAGCTATCCCAACGATATATTGGCTGGCATATTTCATTCTTATTTGTTGGACAAGGCTAAGAACTGCAGCGTTAATTTCATTCATCAAAGCTATAGCCTTTTACATGATGAATCTGAATAAACACGGAAACTCTTGTATACCATGTAATTAGGTCATAATGAACAGAGGAAAGTATTTTCAACTAGGTAAATTATATTTAATGGTTGGATTATCATAGTTGAGATTTATTCCAACAGAGCGAAAAATGCTGGGACCAGGACTCGAACATGGGTACTTTGGTTTACCGTGTCAACGCTCTACTTACTGAGCTATCCCAACGATATCCTGGCTGGCATATTTCACCCTTATTTGTTGGACAAGGCTGCGAAATGCAGCGCTAATTTCATTCATTCGAGCTATAACTACAGCATTTTACATGATGTATCTGAAAAAAAAACACAGAAACTCCTGTAAAAAATCTAAAACGGTTATAATGAACAGAGGAAAGTATTTTTCAAGTAGGTAAATTATATTCAATGGTTTGAGTATCATAGTTGAGATTTATTCCAACAGAGCAAAAAATGCCGGGACCAGGACAAAAAAGACGAAAAGAATCTTCTCTGATCACCAAAAATGTCGTTCACAGCATGATATTTTAAATGTCTATATAACTTCAGTTTGTCTGGCCGTCTGTCTGCGTATCTCTCTGACGTCTGCTGTCTGTATGTCTCTGTAACTCTTGTAAATATACTCGTATTCTGATGTAATTGATATATGTTATTGAGATTCACTGTGGCATGTTTTCTATTTAAAATGGAATGTGTAGCATTTATAGTTCGTTTACAGGTATACTCAAAATAATACCGTTACATTATGGTCTACGAGGTAAAATCGTCTACGTTTTTTAAAGATGTTATACTATTTCAATCATAATAAAATTTGTATGCATTTATGGGACGCACTAAAACATGCTTTCTGTAGAATATGGAGTGCTAAGCATTTATAATCCATTTATAGGTTGACACAAAAGAATTCGCTTACTCTCTGTGTGCGGTAAATGTTCGAAGTGCGTTTTAAGTTGTGATATGCGTTTTTAAATTTAACTATTTTTTTGTGTGTATACTACACGGTGTGTATAAATTCTATAGATCGTATACAGGGCTACACAAAACAATCGTAAGCATTGTTGTGTATGAGCGAGAACTACTGAAGTATATTTTTTAATTGAAGCAGTTTCAAGTTGCAATATATTCAGTAAACTAAGAGATGTTTGTAGAATATAAATAAATCGATATACAGAGCTACTCAAAAAATTGGATAAATTGCCGTCTGTGGAAAGTTATTTCTGAAAGTACGTTTTCAGTTGTTATTTATTTCCTAAATTGTTCACTTAAGATATCTTATTCCACCTTATTAAAGTATGAAGTTTTTTACAGTATTCTGGAAATGTTGGAAAGTGTTTCATAATCTATGCTTTACGCATGATTTTACTTTCTTGTTTTTAAAAGTTATACAAATTAAACAATAGAATCTTTGACTACGCGGTGGCGCTAACGCATGATCTGTTCTAAGTACAGAAAAATCGAGTTTCGCTAGCAATTGATACTCAACAGTTTCAGGTAATCAAACGTAATTTAGTAGCTGATTATAAGTTTCAAATACTCTGTAACTGCTACGCAAAAAGTAATAAATAACCTTCGTACAAAACTTCATTGGATAGAAACTGCATTAACTGTTCAACTAATGGCGGTCTCTCAACAACATGTTTTACTCAATAATAAAAAAATGTCATAGAAAAAAATGCAATAATAAAAATAGATTTTTTTAATAATGATTTCACTTTATTTAAATAGTATATGATTTTCATTGATAATATTTTTGTATAAACGTGTATTACATACATATAAAAGCAATATAAAAAATCATTATTTTTTTATACACTAAGGGGGCTCGGCCCTCCCGCTCGCTACGCTCACCAATCCCCCGCGTCATCGCGCCCTAGCCAACCCCAGACGTAATCGTTTGGCGTTTCCATTCTGGATCGCCTCGAGATCCCTTATTTTCTGTGCATTCAATTTTTAGATTCCACTGCGTAATTGTTGTTGTAATTTAAATGAAACCTAAATTTATTATAAAAATCAGCTTCATCCATCACCAAACAAATCCAGCCTATCACCTCAATTATTTGTATTTGGCGACAGTAATTTGGTCGACAGGATAGCTAACAAGTACCAATTGTATATATGGTGTTACGAATATTGTAAATAGTTAGTGTTTGTGCTTAAAAATAATGTAAATAGTTCAATTAAGCTCTATTTATAAGCTAATATTAATTTTTGTTGCATTGCAATATTTCAATTTGTTGATTTTTTGCAAGCGAGTAAACGCTATTGGTTTTCAATGGGAGTCTATGGAAAGTTGGCGAAATACTGGAAATAGCACCAAGTTGGCGCCACTTTTGGCAACTAATTTTGGCCACCAAACTTGGCGACAGACCCGGGTCCCTTCCCCTTGGTAACCCCTCTAATAGCGCCAAAGAAAAGTCAGAGAAAAGTCAGAAAGCTCTGACCAATCAGATACGTTTCGCGGAAATCTACGCAGATTTCCATTGGTCCATTTCCAAACCATTACTTTTTTTTATATATAAAAGGATTTGCGGGGTACTAAAATACTAAGTTTCATGAAAATAATACACAATTTTTATAAATATCTCATTTCGTAAAACCACAAAATATAAAATTTTTGAATAACGTTATGCAATTTGACACATACTTTACAGAAAAAAAATCACGCACTTTGCCATAAAAAAAAAATAACAATATTCTTTCACGGTGTAATTTTAGTAACTTTTTATAGAAAACATATCCAATGGACAATCGATAATAAATTTCAAATATTCTAACAATGTTCTCTGAAACAGTTTTTGATTCTATTACGAAAACATTGTAATATTATATCTCTTCTAAAGCGTTATTCTGTGCAAATTTATAGGTTATGTTATGTTATTTTTAAACAAAAGCTTTAAATGCATTTTCAGGAAAAACAAATGTTTTTAAAGTGATATTAAATCAAAGTTAATAAAAATCTTTGTAAATTAGGTCAGGAATATTTTTATAAAATATGAAATTCGAAATTCTTTAGAAAATATTCTTATAACAGTATAAGTAATAAAATATATGAAAAGTTTCTGTTTAAACATCAATATCTTATTACACGGAAGCTTTTACTCTATTGCCGTAAAATCGAAAATTCAGAAAATGTTAGAAAGATCCATTAGACTGAGTTAAATTGTTTTCTCTCCAGCTTTGAATATCTTTAAAAATATTTATCTAAATGAAATATATAAGAATTTATGCTTATTTTTACTAAAAAAGTGCTAAAAATACATAAAATGTTTTTAAAACGTAAACCTCGGAAATTTCCCCTGATGATGGCTATTTAGTAATAGTTAAAGTCGTTTGCGTTTTAACATGTTTTGACATCTTTTGACGGTTTTTATGATTTAAAATCCTTTAATATATTTTTAGCACCTTTTTAGTAAAATAAATCAAAGTCCCAATTCTTATATATTTCATTTAGTAATCAAAGTAAATATGACGTTCGAAAATTACAGTTAAACTATATTTTATAATAATATTTATCTAATCAGAAAAACCTTTTAAAATTAGATTTTACATTCGAGAAAATCTAACGAAGTTGTATTAAAAAATTATTATTTTGTATAGTTGTTTTTCTTGTAGAAGTTTAGTTAGTAAATTAAATTTGCAATTGAAAACTATTCGTTTCACAATCAGTCATTTTTTAATGGTTTCTTTCAAAAGTTGCTATTTTGCGAAAAATGTGTTACAAAATAAATGAAGTTGTTGTCGTTGAATGTGATAACCTCGGATCAACATGTAACAATATTCGATTGCTAACAATAAGCGATATATGAAAGTATTTGATAACGACATGTGCTGTTTCTAAGAAATGATAACTTACCCTTGATGAAATGATAACTCTAAAAAAGGGGTAGAAAACAATTACAGAAATAATTCGGATATTTAAGTTTATTTGCAATTTTTTATCGTCTCTTCCAGTTTTCCCGAATCCTGCACTAACAAAGCAATTTTTAATTATAGAAGGTACACATATGCTTGTATGCTTTGAATGGGCTTTATAACAGGATTTCTCTTTTAATTTCATCTTTATCAGGAACTGGCTTGCAGATAAAAGCAATAACATTATACGAAAGACAGATCACACATAGGAATTGATTTTACTCTAGAAATAAGTATACGTGGTCGGTCCCGTCTGGTTTCGATAACGTTAAGTGATTGATATCAATAACCGTGATCACATTAAGTGTATATAAAATAAAAAGTAATTCCCTGTATATAAAATATTCTGTATGTCATATTTTATATACAGGGTGGCTAGTGGTCAGGGAAAAATACAGTTAAAAAAATGATTATTACCAGTATATTCTTATAGAAAAATCCAAATTGATTATTTGATCGAATAATACCCATAATTTTTTCTATAAGAATATACTGGTGTTTATCACTTTTTTGACTGTATTTTTCCCTGACCACTAGTCACCCTGATATAAATTCCAAATATAATACACTCTGAATATTAATTATATTTTAAATTAACGCAATTTAATACATAATTGTAATTTATATTGATCATAATATTATGCTGCTGCTACAAATATGTATGATTATTTATAATTCTTATATGCGTTTTTATTAGAAAAAAATATGTAAATAAGTAAAGCAATGACATAGTTTTAAAAGAGTAAAATTCTGTAGAATTAGACGAAGAACCATTCAATAACAGATAAAATTTTAATATCCATACATTTTTTGCCACATTCGAATGTATTTAATAAAAAGTCAACCCTTTTTTAATATTTGACTCTTGAATTTAATGATGGCGAAGTAGAAATTTCGCACACATACACAGGACCGAATAGGGAGTCTGCGGGTCACGGTATTTATTAGAATTCGGTCTCCTAAGAATGATATTTAGAAAATAAATTTGTCCAGTAATTACCTTTTGGAAAGCAATACCCGTATGCTAAAATTCTAAACATTGCTCAAAAATATTAGGTGAGCAACCAAAAAAGTGGCATAAAAGATAAGCATAAAAGATAAGCATACGAGATAACCATGCATGGACATAAAATGTTAAATGTTAAACAATATTAGATTATCAAGTGAAAAAGGGGAGATAGCCATGCGAGACAACAACGCATAAACATGAAATGTTAAGTGTTAAAAAATATTAGATGAGCAATCGAAAAAGTGGAGATAACCATGCAAGACAACAACGCATGGTCGTAAAATGTTGTGTTAGAAAATATTAGATGAGCAAGTAAAAAGTTGAGATAACCATGCGAGACAACAACGCATGGGCATAAACTGTTGTGTTTGAAAATATTAGATGAGCAAGTGAAAAGTGAAGATAACCATGCGAGACAACCATGCATGGAAATAAAATGTTAAGTACGCATACAGGGCTTTTCAATGAAAGTGCATCACTTGTACAATTTAAAAACTTGTTGTGTTTCCGTGGATGCGTGTGACATACTAAGTAGCCAATAAATAATAAAGTGTAAATAATACTTATTTCTTTACCAATAAAAAGTAAATCAACACAGATTTATATAAAATAGGTTACTATGAGATAATCTCTGTCAGCAAACGCTAATGAGAACATAAATAACTCTATTGAATAAAGACGTAAAACAAGATTTAATGGTAACAAAACGTATAATTTGCTTTGGATAATATAAAAAGAAAACATAACCCGAGTTAATCTAATATTTAATGTGTCCTTCTCTTGGGACTCTGGCCCATATAACTGCAGCGCAACGCCGACGCATTTGAACAACAACTTTCTGAATATGTTCAAAGCTTATTTCACTACCTCAAACACAAATTATAGTTACCTGAGGTTCACAGTGTGTCTTCCGTTGCAGTTTCTTAAAAGCAGACACCGCATTTAGAATAGTATTGGTTTTGAGTTCGTTTCATACCTACGTAAGTGCTATAATGAATGATTTAACAAACCAATTTACAACCAGTTTAAATACAAATGCTTCAAAATAATATCTTCGAACACAAATGCACATTAAATATACACTTGTCAATTCTTATTATTTTGACTCAACGGGAAAGACTGCAATCTTCCATAAAAATGTAGATGCCTGATAGGATGAAGTGTTATCTCATTGTTTTCAGGAATTTGGCTTTTAATATACATAAGTATCTTCTGGTATATAAAGATCTTTGTATAAGGTGTCATTTACTTACTTCGTGATGCAATATGTATGCTCATAACGTTCGACAAGAATGTAATTTAACAATTGAGACAACAAAATCTGCAAGAAACTTTTCTTCATTTCTATGACGAATAGAAAGATTATCATCACTGCCAAGCAGATTGAGCGTGTCTCCGTCGGAGAAAAAAACTCACTGCTCAATGATCCATTTTTCATATTTTTTATACCTATTTAAATTGACCTTTTTCAACTTATGTATAAAGAGAGACTTTTTTACAGAAGAACGAGCTACAAATTGTTTTTTTTATAGGTGTGATAGTTTTGAAACTGCACTAGGTACTTATCTTACCACCCATCTTTTAGTATAGACAGCTTTTCTTGTATAAACGGTAAGGCTTATTTAGATTAAGCCATTTGGTTGCCTGAATATGTGATCTTGTTTAGCCATTTTTAACTGTTTATACATGCTTATCTTTTACGTAGGAACTCATGTGGTATTTTTCAAATTTAAATGCAATCTGCTTATTATCGACTGCCTACAAGACATTCTTTAAGCCATGTAATGAGTAAAACAACCCCTTTTTCTGTAATAACACATCTATACTCTACTGGTTGGCCGTCGATTGAGCACACTTCGACATTGCGACCAAGATCAAGAATAGCATTAATATATGTGACGTAGTTTTAAATACTGCAAAATAATGTAATTTAACGTCACATTACGCTAGTTCAGTAATTTTCCCTCGGAATTCTTATAACGTAAACTGAGTGTGTTATTGTCTTATATTTTATTTTCCTGTTTCGAAATCACGAAAAACGACAAAAGAGATGCACTTCCATTTAACAGCACTGTATATTAAAGCGTAATTCAAAAAACACGACACCAAAAATCATATATGGGAATTTTATTTATTTAAAGTGATGTCAAGAACATGAAGAACCGATCCCAGGCATTAATTTGAATATCTGTAAATGGCAAAATGGTGCTTGAAGAGGGTGAAAGAATTTTAATATGGTGGATCCTCTCGAACAGATAAAATGGTTACACACTTGTTTTCTATCGATATAATATTTACGATAAGACTTTGGCGAGTTATATTCCACTTTTCAAGAATTGCAATCCCGGACAGTAAACGGAGGCATTGATCTGGCTGTAATGCATCGACCAAGTATGACCCATCGGATTTTCGATCGAATTTAAGTTAGAAGAGGATGCTACCTACATCATAAGCTGCATTCTTTCTGTTTTGAACATGTTCGAGCTGTATGAGATATGGCTTTATCATGCATTAAAAGGAAGGAATATCCAATATCAGTAGTTTAACATATGACATGAAATCTGCATATCTCTGATCTATCGTAGTGCCATTCCGGATAATACGAAAGTCAGCTTCACCTAAGCTAATTTAGCCTTATACAACCAACCCACATCATCGGTACTGTGTCCTTGCCTGTACGAACATGGAGTTATTTCGATTGCCCCTTTCCTTCCATTCCAGATCACGTCGCGTCGGGTGTCATACTCTAGACTAAATTGGCACTCGTCAGTGAAAAGAGCTTGACTTCAATCACGTTGCGTTCAATCTCGATATTCAATTTCTAGAATTCTTCGGACCGTACGATGTCTTAGGGGTCAATCGGATACACCCCATTGGACGTGTATAGTGTCCATCATGATAAAGCCTGACAGGGACTGTTTGATTTGACATCCTCCGACTTGTTGCCAATAGAATTTTATTTCAGATGAGTAGCAATGTGTGTTCTCTTTCGACGATCTATTAACTTTAGATACCGGTCGTATCTCACCCCTTGTCAAGAAACAAATGGTTTCCTTTCATAAAAAACTATGTTTCGAGTTTTTGGGAAACCATGCTCATCTAGGAAACCTTGCCATTCCGTCATGATCCCGGCTCTCTTATGAGTGCCCAGTTTATCTGAGATTACTGGGATGAACTGGGCGTGTTCTCTGAATCATGTGGCACAACATTTTTAGTCCTGGGAAATGCTACTCAATGATCAGACTTCCAATCGTTTAAACGAGAGACCACGTAGCTACTTGTGGTGGCTCCTCGTTTGCTGGACTGGAAGCGAGAGCTTTGGTTTTTTTGGGGTAAACCCGATTTCCAGGTTTCGAACGCAAATATATGTAGAGAGTTTAAATATAGTGACGCGGAATGCTGGTTTCATCTATCATTAGTTAGTGTGGTATCACGAGGGCGACCTTTCCGTATCGATACCTAATATAATGCTCTCTGAACGATATCTTTTAAATAGATTCTACACCCTTGAATTGATACACCTTGCCATTCAAAAAGATTTCAGTACACTGCTTTATGTGTATGCAGATTCCAATCTCTTGATAAGTAATCATGCCATGAATTCCGGTATACCATCTTACTGTGGCATTTTGAAATCACCCTTTTTTAACACAACTTTCAATTATCGCAATTTACGAACAAAACAATAAAAGATACGTAATGAACGTTAATTTGCATCTAAAGTTTTCTTCTTATATTTTCTGCTACACTGTTGACTATATCTGGTTTGTTTTACGTTTATTATCAGTAGACTGACTTTCATATTTTTTTTCTTAAAAACGTATTTTTACATAAATACAAGTTGAGCAGTGTATTTTAACTAAAAAATAGATGGAACCCGTCAAAACTTGACGGGAAAAAAACATTACAATAACGATATTAGTAAAATAAGCTTGCGTATGTAACAGTCTTTCCAATATTTTATTTTAAAAGTTTTTTCCTACAGTGAATTACAGTACTATTTCCGATGCAAACTCCAAATAAACAATCCGTAAACAACTGTGTAATAATGCAAATCAGTTTGATATTACCGCCATATTCCCCAGGGCAAGAAAGAAAATTTCCTGGACCTATGAAGTATCACACAAATAGTATATCCCTACGTTCATCTCATATTCAGTCAATAAAAGAACATAGTAAATAAAGCACACATCCCCCCCCCTCTGTAATAATGCAACCGAATGAGCTCCTATGCGCATGTGCATTTCATCTTCCCAAACGCTTCGTCGAAATTCGACGTTAAAAAAAAAAGTTTTTAAATAGTTAAATTAAAAGTTTTAAAATGTCTTCTTTAATCGATGTTCGTTTCAAATCCATATCTTCTGAAACGCATCCATTGTTGTAAGCTAATCAATTTTTAAGTAAAGATGAAGAATTTTTTTTTCAATAATAAATCAATTTGCAGATAATGGAGATTTTTAATGTTTTCAAATGTAATTTATTTGTATGATTTTTTTCGGTTCCTTTAGAAAAGCAGGATGATTATTCCTTTTCCATCCCGGTCGGGGATTTTTTCCTCCTATACAGTTCAATATCCAACGGATCTTTAAAAAAAATTAAATACAGTTCCTAGCATATTCTGATGCAACATATAAGGTAAAGCAAGGAGAGATGGCGCGGTCGGAAAGATTGCGCACATGGAGGTTCAGGGGGATGGAGTGCAGTGAGTGCGCAAGACTCCAGGTAGTTGTACATCAGCAGTAGTGGAGTGTCTACTTGAAAGTGCGCGTTGATTGTTTTGAGCGTCTAAGATAAAGCATTGCTATTTTGTTTTGTTTTTCCAAAGTCAGTGCTTGAATTTTCATAGCTATTCATCAGAATTTCTATACAATGTCAGTAGTACAAAATATTTTAAACTTAAATGATTTTTCATAAGCTACTAATCTAGAATAACAATGTGAACATCAACGGTTCGTTTTAGTAGCGGCCATGTTTATATAAAAGGCCTCGGAATCTGTCCTACCGAAATTGGAGAGTTTGCGCATCTGCTACTTAGGGGAGAGGGCATGGCGCATTGTTTCCATTAGTTTCCATTCTAGGAGAGATTACGCAGCTTATTGGTAAATTTGCATAAAAAATTAAAAATTAAATTGGACAAGTTAAACGTGTTATCAAGTAATTTAGTCTTATCTTTCTGATTTTTTATTTTTTTTCCTTTTAATTAAAATTTTTTAATCGCTTTTTAAATTATTTCCTTTTTCTGATTCTTTAACCATTAAGTTGAAATATGCACTCCTAATGCAATAATATTTTTTCACAAAATTAAATCGGGGATAGCTTAGCAAAAAAATAATATTTAGATTTTTACTGTTATTGTTATTCTTTTGAATTGTCCGCAGAATCTCCTAGCTTTACTTTACATCAACGAATTCAACATATCAAATTTATGTTAATCATAAACTAAAAATCATAAACTTTTTTTGACAAATTTTAGTTTAGCGCCAAAATGCTCTATCTTATGGATAATCTGATCTTATGATTTATCAGGGGTTTTTATTATTTTCTTTTTCAGTTTTTATGATGGTTAGGAAAATCTATTTTCAATTGGGGCAACTTTCCCAGGGACTATGTAACATTATTAAAGCAAACTGATCATCATTAATGAGATAGAATTGAAAAATATTTCATGCTTGAAAATTATTTAAAAATTCAGTTTTCAAATAAATTTCAATCGAAAACTATTTTTTTTTCTAATTGATGATGTAAAAACTGAAATTGTAAAATGTAGTAAATAAACTGATAATTTGTAATATTTTGAAGTGATGTAAGTGCGATGAAAGCTAAAGCGATAGCTCCGTTTGATGCCACAACCGTTATACATTTCTAAAAATTGCCACTGTGTTTTGTCTGGCGTTCAAAAGTAGACTACCATTTTTTGACATCGAAAGAGAAATTCACAGTGAAAGAAATAGGACTTTGCCGCTAATATAAGGAACTGTTAAATGAACTTATAACAAACCTACCAAAATAATGCCTATAAAATATTAGCCTTACATTGTTTCTTCTAGCTAAAAATACAATCATTATTTCAGAGGTTTTTTTTTTACCATAACACTATTTTTAATAATTTTAATTTTCCTGAAATCCTTTACTTTTGTGAATTTTTTTATTAAAAAATGAAATCTTCTAACCTATAATTAAAAAAAAAAAGTATTTGGTAACATGTAATCAAGGTATGCAATCAATATGAAGCAACCAATAAAGGCTCCAATTCTGGCCTTTAAAATTAAAAAATTAAAAATCAGTTACGTCATGTTGACACAATCAATTTTTTTTTTAGTTTTATCAATGTTAAAATGCATTTCAAGCTAAGCATAACGTCATTTTCCCTGGCGCAAACTTTTCACACGTACATTGTATAGGTTACTTTTATGCTTAAATACCATGTATACAAAAAATATATTTTGTATTTAATTGTAATGAAAAAATGGCATCAACAAAGTTATAATCCATAATGATAAAACAAACAGAATGGACAATATTCCGGTGACGTCACAATAAATATGATTTATTATTCGCTTATAAAACACTCTGATAAATATTTTCACCAAAATTTAACTTATAAATTCAAAAATTCGGCTTAAAACCCCGGTGTTTTTAATATTTATAATTTTTCTTTTATCCTCGCAACCACAGAGTTTCTCGTTACTCTGTGCCTCGCCACAGTGGGAGTTATTGCCGACTTTATGACGTCATACGCAGAAGTAAAAGTTTATTTATTTTTTATTTTTTACTGGTGCCGGCTAACTGAAAAGTACCTAATTTGGATATATTATTTTTTTTCTTAATGGGACGACGGGATAAGAAAGAAGAACCAGAATATTTTTCTGCATTTTATAGTTATATTAAGAAATACATATTTTTAAGATTTGCTAAATCACTTATTTGTTTACTCTTTTATGCATTATATTATTGGAGGTTGTTAGTTCTCTTATTCTTTTAAATGTCCCCTACTTAAATAAAAATAGCGTGTGTTCTCTGTGGTGCTTCGCGTAAACGTTGTAAAATTCAGGTTATTAGATTTTATCCAACTTTGCCGTCTTAACTGCTGATGAAGCTGTCATTTTTGGCGGTTTTTCTTTTACCTGTAAAATGTTTGTTTTTGGTATAGACCGAACTAAGAAAAATTTGGGTACTTTTCCGTTATACGGACACTATTGTCGCCAATCATACATTTACATACATTTAATACATACATTTACATGTATGGCATGGTGTCCGTATAACGGAAAAGTACCGAAATTTGCGATCGATCAAATAATTGAATTTTGTTAAGCATTAAATTTGCGGCACAGATGTCATATACGGGTTGTCATATACACATACATTGGCGCGATTGCAACAAAATGGCAATTTTATGCCTCACATGGTAACCCGGTTCTTTTGTTTATATTGCTGTTGATTTACTTTCATTTTTTATTTTAATTCTTTAAATTGTTTATATTGCTGTTGAGTTACTTTTATTTTTTATTTTAATTCTTTAAATTGTTTATATTGCTGTTGAGTTACTTTTATTTTTTATTTTAATTCTTTAAATTGTTTTTATTATGTATATCAATATTTATTTATATCAAACTATCATTTATTTATTTTTATTTTCTTTTTTTTAAATAATAGAGCCTACTTCATTTATTACGTTATTTTATTTTTTATATTGAAATAAAAAATCACGTGCTATTATTCCATGCTATTTGTAACTAATATTCAAAAACAAAGTTTTCGCCAAATTGGCGGGGTAAAAAAATCGCGCCAATGTGGTGCGTATATGACATCCGTTCAAAATTTTCTTATTTTTAATCTGAGAAAGAAACACTAATCATGGAATTAATTCATTTTGCAATATGCGGTGCAACCAAAACAATTTTGATTAAATCGGTACAGATATCGCAGACGCATCGGGGTTCATTTTTGGCTATAAAATGACGATTTTTTTTTATGGCAACCTGGTGTTTTATAATAAAGTAAATATGTGTGTAAATAAATAAAATAAAATAGGCACTTTTATGTTAACTGGGCGTCAGGGATAACTCTCCAAATCTTGTTTCAATTAGAATCATTTAAATTGCAACATTTTACGTGAGATTTGTTATTCATATTGCTATGTTTATGTTTAGATATTTTAATATGATTATATTTCAGATAATTTAAAGTTTTTTAAGATTTTATATTACATTGTTACAATATTACCTAGTTGATATTAGCTAATGTCAAAAGATTGGCGAACCACAGAGTTCAGAGAATAAACTCTATATCTTGCAACAGTGGGAGTTGCCGACTTTATGACGTCATAAGCAGAAGTAAAAGTTTAATTGAAAATTACGGCTAATTAATTAAATTTTCGAACAAACGAATGCACGATAACAAATCTGTGTACAAATATCTTTCATTAAAAAAAACGAATGGTGTAATTTGATGCAGTAGTTTGTTCTCACGGATTGTCGGAAAAAAATGCTTAGCGTTTTATATATATAGATATAATAGCATTTACTTTCACTGTCAATAACCTGTCGGTTTTTTACAATTTTTTACCTGACAATAGGTCCTTTAAGGTCAGGAGTGTTTAAAAATTTTACCTATATATTCTATGGGGTATTCTATATTCTATATTTTATATTGTATAGTGTATTCTATATTCTATATTCTATAGTGTATTCGATATTCTATATTCTATAGTGCATTCTATATTCTATATTCTATAGTGTCTATGTTGTATATTCTACAGTGTACAACTAATGATTATATATTAGACGATGGATATTTTTATTTAAATTATTTTTTATCTCATTATCTTTTTAGTTTTTAAAATTTTTAAATTATACGTAAAAAGTATGCGCGAGTCTACTCTTTTATAATTCATATTGGCTCTCTTCTCTGCTCTCTCAGGCCCGTCTCTCAAATAATCTAAATCTAACATGAACTTTGATTCTAATAATATCATTATTTATATTTTATGCTTATTTTTCAGCGATTGATACATCTTATTTATATTCTCTTTTTATATTCACAAATTGTATTATTCTTTGTATTCTCTTGTGTAAATCTTAACTGTCAATAAAACAATCTTTGTTTAAATGTTTTATATATTACTACAATAAAGTATAAGAAAACCAAACTGCGTCAAACATTAAAAGGATTATTTTAACAGCAGAATACTTTTGTTTAAGAATGGATGTACTTTTCTGATCTGGAATTATATTAATCAAGTCTTACTGTTTAAATACTTTTCTCCATTTCGTAGAAAACGTTCAGAATAAAGGAGATAAACTCTTTTTCCCACTGGAAAATGGTGCAATTTCTTTTTATTACCATCACAAATCCTAAAGACCTGGAATTTATAACTCTTTAATCAGCCATTTCTTTGCCACTGATTGCTAAAACAATCTTTATTCTTTATGTTCGTTAGAAATGGGATTTCTTTGCTGTATCTCATAACGAAAGCAATGAAACAGCATATGTGACTTGAATGAAACTAAATACATTCTCCTGCATATATATATATATATATATATATATATATATATATATATATATATATATATATATATATGTATATTTATATTTATTTATTGGTTTGGGATAAAAGCTATTTCCGAAAAAAAGAAATCATATGTGATAAAAAAATGAAATGATGCACTTATTTAGGTTCCTGTTGTTACATATGAAATATGATACGTAAATTGTAAGATATTTATGCGATCCATAAAAATTATAATCCCTAAACTGATTTCTAATATATTATTCATATTAATACTTTAAAATAAATCATATTGGTAATTGTCTTTTGTTCTTAAACAACATATATGACGGGGAAGCTCTAAATATATATATACTTGTATTTTATTCGATCTTAATCTATGGCAATCACTCAATAAACACGGCCGTCCACACACACTCAATAAAAATGGCCAATAAACACGGCCGTCCACACATTTAATTGTTTTCTGTACGACAGTGTGGTCTTTGTCTACGGTCCTTAAAACCTGTGATTAAATAAGGGTAAGAAATCTGGTCTAAAAAAACTGTTCCACGCGGTTCGCAGTTGAACCACATATGCTTAT
Source organism: Maratus michaelseni (assembly GCA_963931845.1). Lineage (NCBI taxonomy): Eukaryota > Metazoa > Arthropoda > Arachnida > Araneae > Salticidae > Maratus > Maratus michaelseni. Next base: position 78,761,994 of record OZ007590.1, on the reverse strand, counting down.
GACAAAGCAGTGGTGTGAAATAAGCAAGAAAAAGGAATAGAAGAAATATAAATAACTACTGCAGTTTCATTCTTACATTTCTTAAGTCTGAAAACAACAAAAAATATTCATCATCCAATAGAATCTAGGTCATTGTGAAATTTAAGATAAATTTTAACATACAAATAAATAATTTATATTTGTCTCCAAACGGTAGTTCATACGCATATTGTACTTATATTTAAATAATACACTTCAAGGTATTTCATTTATTATGACCAATATAGACGGGATTCAGAATCAAACTCAATAAAATCCATAAAAGATTACCCACAGTTGTTTTGAGGTATAGTTAATGTGTTATCTTTCATTTCATACAGAATAATAAGAGACGAAAGAAATTGGTTGCTCACATTTTATAACTAGTACCTAGATTATTACGGCATGAAGAAAACGGCATATTTTATTTTGTCTTTAACAGTACACAAAACTGAAGGCTATTTATTCAATTTATTTTTTAGCAGAACAATTCAACATGTGCGGAATTATGCATTACTTTTAACAATAATAAAAAAGTATGAAAAAAAGTTATTGCTTCACAACTTTCCCCTTTTCCGTATTAACATAACAATAAATCAATATAACAAATTTTCAGAATTCAATAATGCTTGGTAATATTTTCACGGTATCTTGGAATAAATTTTAATAAGGAATAAATCAAATGGAATAAATTTTATTTAATTTAGAATAATGTTTAAATTCGAAAATAATGACGCAAAATATAATACTTTAAAATCACTTTTTTACTTGATTTTTTTTTTCGGATTTACTTTTTAAAACGATATTTATCAATCGATTTACACAATTTTCAATGTAGTTCAAGAAAGAAAGATTTTTTTTTGTTGTTCAAGTTACAGAATGAAAAGGAACTTATTACAACAGAAATTCAATTGAAATTTCTTCAGCATGTAAGGTAAAGTTTTAATTACTTTGTATTTTTTGTTACATTTTAATGTATATTTTAAATGTTATTAAATTACATTGCTCATACAATTGTTTTTGAACTTGTTTCTGAAAAATAAATTTCCAAAATTATTTTACGTAAAACACATTGTAAAGATTAAGAACTTATTAAAAAAAACTATAATCATTATAATGGTCTATAATTATTATATAGTCTATAATTATTATAAATAATTTTTAAAGGGTTTTCATAAATAAATAATCTTAGAAAATTAAATAAATAAATTGAACTTTTAACAATTTTGCAAAAGAAAAAACATGTTGAAAATACAAAGTATTTTTACAAACAGATTATTTTGAATTTTTTTTTTTGTGAGATATATCTGTTCTAAAATTATTATAAATAAATTTACAAATTGGCTTAGCTTAAAATTATGCTTTTTAATTATTCTGTAATGCATTAATGTTTTATTCTTTTTCTCTTTAAGTATTAATTAATGTGATTTAACTTCTGTAAATAGAAATCTCCAGCAGAAAAAAAAGGTTTTACGTATTAATGTGCATTTGGTAAAATTTGAATTTATCAAATTTGAAAAACCGTTAAACAAATTCTTATATATTAAAAACATTAATACTTTTTTTTTTTTACAAAGTAAGAAGAGAATGAGAAATAAATGTCTGACTTAATTGTCTATAAAATAAAATCATGTAGTGGGAAAATTCGTAAAACAAATAACAATTAATTATTTTTTAACGCACAAGAAGAGTGCAGAGTTCCATCGGGGGGAAACGGTCGTCGAACAGTGACGTCACAAATTCGTCCGAAGGCTTTGTAGATAATCGACGAGGTGTTGGTTCATTGCATTTACATGTATGTGTGTCATAATGTTTGAAGGTTTTAGAAAATTTATTATAATTAAATATTCTACGCTCTAAACTAATAGGATATTTAAAGGTACTTTCAATATTTATACTATTAAGTAGAAATTTACAGTGTTCATTGTTAAATAGGTGATTAAGTTTAATTTTATTAAAAACTGTGAGTAAAGGTAACAATTAAGTATGAATTACTTTTATTTAATATTTTTGTTTTTATATTAATATTAACAGTGAGAAATTTTAACCTAAAATAGAGTAAATCAAAGAAAGTATCACTAAAATGTGTGGTGAATGTATTAGATGTAAAATCCTTATACTATTGATAGAGATGAAACTTTGGAATTGCAAAGATATATTTACAAAGAGCGTTCCAACTATAATTACCGTAAAAAAAAGATTGTAGAGTATTTAGGGATTTTTTAAATTGAGTGTTAGTTAATTTGGAAACTGATTTTTTGGATGTAGAAGATTCATGCGTAGTTTGTTTGTATAAGTGGTGATTAAGTGATGGGTTGAGTGAATTATAATTAATTGTGTGGATAATGTAGAATATACAATGTGAGGTTTATTATTTGAGAGTTGGTTATGTCCATAAGGATGGAGTGTATTGTAGTGTTTAATACATGTGGATTCTTAAAAAAAAAAAAAAAAAAAAAAAAAAAAAAAAAAAAAAAAAAAAAAAAAAAAAAACCCTTTCAAGGAACGTTCAAGGAATTTGTTTTGTATGTTGAGGATATTAATAGTAATATTACTAAAGCTATATTTTTTTAAGTGTGTATACTCATCATTGCAATTAAGATAATTGCGAGAACTTTGATAGTTACATGTGGCTTAACGATTTCCATTCATACGTTTATGGAGAGGGTTACTAGTTTGACCAATATATTACATATGACATGAATTGCATTTGATCTTATAAATAACATTGTAGGTTTTACAGAAATTGATGTAGGAAGCAATATTAACAATTTGCGACGGTTCAGCGAGTGGGCAAGTTGAACAACGCGACGAAGAGCATTTGCTAAATTGAAGATGTGGTGAGGGAGAAGAAAATATGTATTGGGATGTTCGATCCATGGATAACCCTATAATGTAACATGTACCGGGCATTACGCTGAGTATTAACAGAGCCTAAAATGCCTGTCGCTAATAGTTTACTAAGAACTGCCATAATGAATGAATAACATAAAAGAATACTAGGAAGTAAATAAGTGAAATAAAATAAAATAATGGATATAGCTATAACCATAAAAAATTAAATGATAAATCTTAACATTTTATATTAGAGCTTATATATAGTATACAAAAACTCTGTTTTTTTTAAATTTAATTAATACTTAAAAGTATTGTTAAATAAGATAATAACTGGATTAAATATAAACGAAAAATAACAAATAGGAAATTTATAATCTTAACTTTTTTCTTAAATAATTAATTTAAAACCCATGAAAAAAATTACATAAATAAATTATTAAATTTAGAGAGCTGGTAATAATTATAGATTAAAAATAATAGAATCCATAAAATTATCACACTAAAAGCCTAAAACAGCAAATTATTAGCTGTTCGGCTCATTACCTCGCCATATGCTTAATATAGCAAAATTAACAAAAATCATAAAGATATTTAAAAAATATCGAAATGCAGACAAATGCTACTTATAAAAGACAAGCCCCCCCTCTCCCCAACGCCCCTCCCCCTTCCAAAAAAAATCAATAATCAATGGCTTTCGTACACAATACTGGAAAGAAATATAAAAAGACAGAGGAAAAGGAAGAACAAAAGAAATATTGAGTATTATGTAAATGAAATTGTACTGTGTATAAAAATGTGAAGTGTAATAAATTGCGTAAATATTGATTTCCCCATACAAAGAAAAAAAGATATATAATATTATTTAATTGAAGGGGGGAGGAAATAAATAAATAAAGGGAAAAGATGAATAAAAAAGAAGAAAAATACAAATACAAAAGATTAATGAAGCGAAATTAAAAAAAGAAGACTGCATGTAATATTAGAGAGTAAAACGCATACGAATTTCAAGTTTGCAGTTATAAATTCATGTATTAAGTAAATTAAAATTAAATTTAATTAAGTACACTGCTGATCAGAGCTATATTTGATAATCAAGTAAATTTACCTTTTACTTAGTATAGTTAGTACCATTAAAAATGCTAGTAAAAAGTGAGGTAATGAAAATAAAGTAACATTCATAAAATCATGCGCTTCAGCAGCAATGTTAATAGAATGCGGATGTATTTAAAATGAAATCACATGTGTAAAAAACAAAGGTATATATATTATAAAAAGCAATGGAAAGGATTCTGCAAGTTTTAAACTTAATGAAAAGAAAAATAGAGAATGGAATACTATGAATATCTTATGGAATTATACATAAACTAGGGGGCTCAGCCCCCTACTAGCTAACGCTCCCCATCCCCCGTGAATTACGAAGCAATTCACATTGAGACCGCTACGCGGTCCCTGTTCGCTTCGCTCGCCCCTTTTTATTTTTGCAGAAATTTTAGCCGTAATAAGTACTACCATAAACCACCATAAAATTGACAATTTTTTTAATGAAAAAATAATAATAGAAAACTTCGTCGAAAACACAGTTAAAAATGCATTTAGTTGGTGTTATCAATGGGCATAAATCATTTAAATACTATGAAAAAAAGAGCTTGAAAACAAAATTAATTTAAAACATATTACACCTATAATATTGTACAGCCATCAATCATTGTTCAAATTTCGTAAAACTGTTCTAATTGATTATAGATATTTGCAAAATAAATTATTTTTTACTGCCTCAAGACAGCAATAGATGGCAGCAAGTGCAAGCTAGACATTTGATATTTTTATTCTCTCTCGATTTCCGTGTGAGTGAAATTCGTAAATAAATCCTAAATAAGAGTTGAGAATTCATTTGAAATTAACGATATTACTCATAATTAAAATGAGGAATCATCTCAAATGCTTTAGATTACGCACATGTTATTTTCTTTTTAATAATTGATAGTTTAACTTTCACTTGCTCCTAGGTTTCACTACTCTTACACTGGCCGCCATATTGGAGATTCTGGTAACTACGGTTGTTGCAAAACGATAATTTAGAAATACAGTCCTTTTTCTGCGCCACGTAAGATAAATATATTATATATATAAATATATTTATATTTTTTTACGTTAATTCAATTCAGTGAATAAAATATACAATGTTTCGCTGCTTTTACATTTGAAATCAAATGGAAAACAAAATACAACTAATAATATTTTCTAAACATTGTAACAGTAAATGCAGAAAATACTTACTAAATAAAATATTGCATGTTCTTTACTTGGATTTATCATCAGCGTGATTATTTTTACGATGACATATTCTACCATTACAAAATATGTTTTATATGTAACTTTATATTTTTAATTAATCAATGAAAAAATGCAAAATAAAAAAATAAAATGTAAAATTTATAATTTTATGGAATACAATAATATTAACTCTTGCAAATGTCGAAAACCAAATTCCACATGTAACTAGGGTATTTTTTATCAACAAGTTTGGCTTGTATATTAAATTAAATTTAGAACAAATTTCACTATATTAAAATTTAATTACAAAAAAGTCCAAAATGTTCATTTGTGAAAACATTATTCAAATATTTGAAACCTCTCTCTTTTATCTTTCTATGTCATTTTATTTTATTGAGAAACATATTTCAGTATATTTCAAGCGCTAGATTAATTTTTACACAATTAAATAAATCATATGAGTTGAAATTTTCAAACTTGGCTGAAAATTACAATCCATATGATTTATTTATCAATTTGAGTAATTGTGTTAAAATCAATCTAGTGTAATTACGTATCCAGCATTTACGGGAATTCCATTATCTGCGATTTATTCTGTTGAGCTGATTCAGATATCAGACCAAATACTGTGATGAATAAGGCTAGCTGAGTGAATCCGGTCCGCCTGAGGGTCCTGTGCGGAATAGCTCCGTTGGCAGAGCATTGGCAGTTTCAGCAAAGAAGTCCCTGGTTGGAATCCTGGTCCGGACATTTTTCACCCAGTTGGAAAATCACATCTCAGATATATCAAATACACTTCTTTATTGATTTAATCAAATGTTAGTCACAGAAGTTTCAATTAGGATTTTATAAAGCAATGTGTTTTGCAGTAATACAGACGTATGTATATATATATATATATATAACCCTTATTTGGATACATAAAGTATATTAAATAAGGAATTAATGGCGATCGAATTTGAAATTGAAACTACTTTTTAATGCTATTGTCAAGATAAAAAAAACACACACACACAGATTTTGTTTCCTTAAAGACTAGCTGTATGGTATTATAAGATCACAAACTATATTTCTGTTCTTTATAAACGTAGCTAATGCTGGTACCGCCGCTGCCATAATTGAATTTATTGTGACATTTTTGCGTTCATGAATCATAATTAAAAAAAAAAAAAACTATAGTGTTCGGTAAGTCGAGTGAAGTTTTTTAGTTTGTAAAAAAACTATTGTTCCCAGAAAATTATTGACGATCTCACTAAATATACTTTAATACCTTTTAATTTCAGATCCTTAATATGTGCTTCAGTTTGAAATTGCGCTGATCATTCATCTCATTTTCGTGCTAAAACTCTCATATTTGTTTTAATTGTCTATTAACGAAAGATCCCATTCTCATCCTGCTTCTCGTGTTAATAATTATGATTATAATGACGGTTTTTCAAAAGTATTTCAAGTTTGATTATACCAAAAATTACTTTATTTTCTGACATTTCTTTTATTACTGCATTGAGAACTTAAAAGTATTGATGCTACGAGTCAGTGTCAAAGTGTACTGAAATTTTATCATTTTTAGAATATACTTAGCCTTTTTTGTGTTTTGTAGATAAGGAAATATAGCATTTAAAAACAAGCGACATGAAAAAAACAAGCGTATAGTAAGCTCATATTAACCTACACTAGTAACGAGAAAACACTCAACATAATATTAATCGAATGGCAACGTTTTTTTCAAATTACTCGTATACATTTCGATATTTTTAAAGGATTTTTATGGATAGTAAGCACAAGTGACTCGCGGCAGACAATCACGTGACCATACTTAAATTGCTGCACTTTTACATCTTTAAATATGTTTTGCTTTAAAAAATAGAAAAAAAAAGTATTTGATAATATTGCACTGAAATGAAATTTTAAATATTAAACAGCGTTTTAATGTAATATTTGAAGGTATTTAAATAAGTGCTTTATTTTATTAATAAAAATAAATCTAATTGTTATTAATGTCAAAATTAATTTTTATTAAAATATTCCTTGCATAATATTTTAAAATCAAAAAGTACACAAAAAATCTGAAATAGAATATTTAAGTAAGGTAAAGCCAGGAGAGATGGCGCAGTCGGAGAGATTGCGCACATAGAGATTAGGGCGGAAGGAGTAGAGTGAGACAGCATTGACTCCAGGTAGTTGTACAACAGCAGCAGTGGAGTGTCTACTTGAAAGTGCACGTTGATTGTTTTGAGCGTCTAAGATAAAGAATTGCTATTTTGTTTTGTTTTTCGAAAGTAAGTGCTTGAATTTTCATAGCTATTCATCAGAATTTCTATACAATGTCAGTAGTACAAAATATTTTAAACTTAAATGATTTTTCATAAGCTACTAATCTAGACTAACAGTTTGAACATCAATGGTTCGTTTTAGTAGCGGCCATGTTTAAATAAAATGCCACGCAATCTTTCCTACCGAAATTGGAGAGTTTGTTCATCTCCTACTTAGGAGAGATGGCGCATTGTTCCTATTAGTTTCCATGCTAGGAGAGATTACGCAGCTTATTGGTAAATATGCATAAAAAATGAAAAATGAAAATGGACTAATTTTAAGTTAAATGTGTTATCAAGTAACTTAATATTATTTTGTAGTCTTATCTGGAGTTGCTTTTTCTGATTCTTTAATTTTATTTCCTTTAATTATTTTTTTTAATCGTTTTTAAAAGTATTTCATTTTTCTGAATCTTTAATCATTAGATTGAAATATTCACTCCTAATACAATAATATTTGTTCACAAAAACCTTACAACAATGTCATTTAAGTGTAATTATTATTATTAACAATTTAATTGTAGTTATTATTAGTAACAATCTCTCCTACCCATGTGCGCAATCACACCAACACTGTAAGGACAGATTGCGCAAAATAACTTTCTTGGTTTTATTACAACTGTTCTATTAAATTGCAACAAAAGAACAAAAAGGCAATGGAAATGCATAAAAAACAAATAAAGTAAAATTTATTCACTGATAGTTTAGCAAAAAATTAATATTTAGATTTTTTATTGTTATTCTTTTGAATTGTGCGAAGATTTGAAATATTTTGTACTACTGACATTGTATAGAAATTCTGACGAATAGCTATGAAAATTCAAGCACTCACTTTAGGAAAAGAAAACAAAATAGCAATGCCTTATCTTAGACACTCAAAACAATGAACGTGCCCTTTCAAGTAGACATCTCCTCTACTGCTGTTGTACATCTACCCGGAGTCCCTGCGCGCACACTCTACTCCTTCTCCCCGAACCTCTATGTGCGCAATCTCTCCGACCGCGCCATCTCTCCTGGCTTTACCTTACCTTTTATCAGAACGAATATTTCAAGAGTCAGAAAAATATATTTTCGGATAATCGAGGTTACTGAAATTCAATAAGCTTTTTCCCATTATTGCATACTAAGTACACACCAAATTTCAAGTATCTATCTCAGTTTCTTCGGGAGATAGATCGTTTATAGACACACGTACAGACACACAGAAAGACGGACGGAAATTTTGTTTTCTTAAAATATGTTACAATATAATAATATAATAATTTAAAACATTTAAAATTTTTCGGAATCTTCAGTGTCTAAAACGTGTAAATCCGTCAATTTTTTTTTCGATTTTCAAAACGATTACAAGACTTACCCTATACTACGTATGATGGGTAAGTAATAAAGATCTAGACGAAAAGTTGGGAATAAAACACGAGATTTAAACTCATGCTATCTAGACTCAAATGCATCACGCTAAAAGCACATAGCCGTTCAACAACAAAACATCAAAATAAGTAGGCAAATTTTTGGTCTAAAGACAGGAATCTAAGTATGGTCACGTGATGTGTACCACGAGACATTAGTATAGTACACCTGAGTTCGATGTTTAAACGGATACTTTCGTACTTTTTCGATTTTGGTTGAAGGTTTTTTTTTCCCAATAACACTTTCACTTTCGTTACACTGCAACAAGTACTTTCTTCTGTTAAAAATCACTAACTCTTTCAAATTTCAAAAAATTCGAAAATCCCTTAACAACAATTGGCATTTTATACTGGACTTCTTCCAACTTTTGCAGCTGAAGTTTTTCTTGACATTTAAGAAAAATAATATTGTAAACATTTTTAAAAATTACAAAAATAAAAATTTAAATTTTTGTAAAAATGTCAGTTGTAATATTCCAACTGAGTGAGAAACTCTTTTTTAAAAATGTCTTTAACTCTAATGTATCAAAACTTATACAAAATATATATTTTTTCTTTAAAAAGCGAGCACTCTTATACCAAATTAAATGAAACATTCTTCCTTGTAATACGAAAACAAAAATGCGTAAGTTCTAAGTTATGAATTTTTGAACATTTTTATTAGCTTTATTTCGAAACAGCTTTTCAAAATAAGAGTTATGAATATTTTTATGAAGTGGAAAATAATAACAGAAAGGGTTAGCTTTTAAAATAGAAAGGGAGAGTTAGCTTTTAAAATATATTACTTACATTACGTAGCGTTTTAGAGAATGAAATAAAAATAAATGTATAATATTTCATCTGCGTTTTTCTTTCTAATAAAGAAAAGAGCTAACACATAACTGCTGAGGCAAGAAAGAAATAACAAGAAAGGAACATTATGCATCATCACCTTCCATGAAACACTTTCCAACACATCCAGAACTTTAACTAACTTTCGCTGTTTAATAAGGTAAATAAGAAACATTTCAGAAAACGCAAAACACGTTTGAAAACCATATTTCAGCAATTACAAGTGATAGCCACAAAATTATTCAAATTGTTTTGAGCAGCCTTGTATATAATCTGTAGTTTTGTATATATCCTATATTGTATGGTACAGTTGTTTAGTTTAGTACTAAAACACATAACACACATGAAAATTCACTTTCCACCTTCCAAAATTTCTACCAATAGACAGAAACATGTTTGAATTATTTTGTACAGTCATGTATATTACCTTAAAATATTTATACACGCCACGTATTAAGCTAAAGTTTAATCCTGGTAGAAACACGCTGAAAACTACCGAAAACACACTTCCAGAAATAATCATACATAGGCAGCCACGTATCTACTTCTTTGCGTGAAATTGTATATGATTTTATTTATATTCAACAAACATCTCCTAGTATACTAAATATATTTCTTGTTCAAAATGCATAACTCGATTAAAGTGCCCCTTCAAGTAATGACAGGCAGGAATAACAGTTTTTCGCAAGTTAAAATGTCTTCAGTTATTTTTAATTATCCTGCCAATACTTTTTCCGAGTTGCGAGCAGAATCCTTTGCATCCACACATTGCCTTCATTCTTTCCCTCATTCAGTCAGGTACTTCGCATTTTACGCAAGTTTCTGTGTACAGCTGCTTTTTCATTATCTGTGAACATCATCTTGCAACTTCTTCAACATCCACCATACAGCTTCGACTTAGCCCCAAGCGATTTTCATCTGTTTAGACCACTAACAAATCATCTTGGAAGCAAGATGATGTTCACAGATGATGAAAAGGTTCAACTTGAAGTCCTGGCTGAGACAGCAACCCAAAGAATGTTATGCAGCTGGTGTTGGTGCACTTATAAAACGGTGATATAAGTGCATAAATATTGGTGGAGAATATGTTGAGAAATAAAAATAGTTTTGAAGTGAATATTATTGTAAGTTATTCTTTAATTATCTTTTGTGACTTACTTAATGACTTTACCTCGTATATATATATACAGAAATTTTTCTATTAAACTTTAATTTTATATTTATTGATTATCATATATCACATAGCTTGGATAGCGAATAAGTTCAACAATATTTAATTTTTTCATCTTCTTTTTGTTCCTTACCGTAATGGGGATTTTTTACATTTTAATTTTGAAGGAGAAATTCGTCGTATAATTAGGAGCATTGTATCTTCTGAAAATTTAATGGAAGCGAATTTACTGGTTAGCTCAATAAGTGTTTGCCAACAGTAACTCAGTAATATGCCTAAACATTTGTAATAAGTGTAACTGCTTCATTTTTTTTTATATATAAAAGAGAAATATTCGTTATTAAATACCTTTATTCCCTTTTTTTTTTTTAACAAACGTATAAAATATGAATAAAAAAAAGTTTCTTAATTTTTCTACAGAAAATTTAATTGCTACAAAATGATATTTTAAAAAGACTTCTTTTCAAAAGAGATTTTCCAGAAATAACTGTATACTTGATGACATTTTATCTCCCACATTCATAATTCATTTCACAATAGCCTCTAGAAATTACGAAACAGAAATATTTGAAATAGTGCTTACTTGCCTTATATTTTTAACAACACAGTACAAAATAAAGTCTCGCTAATGAAGTTTTGTTTATATTTATATTTTTCTGAGTGCAAATGTATATACAGAGAAAATGATAATAATTTTTTTTTAACTACTGTATTTCTAAAGAATCGATTCTAGCACAAAATAAATATATGAAGCACAAACAAATCATTTACGATCCTATTATTGAAAGCGTTCCTGGGGATAATAAAGTGAAATTGGGAACATGTCACAAAAATATTTATTCCGCAATAAATAAAAAATCGGCTTTTCCATAAACTTATTTTCAAATGCTATTTAGACTATATTTCAAGATGTTTAATCTTTAGAGTTTTCAAGTCTGAATATAATATGCGTCTATATTTTTCTTGCATTAGTTTTATGCATAACAAAAAACATATATCAGAGAAAATATAAAATATTTGTTCAAAATGTTACGGCAACTGCTGACCTTTCCATTTGAAACTGTAAATAATTCTATACACAGTACGTAAGTGTTAAAATGCTTAAAATATTTAATTAGAATATTTAATTATATTTAAATAAATGCATAGATTAAATATTATATATACAATATAATGATTCTATTCTTTTACGATTGTTAATATCTTGCCCCAAAGTCAATGAAATTCTAGAAATTTTTTTAAATATTTTAATCGTATTTCTACATTAATTATGTTTTAATCATTAAGAATAATATTTTGCCGATTCTTTTAAATACAATTTAAAATATTATAATCTTTGTACTTATATTTCAGGATGAATGAGTTTGTAAGAATTTTTTCAATACACAGAAATGTAACAATATATGTATCTGAAGGAGTTTTTACTTAGTGTTTCTTAATATATACATCTGTGTAAGTTCTTGTTACTTTATTTAAACATTTTTCGCTAGTTTATGATACGGAAAAACTTTTCGAAAGAAAGGGTCGGTCGGACTTTCTTTTTTGAGGAGGGGGGAGGGGTTACTATTAATTCGAAAAAATTATCTTTGCGGAAGATTTCTACAACATTTGTAAAATACATATATCGCGAAGTTTTAAAATATTGATAGCTAAAATAGCGACATAGTTGACGCCCAAGTTAGTATTTACTTATCTATTGGGAAAAGTGCATTTTTTTGCGCAGACGCTGTGCAATGATTTATAAATAGTTGAGATGTGATTGTTTTGACTTGTGGTTACATTCAGAATTTTAATAATACGCCTTTTATATATAGCCTTTTTCAGAATTTAGATAGATCCTTGCGGTTACACGTAAAAGAATCTTATTTTGTTTGAAGTTAAAAATCAAATAGATGGCAAAATGATGATCTAGTGAATCTACAATGAAGTATCACTTTAATCAGAAATATTCTTTTACTGACAATATACAGACAATACTGTTCGACTTCATTTACGACATTGTGATCAAACTTATCCTGAAAATGGAACGTAAATTTGGGATTTGATTTTAAAATTACTTGTAAGCCATCATTCTATTTATTTTTTTTTCAGGTCTTGGAATTTCAAACAATAATTGATGAAAGGTTTTTAATTTCAACCATGATCGATTAATAAAAATAAAAATTGATATTGAAATTAATAACACCTGTACCAAAAATTACCTGAATAAAAATAATTATTAGCTGATGATGCACTTTTGTAAATAGAAATGTTATTTCAGAATAAAAATTCAAACTTTTAAAATTAATTAAATTTGAGATACGTTACACTTTACCATATACGCTTATGTTAATATCATAACACAAGTTATATCGGCACATACATAAATATTTTATTGCTTTAAACCTTGTGTAAAACAAATAAATATTAAAAATAATTGTAAATAATAATAAATATTTTCCAAATCGTTATTGATTCTATGAATGCTGATGAGAAAAAAAAGTTTGTCCTTTTTTAATATGTTGATATATTTATTTCTCCCCAATTAAATTAATACATAGACTATTTTATTCTTTGCTATAAGTTTCTGTGCAAATGTAATTTATAAAGCTTTCATTTTAATATTAATTATATTCATTAAAATTTTGGAAATTGTTATAAATTCATGTATAGGAATTCATTATTGGCCAACTTAGTTAATCCGGTCAGCATCATGTTATTCTCCAATGTAAAGTCTGAGTAAAGTTTACAGAAAATCAATAAATATTTCGAAAGAAGGTTTGAGACAGCTCCTTATATTTTAGAAAATGCCTCTTTATAATGTAATATTCAGAAATATTTATTTGTAAGCGAATGTAAATATTTGTTAAAAAAATTACAAACTTTTGTTTAAAATTGAAATTATCTACTATATTTTTAAAGTGTAACGGTGTCTGAAGAAATTTAGAGGTTTATAAAACATACCCAAACAACCCCTTAAGTTTTTTATAAATTTGTATTTATTTTAATCATTAACTATTACTTTAGATAAGTTAGTTTTACTTTTTTCTTTTCTAGATGTAGTAATGTTCAAACAAGATAAAAACTTTTTTCGCTAATTGTGTAACATTGTAATTAAAATGTTTGTTTTTGGTAAACTAAACATATTTGTGTTAAATAACATCATCCTCTTTGCACGAAACTTTTAATAGAGTTTGTTTTGTTTGTTTTAAAGAAAACAAATGTTAGCATATTGTTTGTAAAATAATATAAAAAAAGATACTGTGTTGCATTTCAGAAATAATTTAAAATCTTGTGAAATAGTACTTTTTATTTTTGATAAAATGCACAATGATTTATTAAATACAATCTTTGACGATTTTTTTTTATCAAAACATTAACTTTGTTACCGGAGAGCTTCATCCATATGCAAGGAATCCGGCTCAATTTTTTTTCTCGCTATGTCTTGCTGTTAGATGCCCTGAACTATTATTATTATTATTATTATTATTATTATTTTGTTTAAATTAATGTCAGTAGTATATGCCCAAGATAAATAGAAGAGAAGATAGGTCCGTCCGAGAGATATATTTTATATGAAGGAGCAGGAGTGTGGGATATGATGTCATCGGTGCAATGTGTTCTGTGATTGTTTAATTTTTGAGTTCAAATTTCAGATTTATACTTACTAACATGTCTTGGTGCGTTGACGCTAATTAAGCAAATTATGAATACGTTTTTGGTATTTCTTTACACCGCATTTCAAAAATTAAAAAAACAGAGAATTGCACGGAAAACAAAGGAATTAGTTTGTATCATGTAATATATATATATATATATATATATTAATCATTAATGAAAAAATGGTTATTCCTTATCATTAATTAACGAAAATATTAATATGTGATATTATATTAATATGAAATATGAAATATTAATATGAATAGTTTGAAAATATTAGTTTGTGAAACTGAAGAGGACAATGATTCACTTCACACCTCTGACGTCAGTTGCAATCAACCAATACTCGGATACCAGTGGATGGAACTACCACTCTATTCTAAGTATCTGGGCATGTGCCTATCGTTTTAAATCATTTAAGTAGACTGTGTTTTTTTTTTCTTTGTTTTTTTGTGAGTCAACCAAGAAATTAAAATAAAAGATCATTTCTCGGTAGACTCAGCTAGAATCTGTTCAGGTCATTTTGGAAGTGAATATTTCCTGAAATATTAAAAAAAAAATGAATTCGGAATTTCATCCTGTACTTCGATTGATTGCGGTGGCAATTTCTCGTTTTAATATCCTAACAATATTATCTTCGAAAAAGCATCCTGACAAAACACAAACATCGGAAGACAGAGCTGCAAGATTCAGAAATCGAGAATATTTGACACACATTTACGAAAACGAAGAGCCATCAAAAAGACAGAAGCTATTTGACGCTGAAAATATAACGAAGTTGCAAGCTTGTGAAAATGGCAAGATACAAAATTTACAAGTTTGTGATAGTTGTATGGAAGTAACAGATGAAAAAAATAAGGAAATTAATCATTTGTAAGAAAAAATTCTCAATTAGAGGAAGAGTTAAAGAGCCATAACGAAGAATATAAATACTATAAAAAATTTCTCTTCTTACTATTAACGTGTTTAGAAAAAATTCATCTTCATACTATCATAGTAAAATTGAAGGAAAAAAAATAACTGAACCGAATAGTTCACTGAATAGTTACCGGAAATGTTTTAAATGGGGCATTCTCCAGAAGTTCACAACTTGCTCTATTTTCGACAAAGCGCGTAAAATGGCCTTTAGAGGACATTGTGACAATTTATCTCTTAGAGGTGTATCCAAAATATCATACATTTCTGTGAAAACGAACATTCCTTTGCCTGGTTTAAATACGTTAAAAGATGGGTGTCTGAATTGAGATTTTCTTGAGAAATACTGAAAGAATTGTTCTTTCTATTATCAAATTCTAAAAACACTTTAGCGAGGTTTGGAAAATTATGGGTTCTACTCATAGATGGAATAAGCGTTGACAGGAAAATAAATTATAATCATGATGTTTGATACTATATTAGAACCCTATGAAAAAGGTCATTTTCATCAGAGGACTGTTAGTGTTTTCGAAACAACCAATATTTTATAATTTCCACTACCGATGGTTTTCATAACCTTTGGTCACATATTGTCACTTGATAGGGATACTTCCCTCCATATTGTGAGATCATATGCTTTACAATGATTGATTTAGAGCTGATTTTATTCCAAAAGATATACGATATGTTACGTATCAATATAAATATATAAAACCATCAAAATCTCGTGTTCTTGCACTTCAACAAAATGAAAGTAAAAGAGAAGAAATAAATATTAAACATAACGCATAAATTATGAAACACCATCGGAATATTTTTACAACTTTTCATTCTTTTTTCATACTATGAAATGAGACATCTTAATAAAAATTAAAAAAATACATAACGCAATAAAAATCCACTTTCAGCAATTTCTTTCCATAGCGGGTAATATGAGCGAATTCTTTCGTGCAGCATTGTATATGGTATATAGACAGCAACTAATATCTAAAAAATTAAAATGCATATCACAACTGAAAACGTGCACCCAGCAGTTACCGCTTATATTTAATATTGTAACCGAATTCCTTTCGTTTACAATTCGGTTGCAATTCGGTTCTTTTCGCGCACAATAATCTACAGAAAATATTTTGTTACGGACCTAACTAATGTATATCCATTTCATTAGATTTGAAATAATCTAATATTATTCAAATGCACTGTGTACAATTTTGTCTGATAGATTATAATAGGATGAAAATATTTTGTGTGTCCTGTTTACTAAGGATAAATGCTCCTTACTCTATATTCTATAAAGCATATTGCCGTCCACTTCAGTGATGTATATCAATTTTCAGGGATATTTTGTTTGCATTAGTGTAAGATCATTAAAATGCACTGTAAACAAATTTTATAGCATGGAACATAATATAAAGGAATTGTTTGTGTGTCCCTGTAAACGAACTATAACAACTACGCACAATATTTTCAATAACAATCATGATTTAGTAAACGTCAATCACAAAACGTATTGACATGTAATACGAATGTATTTACGAGAGTTTGACTACAGGTAGACAGACAGACAGATAGAAAGACGGTTGACAAAAGGCTATACAAACCGACATAAACGACATAAACATATTCAGCTATGTTGGAAAGTATTACAAAATATAAAATATACCTAATACTATTGATTAAAAATACTTTTTTAGTGAATTTTACTATGCTGCTTGCATAAAGCCTACTAAATAAAGCCTACTAAGATGTATGAAATGTAATCTTCCCAACTGGGAGAAAAAGTCCGGCCCAGGATTTGAACCCGGGATCCCTTGGCTGAAGTAGCCAATGCTCTACCAACTGAGCAATCCCGTACGAATATGGTTGAACTAATTCCCCCCCTTAACCTTAATGATCATAGCATCTGGTCTGAAATCTAAATCAGCACAACAGAATAAATAACAGGTTATTGGACCTCCAATAAACGCTGGAAACGTGATTACACTAGATTACTTCTGCCACAATTATTCTAATTGGTGAAGAAATCATATGATTTCTTTACCAATTAGAATAATTGTGTTAAAATTAATCCAGTGCCTACTTAGTTGTTGTTTAAAGTTTAGATGGAAATCATAATGCGATAACCCAACCCCTCCCTCTGTCACACTGCGTCACACATTTTGCTCCATCCTCCTCTTAAAGTATGACGTAATTAATAAATGAATCCTATGAGGTAGCTTCCAAAACGTTTAGCACCATCCTGATTTTAGCTAATATGCGTTTAGGGCATCTATTAAGGAGTTTCTTAATATCAAATTCAATCCTTTATCATGTACATATAATTGCAGTTTACATAAGCTTAAGTTAAAGTAGCGTTAATTTTCACAATATATATGTAGAAGTACCATTCAAAGTATTCTTTGATTAATTCAGTAGATTTTAATTTGTATATCATGATATATCGTGATATTAGACTGGCGATATACCAGGATATGAAGATTGGGATATCGCCTAGCCCTACAACCTAATAGTTTATTTTTACTAAAAAGACAAACAGACGTTAAAGACCTCGAAGACGTTTCTTTTCCCTCAGAATAGTGCTGGTTTCCGAGGTTTCAGATTGGTTATTCTACTATAGATTTCTGAAGATAAGGAAAATATTTTCGGAAATTTTGGTTACTATGAAGTTAAACTAATTTTTCGTAAACATTTCAGGAATTCTGAAGATAAAGAAGAGATTTTCGGAAATTTTGGTTACTATGAAGTTACACTAATTTTTCATCAACATTTCATCCTTATCACGAAGATGTTCAAGACGTTTTCGCAGTGTATGTATTTATATTTGAAAATTAGTTAAAATAAATGTTAGTTAACAGATAACTGAATTGACCCATCTACAAATTCTATTCTAGAAAAATATTTTGAAATTTTGCCTAATAATACTTTCCCGAATCGTCTAATATTTAAAAAAAGCAAAAATGGAATTATTTGGCAATTTAATACCTGGAAAGTAATCTTAGTTTTAAAAAAAATATTTTTTTTTTCGTATTTACTACTTTAAATTTTTAATGTATGTAATGTTTCAAACTACAAATTAAAAGAAAAATCATTAATGAAGCCATAAATAGTTTTAACTTAACAAAAGTATTAAAACATCGCTCTATGAAATAAAAACTTTCAGCCTCATTGATTTTCTTTCTGCACGGCATTTTACGTAAAACTTCCATTACCGAATTTTCAAGTACTTGATACAACTTGCAATAGCATTTCTTGGGAAGGACTCTAGTATTTTTCTTTTTAAGTAAAAGACGTTAGAGTGTATTTGAATTTTGGATTATCAAAGTATGATTTCCTTTAGATATTTTCAGGTTCTTTTGACAGGGAAGAAAATTTAAGTTTTCATCTGAAGCTTTTTTTTAACTCTAAAAATATTTAACGACAGCGTTTGTTAAAATAAATTACTCAGAGTTAAATATATTCGAAAAACACAAAACAATCTATTCGAATTCATGAAAATGGATTTAATTTTTTTACTAACGAAATAAAGAATAGTTTTATTTGAAAAATAAACATCTACAAAACGAATTTAAATGAGAAAAATATATACTTCACTTAGAATAATACTTGTCTTTATTTAATTCATTTTAATATGTGTTTTATTTTAATGAATGTATCTGTAAAATGTGTAAATATGCAAAAAAAGGTTTCAATTATTATTTTTTAAAGATTATAATTTTTTAGAAAGCAAATAATATATTCATAACGGAGCGTGACTTAAAAGTATATTAATTGTCAGGAAAAAAAAGTCCTTCCGGCCTGTACCGGGAGGAAAAGGTAGCTTTCCTATATCTTCGTTTTAAAATTTTAGCTAATGTTACACGAAAACAGCAAGTTAAAATGCAAACAAACGTTTACAAAAGATTCGTTAATACAAATTTGAATAAGAAATTCGCCAAATTATTGAGCAATAGTCAAATTGGCTTCATTTATGAAGACTTACTTTGGTCGCCAAATTTGGCGATATTTTGCCAAATGTCGCCCATTTTGGCGAGAATTTGGCGCTAACGGATATGAATAAATGGTTTTATGTGTATGATTGGGAAAATTATTACAACAATGAAATGAAATAATTTGCGAGTAATCGCGTTAATGTGCTGTTTTGTTTCAAAATGTCAGCCATCCTAGAATTTCAAACGGCTCTATCTCAGCCATTTTTCAAGATAGGGGTAAGCCAAAAAATGCTCTGGAATCCTTGTATCAAGGCCTAACACGTAATTAAAAAATAAATTTGAATTTTTAACTTTTTTGTATATTTATTTTAGTTTTAAATTTTTAAATGGCCACCATCTTGAAACAAAATGGCGGACCAAGCTGGCCAACGAACTCGGTCGAGACATTGGTTAGCTTAATACACACAATTAGTTTCATCAAAATTGATTTATAAATACGAGCGTTATCGTATGACATATGTCAGATATATATATGGATATATATATATATATATAAATCAACATTTGAACGGAGGGTGATAAATTTCGATATATTTTCACCGATCATGACCCCCAGACCCCAAAACCACCCTCCGCTCAAATGTTGATTTATATATATAGATATATCCATATATATATATATATATATATATATATATATATATATATATATCTGACCTATGTCATACGATAACGCTCGTATTTATAAATCGATTTTGATGAAACTAATTGTGTGTATTAAGCTCACCAATGTCTCAACCGAGTTCGTTGGCCAGCTTGGTCCGAAATTTTGTTTCAAGATGGCGGCCATTTAAAAATTTAAAACAAATAAATATACAAAAAAATTAAAAATTCAAATTTATTTTTTAATTACGTGTTAGGCCTTGATACAAGGATTCCAGAGCAGTTTTTGGTTTACCTCTATCTTAAAAAATGGCTGAGATAGAGTAGTTTGAAATTCTACGGTGGCTGACATTTTGAAACAAAACAGCACATTAACGCCATTACTTGCAAATTATTTTCTTTCATTGTTGTAATAATTTTCCCAATCATACGCATAAAACTATATATTCATATCCGTTAGCGCCAAAATTGGCGACATTGGCGACAAAATTGGCAACATTGGCGACAAAATTGACAAAATTGGCGACATTTGGCGATCAAAATAAGTCTTCATAAATGAAGCCAATTTGGCTATTGCTCAATAATTTGGCGAATTTCTTATTCAAATTCAGTATTAACGAATCTTTTGTAAACGTTTCTTTGCATTTTAACTTGCTGTTTTCGTGTAACATTAGCTAAAATTTTAAAACGAAGATATAGGAAAGCTACCTTTTCCTCCCGGTACAGGCCGGAAGGACTTTTTTGTATTGAAAGCTACCTAAAAGTAAACAATTTTTTAAAATGTTTCTGTGAAAATATACCACCTTAATTTTGTTCAAACTGAACAAATAATTTTAATTCAACATAATCTCGAAGTACATTTAGTATAATACTTAAAATTTTGTCAATTCAAAATATATAATCACTTGAATTTGGTAGGAAAACGAAAAAGTATTAAAGAAATATTCAGGTTTACATGTGATATATTTATTTTCAGCTTAAAATGCAATAAATAGAATGTTACAGCAAGAATTGCAGCTTGCTAGGTGTTCGATTGCACTAATTCTTAGCATTATCAGATGTTATTTTAAAACTCCTAAAATCATTAATTAACAGACTTAGTAATCTAGCCGTTGTGATAGTTTAGCACTTGTTGCTAGATTAACAATTTGAACATATGTTTATAATAAACTAATTGAATTAAACAACATAGTTTATTGAGTTAAAACTGCAGGTGAGTAAAATTTATCCTATTATACAGACGTTATAATTAGTGAAATAAAAGAACACTGCATTCGCTGATAAATACAATTATACTCCTTTTATGAACTTATTAATAATCTGCTCCAGAAAAATGTAAATTAATCTATTTTCTATATTTGATATATATTATTTATGTATATCATTTCATAAAAATATGTATTTTTTATTTAGAAAATATATTTCTTATTTAAAACGTCGAGTTTTTATTTCAATTTAAATATTTAAAAAAAGGTATCTTTGGCGAGAAAATATTATCAGGGGAGCTTGTATAATCTGTATCGTTTAAAAGAATAAATTCCACCGTTAACTCTATTTTATAAACATACTAGGGGGCCTACCCCCTGCGAGCTACGCTCGCCAACCCCCGCTCAGACTTCCAGGCCTCTAAAAACATGGCAGCGTGCTTTATTTTTAAAATATTGGTAAATCTGTAATTGGGTTGCCATGCTTTTAACGTTTTAATTGGGCATTTTTTGATTATCATGGCCTCATACACAGCTGTTGCGACAACTGACGACTGTTTTCGGGATTGATAAGTAAAATAAATTACAACTTGAAAACCAGCTTGTATAAAATGGTTAGGTTTAAATTGTGGCTACCTCTCGGACTTTTATAACAACGATCTGTATTCTATTCTTCCTTTGCGTTTAAGGATGAGAAAAAATCCATCTGCTTGTGAATAACATTAAGAACCACGGTATTGAAAAGTACTATGTTATAGACATTTTCAGTAACATGTTTTAATTTTCTCTCTATTTTAGTGCACCATCATGCATATTTTCATGTTATTTTAAATATGTAAATTATTTATTTTAATTAATATGTATATACGAATTTTCTAATAATTATTTATCATACAAAATTAATTAAATATTTTGTGCATGCATGCCTGCATTTATTCGGCATCAATTGATGAGATATTTAAACAAATTTGCAATCCGCGATAATTTTACATCATGTTATGTCACTTGAATATTGCCCATAAGAAAATCGGGTACTTTTCCAGTATAGGATTCTTTGCTTTTAGGTTTGGCGTAATTCGAGCTTCAAAAAGGGATAGATACGTTAATATACGTACATTTGTTGCCAAAAGTTATGAAAACAAACCCAATGAACTTTTGCTGCTTTTCTATTATAGGTGTTTTGACGCTTTTTAGGTAGATTTCGTAAGAAATACTACCTATTACATTCTCACCTAAGTTGGAAATTTTGAAAAATTTTTGCAGATCTACGCCGATCAGGACTCCCAGAACCCAAAACCACCCCCATTTCAAAACTTTATCTATCTATCTATCTATCTATCTATCTATCTATCTATCTATCTATCTATGTCACTTTTTTCTGACCACGATAACTGGAAAAATTCTGCGTTAATCTTTTACAAACTGATACATAAAATCAAGGGGCATAAAATCTCGGTCAAGTTCGTTAATGGGCAAAATCGAACCAAGGGGGGGAGGGTGGGGGGGGGCTTTTTGTGAAAACAGAAAAAAACCCATAATTTCTTAATTATTATACGTATCGAATCCATTTAAAGTTATTAATACTTCTAGGAGAAGGGCCGAAAATTTATGTATGACAGATTTTTGATATAATTAAAAATGGCTCCAAGGGGGGGAAAAAGGGGGGTTTTAGAAGAAAAAAAATCATAGCTTCGTCAATTCACAAGATATCAAATCCGCGTAAATTTATTATTAATCCTCTTAATATTATCTAAAACTTTTATATTGACAAGTTTTTTATAGGACCAACCGTTATAGCAAAAAAAAATTAAAAACAAAAAAAAATCCCTGCCGGCTCCGCCTGCAAACAAGTTATTTTTCGAAGTAGGCGGTTCCAACTCCCGCATCTTTTCGAAACTGATACACAAAATCAAGGGGCATAAAATCTCGGTCAAGTTCGTTAATGGGAAAAATCGAACCAGGGGGGGGGGGGCTTTTTGTGAAAACAGAAAAAAAACATAATTTCTTAATTATGATACGTATCGAATCCGTTTGACGTTATTATTACTTCTAGGAGAAGGGCCAAAAATATATGTATGACAGATTTTTGATATAATTAAAAATTGCCTTAAGCGGGGGAAGGGGGGGTTTAGAAGAAAAAAAAATCATAACTTCATCAATTCCCAAGATTTCAAATCCGCTTAAATTTATTATAAATCCTCTTAATATTATCTAAAACTTTTATATTGACAAGTTTTTTATAGGACCAACCGTTATAGCAAAAAAAATTAAAAACAAAAATACCCCTGCCGGCTCCGCCTGCGAACAAGTTATTTTTCAAAGTAAGCGGTTCCAACTCCCGCATCTGTTCGAAACTGATACATAAAATCAAGAGGCATAAAATCTCGGTCAAGTTCGTTAATGGGCAAAATCGGACCAGGGGGGGGGGGATGGGGGGGGGCTTTTTATGAAAACAGAAAAAACCCCATATTTCTTAATTATGATACGTATCGAATCCGTTTGAAGTTATTATTACTTCTAGGAGAAGGGCCGAAAATTTATGTATGACAGATTTTTGATATAATTAAAAATTGCCTTAAGAGGGGGGGAGGGGGGGGGGTAGAAGAAAAAAATGCATAACTTCGTCAATTCCCAAGATTTCAAGTCCGTTTAAATTTATTATAAATCCTCTTAATATTATCTAAAACTTTTATGTTGACAAGTTTTTTATAGGACCAACCTTTATACCAAAAAAAAAAAAATTAAAAAAAAAAAATCCCTGCCGAATCCGCCTGCAAACAAGTTAGGTTTCGAAGTAGGCGAAGTAGTTATAGTCAAACTGCCGCGTCATCGTAAAAAAGGTCATTTCTACCGCAATTCCCGACAAACAGGCGCCCCACGGTCTGCGTCTTCGAAATCTACCTGTGCCTGTAGGCCGAGCCGTCAGGGATTTTTTAAAAAGCTTGGCGGAAAAAATGAAGCAGGATATTTTATTCTCCTTCCTTTCAGTTGGGCAATTAATATTTTATATATTCGTTCTAAATATCCGAATTAGTGATTTTATAAATTCGTTTAATTAAATTTTACAAAAAATAACAAAATGATATCAATAAATAATAATTACTATTAATTCCTTCCCCCCCCCCTTTCTTTTGCGTTTACATAAATGACGTCATTTGGACGAATTTATTCAAAATATTTTCAGTTTATAAATTAATATTTTATATATTCGTTCTAAATATCCGAATTAGTGATTTTATAAATTCGTTTAATTAAATTTTACAAAAAATAACAAAATGATATCAATAAATAATAATTACTATTAATTCCTTCCCCCCCCCCTTTCTTTTGCGTTTACATAAATGACGTCATTTGGACGAATTTATTCAAAATATTTTCAGTTTATAAATTAAATTTAATTCTGACAGACGATTGAATCCTGACGATAGAAATGTGATTTTTTTTCAAATTTTCCCGAAAAACATAATTTAATTACAATCTTGTCTTCATTATCGATTGAAATAAAATATAAATTCAATTTCAATTTGAAAATGACGAAAAAAAAAGAAATCAATAATCCCTATCGGGATCCTTTTCAATTTTTTTCCCTTTTTTGTCACAAAAAAACTGAGTAATTAGTTGCCATCATTACAGAAATGTCATTAAAATTAGAAAAAAATTAATATCTCGAAAACTAATTCCAATTTCAAAATTCTATTACCAGTTTTGACATCCGCGGATTTTTATGAACAATTGGTATTAATTTCACCATCAAGCGTTTAATATTTTATTAAAAATAGCTCTAGAACATAATCAGCCGTTTAATCAGTCGTTTCATAAAATCGTTTCATAAATTCGTTTCATAAAATCGTTTCACAAATTCGTTTCATTAGGATTTTATATATATAGGGTAGATATAAACTAATAATAGTACGACCAACATACAGATATTTCTAATTAATAATTAGTTGTACATTTAAATATTCAAAAGATATCTTTGACGAGAAAACATTACCAAGGTTAATTAAATAACGTTTATTGTTTAAAAAATTAACTCCACCCATGGCTATATTTTATAGACATATTTAAACTATTAACAGTGCCTCTAAAATACAGGTATTTCTAATTTAATATCAATTGTGTAATTTTATGAAAACTTTGAATTTGAAGAATTTGTTATCTAATAATTTTTCAAATATTTCATTTTCTGTAAATAATTATTAATTATTTTGAAAAGAATGGAGAAACCTATTTTGCATATCTTGTATATTATTTTCAAAATTGCAATTTAACTCATATTACATTTTGAATTTCATAATGTAGCATATGGTAAGTGCACTAGTAATTGACAAGTGAAAGTACCAGTGACGCTCTAAAAGTAAAATGTTTCACATTTTACATAGGATATCTGAGGTCAATGTCTAATCGCGCGTATCTCAGTCGTTTTTCAATTTTGGTTGCAGTTCCCTTTTTTTTCTGAGGTCACATTCACTTTCCGAAACTTGGAAAGTGAAAGTCTCCTCAGAAAAAAAAGAAACTTCAACCAAAATCTAAAAAGTAGGATGGTCAGACCTGGTCAGATATTGACCTCATATATCCTACGCAAGAAAACCATTTAAGAATACTGATATACAAACGAAAAATTTGTAAATAACGTCACCATTGGTTTAACATTAGCTTTCAAGTTTCTTCACAGGAATAGCGTAGACTCTTAACAGTTAAATAAATTATTCAAACGTTTCGTTTCCGTTCAGGGAATATTGTAGTTTATAACTCGTATTCATTTCTGTAGAAATATGACACTTCTGTACGAATCAACAAAATTGAAAAACAAAGCATACAGTTTTCGGAAACATCAATATGTTTCTCTAATTTCACGTTAATCAGATGCTTTTTGCTGCAGTTATCGAGGAACAGACATGCAGACATACAGAGAAATAAAAAACCCCTGTCTTTTCTGCAATAAATACTTCAAAGCTACTTTATTTTCAAATGCATGAAAATAATTTAAATACGAATTGATATTTTTCAAAATGAGTGAAACAGTGTCCAGGCCGGTATTGAACTCAAGACCTGTGACTTAAAATGCCAACAATCCGTCTATTGAGCAACATGAATTGACAAACGACAACACAATTCATTCAGACAATCTTTTGGCAAAAGCATCTGGTCTGTTATCTGAAACTGTTGAACAGAACATACCGCAGGCAATGGAACTCCATTAAACGAAGAATAAACTTTATTTTTTCTAACTTAATCGTAGTGATCAGTAAAGATATCTCATGCACTAATATTTTTCCAGTTGAGCGCAGTGTTGCCAGTAGGCTACTTTTTTAAAATTGAGATTGCTTGATTGGCACCACTTTTTTGAAATGGTATAAATTGCCTTATTTTTCCTTTATTTAATCTGTCATTAAATTAGACGAATTTCACTTTCTCAAAAAACTGGTGGCAATCAAGAAAACTGAATTAAAAAAAGTAGCCCACTGGCAACACTGGTTGAGCGTGAAAGTATTTCAGGCCGGGTGTTGAATACATTACCTGTAGCTTAAATTACCAAAGCTCTGCCTGTTGAATTACCTGGACCGACCAATTAGAATGAATTTATTGTTGGGTTTATGACTCTAGTTCCAGACTCTTTGGCGCGCAGACGATAAATCTGTGAATTTAACTGAAAAGTTTATGAAAGTTTGTTTATGAAAAAACTTGATCTGTGTTTTTGTTATCGAGAAGCAGGATAGTAAAATGAAAATGCGCAGAAGATGAATTATGTAAATATTCAGTGTTTGTGTTGTGCTAGAGTACGTTTTATGTCAATTAAATGTTTATTTTTTTCTAAGATTGCATCTTCCATTTCAATAACGCTCACTAACGAGGTCTTCCATTTAAAAGCGTTCTTTCGAAACCACGATCTGAGGTAAGAATATTTTATGAGATTTATTAAGTTTAAGTAAAAATATAGAGAAATATTATTTTTTTATTTCATTTATAAAGTATTGAATTCAACTATAGTTCCTCTGCTCCATTTCCCAGAACACATTTAAGCATCATTTATAACATTTATCATTTTATTCTCATTCCTCTTACGGTAACATACTCTAAAATTCTGAAATTCCTTCATCAAACATTAATGCAAATTTTAAAAGCATCTTTGGAAACAATGACTCGTGCCATTCATAAAACTATTTAATTATTCAAATGATTCAGCTCTTAAAATAAGATGTTTACGAATTTTATCATCTTCAATCTAAATAAATGCAGTGTTACGCTGACAAAGAATATTTAAATAAAGCTGAAATTTAGGTTGTTTTGTTAATGCACTCTGATGTGTTTCGTGTACATTTAATAGTTAGACTGCATTATTTTTAAGATTAAGAGACAATGGTTATTATTTTACGTTTCGAAAATAAAATTAGTTATCCGGTAAATAGCCAAGATGACAGAACATAAATAAATGTTAAAGAAAAATAAGAACTGAAATAAAACGTAAATTTCAATGCAGTATTGACAGAAATTTATAAAATACAAAATAAATTTTTACCACAAATCATAAGTTTAGAATCTATTTCTGTCCATTTTAATATAAGAATTTTTCTTTAAACTTCATTTTATGTTTTATGTAATTCCAAATAGTACTTATTTTCTTTAAATTTTAATTAATGTAAAATATTTTTTTGGGGTTCAAAATTGATAATTTAGCATTTTTTTTTTTGCACTTCTAACATCTTATGTTAAGTAGTCATCAGAGTTAAAGCTGTTGAATAAGCATTTCATAAGGACTCTTCTAGAGCAGCAAAAATCTAGTTCTTAAAAAAATATTTACACAGCTTTCTTTTTTTTAATTTTAAATGCACATTTTCAATAACAATTTAACAAGTTATTAGAGCAATGATTTTTATGAAAACAAAATTTTTTTAGTTATTTTATGCGTAAGATAGTCTAAGGTGAAAAAAAATCAAGAGTAACGGAATTCTTTAAAATAATTTATTAAAACAAAAAAATATTTTTTTTTTGGCTCAAGAGAAAGAAAGACTACAAATATGCTTAAATTATTTTTTTGTGTATTGAATTATAAAAATCGTCTAAAGAATTAAGTACAATTATATCTGAGTGTGGTTACAATATAATAGTTATTCAAGTCGTATAAATACAGGGTGATTCGCTGACGTGTGCACAAACGTTGAGGGGTGGTACAACTCAGTAAAACAAACATTTTACATGTAATGGTTTTGAAAATCGAAAAACATTTTTTGACGGATTTACAAGTTTCAGACACTGTAGATTCCGAAAAACATATTTTTAGAAAACAAAATTTTAACGTCCGTCTTTCCGTGTGTGTCTGTGTGTCCGTGTGTGTATCTGTGTGTCCGTATGTGTATCTGTGTGTCTGTGTGTAAACACTCTATCTCCTGAACAAACTGAGAAAGAGACTTGAAATTTGGTATGTACTTAATATGTAATAATGGGAAGAAGCTTATTGAATTTCAGTAACCTCAATTATCCGGAACTTTTTTTTCGGACTCTCGAAATATTCTTTCTGATAAAAGGTATGTAAAAATTTTCGAAATTGTTCATTTTAAGGAGTAAATGTCAAAGTTATTAAAAAAACATAAATTTTTCATAAAGAAGGAAGTCGATCAGATAATTAGTTGTCGAGATATTTGTAATAATATTTTCCACACCCTTCGATTTTTCATGACCCTGTATTTCATTCACATTTCAATTCAAAGATATATTTTAATTGAAAGTGAGACGCTTAATCTGACGCAATAAACCGTTAGTTAATAGGATTATCAATTTTGGAGTTATAAGGATGTTTCTTTTACGCAATTCAGTAATAGATCATTTAAAGTTTATGATGTCATCAAACCACGATTTTATTCGAATTGCAATGCATTTTATAAATAGTTTACACATGTTTTATTTTCATATTTTACATTATGCATATCCATGATTGGCAAGTTTTACGGTGGCCCCAAACGACTAGTTTTGTGTACGAATGCTGGGACGAAATCCACTTATGCAGTCATAAATTTCTGTAAATCTAATCCAAGATTTCGTTCACTACTTTAATGGCAAGGGAGATATTTTACCGATATTATCAAGAGACATGCTTTTTAGGTGCGTTCGTAATTATATAAATACGTAGCACCTATAGTCGTCGTTTGGTCCGTCCGTCTGTCCGTCCGTCTGTCTGTCTGTCTGTCCGTCTGTCTGTCTGTCCGCATATAACAACGCAAAAACTACCCAACCAAATGGTTTGCAATTTAAAATATATTATCTTTGCAGAATTTTGTCGAGACATTTCAAATTTTATTAAAATCGAATCAAAACTTTAGGAGATATTAATAAAAATATTTATTAAGAAATTTGAATTTTTTTTTTTTAAATCGGTGCTTTTTTGTTATAGGAGCTTCTGAAGTTTAATCGTCAAGCGACCGAGATACTTATTTTATGACAGAGATTAATCTGCAGACGATATAATTCATTTCACAGAATTAAAAATCATCAAGATCTGAATATTTATATAACTAGCTGATACATATATATCTGAATATTTATATAACTAGTTAAGATATTTGTATGAACAGTGTCATAAAATATATACTTAACTAGCTGTTTAACCCGTTCTACGCACGGGATATCATGAATTTAATTCTAAAACGTGCGTACGAACGCACCTCGTTTGTAACGTTTGACGTACAATTTCCAACTTGTTTTTCTATAAAATGTGATAACGTCACAATAATTGCTGGAAATGTCTGCGATCGGCGTCCAAAACATTGATCTAGACACTTCGTAATTAGGAATGTAGACAACGGTACATACGGATCACTGACCTAATTACAGCAAACTTCACTCGATATATATCACACTTCACACAAAGTAAAGTAAGTCTGTTGAATATATCGATAAAATATCTTCATTAACGTCAAAGTTTTGAACGAAAACTTGGGTTGGACTTGTCGTGAGACATACTGTATTTATGGCTAAATAAGTCGATTTCGACCACGATTTCCTATATAAAAAATGTTTATTTTACTGAACTTTACCAATCCTTAAAGTTTGTATACGTAGTAGCGAATCACCCTGTATATTGTCCTTCATATTTAAATTAAAAAAATCAATTAAGTTGCAATATTATAAAAAATGGAATTAATTATTCGGATAAATCTGGATCGCTACATTGCAAGAGAGGATTTAGAGTTTTGTCCTCATGTATCGTCCAACAAAATATTTTGCAACTAACTATTCTAAAAGTGTAAATCTGACTCTTCCGTCTATTGCATAATTCACAAACATAATTTACCATTTTATGAGGTGTTTATATGTGATAAAATAATGAAAATACAACGAGCGAAGTTTTCTGGAGGGTTTTTTTTTCAATAAAATCTTGTAAACTGTTTTAGTGAATGAGAAGGTAAATACTGAATCAGTTATATTTAAATACAGGTTAATCGAAAGAAAGAACTAGCCATATTTTAAATATCCTCAACGCGCAACGCTTCTGCACATCGTCTGAATATTACGACTGCAAAACTGTCTAATAAATCTCGGTGAATTGCCGAGAAAATTATTGAGTTTCCTCAATTACTTTTCGAGTAATGATTTTTTGTTATATTTCCAAACTATTTCCTGTATTTTATTGATTTATTGTATGTATTATAATGTATTGTGCTAGTTATGGACTTCTACATAAAAAAAGTTATCATTTTATCCCATGCCAGCTGTATAAAAAGAAATACGTGTTCATTTGTTTTAAAAATAAAACTTATGAAATGGGTAAAAAGCAACAATCAGTACTGTTTTGTTTATCTCTTAAAGAATCTATATTGAATGATTTCATGAATCCCTTTCCCACAAAATTTCGTTTCAGTATTATAAAAGCTTAGTGTTTCAAAATTAAAACCTTCATAATTCCTAAATTACTCCACCTAGTATTAGTAAAGTATTAGTTACTCACGATTCAGAAAAGCTTTCTGTTATCACCAGAATCGTTTTGGATAAGGACTAATTAGAAATCTCAGAGAAAAATATTTTTCAAACTTTACGAAAACGTTTCTGAAGTAAACGATCCCATTTGCTGCTCTTACAGTTTGCAAAAGACGTTTCTGTTATCTTTGAACACGGTTTTTGCGGTTGCAGGGTGCTTTTTCCGATAGATTTAAGAAAATAAAGGAAAGCTTTTCAGAAAAATTGATAACAACGAGATTACATTGAATTTTCATAAACGTTATTTCTATACCAGGAAACATTCAGTAATTTTATGCAGTTTATATATTATCATTTGAATTTTGTTCAAATAGCATATAATAGATTCGTATAATGACCAATCTGAAAAAATTATCCCAGAACAATTTTTGGGAGCAAAATACTTTCCCAAATCGATTAACGTTTTAAAATTAAGCAGAAATGGAATTCTTTGGCTATTTTATTCGAAAATATTCTTATTTTTTTCAAAAATATTTTTCAAACAGTAAGTTTTTAACCACTTTTTTGATTTTTTAATTTAAGTTTATAAACTCCAAAAATACAAAATAATAATAATACCAAAACTATTTTTCATCTTGACAAAAGTATTAAAATCTCACTCTATTAAATAAAATCTCTCAACTTTATTGATTTCTTTTCTTCACGACATTTTACGTAAGAATTCCATTACGGAGTTTTCAAGTACTTGATACAACTTGTCAATACCGTTTCTTGTGAAGGACTCCAGCATTTTTCTTTTTAAATAAAAAGACGTTAAAGTGTATTTGAATTTTGGATTATCAAAGTATGATTTCCTTTGGATATTTTCAGGTTTTTTTGACAAGGTAACAGATGTAAGTTTTCATCTGAAATTGTGTTTTCTAAAATGTCCAACTATAGTATTCAGTAAATTAATCAGTCATTTAAATTCCGAAAACAGAGAGCAATATTTTCAAATTCATAGATTTATTTTCTCCCGTATGAATTTCTAGAATGGTTTTAATTTCAGATTTTAATAGACATCTACTACGCGAATTTAAATTATCATTGAAACAGA
Source organism: Maratus michaelseni (assembly GCA_963931845.1). Classification (NCBI taxonomy): domain Eukaryota; kingdom Metazoa; phylum Arthropoda; class Arachnida; order Araneae; family Salticidae; genus Maratus; species Maratus michaelseni. Next base: position 78,729,782 of record OZ007590.1, on the reverse strand, counting down.
ACTTTTTACTTGAATATTATTTTTTTGTACTTAGCCTTTTCGAGACGAGTGGTTTAAATATAATCCAGAAGAATTCTCTTCAATAAAAACGGTAATACTCTTAAAATCTACCAAGCGCCAATTTTCATTGCAGGTACTATTAATATGTACTTCTGGATGGTATGATTAAAACTAACTGTATGTAAAAGAATAGCTTGCTAGATTTTAAGATAATATTGAGTATTTTAAGAAAGAATAACTCATCCACTATATTTAAAACACCAATAATCAAAAATTTAATTCATTTTAATATATATATATTTAAATCAAACGTACAGTTACTGTGGTAAATGTGTAGAATAAAATATATAAATAGAAGTTTTCTATAGAATATAGTGTTTTACAAGTCGGATAATATGTCCATAAGAGATAGATATCGGGATTTAAAAGTATCTCATATGGCTGCAAAAGAACAAGATTTTTTATTGTTTTGCTATGACATTATAACCATTTAGTCTAGTGCTAAAAGAATAATTGGTTTTAGTTTAATTTAAACAAAAAGTTCATTTAGTGCAATGTTTATTTGTAATGTTCATATAGCATGCTATTTTTATATTCTTCTATCTATAATAGAAGAAATTATTGTAATCGAAATTTTTTTTCGACTTCCGGTTTTCAACGGATTTACCCGTTTTAGGGGTCAGAGATCCCCAAAAAACATGTTTATACATGTCTGTCTGTCTGGGTGTCTGTCCGTGTGTCCCTGTGCTGTCCTTATTATATCATTGAAAAGTGTAAGAAGTTATGCATAGACTTGAACCAGATTTTTGTTATAGTTTTGCCATCAGGTCTTTCATGCAATTAGATATATTCCACCAAAAGGGGGCGCTGTAACAGAAATTTTTGTGCAATTTTTATTATTGTATCATCGAAAAGTGTATGTGCATAGAATCGAGCCAAATTTCATTTATATGTTTTTGGCTATAGCCAACAGGTCGTCCTTGATTTTGGAGATGTTCTGCCAGAAAGGAACACAGTAATAGTGATTTTTGTGGCATTTTCTTTATAGTATCATTGAAAAATGCAAAAATTTATGCATAGAATTGTACCAAATATTATGTGTATTTTTTCTATTATTGTCTGCAGGTCCCAATTGAATTTTGGGCTATTCCGATGGAAGGGTGGACTGTGATAGCACGTTTTGTGCGATTTTCTCTATTTTTTGGAGTTCTGTTGTAAATCGGCTGTTCTTGCAGCGAAGAAAAACTGGCACTTCACAAGCAGCTGACATACTACTGAATAACGAAAAATATTTATTTTATTGACGCTGTGATAGCGAAATATTAATATGTGTGAGATACAAAAAAAATTAGGGATTGGCACATCTGACTAGTTATTTTAACAATTCGCAATGCATCTACACATTTTTGTGCAATTTTCTCGATTTTTCAGTGTTCTGTTGTAAATTGGTTGCTCTTACAGCGAATAAAAACGGACACTTTACAAGCAGCTGACGTACTACTGAATAACGAAAAATATTTATTTTATTGGCGCTGTGATAGCGAAGTATTAATATGTATGAGATAGAAAAAATAATTAGGGGATTGGCACATCTGATTAGTTATTTTAAAAATTTGCAATAAATCTGCAATTTAATTTGATGAGAAAAAGTAAATATATTAAAGATATATCTATTCAAGATTTCAGTGTAATAGTAAAAGGACTGTCTGATTTTAAAAGGCAACATGTCAATTGTAAAAGCAGTTACCGTTTTCTCGATTTTTAACTGTGGTAATTCCTAGCATTAACAAAAGTTATTTTTAAGTTGTTAAAGTGATTTACAAACATATTTAGAAATATAGCCGTGGCGACAACTCTTAGTTCGTGGATCAGATACCTAAGCATAATTTTTGACATAAACTAGATGAGTTAAACAGCACAGATAATTTAGTTAAATTTCTTGGTGGGTACGTTTTAGCCTCTTATTCAAAGTTTACTGATTAATGAATAAAAGTAGATGCTTTCGAACATAAATTTAATAAATTCCCTTTTTGTGTTTATTATTGTTACATTCCTAATTTAAATGTTAAAAAGCATGCTTTGACAAGGAAATAATATCAAACAGCCAGTGTATAGTTTTACATTGTTTAAATTTACAAATTCCTAAATTTACCCTGTTGTTACACATTTTTAAATTAGTAATACTACCTCTAAAAAAATATTTCTAATTTAGAGTCAGATTTTGAATTTTTCAAAAGTTAATTTTATTCTAACATTTATTATCTGATAATTTCACAAATATTTTCTTTTAGGGAATCTTAGAGTAATATTTTTGGAAAAAATGGAGTGAACTTTTTTAGCCATTCTGTTACATTAATTTAAAATCTGTCAATTTGTTTATATTGTATTCTAAGTTCATAATATACAATTTATTATTTCACCAATGTTCTCCACATTCTTGACATATTAAGTTCGTAATGGCAACAATTTAGCCATTTAGTTAGCGAGGTTTTGAAACAAACAATGTTCTTATATAAATATATTACGTAACATACAATATACAATTACTTAAAAAGAAAAAAAAATTCTGCATTTTTCTCTGCTTATAATAATTCATTTATTTTCTGACATTTTATCCATACATATGATTACATTTAAAAAAAAAAAATCCGAAATCATATTACATATTATTATCTATTTGACGTATTTATGAGTACAAAGTTATATCAAAAGTTTCGTATTCTATTATCAGGAAATTAAACCCCTTGAAAGTTTCCTCAGTAAAACTTGATAATAACTGAATTAATTTGTATTTTGCCTTTATAATTAAACTTATTGTGATATTAGCTCTCTAATGAATTATTTTTAATAGTTTACAACAGATATGAAGAAAATTAGCATAAAATGTAGAGTTTTTTAAAATTGGTTTTAGGGATAAAAATTATGATTTACCGGAATGTAAATGTTTGTCTGAACTGAAACTAAATTTCAAGATTTCTTGGAAGACGTTTTTCAAGATAGTTAATTTCTGTATAAAAGTGATAATGCATTTTAGAGGTGGATGCTTATTGTGTGTGTTTACATCCACTAAGTTTGGCTCCATCATTTGCTTTGTCTCAATTTGGTATCCTAATAGTTAATTTTAATGCAAAATACCTGCATTTTATACCAAACACATTTTTGTAAGGTCAACGTTCGATTCCCTCATGATCTGCTCTGCTTTTCATAGCTTGTGCAAAGTTTCCTACTACAAGATTTCTGTTTTTAATCTGAAGATAATGACACTCTAGAATTCGCTTTGTCTCTTACGCTTAGAATATCATAGCATTTAGATCACCTATAATAAAGTGTTTGTTTTCCTTAAGCAACTTTAGTTTTTTAATTTCATTGGGCAAAGAACTGTTTCACTCACTTAAAAAATATATATTATCCATCTTATTATTTCCTCAGAAGGTCCTAACAGCTTTTCTGTATTATATCACTATTTTTATAACAACATATGAAATTGTCACAAAAAGAAGTTTAGATCGTAGATGCTTACAGAATTCTAAACTCACACGGAGTTAGGTTATAAATCAAGTAGGTCCGCAACAATCACGTGAAGATTAGCACACAGGAATTAGGCAGCATAATCACATATTTCGAACTTTTTTTAAAAAGTGGTGTCAGTATTTACTAAAATGGTTTTGTAAAACACCAAAATAGGATCGTTTTAAAGTAATTTTTGAACTTTTACTGACTCACTCTGGTAAAAACAAGGATTTACCAATATTAGGGGTTTTACAATAACAAATATATGTTAATTGACTCATTTTATTTATAAATGTTATCAAAGTGCAAGCTAGTAAACATTTCAATGCTATTTTATTCTCAGATACACGAAATTAATTTGAGTGACATTTGTAAAGTACTGAATTTAACTATAGTTCCATTATTTATTTTCTCAGAACATATTTAAGCATAATTTATAACATTTCTCATTTTACTTTAATTTCTTTAACGTCCATACTCTAAACTTCTAAAATTCATTCTACTAAAATTCTAAAATTCCAAACATTAATGCAAACGTTTAAAAGCATCTTTGGAAACAATTACTTGCATTATTCATAAAACTATTCACTTATTCAAGCGTTAAATATTTTAGCTTCTACAATAATATGTTCATAAATTTTATTATCTTTAGTCCAAATAAATGCAATGCCACGCTGGACAAAGAGTATTTAATTGAAGCTTAAATTTAAGTTGCCTTCTATATGAACGTTGCGTTCTTATTAAGCGTTGTGTTTGCTGGATCATTAAGAGTTAAAACGCATTCTTTTACAGATTAGACGATGTTGTTTAAAATAATTTTATTGGAAAATTATTAAGCAGTTTAAAAAAAAGTTAATAATAATTTATTTTACTTTTGATTGTTTGATAAATACCAATGTTTATTGAATGCAGTTAACAGACTATAATTTCGAAACAGAAATAAAAGTTAACGGAAAATAAAACATGAAATAAAACATAGAGTATGTGCATTTTTGATAGACATATGATCAATTAATTTAAAAAAATGCGCTACTTCTACTACTAGTTAACAATTTAATGATTGTTTTTGTAAATTTTTCATAAGGTTTATTTTATTTTAAAATAGGATGCTTTGCCCCCTGTGCTCTTGTTTCTGATTTATTTTTTGGTAGAAACAAACTATATACACACCATACATTCTGACAACAAATTTAAAATTCTTGTCTATAAAAACATTTTCAGATAGAAGTATTTCCCCATTTTTAGGGTTTCGTTTATCTCACGAAACCCTATTGCTCCCGCTCCGTTGTCTCCCTGTCACAGAGCCATTCTCGAAAACTGTGTAACTTACAGAGTTGAAACTTTGTGTATAAATCAGAATATCAGCTGCGAAGAGCTGAAAATATTAAAATTTGAAAAATTCGTATTATTTTAATAGATAGAGATAAAAAACCAAAATTCTAACAGCCTTTTCTTATTAAATTTGAACATTTTTCCTTATAGCAGATGCCAAAAATTAAAAATCCATGATGAAATTCTATCTACAAAAAAAATACAATAATTAATTTTCTATCAGACGATTTCCACATGAAAAATAAAATTGAGATAAAAAGTTTCACCAGTTGAAAAAAAAGATTAATATGAAATAAAAATGATTGACGTCATAGTGGTAATAAAACAGAAAGATTTCTCAATAATACAAGGAGTATGAGTATGTGTGCATGTACACAAAGCAGATTAATTACACGTCATTAGAGAATTAAAAAGAAAATCTGACGTCATATCGCAAGTTTAACGGATTTTTCAAATGTTTCAGTATAATACAAAGCGAGTATGAATATGAGTAATAGAGAATAGTAAATATATGAGTTTGAGGAACGTATTGAATCATGATAAAAACCCGATTATGGAAATATTCGCATATTTTAACATTTTGAAGGTGTACAACATGTGTAATTTTGAAATTATTTTTTTTAAATATCGCATTTAGTCCACATGACAGATATTATTATGATAGAATATAATAGTGGGCTTCACCCGCTATCGGCCGGTTCAGATATTCGAAAAACCGAGAAAAATAGACAGTTTTTTTTTTTTTTTTTTTTTTTTTAAGAAAATGAAATTTATTTGGATTTTTTAAAGAAAGGATAAAGTGTTTTGAAAGGAATATTAAACGAAACCCTTTGTGCGAACTTGGATCACACTTACCCACTTGTTCATTCATGGTTTTCCCTTCACTTTCCACATCATTTATCATTTGTCTCGAAAGCTATAAGCTCACCAGTTTAGTCATTTATTGTCCCTGATGATGGTTATAAATTTTAGCAGAAACTGTTGGAATAATTTAACTTTTAACTACGTTTTAATGCTTCCATTTTACAGCGTTTTAGCAAAGTACAAGTACAATTGTGTACTATTTATATTTTTAATCTGTATATTAATCAACGGTGTACATCTTTAATACTTAAATTCCAGATATCATGTAAAATAACGAATGAATGGGTGTCTGGAAGAAGAGCCGATGTTACAAATTAAAAATTTTACAGAAATGAGGAAGAAACTCTTAACATCATTTATTAGCGGTGTCCTGCGCAACTAGTGCAAAACAAATTCTTCTTTTGTTGTAAATTACACTCCACATTTGTGGAGCATTGGCGAGCAATAGAAAACTAGTTAGGTAAGTAAGACAAGCAATAATACTATTTTTTATTATTATTATTTAATATAAACAGGGAAACAAATTTAATATTTAATACTAGCTAACCCGCCCGGTGTTGCCCGGGCACGAGATAATTACAATGTCAGAGAAAAGCGTTAATCTCATACCCGCAAATATAATGAATAATTTGTTCAAGAGAACCACCGTCACTTACATTAACGCGATCATTAAAAAAAAGAATTACATTTTTCTGATAATTAGAACATAACGAAGACGTTACGTTTAAATAGCCGGCAGATGACACCCCTTCCCGACCTCAATTTCAAATCTATATCTTAATTAGTTACCTAAATTTTTGTTCAATAGTAAAAATTGGCAATTATTTCCTTTCATTTTCGCAAACTAAATGGAGGGATCGCCTAGAGAAACAGATCTCTTTGTAGTTCAGTTTTTAATGAAAGCAGATCCCTGTCTGAAACTTTCTCGGATTGTTTTCACTGGCGCCGGCAGATTTTTGGTAGTTTTTTGCATAAATTAAGAAAAATTACCGACCGAATCTTTCAAAAATCACATAGTCAGATACAGAATTTTTTTTTACATATGCTCAGAAATTTTCAAATTGATATCTCAATTAGTTTTCTTAAAATTCGCTAATTAGTAAAATAATTTTGAATTCATTCATTTCCGCTTGCAAATCCAATGCGCCTGTTCTTTTCTTTAGCCATTTTGATTTAAAAGATGTCCTTTTAAAAGCGATGGTTAATGAGAATCTAATTAATATCTTGGGTAATTATCAAAATATTAAAATTCTGAGACTCAGGTGCACATGGCCAGACCTTAGACTATCCACACCTAAATTTTCAGACTTCTAGGTGGGCGAGATTTTGCTAGCCATCGCAGACAAACACACACACAGAGAGAGAGAGAGAGAAAGAGAGAAACTTTCTTTTATTAAAATAGATATTGGGAAATTGCAATTTTTAACATTGAACACCAATTATTCCAAATAGTCTCTTTTCCAACAAAACACCCAACTTTCCAAAATTTGTAACATATGCCATTCTTCCAGACACCCATTCAAATATTGTTTATCAAAAGCTAACTAACAAGCACAAAATAAAAATTAATTTTGCAATATAATTTCTCTTCATTGAAACATAGAAAACTGATTATTTGGTACAGTTCCACTTGCACATTTGTGGAGGAAATTATAAACTGGTTTATTCATAATACGACAGCGTAATGATAATGAATTTGATTTAATGTCTCACTATAATAATTTCAAATTACCTCAGTAGTGATAATTCTCAAAGTGCGAGATACATAAAGGTATAAATTTCATGTACATATGTGAATAAAAGACCCCTCATAAACTGCCACTTGCTAAATGCAAATGAATGTTATTAAGAAAAATAGGAATTAATTAATAAAAAACCTAAATAACAAAATATTATTTAAAAAAATGTTTTAAATTGCATATTCAAAAAGAAAAAATAAATAAATAAAAAAAGTAAATATAAAAAGCCATGAAAATGTAATTAATTCTCTTTCTCTACAGGGTTTCTTACTTTAATATCACGCCTAGTTTTCGTTCATAACTTTAACAATTATGAAGATATTGTAACGGTATTTTCAACACAGTAACAGTGCTTTGTAAAATTGTATGGCATTATAAATTACTATTTATATGAAATTTCACAACAGCAAATTCAGTTATTAATTTGTTTTGTTTTGTTTTTTTAATAAATCCAAGTTTGTCATTACTATTTTTTATGTATTTGTATTTATGGGAAAAAGTCTGCAATACCTTGTGGATAATTTTAGCTGTGAATTATGAAAATTTCAACTCATCAAAATTATAAATAATACAATACAATCACTTGCCAAATTTTTTTTAATGTGAATTGTAATCTCTTTTCATAAGTAATGAATTTATTGATATGCAGATTGGTGAGCGATTTTATATCGTAAAAAGACAAAAGTTATGTTTGAATTGTTTCTCTCCAAAACATTTAACTCATTATTTTATTTGAGACTGACACACATAGGAATAGTATGCCCGTACCCCCTAAAAAACGAAAAAAATCAGGCCTTGTCAGGAGGAGATATGTCTTATATTGGTCATAAAACAAACAAAATCTTTGAATTACATTTAAATTTTAAATATTATTAGTTGGAGGAAGCTGATGCCCCTTATGATTCACGATACTACATTTATGACACTTCATATTTTTTGTAGCGTATCCACTATATTATAATATGATTACTGTCATTTTAACATCTTCATACTGAAAGCCAAAAGTTTCAATTAAACCCTCGAATGCATGCAAATAAATTTATCATTTGTTTTTTAATTCATAGGTTGTATTATATTGTTTTCACGAGAAAAAAGAAGTAAAAAGAAATTTTATCAAAAAGTACATGTCACCCATGGTTGACGCTTAGATTTGAGATCATATCACAGTAAAAAAAAAAAAAAAAAAAAAAAAAAAAAATATATATATATATATACATATATATATATATATATATATAATAAAACATTCGAAATAACACAAATATAAATTTAACATTTTGTGAACTTTAACATCCAGGAAAATAAAAATCACACATTTGCTTTTTTATTGCCAAAAAGACCAACTCAGGTCCTTGCTTGTTTGGAACAGATGCAAAATTTGGAAGGTTCTAGTATTATATTATAAAATCGAAGAGATATGAGACTTTTTTTCTATGATTAGGAAATCTCTTCTAGATCCCCAAAAAGATGCCATGGTACATTTTCGCTTAAAATGTAATCGTAGATGTACTTTGAAAGAGGTGCGATCGGGAGGTGAAAATGGGCGTTGTGGATTAAAGAAGATCAACAATAACCCAACCAACTAATCAAATAATTCTTGTTTAAAAATTGATACACTAAGATATTGTAATATTTTAACTATTTTCTCCTTTTCTTGTGACCATAGACGAATGGCCCGAGTGCTTATCACTGATTGTAGTGGGTATAACCAAAGTTTCCAAACACCAAAAAAAGTGGAAGTACAAACTTTCATCTGTTGTGAATGATGTTATCTAAATATAAACTATTGAAAAATGAATCAATCCATGTGTAAGAGAAAAGTCTTTATATAGTCATAACTTGATCAATCATTCATAATTGTTTTTTTTTTCTACTTTTACTTTTATATGATACATTGTAAATTCCAAACGCGCATTAGTTAAAAAATAAATAAAATAATCAATAGTATTTTTAAAAAGAATTACTAGATATTATCAAATGAGTAAGCACAACAAGAGGACAAGCGGGAAGGATTCATTAGTTATGGAAAGACGTGTTAGTGGATGAAACAGCTAAACTAATATAAATTTATGATTTACACTTGTAATGAAATATAATACAGACCTTTAAAACAAAAATATCATATAATGGAATTGTAAACATGTAATAATCAGTTCAATCAGAATAGCAAACAGCATTTCATAAATACATTGATTTATTACCTTTTTGTGAAAAAAATCTTATTTTTTAAAAAGATTTAAGGGAGCGTCTTCTCTGCACCCCCTTCCCATTGCCATCACATACGTCATATTCCATAGTGCACTTTCTGACATGGGATTCCCTCCTCAATTTATCAATTACTGTTGTAACTTTTTAAATTTTCACGATATTTCACTGGTCTTTTTATGAGTTTCTCTATAGTATTGACTATCAGATCATGATAAAAAAAAAAATTCTTTGCTGTAGTTCGCGAATGTGCAATTACAATTTATTTCATATAAATACTCATATAAATCTCATCAAATATTCAACATATTAATATTTTAATTGCAGTGTACTATTTCTAAAATTTTTTGTCAAGTTTCTGGAAATCGGTGTTAAATTCGTCTGAAAACTCTGCATGCTATAAAAAAAAAACCTTTTGAAGTTTTCACAGAAACGTTAACATCTCCACGAATATACGTGCTAAGCTTACACAAATGCACACAAATTTTGAACAGGACCTACAGAAACAATTGACAGATCATTGGTTTTTAAATAATGGAATTTAAAAGATAGATACCATTTGTAACGCCTCTATCCGCAAAGGCATAATTTTGATAAATGTTTAAAAAAAATCTATATTAATAAAAGAAAGTTTCGCGCTGTGTGTGTGTGTCTGTCTGTGTGTGTGTCCGTCTGTGTGTGTGTGTGTCTGTTGGCGATGGCTAGCAAAATCTAGCCCACCTAGAAGTCTGGAAATTTAGGTGTGGATAGTCCAAGGTCTGGCCATGTGCACCTGAGCCTCAGAATTTTAATATTTTGATAATTACCCAAGATATTAATTAGATTCTCATTAACCATCTCTTCTAAAATGACTATATTTTAAAGCAAAATGGTGAAAGAAACGAATCGACGCATTGGATTTGCAAACGGAAATGAATGAATTCGAAATTATTTTACTAATTAGCGAATTTTAAGAAAACTAATTGGGATATCAATTTGAAAATTTCTGAGCATATGTAAAAAAATATTCTTCATCTGCCTATGTGATTTTTGAAAAATTCGGTCGGTAATTTTTTTTAATTTATGCAAAAAACTGCCAAAAATCAGCTGAAGCCATTGAAAACGATCCGAGAAAGTTTCAGACAGGGATGTGCTTTCATTAAAAACTGAACTACAAAGAGATCTGTTTCTCTGGCCGACCCCTCTCATTTAGTTTGCGAAAATGAAAGGAAATAATTGCCAAATTTTACTAATGAACAAATATTTAGGTAACTAATTAAAATATAGATTTGAAATTGAGGTCGGGAAGGGGAGTCATCTGCCGGCTATTTTAGCGTAGCGTCTTCATTATGTTCTAATTATCAGAAAAATGTAATTCTTTTTTTAATGATCGCGTTAATGTACGTGACGGTGGTTCTCTTGAACAAATTATTCATTATATTTGCGGGTATGGGGAGGGAGGGGGTTAATGCTTTTCACCGAGATTGTAATTATCTCAGACCCGGGCAACGCCGGGCGGGTTAGCTAGTAAAAAATAAATTAGGATTTAAATATTTTCTGTGGCGTAAATAAATTCTGAAAATAAGGCAATAAATTTATTTTTGATATTTTACTTTAAAAAAAAATAAAGATTCTTTTTAAAATCTTTGACTTTTTGGTAAAAAATCCAGAGAAATCTTGTTTAAATTTTTCTAGCACGAACAACAACAACAACAAAAAGTTACTTACATTTATAAATGATATATATATATATATAAATATTTAATTATTCTTTCATGACATTATATATACGAAATCAACTAAAATATAACAAAAATGAAAATTTACACAGCAGCAAATCGTAAAATACTACTAATAAAACTGAATAATGAACATTTTATTTTCCCTAGACGAAAATTCAAATATGATTTTTATTGCATATTGTTACTTCTTTTGAAAAAAAAAAAATTTAATTCAGCTTTTTTATGATGTGAAAAATAAAGAAATAACAAATTCATCAAATTCTAATTTAAAATAGTATAAATTAAAAAGGCCATAATTAATATATATAAGAAAAAAAAAAGAATGAAGTAAACTATCAGCATAAAAACATTTTCAGAAGTGGCACACACTTTTTTTTACATATTCATGAAGAAGAAAATAGTAAGCTGGAAATTAAAAAAAATCAACTTTTCCTTAATCATTATTTTTTTTTTCTGCATTAACAAGATTCTATGTCTTTAAAGCTATACAATTTTTCAAGAAAACATGAGTAAAATACTTCTCGTCTTTAACAATTATATTGGCTACTAATTAGATTTTTGAAATGCTCCGATTTTGAAAAAATGGAAAATAACAATAATTACTTCAGTGAGATATTTTTTATCCCATTATTTTTGAAAAATTAGCAGTGGAATAATTAAAAAATTAAAAAAATGCATTTTATGGAAGCAAACAAATCTAAAATTAAGAGAAATTGAAAACCATTGCAGTGAGATAATGAGTATTTCAATATTTTTTTATTAATGTATTTAATTATATCTGCTGTTGTTATTTTTTTACTGTAAGTGATTAACATTGATAAAAATTAAATAAAAAGTATCCAACATTATTTATTACTTATCTATAACAGTGTGATCCAATCATATTAGACAGGATACCAGCATTTCTAAATAGTAAGTTGTGCCTTATTTAATCGCAGAAAATCTACGATTAAACAATGTTATTTGTTCGGAAATAGCCATACCCCGTGGGTTGCATTTGGACGTCAATGATCTATGACATACACAATATAACAAGACGTTCACCGTATACTCGTGATTTTAGACTTTTTTGAATTTCTAGAGATATATTACTAGACAAAACTATTACGAAATAATACACGCAAAAGAAAACGAAAATTGTTCTTTCAATTCTGTCATCTAAAGAACATATTTGAACTGTACTTTCAAGAACAAATTTAGTCAAGCGTGTTTTTAAGGGGTGAATAATAAATCGAATAATTTTTTTGACCAATTTATATTATAACAAGAAAGAAACATCATGCACCATACATAGATTATGAAACATTGCCAAAGTACTCCAACGAAACTTCACCGTTTAAAAATATTATAAAAGATATTTAATCAAACAACTTTGAAAACAAATTACGCATTTGAAAACCATAATTCAGCAACATACCATTCATAATAAGAAACGTACTCGAATAACTTTGTGCATCTCTGTACAAGTTCTATAGTACGTACATTACATAGTGTGCTAATAAATAGCTTAGTCGAAAATTCACCCTCTGCAATTTCCATCAATTGACGAAAACGTAGTAAAAAATTTATCAACATCCCTGTATATTATCTACAGCTTAATATGTACCCGCCTCAAATTAAAATAAAATTTAATTCAGGGAAAAAACTGGTAACATAACTGAAGACGTACTTACAGAAATTACTATCCATAGATTGCAATGAATCCATTTATTTGCGGCAGCCCTGTGTATGATTTTGTTTATATTATATAAAAATTGTTTGTACTGTATAAACAAAGTTAGTGTACTGAAATTAGTTAAATTTTAGTGTACAAACTTTTAAAGAGTACAAACTTTCAGTTAAAAGCTGGAAAATACATTACACAATTAAAAACAGTCACGCTTATAGACGATAATGCTTTCGAATTTTTTTGTTTACTTCTATATATGCTATATAGTATTTATACACACCACGCAGTATGTAAAATTTACTTAAATTGAAAACGCATTTCCAGCTTTTATCGTTGATAGGCAGTACTCTAAACGACGTCTTTTGTGTATCCTTGTAAATGAACGATAACTGTTATACACGTCATATTCAACAATAAGCATCTTGTAGTACACTTAAACAGTGTGTATAAATTTCATTATCTTTCAAATAGTATAACATTATTAGAATACGCCACAAAAAAATTTCACTGTAGAATATTATGTAACTGAATTCTTTTGTGTGATCCTGTAAACGAATGATAAATGTTTTGCACTTTATATTCTACAGAAAACATGTTTTAGTGCACCTTAGAAATGCAATTCAATTTCATTATGTTTGAAATCGTATAAAAACATAAAAATAAACTGCAAAGAGTTTTTCCCCATTGCTCATAATGTAACGTGATTTTTCAGAATATATACATGTTACACGCTCCAATTTATAAAGAGGACATAATTTTAAACCTCAATAACATATATATCTATTACATGAAAATCCGAGCATAATTACTAGTGTTTGAGTACGGACAGACGGCAGACATACAACAGAGAGACAAATTGAAGTCTGTGTTGGAAAGTGTTAAAAAACGAAGTATCATCTGTAACTTTTAAAAATAATTTACTTGCTATACTAATTACAACGAAACATACTTATAAAGAAGCTGTAGGAAATATTTCCTTTTTACGTTATAACCGGCTTCTTTACAACATAAAAATGTTCAATAATTTTTGTGTGTTTTCTTCAGCGTATTTTATATTCAAAAGAATGTATTGCGTCTATGATATTTTTAACTTTAAACGGTCTAAATGTTTTAAATCTCCAACGTTAAACACAGTGTGTGTTCGCATGCACTTTTTACATTAGTAAAAACGACTTTTGTATTCAGATACTAAAATCTATATAATTATTATTTTTTTTTCGAACACTAGCAAATATGTACATTTATATCTCAGTTAATACTGCAGTGATTTTGTTACATATATTATTGAATTTTTCATTATCTTAAATGAAAACTTATAATGATGTATTTTGTGTGATAGATAGAGCTTCATTTCGATTACAATTGAACGACCAAACTATTCTTTATCTTGTTTTTTACTGTTGAATTGAATTTCAATTTCACTAACATTAAAACATTAAAAAACATTTCTAAAGTTCGTAAAAGAAAGCTATTTGTTAAATAATAAGTTATATTTGCAATAAAAAAATGAGAACGTTATTTACAGACAATAATACAGGAATTACAAATGACGAAAATAACGATTTCAGATTTTTTCAATGTGTTTGGAAGCAAATAAAAAAAATTACTCTAAGTCTATTACAATGAAATAAGTCTGATATATGATTATTACTTTTTTGACTTTTAATACAACGATTTACGAGCTTGGTTTTTATAATTTCCCCTGAGGTAAAAAATTCTTGAAAAAAAAATGTTTTTAAAAGTTTTATTTAAATAAGAAAGGAATAGTAAAACTTTTATAAGTAGGTATTGTGATCGAATTAATTAATACAGCAATCCCTTAATATTTGCGGTTTTAACATTTGCGAGTTTTGATTATTCGCGAACATGAAAATGCGGAAAAACTTAACATTCGCGAGAATCTGACTTAATTATTTGCAATTTTTTTTTTTCGTTTTCAGAATTTAAAGTGGTTAAAGATTTTTTTCCCTGTGTCTTCTTAGTATCTATTTAAAAATCAACATTCAGTTGTGAACTGAAAAAGGAGCGAATGTTTTAGGAAAGCAATATAATAACAGTAGCAGAATAGTCATTGCAATGGACATATTAGAAGTGGTAAAGTAACTGGTGCAGGTTCTCGTAGGGATAGCGATGAAGCTGAACTTAGATAAAAAGTAAAAGTATTTCTGAAGCATATAGCTGATTTAGATATTTAATTATTGCGTTTTAATATTGTATCGCATACTGACCCACTAATACATTATTATCTCTTTGCGAATAGAGAGAGTCGAAATTACTTTATACAAAAACCTATGCATTTTTAGCAGTGATTATTTCTCCAGTCAGTTAGTTTGAATTATCTTCAATAAATAAATTTCATATTTATGAATATGTGTGTTCATTCACCTTCTACATATATGTTATGCATAACGTATTGTTAATACATATCTTTTTTTGTTCTTTGAAATGTTGTGTCACTCGGATTAAAATTTTATAGAACATAACTCCACTTTTAGTGCAGATAGATAGACTCAACATTCGCGGATTTGACATTCGCGAGGTTTTCCTCGAACGTAACCCTCGCGAATGGTAAGGGATTTTTGTATTACAAATAAAAAGAAAACTGCACAGTTAAACTGAGGGTATTGAGCTCACAGGCTATTCACACTAATTGTATATTATACTCTTATTCCAAAGAATTTGAAATAAGCCCCTCGAAAAATAAAAAAACGACAATATATTAAGGGGATCATCCTCCCTTATAATTAACCAATGGACCCCCAAAACTATTCAGGGAAGCGCCTTATTACAATGAGCATATATAAAAAATTTGAAGCAAATCGAATAATTCTGCATGAAAAATCCACTTATCTAAATTAAGGGGGGATTAAACCCCTGTATCCCTCTTTATACTTAACCAATGCACCCCCAAAACTAATCAGTGAAGCGCCTTACCACAATGAGCCTATGTAGAAAATTTGAAGAAAATCGGATAATTCTGCATGAAAAACCCACTTATCTAATTTCAGGGGGGTTAGACCCCGTTTCCCCTCTTTATACTTAACCAATGGACTCCCAAAACTAATCAAGAAAGCTCCTTACCACAATGAACCTATATACAAAATTTAAAGAAAATCGGAAAATTCTGAATGAAAAACCCATTTATCTAAATTAAAGGGGGGGCTACTCCCGTTTCTCCCTTTATACTTAACCAGTGAATCCCCCCAAGCTAATCAGGGAAGGAACTTATCACAATTAACTTACATACAAAATTTGAAGAAAATCGGATAATTCTGCATGAAAACCCCATTTATCTAATTTGAGGGGGGGGGGGGGGGTTAGCCCCACATTTCCCCCTTTATACTTAACTAATGAACCCCCAAAACAAATCAGGGAAGCGCCTTATCACAATGAACCTATAAACAAAATTTGAAGCCAAACGGTTATTTCCATCAAGAGTTATCGCGTTAAGCACATTTTGTACATACAGAACGGGCGGGCACATTAGCTCTCAGGCTTTGATAGCCTGTGAGCTAAAAATTATTTTTAATTATAATAAATGCATGAGAAATTAATTAATTAATTGGTAAGGATAAAATGTTAGTCTTATATTTTAGGTAATTTCAAAAATATTTTTTAATTTTTTTTAATTATGTTTGTTTGTTTCATTGAAAAATGTCTCCGGAATAGAAAGTAAAATTTGTGAATTTTTACAAACAGATGAATTAAAACACGCTTGAGGGAAAAAAATCAATCCGGAATCGACGTAAAGTAGAGTTAAATTTTAATTAATAAGAAAACAACAAGCTAACAGCCATTTCCTATAAAATGTAAGCATTTTTCGTTATAGGTGGGTGCTAAATATTTAAAACTCACAATAAAATTCTTTCCACGGCATTTAATTTTCAATTGAAAGATTTCCACATGAAAAATAAATGAAATAAAAAGTTCCAAGTTTTAAAAAGAAAATGAATATGACGTCATATTGTAAGTATAAAGTGGACATTTTCGAACACTTTTCAATCATACAGGGAGCAAGAGTATGAGTAAGTATAGAAAATAGGTCAATATGACGTCATTAAAAGAATTAAAAAGAAAATGAATATGACGCCATATTGGAAGTTTAATGGGTTTTTTTTAATTATTTGACAATCATACAAGGAGAGCATCAATATGAATAAGTACATACAGCAAGTGGATATAATGTTAGCAGGTGAAAATAACATCATATGAGTTTGTGGAACGTATTGAATCATGATAAAAAACCGATTATGGTAATATTGGAATATTTTAACATTTTGAGGTTCTCTGAATTTCGTTTTCGCCATTTTTAAACCTATTCCACATTTATATGTGTGCGAATGTGCGTATATTAGAATTTACGGAAATATTTATGTTCCCAGAGAAATTTCCCCCTGATTTTTTGTGAAGAACTGAAATAAAGGTTTCAGGTTTTTTAAATATAAAATGTCAGGTAATTGTATGGCATGTATGCACCATGTCGCACAAGAATGCTTTGGAGGCTATCAATCAGACATTTAAATTTTTAAAAGGCAATGATTTACTAACGGATGGTGTCACTATTGCTTTGTCTGGAGATTTCCAATAACCATTTCCGGCCATTCAAGAAGGAACAATGCCGATGAAATTAACGCATGTCTTAAATCGTCACATCTTTGGAGGCATTCTCACAATTTGAAAATATAACTAGAAATACCAGAGTTCATCTGCATGGAGACATATTGAATGGTCAATTTCCTGACCATTTGTTAAATATTGGGAATAGATTAATACCGCTTCATCCAGGAACTTGTCTGTTCAAAATCGGAGAAGCATTTTGTAACACATTTGTGTCTGTTGACAAACTCAAGGCGAAAATATTTCAAAATATTTGACATTTTACAGACCATAAAAGGCTTTGCGAACGTGCGATTCTTGCACTAAAAAATGAAAGCGTAAACAACATCAAATTGAAGGTTCAAGAAGAGTCCTTTAGAAGATATATTGTACAAATCAACAGATACACTGTTAAAAATAATCTGAAATTCACGAGTATTAGTTTCCTGAATTATCACAGAAAAAAATCCCTTTTCACAACAAAAGGGCATTTTCCGTTAAAAACAGAAAAGTTCCTCATATTTCCTGAAAATAACGGAACGGACGGAGAAGAAAGTAGCCAACGGAGATATTCCGTTATCTGCTGCATATTTATTTTCAGTGTTTTAAAAACTGTTATGTTGCGGCACAGAAAAACTAAAAATTCAATAAAGTAAAAATTTCGAGTTTATTTAAAACGACAACAACAACAACAAAAAAGGGTTTTCGAATTTAAAAAAGCAACAATTAAATTTTCCATTCTTTTAAAATTATTTGCAATTCATTTTTTAAAGTTATAAAAATATTCGCGCTTAAAATATATTCGAAACAATCAGATTTTTAAAATATATAGTTGATTAAAAATAGATTTTCTCAAAAAATCAAAAAGATTTTATCGAATTTAATTCAAAATATAATATTCATATTTTACATCTAGCAATGAAATTACAAATATATATAATTCATGTTTTTATCTTCTATCAATACTAAAATTTTCAAGCATCATCTCATTACGAAATATCCCCGCAATTAACTTCAAATTATCAGATTTCTAATCCCCAAATTATTTAAGTCCCAAGCCGTGATTTAAAGAAATCGCGTATCATCGTTTCAAACTCTTAATCTAGCAATGGCCCGCTGGTCTTACAGTAAAACACTTGGCTCAAGGCAATAACGTCCCTAGTTCGACTCTCAGGTCGACCAGAACATATTCTTGAAGTATATCAAATATTAAATACTCCCGTAATAGGCAACAGATGGCAGCACAAAGAGAGATGTAATTTTTTAAAACCGAGTTCATTCATAACGGAAAGTTATTTCTTCAAACGGAGTTTTTCCTCCTTTTATCTCTCCAAACGGAAAATCTACTAACGGAATGGAAAAAGTCTAGCAACTTTGCTGTCAGTAGTTTTACCGCAAATTAACGGATTTATTTTTAACAGTGTACCTTAGTTGAAGTAAATGAGCTTTGAAGTATTTTTTTTCAGTTAGTTCCATCTTTTACAGTTCAAAGAGTGTCTGACATTTTCCTTTTTAGGTTATTTTGCTCCGATGTTGAATGGGAGCAAGCTGATTTATAGTTAAATTCTGATGATTTTATTATATAAATTTATATAGTTTTAGATTGGATGTTCATTAGCTTCATTTCATTTCGTACCTTCGTTTATTATGTTTTTTATACTGCATGTTTTTTTTTGAAATTATTTTTTCTAAACAAACATTCTTAAAATACCTGGAAAGACCCTGTACTCCAGCTAGTTTAAAAATATTAGTAAAAATAATAGTATTAAAAAATAACTTATTGCTTAGCTTTGTTGTCGCGAGATCCAAATGGGCTTTAACCCCTGAACATTTTTTTGACATGATAAACTAAAAATATGGGCAAAACAAAACTTTTTCCGAAATAAAAAATTCACATTTTATAATAAAAAACTTTTTGTCATTCAATAAAGTGAAGATTACTGTTAAAAATTAGTGGTTTCCAAAAAAATGAATAATGAAAATTTCAAACTACACTGTAAAAAAAGACTAAAGTTTCTTAATCTAAAAAAATATAATATAACCATGTACGAAAATATACAATAACCTCTTCCGAGTTACCCACGATTCCAAAACTGATTCTTTATCTTTAGAACATTAGAAACTAATATATTTTCGAGATTTAAATCAGCCTTTATAAAAACAAACTTTCTTTTGGCTGCTACTGATTTTCGGAGAGGTTTCCGAGTAGATTTTATGGAGCGTTAAACCCGGAAAATAGGTTTTAGATGCATGCTGTAGGTTTAGAAGCTTTTATACACGAAAGTGTAAAAAATAATATGATTTTTAAATTTAATTTTAAATGTGTTAATTTATCATGTTTGTCTGTAAAACATGTTTGTTAGACATGAAAATGTTTACTTCAGAATTGATAGCATTCGGAAAACCTATATCTCGGAAATAAACAACTGATTAATACGCAATAAACACCACACGGAAACGTTTAGAAAAATCGGTGGTAGCAAAATAAACTTTTGTTTTGATAAATACTTCTTTAAATCTCGAAACTATATATTGGGCTCTGAGGTTTCTAGAGATAAAGAACTCTTTTCGGAATTTTGGGTGACTAATAAGGGGTTACTTTATATTTTCGTTCGTGCTTATGTTATATTTTTCTAGGTTAAGAAATATTTGCCTATTTTTAGAGTACATTCCACACAATAAGAATAAAACAATATAAAAAAGCATAATTTCCAAGTGCTAAAGAGAATTTCTAAAGAGAACGGGAGGTAAAGAATACAACTTGAGCACACTTAACCAATTTTTATGATCATTTCAAAATTTTATAACTATAGATTATGATTTTTTTCTCTCGTGTCTCACCACAAAGGTTCTGTCGGTGGCATGTGACCCGCAGGTCGCAGGTTGAACAAGACTGATCTAAACAGTTCGATTTCTAAACGGCAAAATTGGCCATTTTCTAAATTTCTTAATTTTCTAAAGGCACTTGCGCATATACAAGTGCACTCATAGACATATGAACAAGCGCTAATTGGCAATAAAAACTCATGGTTTATGGCGCAGACACTGTACCTAGTCGAAAGTTGAATTCATTCCAATAACATTAGAGTTGAAAAATGTGTTTACACCAAGTTTGTGTTCATATTGTGTTCATAGTTTGTGAAGAACTCGGTGATAGAGAACCGCGAAAATGCGAGTGAAAATGTACTTGTTGGAAACCGAACGTCTAAAACAGATGTACGATTGGATTGAGCATCTGCTAATAGATTGATTGACTGCGACACATCTGACACGAGATCTATCAATTGACGTTATGATCAATTGCAGGAGATTCGAACATTAGCAGGAACACAGTGCCATGTTTTTCTATCCAAAAACATTTGACAGCTGTTTTGCTATCGATTACAAGAGAAGCCTTTTCTCCGAGTTTCCAGCAATTTTATAATATTTATCTGATATGTGTTGCGCGGCAAATGCATATTATTATTTCTATACTATTAAGACACTAGAATTATTTATTTGTATCCTCTAATTTCTTTTTCCTTTTCTTTATTTTGTCGTTGTATCATTATGTTCACCGAACGTTTTAGACACTTCATGTATTATAGATTTTTAAAAATACATGTGGTTTAGTAAACTTTCGTGAATTAACCTTTGATCATCTCACCTTTTATAGCATTTTTTTTTTATTGCCAATATCTCAATAGAGTATTAGAGAACCTAAATTTATTAGCTGAGTAAATGATCTATTCAGTGTCCTAATGAGAAAACTAACTTTACTTCTTTAAGATATTTTTTTACAATCTGACTCAATCTGATTGAAACAAAAATGTATAGAAAAAAATCCCTGACGGCTCGGCCTACAGGCACAGGTAGATTTCGAAGACGCAGACCGTGGGGCGCCTGTTTGTCGGGAATTGCGGAAGAAATGACCTTTTTACGATGATGCGGCAGTTGGAACCGCCTACTTCGAAACCTAACTTGTTTGCAGGCGGAATCGGCAGGGATTTTTTTGTTTTTAATTATTTTTGCTATAACGGTTGGTCCTATAAAAAACTTGTCAATATAAAAGTTTTAGATAATATTAAGAGGATTAATAATAAATTTACGCGAATTTGATATCTTGTGAATTGACGAAGCTATGATTTTTTTTCTCTTAAAACCCCCCTTTCCCCCCCCCCTTGGGGCCATTTTTAATTATATCAAAAATCTGTCATACATACATTTTCGACCCTTCTCCTAGAAGTAATAATAACTTTAAACGGATTCGATACGTATCATAATTAAGAAATTATGGGGTTTTTTCTGTTTTCACAAAAAGCCCCCCCACCCTCCCCCCCTTGGTTCGATTTTGCCCATTAACGAACTTGACCGAGATTTTATGCTCCTTGATTATATGTATCAGTTTGTAAAAGATTAATGCCGAATTTTTCCAGTTATCGTGGTCAGAAAAAAGTGACATAGATAGATAGATATATAGATAGATAGATAGATAGATAGATAGATAGATAGATAGATAGATATATAAAGTTTTGAACTGGGGGTGGTTTTGGGTTCTGGGAGTCATGATCGGCGTAGATCTGCAAAAATTTTTCAAAATTTCCAACTTAGGTGAGAATGTAATAGGTAGTATTTCTTACGAAATCTACCTAAAACTCTCTGTACTACTAACCCGTTAAGCTAGGCATTCATGCCGGGCAGGTAGGGGCCTGGTTAGCGGTATATAAAAAAAAACTCTCCGTACAATTTTTGTTCGATTTTCAGCATATTATGATCAATATTAACCAAGGTTTATATTAACCTCTTGAGAACTGAAATTAAAATAATACTACAAATACACATCCATTGCTTTTTCACAATCAAAATTACATCATAGATGTCAGAAAGTTCCCTTTTTCTGAAACTGATACTTTAGGGGACTGGTAAGTTAAGTTCACAAATTCGGATATAAAATTACTATCCCCCTTAAAATATCAATTTAATTATCAATAACCTAAATACACGCAATAACAAATTTAGGTGCTTTAAACAAGTGAACTATCTACAAATTCTCAAAATATACTATTGTAAATGGTTGAAGTAAAATAATTTTGAAAATTACTTATTTCCTTGGTCACACTGTCTTGAAGGTATTTTACAAACTCAGATTAAAATAACAATTATTTTATGAGGAACTAACCATCAGTGCTGCCATTTATTTGTTTTCTTTCAAAGAAAAAAACATTCAGTTATTAGAAGTAAAGTAAACTCAAACAGTTTAGTTTTTATGAGGAAAGTAATAGCGATCAACATTTGTGTATCTCAAAAGTAAAGGTACTATAGTCTGTGGCGGCGAATTTTGCTTTTTATAGCTCATTCGATTCGTCTCATCGAGCTTAGTAATATCGGCTATTGAATTTTTATAATGACAGGGGGCCGGATCAAAGTTCAAAATTTCGTTCAGTGAAAAACAGATTATTCCAAAGAAATAAGTGCGATTAAGTTCACTAATCCATACATTGCCAATAACTACTATAAGGTTATATTGTTGCAATTATTATAAGAATTTGTAGATAAAATATTCGTATGCTACTTGACAGGCAGGTTTTCGCAAGTTATGATGCATGTATTTAATGCGTCGTCGAGTCAGTCGTCGCCTTTGCTCGTTGTGCGCACCGTGAGAAATACTTTTGTTTTACTCACTTCTTCGGAATGAACAATGTGTCAAAAATTGACTATCATCAATGCATGACAGTGTAAGAACCATAAATAAATTTAAATATTACTCATTTCTTTGACGGCAACTGGTTTTCAATGAACGAAATTTTAAACTTTGACCCGGCGACCTGTCATTATCAAAACTCAATAGCCAATATGCGAGGTAGCAAATTACTTAGCTCGATGAGAGGAATCGAATGTGCTATAAAAATCGAAATTTGCCGCCACAGACTATAGTACCTCTACTTGTCAGGACTGAACAGACTATAATCAAGAGATATTGATCGAAATTAATTTCGATCTTTGTAATCTTTCAGCAAAACATTAGGGATGAACGGATATTTCTTATTATATGCGTATAACGGGAACTATATTTTTCATAAAACTGCTGGTATTTAAAGCGTTTGCATAGTACTAATATGAATGGTAAAATAACAACAAATTATCTGCATATGGTCACTGTATGTATACTATCTCTTAAAATAAAGTTAATACTTGATATCAAGAAAAAATGTAACGGATAAAGTGAATAAACAAAATAAGGAAAACTTTAATAAGTGTTGCGTACAGCAAAAATGTTCCTCAGTTCAACAGTTCCCAACATAGTTGAAAAATGTTTCTAACTTCGGATTTTCTGTCTCTTTGTCGGCGTAAATCTGTTTGGATTGTCCAAAAATCGAGGTTTACTACAGCATGCTCTATATTTAATATGAAGACTTTAGAATTTTTCTTTCATTTACATATATACACGAAAGATAAATTACGGACGGTTAAGTTATTTATTATATTTTAATGATTGTTTTCAGGTTAATGAAAATATGTTCCATGTAAAATATTGTTTGAACAGAGTTTATTTCTTTTATTTTTTATGAAACTCTCAAAAAAAGTGTGGATGCATTATGATCTATTGGACGCAATTGTTCGATATTAGTTTTTATGGTGCTATACTATTTAAAAATAATGAAAAAATAAGAAAATAAACTATATAATCTTACTGAGGTTTGCTATAGCATGTTCTGTCTGACTATTGAAGGTCCCCAACTGCGAGATCGGGATTTTGTCGAGAGTGGTGTTGCTGGAAAGCTCTTACCATGGGGATCAAGGAAATGTATACAACTACCCGTCCGAATGCAACTGGTGAAGAGTTATAGGTCAATGTATTTCTGTCATTTATTGATTTCTTCAGGTCGATAGCTATGATGTAAAGACACTGTGTGTAGTAGAAAAGACAGCTTGCAGTGCAGTTATGTAACCTGTTGTTTGCAGTGTGCAGTTGGTGTAGGTTCCATGTTCCCTCTAGTAAGAAACAGAAGATTGTGAACAAATTTTGTCGACATGACCACTAGAGAAAGATTAATAAAATTTCATAAGTTGGCCTATAACCAATTGTCATCGCCCACCTTCGATGACATGCGTCGGTATGCCTTTCAAAAGGCTTCAATCAGAGACACGGATCCCGTGTTTTGATCAGTTAAACAGGCATGCTTTAACGTATCTAATAACACGTGTGACAACTGCGAAATATCCCCTTTCATTGTGTGTACATGGTGTTGGAAACACCCGTGCTTCAGCCATTTCTATTCAGAAATGCACTACCATCGGTGAAGTTACTTTTTCCGCCATAAATATGTCTTCTCTGTAATCCGTCAACTCTCTTTTCTACCGCATAGAGTGTCTTTCTTGGATCGCTAGCGACCTGGAGAAATCAATAAATGACAGAAATACACTGACCTATAACTCTTCACCAGTTGCATTCGGACGGGTAGTTGTATACATTTCCTTGATCCCCATGGTAAGAGCTTTCCAACAACACCACTCCCGACAAAATCCCGATCTGGCAGTTGGGGACCTTCCACAGTGAGTGGGAAATGGTGCTTAAAAGATGTATATGTATACTTCCTTTAAAAAAGGGTCGCACAAAAGAACTATAGAATGTCAATAATTAATTGCTGGAAATGCGTTTTCAAATGTGTAATAAGTTTTCTAGCAAAACTAAACTTTAGTATATGTAGAGTGCGTGCGTTAAATATTCTATAGTTCCAGGCAAATGTATAAAAACAAAATACGATTTTAGGACAGTTATTACTTAAAATGCTTTTTAGTGCAATTACATATTTTTTAATTCAATAAATTTTTATTTTTAAACAAAATCTTAAAAATGGTGTCCTGTATACGCACTACTATTGATGTAAATTGAGTTTTATTGGTACATGGGACAATAAGAAAATAATGACCAGTATAGACGTTGGTTTCTGAACCGTTATTAGCGGTAAGGGAAAACATTTAATTCCACGTATTCTTCAAAAATTACAAATAGTTATCCCGAAAACACATACAGGAACTGAATTATCGAAAATGGCTCATGTTATCTGTGATGAAGTCACGAGCTTTTCGCTTCAAAATCATATGTAAATTATATGCATTAATATATACATAATGTGATTGATTAAAGTGACTAGCTGTTACTAATGTTACTAATATTATAAAGCAGTAACGTTTGTCTGTTTGTTTGTTTGTTTGTAGGGGTAATCTCTGGAAGTACCGAACCGATTTCAACAGTAATGGTGTCAAATTGATGATGACAGTCCCTGCTCCAACATAGGCTATATTTTATGTTGGTGCCACTACCACAAGGAGGTGCAAGAGCGAAAAACGTTCTAAAATTTCGATTTTTTTATACTGAAGGAACTAGAAATTTGAAATTTGGCATGGTGGTTATTTATAAAATGTAAATGTTCTCTAAGAACAAATTCTAAAAAAATCCGAAATTTAAAAGGGTGAGATGAGCGAAAAGCGGTCTAAAAACATTCTAAATTACAATTTCTATGGAATCTCTGGAACTACAGAACCATTTTCAAAAGTGATGATAACAGTCCTAGTCCAGGTGCTAGAAGTGAGAAAACTGCAAATCGTGATACAGTTATACCGTTTGGTCAGTATCTACTCTATATTAATACAAATCATATAAGAAGGGGAGGCATCGCGGAAAGTGCGGGGAATTCAAGATGGCGGCCGTTATTCAACATGGCGTCATTTTCAGGAATTAGTGCAACAGTTATACCGTTTCTATTCATCGTATAAAAGCATGTTTGATGGAAATTTAGATGTTTTTAGATAAAAAATATTATTTTTAACACGTTACAGCACAGTCGAAAAGTATTTATGAATTCAGTTTGCCTGTTTGTCTGTCTTTCTGGTCGTCTGCTTAGTCGCGCACTAACTCAAAAAAATAAATAACCGGATATCCAGATAATTAAAATATGGTATTGTAGTATACCGTGACAAGTTCGGTATTCATTTTCAAGTGTGCATCATTCATAGTTCATTTACAGGGGAAATCAAAAGTATTCGGTTACATTATGATCTGTAGACGAAAATCGCTTGCAATGTGTTTTAATGATGTTATACTCTTTGTAACATATTCAAATTAATATACATCAGTGCGGTGCAGTACAAGATACTTACTGTAGAATATGCAGCGTGTAGCAGTTTTTGTTCATTTACAGGGGCTCACAAAATAATACGGTCACAGGACTTTCAATAAAAGCAATGCTGTCTATGCGAGTTTTTAATTTTGTAATGTGTTTTTGAACTTTGCTAGATATGGAAGAATTGCAAATTGTCACCTTTCCAGGAACATGCGATGCTTTAATTTATGATAGGCCAGTTCTTATTAACATTTTAAAGCCTCACCAGTCTTCTAAAACCTTTAATGATTACTACATTAACCCATTTTAACCGCATTTATGTAACGACATTGAGAGTTTTAGCTGCCAAAGAATAGATTTTACATGGGATAGATACATTACACCAAGCATTAAAGGTGAAACCAGACAAAAAAGGGATGAAGGAACCAGGCGGCAAGTGCTATCGCATGTCAAACTACCGAAAATTTGGCAAGATTTCTGAAATTCAAGTAATAAAGAAGAGTTATTTAATCTGCTTGGAACACTAGCTATAAATACTATAAAAAATACACAAGTTATAACCACTTCAGGTGAAGAAGTTAAAGGAAATAATATTGCACTAAGTTCCTTAATTGGAATGATTTGTCCTGATCATGAAGAAGGTGATACAAGGATAATCTTGCACCTCAAAGACATGGCAGAAAACGATTGAAAAATAATGTTATACGCTCTGTAGATACTGATGTATTAGTTTTAGCAATTGCACATTTCTTTACTTTGTCAGATAGACACCTGCAAACTGTTTGGATTGCATTTGGAACAGGGAAGAATTACAGACTTATTCCTGTCCATACTGCAGCTGCGGCAATTGTACAAGAAAAAGAAATGTCGTTACTAGGATTCCATGTTTTCACAGTCTGCGACAGCAATCCTGGTTTCACAGGAAAAACAAAAAAGTCAGCTTGGAAGACATGGATTCTCTATAAAGATGCTACTATCGCATTTTCATTTTTATCCAAATCGCAAAGTTCCATACCTGACGATATTCTAAATATTTTAGAAAAAATTCGTAGTATTGTTGTACTGTTAAACATGTAACAGCATAAGTGTAAATGGTGCTAGATAGAAATTGTTTATGACAAAAAATCGTCCTATTGAACACCTTCCACCAACCAAGGGTGCACTAGAGCAACATATTTTAGGGAGTGCTTTCCAAGCTGGACACATTTGGAGACAAACACATGAGCGGGAAATATGTTCCTCTTCTCGAAACAAATGGGAATGGTGGTTGGATAATTTTTCATGGAAATTAAAATGATCGGAGCTGCCCGAGATTGCAGATTCTTGCAAAGACCTAATAAAATGTGTGAGCAAAATCTGCAAAAATAAGTGTAGTTGTAGGAAGGTTGGTCTTTCTAGCACATTATTGTGCAACTGTAAAAACGAATGTGAATGAGAGATAATATGCTACAAACTAAAGTTTCTATATTCTGCAATTTTATGTCATTCATTTGTTATGTAGCATTCATTTTTTAATATGTTGTATAAGTAAGGCATTAGTAAAATATATTTTTATTATTTATTTAATCCATTCATTTTACTCACTATACAATAAAAAATACTTTAATAATTGAACTAGTTTCATTTTAAGTATATTTCTGATATTAAAAAGAAAATTTTGATTAAAAAATCGAAACTGACATCAAAGACACTTTTATATTACGAAAACAGAAAAAAAATGAATAACAGCCTAAATCTTAAATTCCTAAGACATTTGATTATGCCTCTCTTATATGCATTGTTTTAATATAAAGAAGATACTGACCAATAGGGATATTATTATTAAAAATTGCAGTTATTTCATACCTAGCACCTCCCTTAATAACAATCGATTTAGCTGATGATCTATAAAATTTATACACAAGTTATAAAAGCACTGTGCTCGGAGAAACCGTATTATTTTGTGAGTCCCTGTAAATGAACTTAAACTGCTATGCACTGCTTATTCTATAATAAGTATCTTGTACTGCACCGCACTGATGTATATTAATTTGAATATGTTACAAAGAGTATAACATCATTAAAACACATTGCAAGCGATTTTCGTCTACAGACCATAATATAACCGAATACTTTTGATTGCCCCTGTAAATGAACTATGAATGATGCACACTTGAAAATGAATACCGAACTTGTTACGGTATACTACAATACCATATTTTAATTATCTGGATATCCGTTTTTTTTGAGTTAGTGCGCGACTAAACAGATGACCAGACAGACAGACAAACTGAATTCATAAATACTTTTTGACTGTGCTGTAAAGTGTTAAAAATAATATTTTTTTATCTAAAAACATATAAATTTCCATCAAACATGCTTTTATACGATGAATAGAAACGAAATTGCACTAATTCCCGAAAATGACGCCATTTTGAATAACGGCCGCCATCTTGAATTCCCCGCACTTTCCGCGATGCCTCCCCTTCTTATATGCTTTGTATTAATATATAGTAGATACTAATCAATCGGTATAACTGTATCACGATGTGCAGTTTTCACCTTATTTTTGTCGTGTAGCACTTGGACTATCCCTGCTGTAACATAGGCTATATTTTATATCGGTGACACTACCACAGAGGGGGGGGGGGGGGAGGTAAAAAAGCGAAAAACGGTCTAAAATTTCGATTTTGTTTTCGACATTAGTGTGGCTTAATTAGTAATTTCGGAATTTCCCGTGGCAGTAAAATTTCCTCTAATGAAAATAGGCCAACGAATACCACTTGACATTTTTCAAGAATTACGCGAGCAAAGCCGCAGGTTTTGCTAGTATATAATAAGACAGTAAACATATTACACAAACAAATAACTCAAGAAATTTAAATGTAATAAGCAGATTTTTCATGAAAGGAGAAAAACAATTAATATTATAAATTTACAATGAATAGATTGGTCTCTTGAAGTATCTAACAAATCTGAAGTTGAAATAAAAATTATAAATATTCTTGAGTTAAATAGTTTTATAAAAATTTATTGATGGACATCCATTCACATTATCCAGTATATATAATTTTGTACCATTTACGAATGATCTTTAAGCTATGTATTGTAAAAATGTGATATCGCATTTCATTTTTACAGTCTTAATTCATTTTCCTTTTTAACTTATCTTCTTATGTGTAAGAAATGAAAATAATTTTTGTATCAGTCGAATTGCAAGAAAAAAAAAATCAAAATAAGTCTTTATATAGAAAAACGTTTTTATTTACAGCCTTCATGTGGAATTATGAAATTAATAGTATCATATTATAGAAAGAAAAAAAAATATTATATTAGTATTATACTAGTAATACCAAGAAAATGCATTTATATTTAAAGTATTGTTTGAATATCTTAATATATACAACAGGATTACTAAACTCCGTATTAAAAATATTTACTATTAAGTATACATTTAAATATACAGGGTGTTTAAAAAATGACCGGTATATTTGAAAAATCAATAAAAACTAAACGGGCAGCGATAGAAATACACCGTTTGTTTCAATATGCTTGGGACAACAGTAAATTTTAAGGCAGATAAACTTTCGAAATTAGTTACAATTTTCAACAACAGACGGTGCTGCAGACCGGAAAAATCTAAACCACGATATTTTCCACATATCCACCATGCGCAGCAATAATATGGCGTATTCTCTGAACGAAATTATTAGAAACCTTTATAAACCTGTGTCTTCTTTCTGTGGGGACACTTGAAAGACCAGGTCCAGAAACAATTGAACAACTGAAGCAGTACATCTCTTTTGCATGTGAAACCATCCCGCCTGACACGTTTACAAAGGTTTCTGGTAATTTCGTTCAGAGACTACGCCATATTATTGCTGCGAATGGTGATATATGGAAAATATCGTGGTTTAGATTTTTCCAGACTGCAACGCCATCTGTTGTTGAAAATTTAACTATTTTCGAAAGTTTGTCTGCCTGAAAATTTACTGTTGTCCCAAGCATATTGCAACAAACGGTGTATTTCTATCGCTGCCCGTTTAGTTTTTATTGATTTTTCAAATATACCAACTATGTCATTTTTTAAACACCCTGTATATACTCAATAGTAACTATATCACACAGTTGAATTCAATATGATTATTTTTATTAGTCATTAACTTAAATGAAGTAAGTTTAATATAAACTGAAATAAAATTAACAATAAAATTACTATGAAATCAATAATTTATTCATAGGAATGCAAATAATTTATTATTTTAACATATCATTTCATTTCATATGCAATTATGTGCACAAAAGTGACTTTATACTATGAATATGAAAAAAAGCTACAGATAATATAGCATCGAAAATAAACTAGCGATTTTAGTTTGATATTAAATATGTTTAACAATATCACTTTAAATGTCCCACTCAGAGCGATTAACGTTCATTCCTACGATGATAAATAGCACCATTAAAGTCCCCAGATTCCTCATTATTTTTGGTAATTGACAACAATTACTCCCCATTTAATCATTATTTCGTTACACCTTTTACCAGACAAATCATCTGTTTTAAATATATTAGCTTTTGTGTGACATAGATGGAATATATATTATACATGCTTAAAATGTATTATTGATAATTTAGACTTATACTTTATTTGTCATTTTCAGACCGTTTATTAGATAAGAATTTGTAGTATTAAATTAGTGGTTTTCTGTTACAATAAAATGGACAGAAATCTTTAAAATAAAGGATGCAGTGATTTTTGTTTGAAAATTGTTTAAATATACCTGATTAGAAACATTGGTTTATTTAGAAAATGTTAAAGTAGTTTAATTAGAATAAAAATGTAATTTTAATTGGGTACCAGTCTCTTGTTCATTATAGTTTCCAAATATTTAATATGTGAATAATCGGTCAAGTGCGAGTTTTACTCGCGTACAAAGGGTTCCGTACAACAAATTCAACCTTGATTGTTTATCACTATGATTGTTTATCACACAGCCTTACCTTATACAAAGTTTAAACCTGGCATTGTGCCAAGCGCGCTTCGAAATGTGGTAGCAAAGTTGCAACACCGCGTGTTTGTGCCGCGTGTTTCTAGACAGGTTTTAATTAATATCTTGGCTAATTACTGAAAATCCTTATAAAAAAATTCTTATATGATTCTGCGTCGATAGGTACCACGAGCGCCCTTCAAAGTAAGGTTTGTGTGTACCGGAAAAAGGAGATTTTCTCAAAAACTATGAGACCTGGGATAATCACTACACATTTCTTGCAATGTTTAAATTATCTCGTACTACCGCTATATTTTTCCTAAGTTTAATTTCAGTAGATTCAGAAAAATTGGGAATGGCGGGACGTATTTTTGCAGAACATTTTCGGCAATATCTCTGATAATATAGCACCTGAAATTAAAACAAATATTTTTTCGGGTTTGGTGTTATGAGGTCTTTATACGATATATAAATATATATTTCAAGTAACTTAAATAGCCCCTCCTAAATTTTTCCTAAAAATATTTGTGAATTGCTAATAATCTATAAATATCAATTGCCTTTATAACTTTGCCAAGTTTGAACTTTCGACGTTCCATAGCTTTCGAGAAAAACGCCTGTGACAGACGGACAGACAGAGACACGAGTGATCTTATAATGATTTTCGTTTTTACTTTTTAAGTACAGAACCCTAAAAATGAAGTAAAACATATGTAAAGAAAACTTAGAAACCGTGCGTGAAACATAGAATATGACACATTTTCGGACACTTCCAGAATAGTGTAACGAACTTCACCGTTTAAAAAGGTGAAAACAGATATCTAATTAAACAACTTAGAAAACGCATAACACATTTGAAAACCAGATTTCTGCACGTTCGAGTACCATGCCATAGCTCCAGTACCATACCATAGTTCGAATATCGTACCATAGTTCGAGTACCGTCCATAGCTGAAAATGTACTCGAACTATTTTGTGCATTCATGTACATAAGGTATATATCTATAGATCATATATATATATTACATAGTTTGCTAAAATTTAGCAAACCACCTAACACAGCAAAACGCTTAGCAGAACGCGTAACACAGTCGAAAATTCATCTTCAACAATTTCTAGCAATATACAAAGTAATTTATTTCTCCACAGCAAGCACTCCGCGCCCGCAGCAACCATGACATCTAGCTCAGACGAATCAGACGGCCAACTGAACATTTCACGAAGATCAAAGCATCACCACATGAGCAACTCTTCACTCTACTCGGTGGATAAGGAGAAAATATACATAGCCAACCTCACCCAAAAAGCAAGGGGCATCATTATACAAATGTCCGGAAAGCTAGAAAGGAATGCACATCCAGAAAAACAATGCTTACCTTCACTTAAAACAATTCTTAATCACATTGACCAAGCAGACACCCTCACCCACCGGGAAATGGTAGAAATGAAGAATGCACATGCAGCACTCACAGAACGGGTCCAGTGCCTAGAAGACAAATTACAAGAATCAAGAGATAATCACAAAAAATTACTCCACAATCACCGACAACTCATAGGAAAGCTCAATGACACTTCACAAATCATAGAGGCACTCCAACAAGCCATCAGCACCAAATCACTGACCACCCCAGAAGAAGCTTCTACACACAACCAAAATAGCAACGCAGTACCCACCTACAGCCCAAAAGAAACCCAGCAACCCAAGAAGCTCCCAGACGACACACAAAGAAATATACTAATCATCAAAGGGATCAACGAACTTACAAGCAAAGCCATAGAAACCACATTCCGACGGAATTCCTATGCAGCACCTATACAGCCCAACAAAATCACAAACAGAAGACACCACATAAAGATAGAATGCAGAACAACCCAAGACCTCAACACACTCAGAGAAGACATAAACAAGAATGAAGCACTCAAAAACAACCTACACGCAATTCCCAAGCCACTTCCATTGCAAAAGATGATTCTCCTAGACGTCCCCACATCAACTGCAGAAGAAAAAACTAAAAGAGCAATCACCACCCTATACGACATCAGAGCACAAGAATTTAGTATACTCAAAGAACTCAAGAACAGAAAACACAGCCACTCCAAAGACCTTATTCTCCTCATCCCCAAAACACTAGGTCATAGCATTATTGAGGATGGAGGCCTCACCATTGACCTAAAAACACACTCCCTAAGGCCACACACCACAGTCCCAAGATGCAAAAACTGCCAATCCCTCACGCACGTTGAGAAGCACTGCAGACGTGAGACACCGACCTGTGTCAATTGCGGGGAAGCGCACATAGATCCAAACTGCA
Organism: Maratus michaelseni; assembly: GCA_963931845.1. NCBI lineage: Eukaryota > Metazoa > Arthropoda > Arachnida > Araneae > Salticidae > Maratus > Maratus michaelseni. The sequence continues at coordinate 78,695,760 of OZ007590.1, read as the reverse complement.
CTAAGCCACAAAGCTGCATCAACTGCACATTCCACAACCAACTACGAGGCACACACTTCAGAACACATCATCAGGCATCGGACCCGTCCTGCAGCACTTACAGACAAAAATACACAGAAACACGAAGACATCTTGAAAACGAATTCACACCCACATCAAGTCCCTCAGCACCACAGACAAGCGAGATCCCACCACTACAACAACAACCAGACCAGACAAGTTTAAGACATCCTCAGCACATCAACGCAGCACGCCCACCACGAGAAGGACTCACCACGCCACACACACCAAGCCAGGAGGACTGGAGTAACTGGTACCCATCCTTCCACCCTTCTCTATACTTGTCAAAGCCGTCCTACTTCCATCCACCACCCGACCATTGGAGCGTACTCCGTAGACACTGGTAGTACCATTTCCACCCTCATAACTCCCCATCAACACAACTATTCTTCAGTCAGTGTGCGAGGTTTCAGAACGTCTTGGTGTGGCGCTCCTTGTCGAGAGGAAATCCAACACTGACACTCTACAATCAACTGGTGCCGTCATTAATGAACTTTACATCATCATCCTGTCTGTCGCGTAGGAACGCTGGTTCCAGCGACAGACCATGTATTGTAATTTTTTTTTGTCCTTAGTTCTTGCCGCCTGTCGCGTGGGGCTTTGCCCGGCAGGACCAGCCATTTGGCATAGTTTGTACTGCCGGCGTTTAATCCCTGCATGACGGAGAGCTAGCCGGAGAAGACATTAAACGCTCAACGGCTGGGTTCGCCCTCAGCCGAGTGGTCTTCCTCAGGCATTAAAAACATAAAATATATACAGGAATGCACTCGAATAATTTTGCACAATGATGAATATTATCTACAATTTTTTTACACATGCCTCATATTAAACCAAAATTTAATTCACGAAAAATGTGCATAAAAAACTGAAATCGTTTTTTCCTAAATTGCAATCCACAAACGGATATATTTCCAATTTTGTGCGTATCCTCGTATATGAATTATATTCTACAAACACATCTTAGTATAGTAGATATAGTTGAGCTTGAAAATGCATATCTCAATTAAAAAGCACTTTTAAGCAAATCACGGTCATACACAGTAATGTTGACGAATTCTTTTGTTTATCGCTGTATATCTTACTATCAGTAGAATTTTTACACACCATGTAGTATACAAAAGTTTAGTTAAACGTAAAGCAAATACCATAACTGAAAACCCAACTGCATTTATTACTCTCATATAGTACTATAACGAAATATTTATGTGTACCTGTAAAGGAATGATAACTATTATGCACGCCATATTATACAGTAAGAATCTTGCCGTGCACATATATAATGTATGTCAATTTCATTATATTATATTTCCAATAGTGTAATATTATTAAAATTATCTGCAAAAAAAATTTCACATAGACCATTGAGAAACAATATATTATTGTGTGAACCTGTAAATGAATGTTAAATACTTTGCATTGCATATTCTACAGAAAGTATAACATAGTTTACCTCGTAAATGCATATATATTTATTTATGTTTGAAATAGTGCAACAATATTAAAATACATTACAAACGATTTTTTTCCATAGGCCATAATGTAACGGAATTATTTTGAGTGTCCTTGTAAATGAACTATAAATTCTACGCACTCCATTTTCAATAGCAAACACGCCCTTCTAAACTGCAATAATATCAGTTACATGGCAATCTGTGAATATTAACGAGAGCAGATGGCTGGCGCTGGTGACAAACAAACAAACCGAAGTTATAAACACTTTAAACAGTGATAGAAAGTGTTAAAAACTACGATGTTCTTATGTGCGTTATCTAGCGGGAAGATATAAAGTTTATATAATTGAAATCCATTAAAGTTTGCTAAATGAGCGGAGGTTCACATCTTGTTCATTTCTTCTAAACTATCTTTTAACAAAAGTGAATCAGTTAGAAATACGACTGTAAATGTGGATTCTAAAGTAGTATATTAAATTTAGTATTTCTATATTTGTTTACATTCGAATGAATATTTTGCATAATTGTATAACACAGTTACTTATTTTCTACCAACTTTCTAGAAAGGGCCTTATGCAACTTGTTTATATATCATCATCATCAACAACAACAACAACGACAATTTCCGTTTTCAATTCACTGATGGATGTAAGTACCCTCCAGATTTTCCAATTTTTTCCTTCCTAGTGCATTGCTCATGCGATTACCTCCAGCCATATTTCTGGTTTCGTCGCTCCTTCTTTCCTGATTGAGTATTTGACGCAAAATCCTGGCCAAAATTATTTTTCATGTGTTTTAAAGTTAAAGCCATTATTAGTGACTAACTAATAGTAAATACACTTTATTAATGTGATATATGCATAAATGCATGTATTTATTTAAATAAATAAATACACGATAAAATGTTTACTTAATTGTTTACTGTTTATAAGAGGAAATTAATTATTGATAGGTTTGTTTTATTTACAAGTAATGTTTAATTAAATTTGACTAATTTTACTACACATAAATGTTTAATTATATTTAAAAACCAATGCATATAATATATACATATTACTTGCATTTAGTATTTACCAAGGTTGAGTCTCTGTAGTATAGAGATGCTGGTTTTTGAGTGTTTTTAATAGATTTGCAGTCCTCCCAAAAAATATTGATATCTAAAAGTGGCAAAGATATTCGGAACAATTAAAAAAAAATTGCCTTCAGAACTATAACCAATAGGATTATAATTAAACAAGAACGAAAAATCATGCGTCAAGCATAGATTATGTAACACTTTCCAACGCTTCCAAAATAATTTTACATATCATACCGTTTAATAAGCTAAAAGATAACACCTAAGTAAACAATTTGGAAAACGCATAACATATTTAAAAACATAATTTCAGGAATTATGTTTAAAATATACGAACACTTTTATTCAGCCCTGTATAGGATCTATAGATCTGTACATATACTACATAGGATGCTAAATTTTAGTTCAGTTAGGAAACGCGTAGCACAGTTTAAAATTCTCCGTCTGGAGTTTCTGTCAATAAACGGAAATGTGTTCGCGAACTTTTGTGCTGCCCTGTATATGAAATGCATAATTTATACACACCAAGTAATAGATAAAACGTAAGTTAAATTTATCATCGCGTTCAGCAACTTAAAACACACTTTCAGGAATTATTGTTAACAGACAGTAGAGAATTATTTTGTGTGTCCCTGTAAATGAACGAAGACTGCTATACACACAATATTCTGTAGTAAGCCTCTTGGCATGCACCTTAGTGATATATATAATTTTCAATGCGTTTAAAATAGTGAAACATTATTTAAATAAACCGCAGACGATTTTTCTCCATAGACATAATGTAATGGAATTATTTTGACTGTCCCTGTAAAGTAACTATAACTGCTATGTACACCCTATTCCATATTAAGCTTCTTCTAATGCACCATAGTGATATATATAAATTTCAATGTGTTTAAAATAGTGAAACATTATTTAAATAAACTGCAAATAATTTTTTCCCGTAGACCGCAATGTAACAGAATTCTTTTGAGTGTCCCTGTAAAAAAACTATTA